>OW388299.1:12706245-13422245 GCA_936450465.1 Gibbula magus | reverse complement strand
ATATAACTGGAATAGAAGATTTGTCTAAAAGTAAGTATCCCTCAAGGTCTAACGATTTACTCAGTTGCTTAACTCAAAGTATCTATTTTCTTATCAAAGTCAACATTTGATCAAAGTCAATATGTGATCAAAGTCAATATTTCATAAAATTCAAAATATTTTTTCAAAGTCAACATGTCACCCAAGTTAACATTTTATCAAAGTAACACTTTCACCAATGTCAATAAATATTTCCAAAGTAAACATAAGTTTGTATTGCAAAGGGGCAGTTTGTTTGGGTATTACCATAAAGCAATTAAAAAGTACGTATATATGTGTATTGTCGCCAATACTGTTATTAAAATCGGAGTATTTTGACACGTGTGTAGTTGACTCAGAGATACACACAAGTGGTCACTGGGATGTTCAGGAGATACGGTTCACTGACTTGATGATTAAACACTAAGGAATTTTTCTGAGATTTTAGAAAAGAGTGGTATATTCATTTTTGATTATTTTCATTTGAATGCAAACCGGAGAGTATATTGTGGAAACGTCTGGTTTAAAACTGACTACATATCTATAAACTTAATATATATTTTTTAGGGGAAGGACACTTGTGTGAAAAGGCTTTTCATACATACCCGTCAAAATCATAAGATGTCTTTGATAATCCCTGTATCGTATTGAGAAAGCGGCCGAAATTGTAAACAAATCAAATGATTAAGAACCTTTAATATAGACTTTTCATGTACCCCCTTCACTGCTGTCAACAGACCAGCAGTGAGTGGGTCATCTCAAGATCTAAATTGGAGACTAATTGCAAGAGTTCGAATTACTTAAAATTTGTTACATCATTACATTTCTAAAAGTAAAACGTTTCCCTGATTATTGATACAAACGAATAATGAATATATTAGATCAGTGTTCATAATATTTGCGAAGTAATCCCTTGTTCAAAAGAGGCAATGCAGTATTTTGACCCTAGGAACAACTGAGCACTACCATACATGCAATAATGTTTATACGTATGTATGTTCTACCGCTCGAAAATAGAATCAAACAAGTGAGGTAAGAAATGGACTGTTTTATTTTCGTAATTGACAACAATGGGTTAGTTGATCGAATAGACATGTTACGCAATACCACAGCACGCTCGTTACATAGACATGGTGTTCTGATACACACAAATGCACAGGTCTAATATATCATATATCTGTAACCTGCACTTGGTTGTGTATAAATCATCAGTCTCGATGACTGGTGTATTGTGGGCAACAGCGTAGTCAAATGATCTAATACTTACTGTTTGAAACGCGCTCCTTAAGCCACACCATAGTGTTTTCAAAATCTCATTAAATTCAAACTTCAACATCGCCAACAAATATTTCAAAGAAAAACTATGTCACTTAAGTCAATCTTTTAGAAGTCAACAAGTCACTAAACTCAAAATATCTTCTCAAAGTCAATAAGTCACCACGTTAACATATAATTAAAGATAAACTTTAAGTCAACCAATAGTTCCAAAGTCAACATGTCATCAAACTCGATATATCCTTTCAAAGTCAACATTTCACCAAAGTCAATATTTTATTAAAGTTAAACTTCCACAAAAGTCAACCAATATTTCCGAAGTCAACATTTCACCATCATTATAATATTTTCAAAGTCATCATTTCACCAAAGTTGTATCAATTCCAAAATCACCATTTAACCAAGCTCAATATATATAATTCAACTCAACTCAATATATATAAAGTCAACATTCAAACTTCACCAAAGTCAATAAAATGGAATAGATATGGAATTAATATTTCATGATATAAGCATACTTCACCAAAGTCAATAAATTAACATAACATAATTAATATAAGTCAACAATTCGCTTAACTCAAAGTATCTTTTATAAGTCAACATATGTGATCAAAGTCAATATTTCATAAAATAAAAAATATTTTTTTCAAAGTCAACATGTCACCCAAGTTAACATTTTATCAAAGTAACACTTTCACCAATGTCAATAAATATTTCCAAAGTAAACATTTCAAAAACATTATTTTACGCCCAAAGTCAACATTTCACAAACATTATATGTTTGCATAGTCAGCATTGGCGGAAATAAAGCCAATGGGAAATCCGGCCCATGGTCGAGGTCAACATTTCATCAAAGTAAATATGTGATTAAAGTCAACATTTCACATAATTCAAAATCTCTTTTTCAAAGTCAACATGTCACCAAAGTTAACATTTTATATAAGTTAAACTTAAACTACACACCAGTTCACTAAAATGAATATTTAATAAGTCAACCATTCATATAACTCAAAATATGTATTAAAATCAACATGTCACCAAAGTCCATATTTTATCAAAGTAACACTTCCACCGAAATCAATAAATATTTTAAAAGTCAATATTTCCAAAGTCAACATTTCACAAACATTCTATTTTTTCCAAAGTCAACATTTCACAAACACATTTTTTTCAAAGTCAACATTTCACAAACATTATATGTTTACCAAAGTCAACATTGGCCCATGGGAAATCTAGCCCATGGGAAATCCGGCCCATCGGAAACCTGGCCCATGGGCGAGGTCTCGCCCATGGGAAAATAAATTTCCTTTGCATGGGGGGAGTTCACAAATACCTAAAATATGTTACTGCTAGACCCATTATTAAAAATTAGAAAATAATTTTTGTGTAACATAAATTTGAACCACCTCTCGCCCATGGGCCAGCCCATGGGCAGGCCCATGGGCGAACTTTCCCATGGGCATACCCATGGGCAAGGGGGTCTTTATCTCACGTACGGTGCGGGGTAGAAAGTTGGAATTTTCGTCAATATCTTAGTTAAAGTATAAAAATAGGTTTTTGATAGAATTTGAACTTCTCACTTATGTTATTTACGTTGGTCAATTATGGAATCTCGGGTTTCCATAATAAAATCGGGTCGCCTTAATTAGAGACTTTGAACATTTTGCAAAAGATTCGCAATGACCATGCGAGCAAAAAAGTAAATAATGGCGAATTCGTAAGTCACGTGGTTATTCCGCCATTTTGATTTTAGACACATTTTACAATTTTCCGACCCCATGCACCTTTGGCAATCTTCTCCTCTGAAGATACTAGCATCTAAGAGCTCAAACTTGCATATATGTGCAGCTAAAGGGTTGGTGATTAAACGATAGTCCAAAGCATTAGCGAACTCCTTATACTTCTTTCACAGTGACCTTTCAAAGTCTGACAATTTTTGAAAATCGCAAACTTCAAAGGGAGATAATTCAAAAACCTACCCACCGATTTCAAAGATTTATTCAGGAGAGTAAGACAGGACTATGGCCGTTATAAATCAATAATAAAATCGCTCGCGTACAGTCATTTCCGGTCATAATGAAGAAAAACTTTTAACATGGGAAATACTTTTTAATCCACTTAAAGATGCGCAAGAACAATCAAAGCAAAAAAGTAAATCATGACCAATTCGTAGGTCGCGTGGTTTAGCCGCCATTTTGATTTTCTTAAAATGTGTCTGATTTTGACATGTTATATTTGGGTCTAAATAATCCCAGTGACATACTAGAGACTCGCAACTTGTTTTAAAAGATGCTTAATAAATAGACAAGCAAAATATGTTACTATTGCGAAGTCGTAGGTCACGTGGATTCGACGCCATATTGAATTTTAACCTTTTTTGATCATGCACTTTTGCGGAAACACCACTTTGAAGAGAGTTGCATCTTAGCGCTGAATCTTAGATTTATATGCAGCTGAAGCATTCGAGAAAAACAAGTTTGTTATATGTTGAGTAAACTCCTAATACTTGTTTCACAATCACCTTTCAAAGTATGGTAATTTTGAATATTTTAATAAGTTTGATTTGAACTGACTTGATGAAGATTTTATTGAAGCGTCACTAGACAATAGACCACTCCTAATTTGATTTTCAGTAGTTTCTATTGAAGAGACATTGGACATAGCTACGAACTTTTACTTCAACCCGGAAGCAATTCGGAATATTTGTAGTCCATTTCATTTTGATGTGTAAACAGAGTAAATTACTACTTTCGTTTTGACATACATTGCTGGGGGTCAGTCCTGCTAAAGATTATAGATGGTGTTATTGTATCGAGAAATACTGACTGTTGCCGAAAATTACCAATTTGAAGTCGACTCAGGATAATGACAATATATATGTAAAAGTAGTTCTGATCGAAAACCGGACACTGCACCACGATTAACGCAAATCTATTAGACGAATGTGATACAGTAATGCTGTACAGTGTATGTTGACGTAATTGCATCAATGCATAATGATTCTCCCAAGAGCAAAGAAATGGTCTATAGATGTTTAAAATATAATCACTAATTTCCGCAAATGAAGCGAATTGGACTCATAGTCCCGTGGTAGGAAGTTGGATTTGTATTCCAGCAGATGGAGTTCAAATCTACCAGAGAAAAACTTTTTTAACTTGAATATAATTTTAAATGTTCAAAACTTATTTTGTTTTGTATGTTACCTTGTTTTGACTTGTTTTTTGAACTTTTATTCATCTAAAAATTCATATTGGCAACACTGTCAAGATATATGTACTGGCTACTTTTTTTGGTTGTATTTTTGAATATTTCTTTACATGAAACCAACAAGATGATGTCATGACATATTTTGGTACGTTTGTCGTTTTGCCGATTTTGGATTTTCGACTTCTTTAATAAGTTAAAAAATTTAATCTCAAAGAAAATTAATTTTTTAGGGTACGTGTTTTCAAAAATCTTCCCCTAAATTCGGCAATACATACAAAATCATGCTTTAGCTCATTTCAAGAGACTTGAACCTTTTTAAAAAATATATTCAATTACATTTGGAGGATCTCCTAATTCATTATCTTTGAATTAAACAATACATTTAAGAGCAGAATCCGCTTGTCGTCGCTTGCGACTATATTTTATATTTACTTTAGAGGGTCAAACATCTTATTACACAAACCCAGTTGTCCGTAGAGGTAATAACGGTTTTGCGTGTAAAGCAATGCTACATTGCGGCCATTTTTATGTGTACACATTTTATTATTTCGAATTACAAAAACGATTCCAATGACTTTACCGAATCAACCATGTACACTCATTCTTTAACTTGAAGAGTGTGTTACTGTCAGTGAGATTATTTTTTAAATACATCTCATCAACTTATTTGAGCTGAAAAAAGTGCTACTGCCCTTTTGGCTTTCTAAAATATATAAACGAAAATGCCACAATTTTCCACAATCATAAACTATCCCTCATTATTAGACACGTACTATATTTATAGGGATCATAGCTTTACACATTTCAGCATTGTCCTGAATGATCAACGACCGTTAAAGATGTCTTAGAGTTATTCAACTAAGTCTCTGAGTAATCAGCTTTTGAATCGCGATAATCTCGTAAATGGTAACATCAGTAGAGACTATCCACAGGTAAATTCTAGGTATAAAAACGATTACAATAGGAACTATTAACTTTCAGGGCTTGTTTATGGTTGGATATTAATTACATGAATCAAAATGATTCAATGGAAGCAAGTTTACCGCCAAACCCATGACCGAACACCTCAACCTGTAACGATACCTTTTGTACAGCCATCTCTTCAACTTTAACTGACCACACGTCAATCAACTCAATGAAGGAGGAACAAGACTCGTCTGTACAAATGACGTGACGATGTATTCTTCATGTTGCGGTGCTGTGCAACCCAGTGAATACGTACAAATGTAAGGCTTGTGTCGATGTGACAACATTGGTAGTCTGAGTGGCCTTCTTTCACGGTAACGACGAAAACGTTGTGATAACACTCTGTCGTTTTCTGAGAAAGTCTCAGGTTTAGTTTTTCGCCCCCATCTGTCACAAAGTAACCTGATGACAGACGCCGATGGCGTTGAACCAAACATAATAATGTCCGATTGTCAGACGGGAAGGTGCAGAAATGTGTTCGGGGTCACGGTACGATTTGTTACAGCAAAATGATCAACAATAACGTCATTCGTGATGCCCGACAACGCCTTTCCGACCATTTCATTTTGAATTGCTGTTTGTGTTGGTTTAAAATTCATATTTGTTAGTTAGTAACCAATGGCACGTTTTGCTTGATTTTAACTATAATGCTATTAGCTGTCTCAACCGAATATATATTTGCATTATCTCGGTCTGGTCATCTCCCATCTAGACTTGGAACAGTTATATAGGGGATTTTGTCACAACCTCAGTTTAACCTTCGAAGAGAATAACATGTCTGTGTTTACGAGTACACAATTAATTTCCTTCAATGAAAAAATTATCATGATAAAAGTGAATACATGCATATATAAACCGCACATACAACAACAGATGTGCAGTCCCAGTTGTTAAGATAAATCGAGACGATATCGGTAGTCTTTATAGTAGTATTTAGTGTCACCTCTTCGGAGCCGACCTGTCAGTCATTTGTGATACTAACGACTTTAAAGAGAGGTTTTGTTGATTATGCGCCAACTCGTACTGCCACGTTGACATCACTCACGGATCGTTATCATACAATCCTGTACAATGGTCTGTTTGTTACATGTCACATATATTACAAGACGTTAATGATTGGTAATTGTGCTAGGTTTGCCAGTGATAGCTGACATAAAAGTGACAAATCCACTGACACCGTCAGGTCACGATTCACACAACACTCAATTAGCACAGTTCAATGATACAGTGTTGCTTTGTAACCAGATCAGCGAACATTAGTATTTCAGTAGCGACAACACCATGTCTGATTACATAGTAATACATCATTATAGTAATCAACAGTTTCCTTCATTTACCATAGTGCAGGTTCTGCGAGTGAAATGAGCAATATTATACCAGCAACTCACAAAAGTAACATGACGCCTGTCTCTGGTGATAATTACACAACAGAGTTACGTTTCTAAGCACTTTTGGGAAATCATGCGTTATTAGCAGTTCACACTGTATAAGTTTACCAAAGTATGTTGTCATTCAGAATAAATTTCCATGGCGATGTGGTTAAATCGAGAACAATGAACAAAGCTGGTCATCTGTGCGCCATAAAGTTCACGTAATGGGAACACAATATCATTACACAGTTTTCTTTCGCGACAGCGCTTCTGAAAAACTGGATCTTACGATATAATTGATATACAATGTGTGAAAATTGCGTGTATTTAGTAGTGAATGCCGAAGGCCTCCCATGCATATGTAATATGTTTCCCCATTAAATCGTGGTAAGATTCTCTGCAATTGCTTATGCACCAAAAAGTGTCAATCCCCAGGCAAATCGTATCGATGAATATATGGGTATCCGTGTGTGATCTGTATCTGGCATGATGATGTTAACCAAATACGTGACCCTAATAAACTATTTAACGACGTTACCCACTCGTCTGTCCATGATTGCTTCATTCTGCCACTGTGCTCCCCTGTGATAAGAGCGGTAGGCATGGCACGTTTATGGTATTATAGTCTGCTGGTGTTTGACTACAGAGTTAAATGCAATAATACTTACATTGTCATGGGATTTTTTTAACCCTGGTCCATTCAGTTTCAGTGGGACTGGAATGCTGTCGTGATGTGTGATGACTACTACTTCTATACATTTGTATCTCTCGTTTTATAGAAGAAACATGGACTCCTAGTGTGTTCTGCCACAAGTTATAACTATACACCGAGGGGAAAAGAAAACTATACCATACAAAATAAGATACAGTAGAACGCGGATATAACGAACTCCAAGGGACCAAAGAATGCAGTTCGCTATATCCGATGTTTGCTATTTACAATTGGCGTATTATAAATAGGGCTTTTGACGGGACTTATAAATGTTGTCGCTTTATCCGATTGATCGCTATATCCGTGTTCGCTATATCCGTGTTCGCTATATCCGTGTTCTACTGTAGCTCAATCCTTGTGCGATACATACGACTGGACTAGAGTTACATCATGTCTTCAGAAGCCAACAAGACTAAAATTGAAATTTCCAAACCGTAATCTCACGTGCGAAACAAACGTCACCTAGCAAAACAGAATTTTTTTCAATCCACAGGCCATTAAAACGACTGAAACATAGTTACAGCGTGACTAAAGAAGTAAACTTAGCTTAAAGTGAAGTTTCAAAACAGTATCTGTTCTTTTTAATGAGAAACTAGCGTTTTGAGAACTAAGTTGTTTTAGAGTCGGAACACAAATTCTCTATCTTTAATTTTGCACATTTATTTATGACGGTTAAATGAAAACAAATGTGATGAACTGAAGAATTTGGAGAGTGGAGAGAGGGTTGTATTCGATCAGCTGATTAGTATGACGTCACTATCCTTAAATAACTTGTTTTGGTTACATAACACTCGTTGAATAAATTTCAAATGATTACACAATAAGTGTTTAACATAACCAAAGTTATCAACATTTACCATTTAGCATCCCCAAACACACAAGCATGATAATTTATTTATCATACAACGTCATATTCAAAGTTCGAATGCGCGCATTGATGTATGCCAATGAACAGCGTGCTTCTCTCACGGTAAAGTGACACAAAATGATGCATCCTAAATGTTGCTTTCAATTAACATACCTGTATTTTGGCAGGATATAAACTTTAAATTGTTCAAAATACGATGATTTTCAAATGAAAAATATTAATTCGAACTCTCGTCCAGTCGCCTTCGTACGCATTAATCAGGTTGGCAAGTCTATAACGCTTAAGTGGCCCAGGATAGTCCGTTCCCCAGTATGGATACCAAAGGCAAGGAGTCTTCCAGCAACTGCCCTTTGACTGATGGGGTGAACCATTGCCGTTGCCGCTGATGACGTCATCGTCAGGAAGCGTTTTCTAAGATGCAACGTCCTCAGGTACTGGTTTTCCACGCTGTCATTATCCGGGGTCTGCTTGTCCGTGGTCTGTTTGAGGTCTGCCCTGTTTGTTGAAAGCGTTGGTGAATATTCCAGACAGTTACAACAGAGCAACTGAACGAACGTTCTTGCAATGTGACCAGTTGTAGCTCCGAATTACAGCATTCGAATGGCCCTTTCTCTCTCTGCTGTCGTCAACCGTGGCAATCTTTTGTGTTTTTCTTGTACTGCAGGTGTCCTTCTTGTGTCTGCCACTGTTTGTATACCCTTCCTGCACGTGCATCCCCCGAAAATGTTAAATCACGAGCTTTTCGCAAAATACCTCAAAGGAGTTGTCTGATGTTGCGTTTTGTCGTAAATGTACACCAGACACAATCCGTGCTCTTAATAATACTAGCCAAATATAAAATACTTTTTTATTTTTGTCAAGTTGATGAAAAAAATATAAAGGAAAGTTTGTTTATGCCCATCAGTGTATATCCGTTATTATAAGACATATAACTGACTCATTTCAGTTTAGGTGCACATTACTATTTGATTGCTGGATTTCTATTGAAGAAATTAAATTTCAATTCATCGCAATTTGCAATTTTGTATATATTTTGTGTTAAATTAGTAATTCGTATACACTGAAATATTAAAATGAAAGTTTTGACCATATTCCCCTCTAAAATGCCCGAGAACATGACAACATACGCTGCTATTAGGGGCGAGAGTTGATACGCTTCCGTTTGAGTGCAAAATAGCTGCTGCGTTAGGCATGGGAAGTTAAACTAAATTTTACTTTGTTTATTCTCCAGTCCTCTGTATACAAGTCACGTGAATGGAACATTGAAGATAAATATTAGGGAAATGAACATTTGACTCAAATTACCTAGGTTACCTGACAGTAAATTGTATGCTCGGTAGATTTAAAATTTCAACTCACGATGAACATGTTTTGGCACTGCATGATCATTATATATGTTGCCACACAAGTTACCGCTGCATAATTTGTTTTGTTATTTCCTAAAATAATGTTTATGAAATATACCGTGCGTATTTTGATGAAGCCAACCGTTGTTCGGGCTTTCGAAATGTAAACGCGTGTGACGTAAATCTTAATTTTCAAAGGAAGTTACATCACTTGACCTCTGTAATATGCATCTGTATCCGCTAATGACCCCAAAGGATATAGAAAATATCCGTATGTTTTATCCTGCTGAGAATACATTGTATTAGAAAGGAAGGGAAGAAGAGACGAATCTGGCTTTTATAACCGGTGTCAAGCTCTACATTGAAGTCACATTAACGCTAAATTAACTTAATATCTTAATTAGGAAGACTGGTTAATCAATTTTACTTTTTTTGCAAAGCTAAAATGACTCCACCTCAATGATTAAACATGAAACATACCATTATATTGGAGCGACTAGAGCGCCAACATGGATATTAAAGCACCATCAGAAGGTGGGCACATGTTAACAGAATCCCATTTTTTCGTATATTTTATGATAAAGGCATGAATAAAGCCAACTGTACAGATGGTGATAATATGGCCGACTATTGACGAGCATCGAGGAGGGAAGACACGGTCGGACAACATCGCTCTTACACAGATTATAGCCATGTTTGATCTGAAGTAAACGTTATGGAATTAACCGTAAGTGTTAATACCAATGCTTCCTCGGCTGTACAACGTAATTTGCCTACTGCAAGGTCATCGTTTTGGTCGATTTGTCTGTCACTGTGATGAAATTATCGTTAAAACATTAATCGTAGGTGTCAAGCATCTGTGTGTGTAACATCATAGAACCCTGATGATCTACTAATAATCGAAACTTTACAGAGTTATCTTGCAATCGGCGTGAAAAGATTTTCGATCCGTCTGATGTGCGTCACTTGACTCGTCCTCTCCAATCTACTTCGCATTAAATAACATTGATACATGTCAGTAGAGTGAGATGGTTTAGTATAAAGTTAACACACGATCATGGTCGCATAAGGAGATGTGTTTCAATCCTGTGTATTGAGGAATAATAAACTTTGTTGAGACGGATGTTACTAGTCCACCTGGCAGAAATATTTTAATCTGACATTTTGATAAATAAGATTATGAGCAATTGGCCATTGGCGGATCCAGAGGGGTGCGGGGGTACTTTCGACCCAAAGAGAGGTCCAAGTATAGCAAAAAAGTAAAGTAAAAAAGTACTGTAGCATTTTACGTCATGTAGCTATTACTACCACCATTAGAAGTTTACAAGCAAACTAAGAGTTGCTTTGCGCGGCTGGATCATGTTTCCAGAAAAGTGAAGCTAAGGTTAACATATTATTAACTACTCTGTCTGAGCAAGTTTTGACATCACGTGATATCACTGCATATCAGTGCTGTTTGGGAACTATTTTGTCGTTCAAATTTAAAGTTCAGATCAGTTCTTAGTTTGTTCAGCTGCATTACCATTAAACTTACCACTGTACTGTAAAACAATCTGTCCATATCCATCCGTCAGAGGCACGGAACAGATCCTGTCATGTACCACATGTTTTGCTGAGAAACATGTTAACTGTTAGTTATGTAAAAGTTATCACGATAGTGTGTTTTTGGGATCCTGCATTAGGAATAAACATTGTATTTTGCGAGCCTTGGCGAGCTAAAACATAGTGTTTATTCCTAATGCATCCCACCATCCCAAAACACACGAGCATGATAACTTCTTGTCATACAATGTCATTCTTCATTCATTTTGCACAAACAAATTGACAACAATAATTTCAACGTTGTTTTCTTTAATTGCGCGTATTGATATATGCAAATGAACAGCGTGTTATACTCACGGTAACATGACACAAAATAAATCCTCCTAAATGATCCTTTCAGTTAAAACAAAACTTTGGCATGATAATAATTTTCAATGTTTTAATATGTTTCAGAATAACTTATCAAATGACAAATAGTCAACGTAAGGACGGCGAATTCGAACTCGCCTCCTGTCGTTTTCGAGTTATCATGGCTGTAGGCGAGTCTGTCTCAAGACGAGAGTCGCTTCCCTTCCGCTCATTTGCAAATGGCGTCTCACATATCACACGGAGAGCTAAACTAAATATTAAGCTGCTAATTCTAATTCCTCTTTTCCCGAGTCACATTATGGAACAGTGAGGATTGACGTTTGTATATGAATATGTGCCTCAAAGTGCCTTTGTTACCAGTGAGTATTTCTAAAGTGTTTACTAAGTAGAGTTAAACTCGCGATGAATATATTTGGCACTGCTTTGTCATAATTAATTTTGCCGCACTATGCATTGCACAATGTTTATTTTGTCATTTCTCAAATTAATGTTTCTGAAATGAATCATGTATGAAGACCCGTTACCCTTGATCTAACAGGCGTTCGAAATATAAACACGTGTGACGTCATTCTAATTTTCAAAAGAAGTTCCGTCACTTGCATGACAATTACATCTTTGTCCGTATATGACCCCAACGGATATAGAAAATATCCGTTGCCTTTATCCTGCCGAGAGAACCATCCATTGTATGATAAATATAGTTATGTGTTAATGTCGCTGTGAAATTACAGGTTGAAGTGTTCTACAAACGTTATACGCTTTGGACTATTGACCTCATGACCATTTAAACAAATATAAAAACGTATGTCTATCTGCTTGTACCATACGTTAATGCTGAAATACTACTTATCACTGTGAGAGGTTCGGAAATTTAGGCTCAGATGTCCTTCTGTACATATAATGGTAATGTGCGAGTTATCTGATTTATTGGCTCACATTTTGCAGCAAGAAAATTTATATTTGAAGAACATGATTTTAGAGGCAATGACGGCTGACCTCGAGGTAGCAGTCAATTATATGTTGTAATCCCCTGTAACTGTACAGTCGTCAGTTACAATCCAGTGGTAATGAGGGTTGCCGCTCTATTCGATTTTGCCAGGAATGTGCATCAGTGAAGAAAACTGGTATCGGTACCGACTTGCCCACCACTTGCTGTTCGTCATTGAGTCGGTATGCCGCTAACTTTCTGTAACGAGGCAAACGTGAATCTGTCCACACATGAAACTATTAGTCCCGGATATAATACATTCAAGGACGTTTGGATCTGAGATCGGTTGAGGCGAGTAGCACATTTCACTGAGGTATGTTCGGCGCACTCACCAGTATTAAATCCAGTTGAGTCGATTCATCGGAACATAAGCAGAGTGAAAGGGTAAGTGGATATACTGTTCTTGGTGTATGACACCTTTACGAGCCATTAGAGAGGTGATATATCCATGGGTCAATATCAATCTGTATCAGCATGCATTGTTCATTTTATAAAGCGTTTCAATATCTTAGTTTTTGAACACTCCTAAATATAAATTGTTCAGTTCTAAGCGCCTATGCTCATGTTAATACATATGTGCAGGTTAGAATGAATATTTGGATATCTTATTTCTTTAGCTGTAAGATTTTAATATTGAATTATTTAATGATCGTTCGTAATTGCGGTGTTTATTGTAATGTCTATTTATAAAGACTATTGAAGTAATGATATCATTATTTAATGAACAGGATACGCTTCGCATTTTTATTCAGTGGTGTACTGTATTAACAATTATTAAACGAAATAGTATTCAGTCTTTTTCTAAGAATCCAACCCAGAGTGCTTCGATGTGGTATTGTATGTGCGACTCCTTCATTCATACTTTCTGACCTGAGGTTTGCCTTATTTATATATTTGTATTATCATTTGTGTTTCTTACATTATTTTGTATAGTTTTAAAGGAGGCCGTAATATGATATTTTTGAGGAAATTATTCGACAAGATAGACAAATCAAGACACTTCCATTTAAGCAACATTAGTATCGATGCACACTGTCACATCTACAATAGAACAATGTTGAATAGTGAAAGTAAAATCATTTATTTGAATGTGCTGTAAACATGTAATGGCACTAATACATCAACGACAATCTGCTTTTTAACCTTTGAGGTGAAACCGAAGGGGACACATGTCGTGGCGCAGTCCGCCCGAAATAGTTTACCTATCTCCTGGCATTAACTCCTCCCACAGTTGTGTATCACTCATTCTGAATGAGATTCTCTTCCCACAGAGGTTAATCCCTGCAGATTTCAGATCCTAACTGAAATCTGAAGTCAACTGAAACGGAAATCTGAAGGGAGTTACCTTTGTGGGAAGAGAATGTCTTAATGATCAATCATACGCATATCAAAAGTTTATTCAATATTTAATATTTCCCGGGTCATGGTCCATGGTTAACAGCTCGTGACTTCCCATTTATTCTGAGGTGTAGGTTGGCTCTGGCTTTAGAAATGTTTTTGATACTTGATTTGTGTATCCCTCGTCACACGACCATACAAGTGGTGTTATGCTGTTTATTTTGTGATATTGGTACATTAACATTTACCACACCGTTTAATTGTCAGCAACTGCCTAAAGCTTTCATCCGTATATTTAACATGTTTTCTTTATCATATACCGCGGTGAGACCTTTTCACGTGATGACTGAATTTTGTTTACTTGATACATTTTCTGAAAAATTTAACCGTGACCATAATTTCTGATTGGTCAGTCATAGGCCTTTTATACTTGTTTTATGTACCCATTGTCAACAGGCCATTCATTCCTAAAGTACCCTTGCAGTTTAACTTCTTACTTGGATAGATTGTGCATCAATAGGTTACGCACTGTCGTCTTATGTGCTCTCAGAGCACTGTTATCTACTCAGCTTACAGTTTGAAAACCTTATTTCAAAAGTGAACACTCCGTGTCTTACATGTAGTAATACATATGTGAGATGTAGCTGTTAGATGTTCCCTATCTCGATACTAAAACATATATAAGTTTGAGGCGATAGGCAGTCTTTGGATGCCAGTATTCTGAAAACCATGACCCCCTCACCAAATCTCACCCTCACTTTTCTCAAAGTTGCCATTTATGTTCAAAGTTTATACAATGTATTCATTAATTTGGTATATTAATGGGTGAAACATCTCATTACACGACCCGTGAATCCATAGAAACGGTTATCACTATTAAAGAAAATGGTGCGCCCATTAAAACGTTAGTGGTGTGGACCTATTCTGTGTGAGAGACAGATATGTAGCTCTCATGCGTATTTGAGATTTCAGACAGCAACATGTTTGACCATTCCTTTATAGTACCATATGTACATCAGTCAGATCACTTGAACTACCTCCGAGTACATTAAATAGTTGCTTAATGGGACATGGACTCGCATGGCTTCACCGAATCATTTACTTTCGTTTAAGAATAATTTTTAATGATACAGGATTATATCTAGCCATTGGTAACACTTATTTATATTTTAATGAGAGCACTTTATTTCAGCAGGAAAATCGTGCTACAGTGCCTTTAAAGCAAGTTTCCCCCCAATAAGTCACAGAGTCAGGTATGGAAGTCAGGCCACAAGTAATTGTTTTGAAAAAGAGGGCAGCCACTGGCTTTGGTGGAGTCAACATTAAAATTGTGTAGTTCAGTCAGCTCGGACTGTAAACATCATCAACGTTAGAGCCAACCCATATTCATGTTTCCTCATACTTTGGATCCAGTATACTGTAATGTCATGTAGGCTTTTGTCCCCTCCTCGGAGTTATGGATGGTAATGCGCCTTTTGTCACTTGTGAACATTTTTGTTTTGAGTGTTAATTCTTTGAAGGGCATTTAGAAATGACATACATAAGAACAGGAAGATTTTCTGAGTAACATCTTCTTAATGTGGAATTATACGAGGTTTCGGAGTGTATGCTAACTCCTTCCTCAGGTGGAATGTAAGAATATTTATATTTCACCTGAGGAACGAGTAAGTATGTGTTATCCGAAACGTCGTGCATTTTCACATTAAGTAAGTTGTTATCTAGACAATCTTCCTGTGTTTGCTTTGAGGGTTATTAGTAAAGTTTTGCCCTGGTCCTTTCATTATGTATCCGCCACAAGAACATAAAGTAAATGGATAGGCTTATTACTCCGGGATTATTTCTCAGAGAGGCTTTTAAAAGACAGATCGATATCAGAGTGTTCGTTAGAAGGAACCCAGCCTCATTAGCCTAGACTGGGCCTGCTTCAGAGTTGCGCTGCTGATATAGCTACAGGTACTCGAACATTGATGTTGCACTTCTTACTTAATAAACACAGCTATTCGCGTCTTGGAAAAGAAACTTCGTAAAATGTATTTTACACCCTAAGGAACTATGTATTATTTTATTTTAAATCATGCTTTCTTCTATTATTATTGTCTTTAGTGATATATATTTATTTTCCTTATTGGAAATTGTAAACTTATGTATATTCACATTTCGTACCTTTCATAAGCATCGAATACTCTGTTACTACAGTTCCAGTCGATGCTCGCAGGTTTCACCGCAATGTATAGCCACTATGACGTTGCGGATTTTCTTCCTGCAAAAATACTAGCAGCCGCTGCCGTGACATAAGTGAAATCCTCTTGATTTTTTCTGACAAGGAAGGTCCTAGGACCTGCAGTGAGATGCGCCGACTAATTGATATGTAATGATGAGGTATAGTATAGTGGCTTATATTGTCTGGATAATACTAATCCTAAATATCACAGCGTATGAATCCTGGTATTATGTTTACATTGTATGTACATTGTTTGATTTTTGTTATTAAGAATTTGAAAAGAATATTCAAATACACAAAGTAAGATGTGATAATCTTCTATTTGGTAAATTCTGAAAATTAGATGACATGTTACTGATTTTAATCTTTCATTATTGATGAGTAAATCATGTGAGGAACATGTACACATGAAAGGACCAGGGACATCTTGAAATATCAACTGACAAGCATTCTTATCAGATTACTTCATTATACATACACAGTCCATTGCTTTTCGATATAATTATTTGCATAACAAGAAAACAAATAGGTCTTCAGTCAGTCATTCTTGCCCGCAATTTAGGAGATTTTACAGGCGCTTCGGGGATTTCGATGTCTTTGCACGTCACCATGAAGCAAATATTGCAGATATTGTTTTACGTAATAGATAGAGGACGGGTAGCAGTACATTATCGGAATATAAATGTACGGGTACAATTAAATGTCTTAAAATGAATATATTTCAAATGAATAGTCAATAAATTTGAGAAACATTCTCTCGAACACAACATGCAAAACATTGACATTTCTCATTTTCATATGCAAACGTTAAGGACATTGAAGTCATCATCGGTGCTGTGAGCACTGAATTTCTTAAATTGTCTGTGGTGCATGATGCGTACATTTTATATAAAACATACGAGTCGTGCTAAAGCATAAGCGTCGTGCTTGAATCACGAATATGCATGGTAAGCACGTTTTTATTCAGAAAAATGTGGCACTTATACAGTTCATTGCCTTTAAAGACTGAGTGGTATTACAATGAATCAGTTCACACAATGGCTTTATCATGGACAGTCCAAGGACAAGTACACTATTCACTCAGGAAAGGTAACTTTACTTATTTTACTCCTTACTTTTTAAAATGTCAATACTAATCATCATTCTATAGTTTATTTAATAACAGTTATTGTTTTTGTATTTCAAATATTTTCCCGTCATGTTAAGCTGTTTGTTAAGCTGTATTTGTCAATTAATGAGTTGGTAATATGCTAATGTGATCCATATCTATATTGCATTGAAATTATTTCAGGTTACTGCAGCAACGGAATAGTCTTGTTTTTCGGGAGGGATTTAGTATGTAACGTCGTACTGGACTTCGCTCGGACGCTGTGTTACAATACAAGGTATTGGTGAGACGACCCTGCACAGTTCGTCCGAATAAATCGCATTGCGTTGACGCATGCGATTTAGGGGTTTACATTACACGCGTTTTGCATGCGATATTAATGCGAATATCATAAGTGAGATTGTTTAAGGTGCAAATGTTATAATGTATGTACATGTATACATATGTATGTACAGATGTTTGTAATTATTGTAGGTGCATGTACAATGGGTGTATGTTTTATGTATAGAATCTCATGTATGTATGTACAAATGTATGTATGTACGTGTCGATGTATATATGCACACGTGCCTGTATGTGTGTATGTATGAATGTATATATGTATAAAGGTCTGAATGTATGTTTGTATGTATTGATGTACAGACATCTGTTGGCTTAATTGTTTATGACTTATTTGCCTACATGTGGTTGGAATACCCCTTTCAGATAATGAAAATATGACGTCATATAGGGAATTCCAATGCGATTTTGAATGCGATGCGAATAAAATAGAACAGGTTCTATTTTATTCGCATCGCATCGCACCGCATGAAAAAAAACGGACGTAGTGTATGACAACTCATTGAAAATAACGTGTTGCGTTCTTGTGCGATTATTTTGAACGCATCGCATCCAAAAAACGGTCATAGTGTAAACTTGTAAACAAATTTATGTCACTTTCTACTCATTTTAATGTCGTTCTTTATAACTTCTGAATACTATTTTTTTATATAATATATATACATTCCAATATTGACCTCACATTACTTGCTTTATTTACATGCTTATATTCTTCTTTTAGGAATCTCAAGCTCCTGAACATAGAAGACCAAGCGACTTTTTCCCTGCGGAAATGGAAAACAGCAATTCAGTTGTCATTGTAATAAGTGTTTAATTGTGTATTATCCACATAAATTAAACAATCAGTTGGCATTGTTTGTTGGTATTAATAAAAGTCTGTGAACCAGTTTTGTGAGCATGATACCCGAACGCAACAGGACAAGTGTACATCTGTCGGGATATAATTGTACTCCACGTGACCACAATACAATCATATGATTGGACAAAAGCATTTGACTGTGCTCTAATAAGCATAAGCATTAAAACATGCATTACCTTTACAAATTAATTTAAATTCTACCACGGCATTGTTTGACAATCGCTTCTCATCAAAGAATTCTGAAATCAAACGCATTTAATTATTGAGTGAACCTCCTCTGATTTTAGCGCCGCTTCACTGTGTATGCTTTCACGCGTTAGGTTTCAATGTTAAAATTATTCGCTGTCAATCCAGTATAAAAAGTCTCTGACGTTCAAACATAGTAGGTTTATCTCCTTATATGAAATACTTTCGGTGGTATATCCATAATTAACATATTTAATCATTCTAATAAACTAAATTGGTTTCAAAAGTCATTCTACAGTATCACTATATTATTAACTGGTTGGTTTATGTCCTAAGTGGCATTTGTCTCGGGTGTAACGTTTCCTAGATGGGTTATGTCCAGGTGGGTTATGTCCAGGTGGGTTATGTCCCGGTTGGTTATGTGATGCTCCTACATGACAGTATGATACCTAGCGTCGTAGTGTGATCGTCAGCTGAGACATTGTTTGAATATCCGATCTAAGTACTATGTCTGAAGGAAAATAGGATGATAGTGATAGAACTGGCAGTTGATTTTGTTATAATGTAGGGAATATGATATACTATTAGTCCTAATTTAATAATACTGATAAATCAAGATGGATGTTAATCTTTACATCTTTGTTGAAATTAATCTGTGAGAGAATGGCAGTTAAAATTAGACGTGCCTTTCAATAATATTAGACGTGCCTTTCAATAATACGATTGAGCCAGCGATAGTCCAATTCTAGTAGTTACCATGGTGAATTATTAAACCAGGATACGGTACGATGACAGTGGTCTGAGGCGGATAAAGTTAATGAAGGGCAACATTTTTTAAGCTGTTATCAGAAACACTCAATGAGTTATGTTGTTGACTGTTGATTGTTCCAAGCGCCACGGACTTAGGCACGGTACAACACAACCTATTGTGATAGTGTTTTCACCAAAGCCCTAATTAGACATTTATGTTATTCGTAATTCAGTACGGTACTTACTATTTCTATCCCATTCCTATGTGTTACCTACAAGCCTGTTCCATTTACACTGGTTTCTTTCCAACATTAACATTGTCATCTCCATGATGATTATTCATAAAATTTAGTACACACAATAAATGCCATTTTTTAATTACTGATTTCGGCTTGTGGTTTCTGTGCTTAGTTTATTTGACTAATCACAGATACTGTTCAGCACAGTTTGGTAGGTTTATAACTGGATGGTTGACACGCTCTGTGAACAATATGGTAATTCACAGCATGTATATCCACATCACACTGACACTGTATCATCCAGAACCATTTGGCATTACATTTTGCAAAATCTTGACATCAGTGGAACAATGGTATGCAATTATCAAGTTGATGAGTAAGTAATGCTTTGGCGCCATAAAGATAATGACGTCAGAATACTAAGACCTGATTTATCCTGCAAGTTCTAGGGTAATGGTATGATTAGGAATGCAAATATGTCAATGATTGACAAAAATCACAAATTAAATAATGTGGATCATTTATCGTATTTAATCAATCAGTATAGAAGGGAACCTGTTGAAGGTCATGAGGTAACCTCCAAGATCCCTGATATCTGATACACGAACACTTTGGAACATAATGTCTTTAACATATAAACCGAACCTGTCACCGCCAAGTACTAAAAGTTGTTTAGTTGACTAACCTCGGAGTATCTGCAGGAGATGAAACGGGCTTTAACAGCTTGTTTATTGACACTGCACGAGCCCTGAGAAAGCATCGATAATGTAAGTCCTGGGGTAATTGATCCTCGGGTTGTTTGGTAAGGCAATATTTCTGAAGGTCAAATTCTTTCTTGTTAGAAAACAGACGCTCGTTATGGTTACTTCGTCAAATGCTTTGAAACTCTCGTTCTTCACAAGAAATATGTTTACATCAAGAAATCTATTTCTTTCGATGAATTCACTTCTTGGTGTCGCTAACTTCCCTAACAAAGTGAATTACTCGGGGAGATGCAATCAAAGATCCTGCTACAGAAATAGAAGCAAAACTTGCAATTAGAAGTGCATCAATACACGAAGAGAAAACATAACCCATTCAGTTGCAGATACGATACGATCAATAGAACTAGAGAGAGATGTCAGTCAAAAAACTGTGTAGATCAGAGATTTGAGATTTGAGATAGTGTTGTGAGTATAGTTGTTTATCATTCCTGCTCATCCCTGGCAATTCTATAGCGAATGATATTATCCTGTAAGGGTGTCGACTTCATATAACTTAATGAAACAACATGTTTTATCACTGAATTTCAGTGATTCTTTAACATGTTTATTATTTATTTTATAACTTTGTATCTCTTTATTTATTTTTTTATTTTTCATATTTTAAGGTACAGGCAAACAATATTACATGACAAAACAACAGTACATATATACAGGTTCATAATTCCAAAATTACAATTCATAAGAGTTATTTTCCAAGTAACAAATGTAAAATTGACCAGTATTGGAAAAACATTTCCTCTGTTCCTGTTGACAGAAAAACATATCTAGACATATCGCAGTAATGTACAAATGCCTTTTTTAGGTAGTCTAATTTAGGTTTAAAACCATTTATGCTGCATCGCTATAGATACTGTTTGACAAGAAGAATGATTGCAGTAACAGGATTATTGTTCTTTCCTTTCATTTCCAATATGATACTTTTATTTGTAAATTCCAGTTGTAACTGTACTGAGTTTAACCATGATTCTATATCCTGTCATAATGTACGGCTCGGTTCACATTCTCATAACATATGGTTGATTGTTTCTAACTCCGTTTCGCAGAACGGACACAGTGGTGAAGGTATATATCCAATTTTATAAAGAAATTGTCTTGTTGGAAGGATATTGTGAATGATTCTATATTGCAACCATTTCAAGTCTGTGCTTCGCGAACATTTATTTGCAATACTATTGTAAATTTTCCAATCATTTTGTAGAATTCTTTCCCATTTTAGATAACATGGTAAGCGAATAAATTGCGAGTCTAAGAGTGTGGCATAATATAGGTTTTTACTTGCAATTTTGGTATCAAAAGTAAATACATTAAAAGGTAAAATTGGTCCCATCAATTTATTTTAAATTGTTTTGTGTTCAGAGTTCTAATATATGTAATTATCGCTCTTTTTACTGATTCATATGTCAGAAAGTCAGTGTTTATTGAAAAGGTATTGGAGAATTCTTCATAAGTTAACAGTTTGCCGTCTTCATGAATCAAGTCATTTACAAAAACAACACCTTTTTTATTATACCATTCAAGAAAAAAGATACAATACAAAAATTCTTATATTGTCCTTATTCCATAGTGATTGACATTATGTATCTTCTTCATTTATAGTTTCGTTTTGCCGGATGGATATAAAGTCAGACCATTCTAAAAGTATGTCCTTCCAAAAGTAGTTAGTTGTTGCAGGAATTATTTTATTATTTTATTATTTATGACGGAACTATCGATTAGTAGAAACGGAGATTTGATTTTTTGTTGACTGTTGAAAAGATGTGTCAATTTAAGGCCATTACCGCTTATTGTTTTCATCCATTTCAATTTTTGTGATGATATGATGTTTCTAATATTTGGCGTTTTTATTCCCCCGTGCTCTGGATTTAACATCATAACATCTCTTTTTATCTTATCTGGTTTGTTTTTCCCTATAAAATTGAAACACTTTTTCTGAAGTCTTTCTATGACAGATTTCTTTGGAGTTGGTAATGATGAGAATAGATGGTTGAGCTTTGGTAGTAGGAACGATTTTAGAACGGTGTTTCTTCCATACGGGGTTAGAGTACGAGCTGACCAAATGTTCATTTTCTTTTCAATATGAGAGAGTTTTTCATCGTAGTTTATGTCAACCATTTTATCTAAATCAATATCGAAGTGTATGCCTAGAAGAGTGAAATCTGTTTGTGACCAATCAAAGTTCCACTCTTTGCATAACTTTGTATCTCTTGGGATGTGTTGTAGCGGGAAGACATTCCACTTCAGGTCCTTGAGTTGATTGGATCATATTCATTCTTAATTGTTGATGGTCAAGTCCAACTTACTTCATTTCACATCAGCCGTTAGCCACTGAGTGACAGTCTTGAAAACCACATGCCTCAACTGAATACTGAATCATATACTTTAATAGAACATAGTAACTGACAAAGACCTGTGCTTTTTTTGTAACTTACAGTTACGTTCGACATCTGATACTTGCGTATGAAAACTTTATCAGTGAATACAAATTGGTTACAAGCATATATGGCTTGAACAAGTGGAATAAGACAAACAAATGTTTGCTATATGGACAGCATTTACAAAATATTCACATTCCTAATATCGTAGAAACAACATTTAAATGTATCTACTTTGAAGATCAGGTCTTTAAAGGGCAATTAAGAAGAATAATACATAATGAATTAATATTTTCTGGACATCAACTTCTTTATTGTAAATAACACGACTGGTCACAATAAAGAATTTATTTTCCAGAAAATGTTTTTTTCCCTCCTGCGAACATACCATATAGCCGGTGGGAATTAAACTTATGTTAATTTTACTGACTACTCGTCAGATTTATTGATAGTATACTAAAACGCTAATAGTGGTGCCTCTGAGCAAGATCGTATGATACTGCCTGATGTAAATCCTTGCGCGTACAGGAACTAATCCATCAATAGAGAGTGAATGTTTGAAGCGCGCGTAAAATATAGAGAAGCGACACGCGGATCTGCCATAAAACGAATCACCTTAACGCAAAAGATAAGACGGTTCAGCCGCGCTTTAATACATTTGAATTAAAGTCCATTTATAAATACACTGACAATAACAACACCAATCTCAAAGATGTAAGTAATATATCATTACCTGAATCTTGAAAACATTCTTGAAATACTCCGACCCAAACCAACGGTACTTTGGAATAACTTCAAATGGCAGATTAAATCTGATACAATCAACATGTTTCCGGTTATTGTTCGGTACAATATCGCTTTCATATTTTCTTAATCCAAATTATAAACCAACTGAAATTTTAAAATAGATCTGTGCAGCGAAAGGCATCAATTCACTTCGTGTTATGGGGTGGCAACTGGGCCGTTTAGTTAGCTTACCGAATGGATTTGTAATCTTGCTCCTTAATTAGTAAGTTTATTAATGTGATCCATTAAGAAAGCTTACTTATTCGAATTACTTAGTAGCTTCCTAATTACTGAATAGTAAGCTTACTACTTAATTAATTAGTAATATGTGCCTGTATAAATAATCTTACTAAACTGAATTAGTAAGTTTACTAAATAACGATTAAAGTCTCGTTTGGTAACCCGAAGCTTACTTCACATGTATAACAAATTAAACCAGGTGTATCAGTCATCCTTGTTATTTTTAACTTAGCCCCGTTTCATCTTTAAACCCATTAAATAAAAATAAAGATTCAATGTGTTGCAACTTCAAAGCAGGAAGGCATTTACTACACAATTCCTCAACTTCCACTGCGTTATCTCTAACTAGTTGTGTGCAATGGTTAGCGCGTTCAGCTTTGGATTAACAACTCCAGGGTTCGAATCCTGCCATTGGTGTAACTGTGTCTGCTGTAGATCGTTGATGGTTTGGGTGCAATACTACACTGACTTTCAGCGCAGTACCCCCTCACGGTTTTCTAGATCCAGCCGATGCTAGCAGGTTTCACCACAATGCATATAAGCAGTAATATTGTTACAGGCTTTCTGCTTGCAATTAGAAGATCATGGACTATGAACAAATGGAAAACTCAAATGCTCTGGGTAATGGAGAGATGTTCTATTTCTCAGTAATCAAGTAACGGGTCAGCTCATTTATTAGATAGGGATGGACAACATTTTTTAGTCTTATGGGAGTGAATCGATATTTTCAATATCATGATCCCCATTTGTTTGATTTATTAAACTGTTCCAATCAATGCGTCCAAATCAGCAATACATATATATACCAATGTTCTTGAAACCAAATTATATATATATATGCTAGTATATTTTGGGGTGGTCAATATTCTGCATCAGGAATACACACTGTATTTTGCGAGCCATGACGCGAAGTTCACATTCTAATGTTGGAAGTGTATACCCCGTACCCCAGCCACTGACAGTCGATACTTCAGGTTTTCGGCAATTACTGAATAAGTTTAACGGTGTCTAATTAACACAATGTATGTGGTCTCTTATCGTTGTTCATTATGAAATCATGCTGTGTATTATCCAGTGGTAGAATATATTACCTGTCCTCATCTGGCCTACATCTCATAACGCCTACAATACTACACGCCTTTAATTATGGTAAACAAATACAGCTGCATACCAATTTTTTGTTCGCCTACTTGTGTAATTAATGAAATTTAATTTTTCAAAATTTGACCCCTTCCCTCTATTTCATAATGCCAAATTCCATAAACATGCACCTATGACGTGACCATCACAGGATGCGTTTCAGAATGATGATTTTACTCATGGGTATATGATGATTCATCGTCATTGTTTGTGATACGATTTTGAGTTAAATCTAATGTACGCTTTGACTTTTAACAGGGGTTATATTTTCAGAGAAATAATGAGGCGATGTGTAGTATTCTGTTTTTACTTCTTATCACCACGCAAACCACATGGATCCTTTCTGAACATAATAGTTATCTTTAATCGTAAACATAAAAAGTTCCAATTATAACCAACCATCACAATCGATCATAAATGATTAAGAGAAAACAGTGTACGTTCATTGCAGAAAACACGGTAAAAATACATGCATTTGATAGTGAGTTAATAGGCATACAGACTCCAGCGCTCTGTTACAAAGACTTAATTCATTACTCTTAAGCGTTAGATTACCTTCACCAGGATTCTAGTAAAGCTTTTAGCGAAATAAAGCCTGTATCAAATCTAAGGTGGCATTAGCCTTGAAGATGACAATTAGTCGAGGTCCCTGTGGGACACAGGAGCAGCAGGAGGGGAATAACGTATTGATTAGCGGGGCAAGATGCCTTGTGAGATCTCATCAGAACGCTGTGCTAATAAAAACTGCATGTGATTCGCGACAAAACACATACACAATACATTGGCGCTAGTTTGATGTGAACTTTGCCACTTAAAAACCATGAAAGAAATTATGTTAAATTTGCTTGAAGAGTTGCAAACCTAATTAGATCAAATGTATTTAGCTGTAAGGCAGCAAAACCTTAAAATAGTTTTCGATTGAAGAAAAAAGTTTCTATTTAGTGCATGTATCGATTCGGCTTCAAACTTTTAATTGAAGTCGAGCAAGCACAAACAACTTTGATTTGTGCATATTTGTTTAAGCAAGAAACTTTACCTTCGAAAAAAACCTTCTACGATCTCCTTCAATACACGTCCACCCTACACAATCACTATGAACGTATTGCCGTACCATCTAATAGAACTTTAAACATCCCCTCTCCAAGACAAGCTTAACATAATGGTTTGTTAATATAAGAGAACTACAAACTTGATCTAACTAAATTAAGCACATTATTTCCATAAATCCACCTATCAATCAATGTATTTACTCATGACACTGTCAAAGAACTGACCATGTCTTCTCGTTTCAGCATAATGCAAGGAGAAGAGAGCGCAGGCGCGACAAGCGTCAACCTGACAGCGGTCTTCAGTATTATACAGCAGCTCTCCCCGGCAGATCGTCAGATGCTCTTCGAGCAGACTGGTATAGCTAGCGAGTACGAATTGGAATTACTTCTCAATCGAGGCAAGATGCACGTCAAAAGTTACGAGGAACCTATTATGCAGTTCAAGGAACACAGAATTAACAAACTGCTCTTATTGTACGTGCCGCCCATTCTTATTATTTTGGGAACTTTTGGAAACTTACTTTCATTCGTCGTGTTAAGACGCCGGCCAATGCTAAAAGTTTCAACATACTTCTACCTGGCATCCCTTGCTATAGCGGACTCGCTGGTTCTCTACATCGGATTGTTGAGGTTGTGGATAGGCGAGTTGACAGGGGTTGACATACAGGACCAGGCAAACTGGTTGTGTAAGATGACGGTTGTCCTCGGGTATGTGGCTAGTGATACGTCCGTGTGGCTAATACTAGCAGTTACCGTGGAGCGCTTCATCGTCGTGTGCTACCCGTTCAGAGCCACCGAGATGTGCAGTGTCCCTCGTGCTCGAAAAGTAATATTGTTCATCATATGTCTTCTCTTTGCAATCAATTTACATTTCCTATGGACAGTTGAATTAGTGGAAATGCCAGTTGACGGAAAGAATATTGTGAACTGCGACGCCGTGATGAATCATACATTTCTTGTGGATGAAGTCTGGCCCTGGGTGGATGCCATCTTGTATTCCTTCCTTCCCTTTCTGACCATACTCGTGTTAAATGTTCTTATCATCAGGCAGGTTGTGAGAGCTCGGGGTTCCCGGGACAGGATGCGGAGTGTCACAGAACGCCGGAAACTGGAGGGGGGTAAGAAACAGCCTGGGGAGGGGAGCACCAAGCTTACAGTTATGTTACTCACCGTGTCCTTTACATTCCTAGTTACAACCCTACCTATGAACATATCTCTCATCGTCTTAGCTTTCTGGAAGGACAACAATGACATCCACAAATCAGTACAGTTTAACTTAGCTAAAACAGTAACTGAGTTGCTTATGTATGTAAACCATTCTGTCAACTTCTTCTTATACTGTGCCACGGGACAAAAGTTTCGCCAACAAGTGTTAGTGTTGATGTGCCGCCAAGACGCGTCACCCTCTTGGACCTCTATAACAGAAGACAGCCCCTATGCTGGGGCTAGGACTAAACAGGAGATGCTACTTAGTCAGAAGGTAGAGTGCAGTCCCTTACACTGTGGGAAGGATGTGATGAAGACGAGTCTATGACAGCTGACACCAGGTGCAGAGAGGCGTGTGATTGCGGCACCTCTCTAGCATGGCTTGTATATACTCTCTCCAGACACTCAATATAGTCTTAAGGTGTACCAGCTCTCCATCTAATATAACACTCTTCCGTTCTCGACGAATATCTCTCCCATATGGGAAATCAATTAGCTCTTCTCAGACACCGAAATATCGACTTATTGATGAGTGCGTAGTTCTGAAACGTGTACGGAAAACAATGTGCTGATATGAAATCAGACTATGATGAAAGATTGATTGAACAGATGATTGAACTCATTAGTTTAGCAGGTATGTCCGTCGGTAGCAGAAACTATCACTTAGCTTTTTCTTCTTTTTAAAAAACCCAATGTATTCCATTTCTGCAATGCCCTTAAGAAATGTTTTATTGGTAAATCGTTATTTGTGTAAAACATTATTACAATTAAAATAAAAAATCAAAGAGCCGTTCAGTTAACAGATTTACCTACAACTATAGAAGATCCGAACAGCAGTTCTTCAATGGTTAACCTATACCTTGCTTCCAATTAATTTGCTCACTGGGATGATTGGTTATGTAAATAGTTGTTGATTCCAGAGCGTATGTGTGATATGACTCTTACATCTTCATATGTTGATACCAGAAACATCATAACGTTTTGAATTTTTAAATGAATCCCATAGAACTAGAAAGAGAAATAGAGAATAGTAGTAGTTTTGGTTCAGATCAATATAAATTCTTCCTAAATGCACGTATTGCACTCCCATTTGACAAGGAACATTCAGTATTATCATATAGTTGATGATAGATTCTAGGGTATCTAGCCACGTGTTTGTTGTAGTAGTCAGCTTGGTGGATAATTCGGTGCTTTCGGGAATGAGTACATATTCTCTCCAGCCCTTCCAGCAGACTAGTACCGACAAGTACACCCTGCCTGTGCCCATGGATGTTAAGAATGTTCAAGAGTATATTATGAGACCTGTAAGGTAAGGTAAGAAAGATAAATGATGGTTCTGAAATTATATTTGAATATCTGTATCGTGTATGTTTGTCCCTTGTCTTCTTTGTGTTTTAAAAAATTATATTTTTCTTATTTTCTGTGTTTTTAACAAATTGAATGTTATTTAAATTATCTTACATATTTCAAACATTATCTTTTCACAAAGTACTCATACATGTCAATTATTTTGTTAACCATGTGTTCTTAGAGTAGTTGTCCCGGCTGATTAATGTCCGATCTCCTCTCTAACCCTGCCATACAGCGGAGGTTCTCACAAGGACCTATCTTTGAGACGGCAGATATTTCCTCGTTTCCCCCACTGTATGGTTGAGCATCGAGAGGACCATCTACCATGTCTGTATATTGCTACTACATGTACAAGTTATAACGTAATTATATTATCTTCAAATAATTACATTTTCTTTCCGTGGAAAGTATCATTTTCTGTATATAACTACATTTAAAAAACATTTTTGACAGTTTTATTTTGGTGTTGATAAAGTTGGGTTTTTTAAATAACGGACAGCGGAAATGTATTCTTCCTAAAATGTTGACGTTGAAAGTGAATACAAATTTGTTTAAACTTTATATATATTATTATGTATGCTCGAAATGAAATGTCAATCAGCCACATTGTGATTAATTTACAAGATATCAACATTTGGTTAGTATAGAACAATTTTAATGTAAACTGATAAAACACCCCGACGAATTGAATGCCTTGTCATTACGTCAACTCAGGTTGTGTCACAGATTGCTCATTGTTAGCTTCTCATGTTCTCCTGCATCGGTGAATTAACCACTGTTTCTCAAGAGGTTAAGGTTTTCTCGGCATGTAAATATTGCTTTCCACTCCTGGAGCGAGTGCAGTGTGTCTCTATGCACACGTGCTCGACGTATTGAGCCTCGTCTTTCATAAGAACGTGCTGAGTATACATGGTACTTATCTTTGTTGAAAACATTTTCGTTTTATGAATTAAAGTGTGTTAATGTCAATTCAAATTTGTCCTTTATATCAAAAGTGACAACTTATGTGAGTGTCTTGTCACTTTAAGAAGTTATGAGAATGGTTTAAGCCGCTTTTGTCTCAATGGGAAGTTCAGTTTTCGGTATTCTGTGCAGTGTCGAAATAAGACGCTTAACGTTTAAACTTCAATGGAAGTACGACATGTCATAGCTTCAATGGAAGTACGACATGTCATAGCCCATACTCAGGTGGTTTTATACATATCACATATCTCCTAATCCGTGTAACATAGACTAGACTGTGATGATTATCATTGTTCAAACTCTTTCATGGTACACCTATGCATGATCCCATTTTCAGGACATGTCTCCAATTGTGCTTGACTCCGCGAAACCACTCCGCCAATCCCCGATACGGTTGTTTCTGCTAAGTGAAGGATTGGCAGGTGAATAGAAATCGGTCATCAGGGAATGACGTATAAGAAACTGGGTTTCTACCATGATTATGTGTATGTTTAAGGAACATCTGATGACTTCAATTCATATGGTAATTTTAGGTCTGCCACCAACCGACACCGTGACCTTCTCCATAAAATACTAAATTATCGCCTGTAAGCCCACAGGAATGTGTTTGTAGTTTTGAGTGGCATGTAGTTAACCGATTATATTTTGTAACCCACTGAACATTGTGAAACATTTCACTATTATTATAGTTAATCCGACAACGAAAGTGGGCTCTAAATTTTGTCACGAGCACAAATCACAAAAATATACCATACTAAAAAAAACCCAAAAGAAACGTCACCACATTTTCAACAGAGAAGAAAATGACATACTTATCACAGGACAAAAAGTAGTGGAATCTGCTTGCCGGATCCTTCCAGATTCTCACAAAAATGGCGGATTCTGAGAATCCGGCTAGCGGATTCCATCATTTTTTGTCCTGGGTATGTTGGACATTCAGTTGGAGTTTAGATGGCTTCTGAGGACATAATTTAACCATCTTTCAGTCGTATTTATCACTCGTGGATTTAAATATATAATTATAGTTTGGATGATGACGCTTCTTTGTTCTTGTGTAGTGTAAACAAACTTACAGAGCAATCAAGGATGTCAGTTTTTCAAATAAAACAAATTGTGTAAAATATACTTATAACGTCAATCGCTAGAGAAATCTGTTATCTACACATGACATGTGATAAATAATTTTCATATCACGAACATGTAATGCAATTTTGTTTGAAAGAGAAGTACACCTTCGAGTAACGCGCGTTATGGGTATCGTACGTCTTATAAACAGGACTCCCTTTATTGCATAAAACGTACTCCACAGGAGCAAGCGTTTCCGAAGCGTGAAGGCTGGTCTCTAGCGCAAGTCGCCATAACAACCAATGTGCTGCACGTCCTACACGTGCTTCTCTTGCAAGTTACCCTTGACACACAATACTGAATGTGACGATTGCTTAAAAGTTTATAAACAATGTTTCTAAAGGTCCTGAGAATATACAAATTATTGCCTGATCAATGTATTTTTAGTGAGTTAAGACCAGCTAATTATGACAACTATTCCAATATATGTAGCAACTACATGATTAAATGAATTGGTAAATAAATAACCGCCAAAAATTAAATATTTTAATTTCTTTCATTGCTCATAAACTTATTAAACTGTTATTCTTTCGTGTCTTTGTAAGACCACAATGCTTTGCGCTTGGAAATAATAGACTGGATATATATTAAGACTGATAAACACCTTTACTAATTAGTGCAATTTCTCGGCTTATTTTAAGTCGAAAGAATCTGTGAAAAATTAAATGTATTTATATCACGGATACAGATTTTGGCAATTTTCCTATATGTTCATTAACATCCTTGATGGCTCTTTAACATAAATATCAACCGTAATTACCACAAGAAAACAACCCCACATACATTACATTAGGTTATGTTTCATGTAAACTGCACAAATGATCATTTTTTAACCTGCTTAAAATATTTAACAGGTAGAATTATGATCTGTAGTCGCTTCTAAGCTTGTTGTCTTGCTCAGTCGCCTCACAAAGTATCGTTGGAGAACAATTCCATCTGGCTATAGCACACGGACAATGCTTTCAAATGTTTTGAATATCTGTCTTATAGATGTCATTCACATCAACAGATTCAAATTTCACCCATAAGGCATAACTCGCTCCAGTCTCCATCACTTGCTAATTTAAGCCCTGCCACATCTCCTTATTGTTTATGTTATAACAAATCACAGCCCACTCAGGTGTAGCACTCCGCTATGTTAGTGCGGGAAAGGTAAGGACGTGCTGCAAGGAGAAGCTAGCCAGTGATGACGCGAGTTATGCCTTGCAGAGGGAAGCTGCAACAGTCTATGATGAATATTAAGATGAAGACTAATTATGGCAAACATACATTCTATGACACGACAACGTCATGTACTGAAATATGTATAACCATATGGACAAGTGTATCAGAATACAGTGTAATAGTTTGTATAGGGCCAACCATAGCAAGATTCATACCATGTAAATTTAGGCGGTTATATCGATTATTTTGAATCAAGTTTTGTCACCTTTCAAGAAATAATTTCAACAAATCATATGATCATTCACCATACAAATTGTGTTACGGACGGATATCTACACTGGTGTCGCTCTATCATGAAATCGAGAATCGGTGCTGTAAATGTTGTAAGCGTCGTCTTCTAGTATTGTATTGTAATTAAGGGCCATGGTCAACATGTTGACAAGTTTGCAGAGTCAGGCTTGTTATGAAGATCTACTATCAGCATTAACAGGTAGCACGGAGTGTATTTAGAGAACTACTTACAAGCACATTATATCCTTGTGCCGTTGTGGTTCCAGCTGCTCCTTCAATAAGCATTAGCGTACTCTAAGCTGAAACTAGTTGAAGCATTCACAGCGGTCCATTTACTGGGAGCAAGCATTCCGATACTTGTATTGGAAACACCACTTATTGAAAAGGTATTCCCACTTCCCATCAAAGGTGTGAAGTGTTGATGAAGCAATGTGTCTATTAACAGTAGCGAGTTGAACATTATCGCGGCACTTGGTTATTCTCGAGTCGTTTCACACAAATGTGTTTGTCCAGCCCCATGAGTAGACAGCCATGATTGTAGAACAAAACAGAACAGAAGAAGTTTATTTTGTTTATAGCTCATCGTCAACGCTTTAAAAAAAATACGTTTAAGAAAAGTTAAGTTTTAGATTTGAACAATTGAAAAAAAAATTCTGAACATATCACATGAACTATATATATATATGTGTGTATATATATATATATATTTGAATTTGACAAAATAATTCATGATGCACAAATAATTCATAATGCCGAGCAGTGCACCGAGTTAATTTTCATTTTGGTGTTAATCCAAGATCGATGTTGTTGGTAACAAACAATTCAACATTTCAACAAGACTAGAATTCAAAATCCTAGGTAAGACTGTAAAACAAAGTGTACTCTTCATAAGCTACTGTAGTCATTAACTCTCTCTCTCTCTCTCTCTCTCTCTCTCTCTCTCTCTCTCTCTCTCTCTCTCTCTCTCTCTCTCTCTCTCTCTCTCTCTCTCTCTCTCTCTCTCTCTCTCTCTCTCTCTCTCTCTCTCTCAAGATGGTTGACATATTAATCAGCTTGCTTTTATCGTAAATGGTGTCCCAGAATGTGAGAAAATCAGTAAAACATGACCATGCAATCGCGCAGTTTCTCAGATACAAACGCAATTACGTCACTAAATACGACTGTGCAGCCGGCCACTTTTGCATGCTGTCTCGGCTTGCAAATCTAGTACCTTTGATCTGGCATCGGAAACATTGATTGAACAAGATTTTTATTCCATATGTTTTAGTACGGTATTGTAGTACATATATTTGTTACATAACATGCTGATGTCATTGCCCTATGTTTTCGATAAGCTTAAGGTTTTGGTCACAAAATTTGACAAAGTTAAAGGTTTTGTTGATGCGTCTACGTTTTATGACGTCAAACAGCAATGACGCATGCGTTAACGTATAAAAGCTCAAGAAGGTACATCATGTTGATAACATCGTTTATTAATTAAATTGCAACATTGTTTTTATATATTTGAACTTTAAAGTCACAAAACCATTTGGAAACAGCTATTTGAGCACTCGAACAGGCATAGAAATTAACGGAAATAAATTCTACTTCTTTTCTCAAAATATCTATATAGCAGGCCTTCAACATTCGGTTACAGTATTGTATTTTTGAGTCCTTTTGGGCGTCAGTTTATATTAATAAGGCAATCGAATAAATACCACCAATAACATTACTAACGTGTTCGAGGAAAAGTTTAAAAATGGATAGAGAAGGATTATATACGACCCCTCCCAAGTTGATTTTGTGATTGGAGTTGATTCGTCGACCGGCCTCATGGTTGATACGGCGTTATAAACCTAGGTCGGATTCTGTCTGTTGTTTTGAAGGTATCTTCTTTTCTTGGAATAACCTCTAATGAGGTCTTACTTCCGAGAATAACCCGGTATGAGGTTTTACTTTTGAAAGTAAGACCTGAACCTAAGGTTTTTTTTAAAGTAAGACCTGGAAATACACTTAGAATAATTTTTCAGACTTGCAACGCAATAGCCAACAAGCAGCAATTATTATCGAAAATTATACACAGTTAAAAATTTCCAAGTTGAAATAGCTGGATTCGAACCTTGCACCCTTCGCTCTCTAACCTGGCGCCTTAGACCGCTCGGCTATGCAGACCGAGATGATGAATGGAGTTGAATTACTCCATTTATAGTCATACCTTCTTTGCCTCGATATTACGCAACCGAGGGCGACATACCCTTTATAAAAACACGATTTGGGAATAAAAAATTATAAAATGTAAATTTTTACATTTGACGTTTATAAATAGGAAGAAAACATTCCTCCTTCGTCTTCTGCTTTTAAAATGGTCTAAGCGGAGGAATTAGGCCCTTTGAGGGTCCGAAACTGTAACTCGTAAATTTTGATAGTTGACGGTTTATAAGCTGGAGAAAACACTCCTCCTCGGTCTTCTGCTCTGAGAATAACCTCAAAGTCGGGATAGCCCCTCGGGCTGACGCCCTCGGGGCTTTATCCCTCCCTTCAGGTTATTCTCAGAGCAGAAGACCTCGGAGACATGTTTTCTCCTTAACGTAAGGTGAGTTAGGTTTATTACAGGAGTCTACCGAATGGTGGAATGGTTTGAAGTATAATTAATCAATCTTAATTTCATTTGAAAATTTCTATAGTTAACCGGTTATACGGTCATGAACATAACTAAGCCATTTCAACCAAATATGTTCACCTTTAATTGTAATTCATAATGCATTTATAATAATTTAATATTTATATTTACGTGTGTCCAACAAAATCAATCTCACATGAGAGTCTTTATTTTTACACACGTCGTTGATTTTAAACTAAGGTAATGGAGTAGTTTACCTTGAACAACACTTTCCACATACTACAGGTTCCTTAACCCATCGAAAGTAAAACCTCACTGCAGTCAAATAAACCTGCACGACAGCAGTTAGCAGTTACGAATGAAGGACTACAGACCAAACAATGATGAGGTCATACCATGAATACCTAGTCAGTCTCGGTTCTGATGCGTTTTATCACGTCTATGATGTGGGTCGGATGTATGGCCGTACTTTTGTTCTGGAAAGAAATTGGTATGATGATGGTTACGCCCCAGTATATATATATATATTTGCTGTCCAACTGACGATATATCATCACTTTAACCAACTACTATATGTTGCCAAGTTGTCACAGATGTCTCGACATACACTTGTATTCGTATTAAACTCACACGTTGACTACTTTCTATAAATATTGCATTTCGGAATCCAATCACCGGATGGTCTGATCACCGTTCTAGCGCCAACTTTTCATTAACGGATCACAATGATCGTGATATATTCAGCACCAGACCGTGATGTCAACTGTGAGGATTTCGAGGCCATATCGTCAACGGACACGTCTTAACCACTTTTCAAATATAAATTATAACCGATGCTGTTGAAACTGTTCCGGCATTCGTATTTCCAACGCCCTTGCTCTTTATCACCATATTGGAAGAGTTGTAACTGAAGTGGTGTTTTAACCAAACTCAAGTGTGTGAATAAAATTAAAATTTAAAAAGATTTAATTATATAACTTTTTACGCCTTAAAGGGACAGTAGCACGTTTTTACGCTCATATAAGTCGATGAAATGTATTTGAAAAATAATGTTACCAAACATAAAACACCCTTCTCTCTTCGGAAAATCAAGTTAAAAATGACTCTACATGGTTCTGTAAAGCCATGAAAATAATGAAATGTGTTCACATTAAAATGGCCGCCATTCAATTTTTGCTTTATACGCAACATCGTTATTACCACTAGGGATAATTGGTATATGTAAAGATGTCTTACGCTCCAAAGTAAATTTAAATGACATAAACTATCATTATAAATGTGGAATTTGAAAAGATAAAATTTCAAAAAAAAACGTGCTACAGTCCATTTAACATACCCTGAAGATCAGGTTCAGCGAGCTGCTTTTCCAGCTCAGAAAATTAACGAAATACAGCACGGTTTAAATTTGCCAGCGCTTGAAATTTGGTTGTGACTTGCGAGGGGAGATGGCTTTGGATGTGTTCACGTGAAACGAGTCTTAATACCATTACTTATTCCCATAGTTAAATTCATCGACATGAAGTTCGTTGAAGATCATTTTTGCACCACTGGAATCTTCCTTCACACACAATTCATATTTAAAATACTGTAAAATTCAGACTTCAAAACCATATTGGAATAGTGTGTTGAAATTCATTTAATTTTTTTTATTTGGTATAGGTTTTCGTTTGAGGAAATATATATCACTGCAAATATGGACATGGCTGTCAACATCAAGTGTATTCCTCTATGAGAGGTAAGGACAGTTATAAGTCATTAAATGTCTGTAGACGCACCTGCCACCACTGAACATCAATAGTCGCAGATAAATTGATGATGCTCTCTTCATCCTGCACTGTAAGAGTAGACTAAAAATGACCAATGACAACTCTGTAGAAACGCAAATAGCTTACTAATCAATAAAGTCTGCCAAGATAAACTGTTATGCGGTTTTTTTTTATAGTATTCGGCAGTGAACGTCCATAAGTACGTACAAAATGGTATAACTCAACAACTATTCACCAGATTCTTTTCATATTTTGCACACATCATATCTTTCATAGGCTTCATAGGCTTTTTCTAGGTACAGCACAGCGTCTGGGCTTTGTAGTGTAATGAGAATTCCCTGGAACAGAAAAGGTGACAAAATGCAACAAGGCTTAACCTACCACTGGTAGAGGTTGGCGAACTTACATGTTAAGCATGCCAGCTGGATATTTCGAGGACCATTCACTGCATGGTTTCTCTTCGTACCTTTAACAAATGTTCTTCCAGGAAGGATGCAAAGCCCAGATAGTTTTTGTCACAGTAAAGCTTCGAATTTTTCAGCACGACTTTGACAAAGATATCTCAAGTTTACAGGAGTTTAAAAATATTATGTGTTTCAACAACCACAGTGGAAGATACCAAGATAAATTTAGCCTAAATTATGTTCCTACTGGCATCTAATTTCTAATCACAAACTACGGCTTATACTCTGCTTCTCTTTACTTTTGAAGTGTTAATATGCCGCGATTGGCCATGCCACCGTAGGGACGATTGCTTGGTTATTTTAAAAATTATATAATACTAATATAATCATATAGCATTTCCATTAAACCAGAACACGCACTCCTTAACAAGTGCGTGTCTTCCCCTTACCCTCTCGTTAAACATCCGATAAATGTTCACCTTTTTTATAATGTTTATCTTTCGTTCATATGGAATTACTTGTCAAGTGGGTCACATTGGTGAGAAGGATAATTATTTCAAAAGAAATTACAAAAGAGTAAAGAGATTACAGCTTGCAGCGTTGCTGGTTTTAAATAATTATTCCGGAAAAAGTTGGGTTATCACACTAATAGCTATGGCCATACCGTGACAAAAAGTAAACTGGTTCGAGGTTATAGTTTAGAAGTGCGTTTGAAGTAAGAGAGATGTAGATGAAATACCTCTTTGATACTATGGAAACTCATCTGTTTTTGGCTTTAAGAGTCAATGACTTCATTCTTTCATATCAATGTACGTCAAACAGTATTATCATGTCAGGATCATGTCAAGAAACTAACCCTTGTTTTTAATAAATGTTGATATGAGGAATAAGTGGCAACGTACAGTGTTGCAATATCTGCGATATACAAGATATATAAGATATACAAGATATACAAGATATTGAAAAATATAGTCGAATTATAGTCCAACAGAACGTACAAAGTAAACAGCATGAGGTGTTAAAAGAACCATTATAGAATATGACGAACAGTGAAATACTGGGATTTATCAGTGAAATAACATTTATATCAAGCTACAGTGAAAATAACTTATAGTTTCACCATGACCAGTGGCTGATATAATTTGACGTCACAAAACAATGGTCTGACGTCGCGAATTCGCTTATGACGTCACATTGTTACTGTGGTGACTGGGTGTTCCTTGCTGCAGCTCAACATGGAGACGACGCTGTTTACGTGCAATTTCAAGGTAAACATCATATAATAAATAGAATATCTGTCAGTTCTTGAAAAATGTCATGTTTATCTCATCGCATGAGGTAGAAAGTTATATATTTTCAACTCACTGGATTAGATAAACATGGTATTTAGTCACGAAAGGACAGATATCCTCTCTCTCGATTCCAAATTTTAAGTGGGTTTTCTGGGAGAAAACCATATTTGTTGATTTGAAATTGACCCCAACTAAAAGTTAAATAGATAATATTACCTAAGTATCTTCTGATAGCAAATATATAAACATAAGTTGACGAAAGTTACAATATCCGAGGCTTCCCGAGGACTGTGACTTCATAATGTTATGACACAATGGCGTTGTTATGGCATCAGGTCTTTGAAGTCATAACATCGTTTAAAAGTATTGTGGTGTCATGTGCTTGGCGGTGATAGGGCATTATAGAAAATCAACTGTTAAAACGATATCTGGTAACAAATATGGCTTAATATTTCACAAGGCATATCCTGTCCACAGTTTTGGATGATAATATGAAATCATGGTTGTGTATACGTTAAATAAAAAAAAAAAAGATTAATGTCATCTAAAGCACATGGCTTAACAAAACTTATTACATTACCATCGCGTTCGCATTCCGTTATTGGTGTTTACATGTTGACTAGATGGTTCTGTCAATGTTGGTTTAGTAAGATATATCCTCTCTGCCATAACACGGAAAACGTGTAATACCAAATGATACTGATTAATTGAAGTACTCATTTTGTTCCAGGTCCATGGTGCATACGAATGATTCTTTGATAACACAATGACATAATGATTGCTATTTAACTTAATAATAACAAATAATGACTCCGAATCAGGGTGTAACTTACCAAAGATTAACCACCCAATTTCCCAGATTCAATTCATATACAAACTTCGTCTCAACAATTAATTGTGTGTGGGATTGATTTACAAAATAAACAATCTGCAGCACAACTTGAAGGACCAGACAACCGGAAAGAAACACGACAAGAAGTGTCTGTATTAATTAGGAACTTTCATTAAAGGTGCAGATAACTCAAGTGCTTGTGCATTCTGTTTTCAAGACTGACCTCGGTTCAATGATATGTATGTCATTTTGAAATGTTAAATGGAACTTTAATGAATCCAGCACATGATGTTTGAAAGCTATTGATTTACGATTTTCTACATTTCACTCATTCTGCAAACACCGAAATGCACCTACATGTACTGATAAGTTGGCAATAATGGAATTTAAAGTTTAATTGACTTAATTAAACTCTATATATTATCTTTTTGTGTATTACATTGCAGCGCTAATGGCTAGTGTGATTTGAAACCATTTCAAAGGTGATTTAGAATTATTCGAAATTAAATGACAAATGATATGTCACGTCTTAGAAATACGTTATTAAACAAGTGATTCTCATTGTAGTAAGTAAACAAATCTTTCGCCTCGAGTGAAAATACATACACGTGGGTGAATTGAACATCCTTGTCATGTCCTACAATCAAACCGAACTATTTCTCGCCTTTATATCGTAAGCAAATTGCATGATCAAACGTTGCACTGTCAATAACTCATAATTTTAACGTTGATCAAAAATAGGGATTTACAAGGTATTTGAAGATTTCAGTAGTATGTTTTATTCCTGACCGCAGGCATAAGGGATATTGTTTTTATTACTACAGGTTTACATTAAGCCGATTTTCATAACCTTTTCCCTGATTGCCCTAATTGAAGTTGCTTTTAATGTTTAAAGATATATGCAATAGAATTCGTTATCAGTTATGAGAGCTTTGGAAACCAACTTCAACGGTATCAGTTTAAGATACATTACACCTACTGTGCTGCAACAACAGCAAACATTGTCAGTCTTATACTGGCATAGAGACACGGTATCCTCATATTTGCAAAATCAACTTTTTAAAAATGTTTTAAAAGTATTTACAAAAATTAAGTACCTATGTCGATAGTTACAAGAGGCTGCAGCTAGTTATAATTACGCACAACAATACATGGTTAATTCGAAATTGTGAAATGCTCGAAATAAAACGGCAGAAGATTTAACATCGATTTCTCGATCATTCACAATAATAAAGTCGGGGTTTGTTTGAAATGGAATCCGTCATTCTGAATAACCTCCATTAGCATACCACGCGACAGTCACGTTAGAGACATGCGGTGAGTGGAGAAGCTCGAGGACTCAACACATTTGCGAGATGAATGCATATTAAAGTTCTGAAGGGTGAAACTGACATGTCATAGTTCTGCAACAAAACGTTTAACTTAGATTCAATTGTCAGAACCGTCAGACCATTGCGTCACTAACGCTGCACTTACCTACTCATCAACTTCGATTCACGATTCGTGGCTTGGATAAATATCAACAGTGTCGGCCCGGTAGACCTGAAATATATATATTTCAGATATGCCGGGAGATATAAGTTTCAGTTAACCGCGAGGCATACTCAGTACCAACCAAAGTACTATATTACGGTAATATATTACGAAAAGGACATTTAATTCCATCAAAACATGAATATGTGAATTTGCTAGGAATAATATATGATATGTGTACATGTCTGTATAACAAGTGTTTATTTGATGTTGAATATCATCACCATTATCATTATTCTTACTCAACAACATTAATGAGAGTGCTACAGGCAACAAACTGGATTAAATAAGTGTGTCAGTATTTCTCAAAATTGTGTGAAATGGCACGTACTATTACTCTCCCTCATTATAAAAATCGTCGGCTTGGATCAATTGTAGCAGGAATCTCCCTCGGGGATTGGTTAGGATTGATTTTGTAGATCTAAAGAGATGTAATTGTGTCGTGATTCATCAAACAATCATTCGATGGACTAAATTATTGGGAATTCAGTGTGTGTCTGTTTCGGAATTGCGACATCAGACATCTACATGTATATTAAGTGAGAAACCATCATGCATTAAAGCGATGCCTCGTTTTGAAGAATAAACTGTAATTTATTTGGGTTTATACATTGACACTACAGATTAACCTATATTGGGAGAGTTATATATTCATTAGCATCTGAAAACACCTCTTATTGAAATCTTACTTTATGTAAGCCTTATAGTTTTATGTGACTAATGAGAATAGAATGATGCAATGTCATACGGATTATGCTAAACACAAACTAAACAAATCAATAAAATGTTTGTGTGATTGTCATGGCAAAAGTAAAATTTAATGTTAGTCTTGCTTTGCTAGCCTCCCATCAATGGTGATTAAATACGCATGTGTAACCTCGAGTGTATTTTGATAATGAAATAAATTGACTGATCGAAATGATGTTTTTCTCAAGTGAAAAATGACACTGTTTGGCGAAGACAGAGTAAGTAAGCCTCATTCCAGAAGCTCATCTAATGTCGACAATGTATATCCGATCATCAAAACACATACGAAACTGTATACATAATCGATCAACAGGTCAACTTTCTGTACTAGTTGATAATGAATCTAATATGGAGAGATCTTGGTTTCATACTGATTCAAGATGTGCAGATGCTTTGGGGTGTCGTTTTTTCAGCAATGATTACCTAGTGAGATGTTGACAAGTTAATTCCGACATAACAAAAATGAACAACTGAGGGATGAGACGTGATGTCACATATCACAATAGGTGGCAAGGGACTTCATGCATATCAATCAGTCGAGTTCCAAGCGGCCTGGTTCGTGAAGTGGTTTATCAAGTGGTTCATGTAAGAGTTCGATACGTTTATCTCCTTCCTCACAATAAGTAAACGCATGAGCAACACGCAGAATACAACATTGGCTTGAACATAATGAAAATGAGAAATGCAACATCAAGGTTGACCGTGTTATATATATTCAGAGAGTTAAGATGGATGTTACATTTTGAAAGAAAAGGATACACCGCAATATTGCAGGAGATACCAATGTTATGCGGCTACTATGAGATAACGATTATACATAACTATTTAAACTATGATAACATGAAACAGAGAAATTTACACAAATTGTTGTGTTTTGGATGCAAACATCGGTTTGCCATTTCATCTTATAGCAAATATAAGTGTTCGTACTTTCAGAGCGGTAGACCATTATATTAATGATATCTCAACTGTTCCATCACACAGGAAAGACATTTAATTGCAGTCAAAGCTTCTATATAGCACTTTTAGAAATAGTACGTCATCCAACTGTACATAACTAATAGACTAAGTATATGTTTTATGTTGATGCAAAATAGACATTCGTGTTGCATTATTATTAACTCTGACGATTTCGAGATTGATTTCACAATAACATGCCTTGTCAGGTAATACATAAAAGATGATACAATATGACATGGTAGCTTCGTTGAATAAAATGTTCTTAATTATTGTTTCTAGAAGAATTACGATTTTGCGTTTTAAAAGGTAATGGGAAGGCTTTGTTGCCCTTAGAAAGTATGGATTTGTTGGTGTTACGGTCATTGTAACTTTCCCAGCAATTCACATTTAATGCCAATTTCTATTGTAAAAATCTCAAGAAATTGCTGGTAATATTTCATATATTACATTAAAAACATACTCTAAATCCATGTGTGTTATAAAAACAATATGGGAGTTACATATATGTACCTTGCGCGTGCAAAAGAATGACATTTGTCACTATCATCTCACGCCAGCATCAATATAAAACAAGACACATATTTAATGATTGTGGCTTTTTCAAAGTAAAAGTTTCATGGTTACACACATATATGCAAGGACCCTGGGCAAGAAGGGTAGTTCGTTTCGTTGGCTTCTCTTTACCCTGTACTCTTTACCCCTGTAAAACCCGTGTCTCATTTCTCACCGCGTGACCAGCGTGGTTAACAATGAACAGGGTGTGTGTTTGTGCTGGACACACCGTTGTTCGAACTGCCTCCAAATTTAACTTTTTAGATTTCTCTGCGTTGAAAGAGCGGTAGTACTATCTTTTACTTCCTATCAAGTATAATGTCTAACACTTGCCAACCTGTCAACTTTGTTCGACTTAATATCAACTTTCGACACTTATTGCTTGGGCGCAGACGCCCCAAGCAGTAATAAGTTGAAACGCCCTATCTGAGCATACTCTGAAAAAACAAGAATCACATCATCAATTGGGAAGCTACCAGAGTCCTGTCAACCGACAACAACTGGCGCTAAAGAAACCTCCAAGAAGCGATTGACATTCGAAGGGAACAACCTGCAATAAACCGCAAAGGCATCTTCCTAACATGTGCTTGGGATTCACTCATCTAGAACTTCTATCTCGGAGGAAAGTATCCGAGGAGCACCAAACCAAATGCAAGTATCCCCACCATCCATCCACTGCTGTCGGAGAAGATTATCTGAGAAGTCCCTACCAATCAAAACCTATCAGCCCCAATCACCATCCAACAACTTCACAGTCACCCACATCAACCATTGGCCTCTCATCCAATCAACTATAATTATTGTTTGTTTACAATTTCAATACAGCTGTTTTTTTCACCACCAAAGTACTTACTCCCCTCATGTTTTTATTTGCAAATCCTCATTGTTTACCATTTTCATGCATGTTAATCTCACTGATTGAGTTTCCTCACCATTGTTTTGTTTGCTATATAAATGTATCACACTTTTATTTTCATTACATTCCACCTGATGAAGGAGTGAGCATGTATAGTCCGAAACGTCGTGTATTTTCACATTAAAGAAGTTGTTAATATCCAGAAAATCATCCTGTTCTAATCCATTAGTAATTTGTGATAAATCACTGAAAGTGTAGCTAGTGGTAGTTAATCGTACGGCACTCTATACCCCACTTCCGGTCTCGTTGCTATGGTTTATACACCTACACCTTTTCTGATATACCTGTACTTTTTCTGATATACCTACACTTTTCTAATATACTTACACTTTTTAAATACTGAGAAATTAATGGAATCAATTTTCTTTTGGGGTGTAAAATGTCTTAACATACTGAGAGTTGCTTCTGTTATCTCTAAACTTTGGCCATGTTGACATTAGCCATGCAGTTTATGGCGTTAGCTGTACATTTCAGCGAGATGCATGTGCGTCTGCGTTGACAACACCGTCATCTGGCCATATCAATTAGATTTCGAGCCCCAAATATGGGTAACCATACAACGCAGCACGGGCTGAGCACACTCGGGAGTTGTCACAGATGATGCTGTATTTGGGTAGTGCGTTTCATACACCAGCTTGTTTACAGCTGCATTTGTTTAGAAATATTATGAAATGATATCCGTTTACACTCGACCGTAAGTGGGGTATAAGACAGATATACCCATACTTTTCCTCGTGTATCAAATGATACCCTACACTTTTTCCCGTAGAGCCTTACTCGGCTGCGCCCGAATCTAACGATTAATGATATTCATTTTACTGATATGTCAACTAGATAATCTTAATAACATTTATTTGAGATGTGTTTAAGATAATGGTTATGATATTGCCTCGTGGTCTTCAATATAATCTTTTAATTCTGATTACAGGGCACCAAGTCTTCAAAGGCTTGAATCTTGTCATTAGCAGATCAAAGCTTGTCAAAGCTGCAGGCTGACATTACTCTTAAGCTTCTTCAGATGCATTTTTTAATAATGAAAAAGTAATTCATTCCACCTTTATTTCCATGTCACAATGAGAGAAACAGATAAAGGGCTCCTTCTTTTGAATGAAACATGAATTCGGTGTAAGCAAATGAACCTTAACAGGCAATTAAGTGCAGTATCGAATAATCAACAGTCTGAAAAATGACCAATCAATACAAAAGCTCAATGCAGCCACTGGGCTTTCTCCAGACAAAATAGACACTAAATAATATTCAAAAGTGTTACCGCGACTGTATGTTGAATTCATGAAAACATTTATCTTAAGGTCAAATCACATCTCGTATATGAATCAAAAACTCACTCATATTTAGGTATGCATATTTGTGTAAATCATGTGCTGTGATATAAAAAATAAACTTGTATGACATAGTGTTAACGTTTATTTCATTTCGCACGAGTTACTCAATTGAAAGATCCGAGGCGTCATGAATTATGTATATCAACCACAGCAACTACCACATATAGCCAGACATCAAATATCTGGCAGTGCATAACACAGTTTCAGATGCCTCAGATGCAACAGCCTGCAGGTAGACACTGTCTGAATAACTGTTATTCAGTAAGAACCCTCGGGATGACTAGCCAATAGATTGACCATCTGATGGCAATGTTCACTAGTCTCAATTGAAATTGCTGGTCTCAATTGAAATAACGTTTCATTACCAAATACGTGTCATTATTGAACTCATGATAGAAGTGCAATAAATACATATAGATCATTGTTTATATGTTCAATTAAAGTGAGATTCCTGAGGTAAACTGTAGAAATGGTCATAACAAATACTGCAAATGTACGTATCGAAGAGTTTAATTCAAATGAAAAATTAAAAAACTAAAAATTGAGAGCAGGTGAGTTTACAAAGGAGAACTTCTGCTGCTTAATATGTTACTTATATTCAATTCATATGAATGGTTCAGTAATTTTCCTGTAAAATAGATGAAATCTTATTACTGTTAAATAAAAAAAGTGCAACATGACTTATGACATTCAAAGCCTCTTTGCAAAAGAAGTTTTGATATTATTTTCATGTGCTTCATCAACGCTAAGTATACAACTGGTTACAAAACTGGTAACATATATAAATATCATCATAACCAGAACTATATACATTGATAGAAACATATCTTGATTTATCAGTTTTAATTTGGATTTTGTTAATAGTCTTTTCGAGTGAAATATTAAAAGAATGACTGTTTAAGAAAGTGCTTGCGATTGAGATGGCATAATATTATCACAAGAATGGTAAAACCTGTTCTACAATTTCTGTTCTTGATTTCAGATTTTGCTCTCAATACCTGCGGATCCAGGATGTCCTCTACTGAAACGTTGTAGAAGATTATCGTACATGCATTCACCTTTATGATTCTCGTCTAAATGCATGCAATTGACCTTGGTGATACCATACATGCGATTACGGTGCTGTTCAGAATTGCCCCAAAAGCCTTCACTTCATTTGTGTGAACACCGGTGACAAGGTCTATAAAGATTTCGACATGTCTAACAGTTTCATTATCATACCCGAACTTGGTCAAACAACCTTTCCACGTCACGTCTTAGCTGTGGATGGCGGAACCAGGTAGAATCAATCTCTCTATGAAGGGGATTCAGGCTTCCTGGCGGCGCCATTTACCCCTGAATGGGGTCACCTAGTCACAAGGATAAACACCTGAAGGCTGAAATGTGCTATACAGTTTCTCTATCCATTGGGTATTCTACATTGTAGATTTGGTGACATTGTGACCCCAAATATAGATGAAAGAAATCATGGCTAATAAACCAATTTTCATCTTCGGCTCGAGTACAAACATATCTCGAAAACGGAAATGTTGTGAAAAGAATCCTTGTCCAATGGGGATCTAAATTGGTGATCCTCTGACCTCAAATATGGGTCATATGGGCAACGAATTAAATACTTATGCATTTTGATGCTTCTTTAAGTTAATGGATTAAGCACGATGATTATTTTGTTTTGGAAACGTCGCCGCATAGCAAGGGCAGCTACAGCTGGTAAACTCAAACCGGAAACAGACTGAGTCATTATTTATACATTTTAATGGTAGTAATTGACCTAACCAAAAGCTATCTTCTCTGATCGACACTTTCCTTCTACAAGTTGAACATCGTGAAGTGAAGTGAAATGTGACGAAAATGCTAATCCATCCTTTCTGGGCCTGATTACGACTTACCAAAGATAAATCAACATTATTCTTTGTAAACTAACGTATTTCGTTTTTAATAATACTAAAATTATTGATTAACATGGCAATAACCACTTATATGCCTACAAACTATTGCATATTTAATGTTACTTATTGTTGTAAGAATGTTTTAGGGATCTTCTTATTCCTGTTTTCATCAATGACAAGAGAGTATTGGATTTCTTGCAAATTGGAAATTGACGTCACATCAGAACTTTTCATAAACGTATTCCTTTTGAAGTATGATATCCTTGAACGGATTTAGCTATCTATAGATTGCCGATAGGTCACAAGGACTTACATTTACTTTGTATTTTGCTTAGACAAACTTGTCAGAAACTGTCTACAGACTAATGCTGTAGATACAGATCAACAAAGTGTTCACCCCTTGATACCTTACTGTGCTATCTCAACAAGCTTTAGAAGATCTAAGACTTAAAGCTAAAATGTCATTTTTGTCTCTTTTAACACTACAGGTGTTATTACTATAACATGAACTAGCAGGGGAGGAATATATTAAAATTATGCAGAATCGTGCACTTTGTTACCAGTTCTTGAAAATGATGCATGATGATAGGTATGAGTACAAGGTTTTCAGAAACCATCACAAACAATGTGAGATCGCCCTCTGGTGGCCTGTTTGCACATATCCAAGATGGCCGCCGCAAAAAAACTGAATGGTATATGCAACTGTTTTTGTAATCTTTTCAAATGTGTCATGTTATATATCAAATGAAAGCTCTAATTACAGGCTTTCTAAATATGTATAGTTTAATAGGGTTAAGTCCTTTCATATTTGTACTATTATAAGAAAATGTTCCAAAATGTATGAAAATTGTCATCGACATCCAAATCTTCATGTATGCTACAATTAGCATTGATATATATCTATTAAATCCATGAATAAGTGTTTTTAAAACAATACATGTTACTTGTTATATATATATTTTTTTTAAATAAAATAAGACAAAATCATCTGAGGTCCCTAAATTTGTAATTGATTGGCGTATGTTGTCCTCCAAGGAGTACAGGAAATGCACTCATGGCTCCAAAACAAGGTCACACATTTCAAGATCAATTTCAAGGTCAAAGGTCATATTCTAGGGCATTTTGGAGGGGAATATGGTCGAAACTTTAATTTTTAATATGTCAGTGTATATAAATTTCTTATTTAACACAAAATATATACAAAATTATTAAATTGAAATTTAATTTCTTCAATATAAATCCAGCAATCAGATAGTAATGTGCACGTAATCATTAACTTGACAAATATAAAGGTATTTCTTTATTTGGCTAGTATTATTTAGAGCACAGATTGTGTCTGGTGTACTTTTACTACAAAACGCAACATCAGACAACTGCTTTGAGGTATTTTGCGAAAAGATCGTGATTTAACAAGGGATGCACGTGCAGGAAGGGTATAAAAAAAAGTGGCAGACACAAGGACACCACCAGTACAAAAAAAAACCCACAAAAGAATGCCAAGGTTGACGAATCAGTTGCTCCTTTGTAAGGTGAGGTGAGGTGAGTTGGGGTTTAACGCCGCTTTCAAGAGTATTTCACTTATATCACGGCTGCTAGTATTATGGCAGGGGGAAAGTCCGCAACGCCATGTGGCTATGCTGTTGCGGTGAAACCTGCAAGGATTTATAAGCAGGCAGGTGAAATAATTGCCAATTGCTGTCAGAGTGTGACATTATAGCGGTGGGAGTGTACATCGACCAGGTACTGAGACCAGTTGTCCTACCATTTCTTCAACGGCAACAACATGGAGTCCTTTCCAACACAATAATGCTCCACCATATGTTGTGAGGATGGTTCATAACTTCAACAACGTCAACGTCATGCCATGGCCAGCTCGATTTCCAGACCTCTTACCGATTGAACATTTGTGGGACCACCTTGACAGGCCAATTCGGAGTCGACAAAACCCTCCAATCAACCGACATCAGATGGCTCAAGCTCTCATCTATGAATGGAGATGTGTCCCAGCTTACGTCATCAGACGCTTGACTACGTGAGCCTGAAGACCCGTCTTTGTCTGTATCAATTCCAGAGGTGGCCTGGACACACTCGGTATTAGTGACTCAAATTTGCTGCATTATCAAGACCCAAATATCGATATAATTTTCATGAAATCTACATTTTGACCCCATGCTCATTTGTCCATATCGTACGATTCATCAAATTGTTCAATTTTCCAATTTTTATTTCTTACATCTGATTTGTTTGAGTAATTAAATTTTCAAAACTCTCATTGACTTTGTAGTTTCTTATCTACCTAAATCTAAAGGGAAAGTTATTTGTTATGCCCGTCCAAAATACATTGGTTAAAATACAAATATGAATCAGCTATGTGTATTTTGTTAGTACTGATCATGTTGCCACAACATTGTCTGTGCAACCTCCTTCACGCTCAGTGGTCCACAGCGAACATCCAATGTGGAATAGCAGTGTGCATCTGGTACATACGTTAGGGATTTACAACTGTCATTGACAAGGCTGAGAAGGGCTTTGAGATCTCGCAGAACTTTTTCTGTTCAACAACGGAGGACTCTGCATGTTCCAAGCTGACCTCTTTGTTTGTTGTTGAGAGAATGCCTTTTTCATAATTCCTCAATGACCCTCAGCACTTCTCCTCTGGCTGTCCATAGAGACCCTTAGTTCCACTATCCTTCTTCAAGAATGTTATGCTATGCTCTTGGCTTTGATCAAGTGCCATGAGGGAGAACTTCTTGTCACTGTGTTGCTGGGTGGAATTCTGACAGGAAGGGCATTTTTTTCAAGAAGTCCGGCATCCAACGGGAATAATTTGTGTGTCCAAAAGCAATGAAACATGGTCACAAGTCAGTGCAGGCATTTAGAGTTGGTGGCCAATCACCCACCCATTGACCTCGAAAAAAGCAGCATATGGTTAGGAGGTAATCTTGAATTGTTCTCCAGTAGCAGGTGGTAGGAGCTCTCTCACTTTCTCCCACATACCCCTTGATTCATGAGACCCATCTTGATCTACCTTGGCAGTACTCATTATAAACTTGTACCTTGAGTATCTGAAGCCAGGCATTTGTCAACTGATATGAACACTGTGTACACTTGACATGTCTGCCACCAAGAAGAGATGATGAAACACCAGGCGTGAAGTTCTCGTGGGGGGAAACATCCGCTCCCATCCAAATCCAGTCAATAGCTTCCCCCGCAATGTTGAGGAAATCCATAAGGCACACCCCTTTTGATTCACCAACTTCATCTGAGTACTTCCATTGACACTTCTGCAAGATATAGATTGGGGCAATCTCTGACAATCACTGGAACCTGGCCAGGGTTTAAAAAGTCAGTTGCCTCTTGGTTACAAGCATGGCCATAGAAGATGCCTTCTCATAGAAGATAGTGAACATCCAAACTGTGGCTCTTGGTCTGACTTTGGAGATGAACAGTAAGAACAGTCATTTGGAAAGTATTATCTCAGTCGAGAAGTTTGCAAGGAGGACCCTACAAACTCAGTACTCTTAAGACTGCAATTATCAAACAAATCATGTTCGTGAAGTTACCTTATTTCCATTGAAATTTTGCATAAATCACCAAAATTAATTTCGTCATATGTGTAACCTTGTTTTGGAGGCATGAGTGCACTTCCTGTACTACTTGGAGGACAACATATGCCAGTCAATTTAAGGATCTCATTTTCTTATTTTAGTTTAAAAAAATATATAACAAATTATTGTTTTAAAAACAATTATCATTGATTTAATAAATGTTAATCAATGCCAATTGTAGCATACATGAAGATTTGGATGTCTATAACAATTTTCATATATTTTGGAACATTTTCTTAAAGTAGTACAATTATAAAAGGACTTAACCCTATTAAACTATACATTTTTAACAAGCCTGTAATATGAGCTTTCATTTGATATATAACCTGACACATTTGAAAAGATTACAAAAACAGTTGCATATACATGTACCATTCAGTTTTTTTGCGGCGGCCTTCTTGGATTTGTGCAAACAGGCCACCAGAGGGCGATCTCGCATTGTTTGCGATGGTTTCTGAAAACCTTGTACCCATACCTATCATCATGCAAAATTTCAAGAACTGGTCACAAAGTGCACCGTTCTCTCAAATTACCTCCCCGCTAAACTTTGATGTGCCTGCTTCCGCTAATGGTGTGATAAAAATGCATAGTGTATCACGATATATGGAGTAAACAAGAATATGTTATGATGTATGCTTGAAATTACACCTTATAACGTGAAGTAACTTCCATAACCATACTGTCCCTTTCACAAGGAGAGATTTATCTTAATCTGAAAATGAAATCGATACCACATTGAAGTCATGGATTAATAAAATTAGAACACGTCAATTTGGCATGGTATACACGTAGTTTATCACTGTACTTGTACACACATGTGTTAAGCAGCACAAATAAACTTATGCATGTATGACACCACGTCATCCCTGTTGCTCTCTTTAAATAGGAAGATCTTCCCGCAGTTGCCATGACTCCAGTGTACAAACATGATGTATCCAACTGGTTGACCGTGATAAACGACACGTACATATACCATTAAGCATCGATACAACATACACTGTAGCAGTGCATCTAAGTAGCTGGTTCATATAACTTCTCTATGTCAATCCATCTTTAGACTCTGTTTTCTAGTCCTCCTGGACATGTCCACGTTTATGTAATGTCAGTTACCTTTAGCATGACATATTATATATTGCCTCACTTGATTGATTGACTCAATAGATTGAAATCGTACCATACTAATATGACCTTGGTCGAAATAGTAATTTGAGTAGCGATTTAATCAATTACATCTTGTATTACCAACGAAATCAATGTTGTCAGGGTTCGCCTATGACGTCCTACATTGTAGTAACGACGGGTAACCAGCCTATGCTTAAAAATATAAATTTGCATGTTGTCCTCAATGTTCCATGTAACATCATAGTTGTGTCTAATAATGGTCATGTTTACCACACTTATTACATACGTGTTCTGAATATCTTTGTGAGATAATGTTGGTTATTTGAAAAAAGTGTTGTGTAACCAGTTGAAAGTTATTCAACAAGTGTTGTGTAACCAAACAAGTTATTCAATGATAGTGACGTCATAATGACGTACTACTTTCGCCGTCAGCTGATCGAGTACAGCCGAACCCTCTCGCCATTTCAGATTTTCAGTTCATCACATCTTGTACGTATGTTTTGCTATTTATAAACTCGCATCATAGCAAAACTAGATGTGCAAAATTAAAGATAGATAATTGGTGTTCCGCGAATATTTTAAAATTAAATCATTATAATATTTTGCTTCAATTGAGTCTTTTGTTTACAGCGACTGTGTTTTTGTCAACACAAATTACGTATTTTAGGAGTAAAAGCAGATCAGATAGTCTATAAATGATTTTTATTTATATCATTATTTTTATTATATATAAATGTATTTAGAATCGCCATGCATAATCAGTCGAACGCGTGTAGCTATAATAATTTCATGATATGCCTCTGATTTTCATTCTTCCATATCCACGATTAAATACTTAACTATTTTCATACGCGTTGACTCGGTAGTGACCTGTCACTCGACAAACATTCCACGGCCTGACATTTATAAAGGTATGACGCATTTTGTAATCTTGAATGACGTTACTTGTTATAAGGTTTCGAATGCATTAAAGTCTGTTAGCGGTATCGTTTTGCAATCGTCGTTAAAAAGTGCAAAGTTGTTGAATGATAGATTTGTACAATTGCATTGTTAACTTTCCCAGTATCGGGTCTCATTTGGAACGCTTTCAAATTATAATCCAAACTGATTAGTTTGTGTCATTTTAATCACAACAAAAGTATATTCTGAAAACATCTTCGTGCATGCAAGTATTCAACGCATATATATACGAAGAATCAACGCATTTGCTATCGTTGTTTGGCAACATGTGTATTCCTGCGCAGAAGTAAACAGAGCACTGTTTAACCGAATTATAACGTCTCTGATTTTTAACAATAGCCAATCAGATACGACTATTTCGCAAAGTTACGGTAGAAAATCGAGTTTCGTATGTAATAAATAGATAACAAAACTCGTTTGTGTTGAATATCGAAAATATTACAACTCAACTTTCGCTCGTGAATGATCACAACATTTAGAAATATCTCGTTTGAAAATTTCGTTATTCAACACTCACTCGTTATGTAATATCTATTTATATAATATTCGCTACGTGGTAATCTGTGTTCTTAAATAACCCAACACCTAATTTATATAACAGAGATTATACAGAGTTGAGTATCGAGGATTTTAAAGGTATCACTTTTTTGGCACTCGCACGATGTTAACCTCAAGTATCCCACTACTAGACCCCATTGTCAGAATCGTTATATTTTCATAATAGGGCCTTATAATGATGTAGAAAAGGCAAATCCAAAATTTTATACTGATACGACGATATATATTGGTAGGGACAGTTATCGCAAAAATACGTTAAATTGAATAATAATTGAAATGAACTTTTCTTTGGTCAAAATGTATGCAAACATAACAATTCACAACTAGAAATGGACATACGAGTCTCATTGATGATGCATAATGATACATGTTGTCGAAATTGTATCCACATATTGTGTAAAATGGCCGAAACACAGGAAATGTACAATTAAGTACTAACGAACAAGAATATTGTCTGGATAACAACCTATTCAGTGTGAAAATACACAACGTTTTGAGGTATATGCTCACCCCTTCATCAGATGGAATGTAAGAAATATCACAATGTTATACATTTTTATACGAATGAAAATAATGAGAGATTAAAAAATGCATACAATAATATTACAAATCCATTCTACAGTGTTTATACCAAACATGATTGCTAAATAAAAAAAAGGTATGTAGGCTTTATTGAAGAAGTGACTGGATATACAAATTGGTAAAATTAGAAAGACCAATTGGATTTATTGAAATTGTAGAAGAATTACCGTTTATTGGGTGTGAAATGCAGAAGCCATGGTGAATGATAGTAGAAGGAGAGGCCAATTGTTAAAGCCGGTGGATTTGAAGTGGTTGGACGGTGATAATGCTGAAACGTGTTAATTGATAGCGACCTCTCGGATAAGCTGCGACAGGAGTGAATGGATGGTTGGGTTGGTTTTCCTCAAATTATTTTGGGGTACTCCTCAGATTTACCTCCTACAAAGGATAGATGTTCTAGATGAATGAGTCCCAAGCAAATGGTAGGAAGTGGTTTACTGCAGCTTGTCCCCTTCGATTGCCAATCGCTTCTTGCATGTGGTGCCAGTTGTTTCTGTTGGTTCACAAGACATTGGTACCTTCCCATGATGTTGTGATACTTGTTGGACACTTTGCGCTCAGCATTTGGTAGAAATGAGTACGTAATTGTTTTGAACATTCTAATCAAATATATACTCGTTATATTTATTATATTTGGAAATATACATGCAAACATCAGGCAAACTATTTTCAAATAATTAGATTGCAAAATATATGTCCTGCTTAATCATTGCCTGATTCACACAGAACCAGAACAAGAAAAGATGTGTACACATAACACTTGTATTAATCATGTGTCTATTTTCGATATGCCTAATATAGTATTTTCTTGTCCGTTTCCAGTATGGGAAAAAGTAACCCTAGGCCTCATCTACCAAGCGGAGATGAAAATAGTGTGAGAGAACGACTCCTTAGCAAAGATACTCGACACTATGACAACCAGTACATGTCATGTCAACTGTAAGTATTTTGCACTTTATATAAATACCAATAACATAATGTTACATTTAATCATTTAGCTTCAATACAATGACAATGTCTGCAATAATATTATGTTTTCCTTTAGGGTCGGCACATATAATATTGGCAGAAATCGCTGCATCGAAGTTCCAGAAACCAAAGACACGTTGCCAGTGTAACTCACAAGGTGGATAAAAAGCAAAAGTAAGCTAGGAACCAAGAAGCAACCCCTACTAACCCAAATAACCTTGAAATAAATCATTAGACCGATATTTTGTTATGGTTTTTTTTTATTCTTTTAGTCAAATTTAACCATTTTAAATAACTTTTGTGATTTTCCTCCCAGTGTTCCGATGTGGGAACAATCAACTTTAACCATTCATTTATACTCTTTGTATTATGTTTAAAAACAAAATTATTTTCTTTTAATATTATAGCAGCATCATTTGTCTATTAGAAAATATCAACAAAATAATGTTTATACAATGTCAAATATAGTAAAAACCGCTATATGTTTTCGTCTAAAAAAAACTCATGTTTACCCATTTTTGGGACATCGTCATTATACAGTAAACAATGTTACAAACTGGTATGACCTACCAAGTTGTCGGTTGTCAACATCAAGACTGTCAAAATAAAATATATTTGAATAGGTGAATTATTTTTTCGAGGGGTTAAAGCACATGTTCCCATATAGGAACATAGGGAGGAAAGAGGTTAACCTCAACTACACCGTATGCTACACTCTCTATTGCATTCTGGACTTGGAATTACTTGTTACGTAAATGGGAAGGTTGATGGTGGTCATCTTCTAGCTTTTCAAATCCATAAGAGCAACGTAGCAAATGCTGTCTTTGTGTGTCAGGAATTCATTAACAGTTTATTCGTCTAAGCAAGCATACCTGTTTGCTCGATTATCTTTTCAAAGGCTTCCTGTTTGAATGGTACACAGGAACACTTCATAGATCGACAGCTCAGCATTTAGCTTAACCGGTGTTAACTTCGCTAGAGTTTGTATTTTAGCTACTTTCAGACAAACAAAGGTTATGGCATTGACCCCTTAACCACCCACACATGGTGTTATGTACACATCTTCTTTTAATGTATATTAAAATAACACATTTATTATGAGGTGTTGAATTATTCAATTGTCAATAATAACTTCGTTATAGTTTCGTCAAACTTTTATACCATTTTTTCCCAATTGACCTTAAAGACACCTGTGTCTTATACTCCCGAGTCTGACATTTTGATAAGGGCATAATTTGTATAATTGTTTCTTAACCTGAAACGTTGATTGTAGTTTACACTGTTGCAACTCAATGACGTCCCTACTGATATCATACTTGCCACTTTTATAACAATTGACAGTAACAATAATGTCAGAGTAATGTAAATAAAGTTTATGTATATGTTCATCATTCAGATTGTCAGATAGTGACAACCTTGACACTTTGTTACATTAATACGTCTGAAAGATTTGATTTTTCCACATTGATGTAATAGATACTCTGTTAAGACAGACATGTACACTTTAAGAGTTCTCGATGGCTTAACGTATTGTGATTATTTAGTGCTAGCCGTTGAGGCCCGACTGTCCTGAGGATTTTTTTCTCCAAAATCACAATCATCTCCTCCCTAAAAAGGAGGAATCATAAGTTATACTATTGCAGATATTGTTATCCTCAATGTAACCAAGTAACATTTGCTAACTTGCTAAATGGCACGTGATTCTAAATCATGTAGATCCTTGAGTGTCTGCATTAGTCTTGAAACGAGACGTTAAAAATGAAAATGAATCGCTTATTCATTTTGAAATTTGAATATCTTTAATATAATGTCTTGAAAATAATTAACACGCAAGAAATGTGACTTCTGAGAAATATTACACTGTGAGTATTAATTTCGCTTAATGTTCTGAATGTATATTTACAATTAAATGAACAATATAATTAAATGTCCATAGGCTAAGAAATGAATGAGAGTGGTCTGAAGCATTTAATTATTTTAAATGAATACTATAGCAATACTTCATCTGAAGCGTACGAAAGCAAATAAAATAAGCACATCAGAGTTTTTATTAACATATATAATAAAAAAAAACATTGATGATACATTATATATCAACTGTGTCCACGAATATATATATATATATATAAAGATTTGTTATTCTCACTTGCCAAAATTGCATGACTAATGAGATCATAAAGTATTGTGAACATTATCATATATCTATCAATGATATTGGATGTTTTGCATATGAGATAGAGGTCAGGGCACCGCACCCATATCGCTGCCCGGTCCGAAAATCCATATCAGCCATATCAGCCCGGTCCGCAAATCCATATCAATATCAGCCCGGGTGACGTTAGGTTAGAGTGATCTCCCTTCGCTAACTCGGGTTAACGTAAAAACTCCTCACAGTGCTGTTACGGCTCTCCTACGTCAACCCTGGGGACGAGGTTGGGTAACTTACAAACGCCACAAGCGAAGCATTGTTAAAGTAGTTCGTTTCACAGTAATCTCCAAACAAGGATGTTGTAAACGCTTTTAACTTATTTTTTGTTATCAACATATAATCAAATATACTATTAATTGTAAAATTGAATAAGAGGCAGGGCTTTCACATTTTTAAAAAGAAACTTATATAGTAGAGGGTTTATTCATCTTGTCTCCAAAAGGTAAATTCTCGCATGGAAACATCATATTCTTTAAACTTTTTGTCTATTTTGAGAAGAAAAATGTGATTAAAAGGTTACAACATGTCATTTTTCATATCATACCCTATATCAGCCCTCGACCCATATCAGCACTCTGGCCTGCGGCCCTCGGACTGATATGGGGGGTCTCAGATTGATATGGGGTATGGTATGAACAACGACATGTTGTAACCTCTAAGTATACAATGTATCACAACCGTATAAGCCAATGACTCCAAAAACTGAAGATACTAAATTACCGGGCAAAATATGTGATACCAAATTTTCGACAGAGCCAAAATACAACTTTCGATTTTGAATGTATTCGCAAACATAATTTTGTAAAGAAGTATACCACATTTCAATCACCAGGGTATGATAAATTTCATTTCTATGTCTGTTCAAGCACACATTGGGTGCTGAAATCGCTGTTTCAAAAAAAGGCTCTGGATGGAATGTTTGGCATTTATGTGAACATTAATATGCTGTTGCGTGGATGTAGAGAATGGACAACCATTGTCTTATTCTTATTAGTACATTTTTATAGCGTATGAACAGTTGTTGTCTTCCTATAATACATTCATATACTTTTTTACAAATTTATCATACCCTTCATGCTTGACAATGTATATACCGTTCTTGTGAATGACAGTATGATGACAACAGCCTCATGCATTAAGAAGGAAGACTGTCTTGGAAGGAGAGACTTGCATAATCTATATAAAAGTGTGTACAACATATAACCACTTCTGTCTCAAGTTACTGAACACACCTCCTTCGCATAATTATATTATCTCATGTTTAGGATTTCCATTAGGAGATGTCCATTAGAGATTTAAAAGTTGAGTTCACTGACGTTAACATGCCACGAGAAGACACTGTCAGTGAGTTACTGAGAGTTGAATGAAAAATGGTTATTAGCAATGTTTGTTAAATGAATTCAGTTGATGAAAACAGAAAGTAAATTCACAACTTTGGTATTCAGAACATCTTCTCAGATAGTAACTGGCTATAGAAAACTAAACCCGTTTGCTACTCCTATACCATACCATATATAGAAACTGTTGTCCGAGGAGTGTGTCATATGAAGTTTAAGAAATCTTATGAGATTTTGTAAAGTCACATGGCACCCCTGCGAGTGTAATATAGTTTCATTACCATTTTAAATGTATTTGAACCATAGTCCTCAGCGACAGTCGGCTCGTGTGATGTAACGATCAATTGTTTTATGACCTTACATATAACGACAATACCTCGTGTAAAGGACACATTGGTCCAACCAAGCTTGACCAACCTGTGTCTATCATGATAGGAGACGCCAATGTCGCGCCTACACTTAAAGTTAAGAACCTTGGAGCCTGGCTGGACCAACACCTTGTGTTGAAAGACCAAGTTCCACACAAAAACCGCAAACCTGCATCTGCGAAACATCAGTAAAATCAAGACCTATCTAAGCCAAAGTGCAACAACTAAATTAATCCTGTCACTTGTAATCTCACGAGTCGACTTTTGCAACTCTCTCTTGGCAAACATCTCTCAACAGCAGATAAAACGTCTCCAGATCCTTCAGAACACTGCAGCTAGAATAGCAACAAAGACAAAGAAAATCGACCACATAACATCTCTACTTACATCTCTCCACTGGCTTCCAATATCCTCCCGAATAGACTACAAACTCCTCCTTCTCGCCTACAAGTGCCTCCACAACCTCGCTCCAGTCTACCTATCAGACTACAAGTGCGTCCACAACCTCGCCCCAGTCTACCTATCAGCCTACAAGTGCATCCATAACCTCGCCCCAGTCTACCTATCAGCCTACAAGTGCGTTCACAACCTCGCCCCAGTCTACCTATCAGCCTACAAGTGCATCAACAACCTCGCCCTAGAACTGCTTCCTCCCTACTAGCCATCCAGATCACTTCGCTCACAGCATCAACTTCTCTTCACATTGCCACGTGTCTACTCAATATCTTTGGGGAAAAGATCTCTCTGCCCTCTGACATCAAGTCCTGTCAGAACCTCTCTATATTCAAGACTTAACTCAAAACTTTCCTCTTCAAACAATACTTTGAATAGAAAACTCTATACCACAGCTATATTCACACCTAACCCGCACAGAGGTGGATGGGTGGATGTGGCGCATTATCAAATGCAATATATTATTAATATATCATTATTATTATTATTATTATTATTATTATTATTAAAGACAAGGGATGCAAATCAAAAGTGATGTGTGTATATGTGCACATATGTAACATATGCCACTGCCTGTTTTACCATCTGGACAAAATGAACAATCCTTCGATATTGGACATAAAATCATCTATCACCTATGTATGGTGTACCGCACTTCATATACACAATATCTTGTGTAAGTTTAGCCATTTATCAGATATATTATATCTCATTGAAATTAAGAGATTGGAACAGTTGTTCGTGTACTTACGAGTATCCACGAACACGGAATATTGTTATTGATAAAATCTATGTGAAACTTCTAGGGCAAATAAAGCAGGTGCTGCGTTAAATTGGGTTTTCATTTCACTGCTCGTCTTTGATTATCAATACCATTGCTATCCTATCAGAGACATTCTAAGTACAAGGATATAAACCGTCTGAAACAGAATACAGGAATTCAATTGTCTTCCACAGACAAAGCATTTGGCCTTTGGACACGTTTACAGGTCATTGTATCAGTAGCATTACCCTAAGGAGTGAAAATGAATCGGACATATTTAGTCCTGGAAATATTTTAATATGATATTTTCTCTTGTTGATGCTACGTTTTTGTGAGAGATTTATTGATGCATATTTGTATCTCATCAGAAGAAATTATGGTTTTATTAGATAAACACATTCACAACTCACATGCACTCACTGCTTTGTTTTAATGCAGGAGAGACACTACATCATCTACTCCTAGATAAGACATATTCATAACCATACCTCGACAAATATCCAGCAACAGCTACAATACATAAATGTAATGGATATTTGGTGACTTCACAAACATTATAACAACATATATAGCCCTATAACTAGGTAGTAAGAAACGCTTACATTATTATTCTGGTAGATTACAACCAGATAATAATACATGTTTACATGATATTCCTGGTACATTACAACCAGGTAATATAACAGGAATTTCCATTATTATCCTGGTACGTTACAACCAGGGATTATACACGTTTACATAACAATCCTGGTACGTTAAAACCAGGTTATAACACGCATTTACATTATTGTCCGGGTAAATTACAAACAGGTACGGGCTTAAATTATTATCCTGGTACATTGTAACCAGGTAATAATGCGCGTATACATTATTATCTTCAAGTACGGATACATATCATTCATTATTACACACGTGCTGAACGTGCGTTATAATTAAAAAATATCACACCCGATCTTATTAGATACGAATTATGCGAAACTCGTAACCTTCCTATGGTGTCTGATCTCGCTTTCGCTCGGTCAGATACCGTCGAAAGGACACTCGTTTAATATAATTCGTATCTAATGAGACCTCGTGTTGTATTCTCAGTGTTCTCAGCATACAACCACGTGATCATTTACTGAAATGAAGTGCTCTCACAAGGAGGATAAGTGTTACCACAGGCCAAATAATACTCCTGGATCAGTAAATGGAGTTCTAAAACAAATGTTCATGGTTCGATTAACCAATGCGAGTCCATTTCCCATCGAGCAGTCATTTTAAGGTGTTACATTAAAGTGACCGCTCAAAGGTAGTTCAAGTGATCTGATTTAGCGATACCTAAACACTCACGAGTAGAGTATTGATTTTATAGTACAATGATGGAATGGTCAACAATCTTGCTGCCTAAACTCTCAAAATGTATCAAATGTATCTCTCACACTGAAGACATCACAAAATTGTCACTTTATACGTCGTTAACATTTCTTCAAAAATCGATAACCGTTTTCCATGGAAACGGCGTTTTGTAAAGATATGTTTTATCCTCTAACGAAACGATATATTGTATAAATGTTAATAAGAAGAAAATATATGGAAAAGACGTGCTAGAGTGCCTTAAAGCGCTTGACGGTTTACTGCCACATTGGCATCGTCCCCAATGTATTCATTGTATTTCTGTGTGAGCAGAGGCCAATGTCTCTTGCTCAACGTGACAGGTTAAGTCTTACAAGAGATGTTTCAGTGTGAAACGAGGAGTCAACCCTTCAAACTCTCAGATTATCCAGACGTGAGGCGGGTCACCAATCGCGCTCTTAGTTGCAGAACTTCACTGATGGTGGTCCGGTTTATCACGAACAATAAAGTTGAGTAGAATACATTTTGTATTTGTATTCTTTCATATTATCAGTATTATCCATTGTATTCAACACACGACACTATGGCAACAGACTGAGAGACAGGCATATATATATAATCTATTCGGATGGCCAATAGAAGAAAACCTTAGTACGATTTCTCCCATGTCATATGTCGCTTTGGACAGAAAGTCAATACGTGTATTGGCAACGAATATAAAAGAATCCTCAACCTCATTTAAATAGTTATCTTACCCGACACCATGATTTTATCTTCACTTTTGAGTGAAAGAGCTAGAAAGTGCCCTGGATATTGTACAAGAGAAAATGGCAAAATCGGTGATATCTGACAAATGTGAATGTAACTGGTCGCGCGGAGCGCTTCATTGGCGGCACCGAAAGTACGATTCTTTCAGGGCAATAATTGTGTAGAGCATTGAGCATGCATTGTGCATGGATATGTGCGCATTATTATAAATATACTATTATAACCCATTCAAACTGTCATCATTGTAAAAACTACAGTTTCTGCATTCTATTTCCAAAACATTTCTGCGATGGACAGTTAGCGCAGGAATTATGTAAACAGGGCTTAGCAGTTTCACAATGATCGAATTCGTGTTGAAATGTCGCGTTCTTACAGAATATAGAAGTAATGTATCCAACATATTCACCATTCACTAGCGCTCAATGTGTTCACATTCACACACACTCTCAGCGACGAACTGGCAGGTGTAATTTCAGATTGTAAACTAGGGATCAATTCATATTTTCAAAAGCAACCTTTATCCCCTGTTGATAACTTACAATATGTATATAATTAAATATACATCCAACTACCATGTGCTGAAAAAGACTTAAATGGATGGTTTTTTTCTCTCGATAATGTCCTTTGTACGAAAGACCAAAAGTTATCCCCAAAGGAGATGTCATTAATTAAAGTTAACTTAACTTAAATTAAGTCTCAGATGCACCAGCATGTAGATAGACACTGTCTGGGAATGACTGTTATCCAACAAGAACCCTCGGGGCGGATGGCCATCTGATTGAGTCTCAATTGCAGTGTTGGTCTCAACTGAAACTACGTGTAATTTAGAATATACGTGTCATTCTCGAACTCATGATATAAAGCGCAATAAACACGTATAGAGCATTGTTTTTAATCAATTAAAGTGGGATTCCTGAGGTAAACTTCAAATATGGTCATATTTGAGACATAAACATCGCATCTCTTGCAAATTAAGTCTAGATGTCCAATTCTAATACAAAAAGGTGATAGCAGAGTGTTGACAAAGGGGAAAACTTCTGCTGCTTTATCTGTTATATAAATTCAACTCATATAAAGATTTTAATCATGAATGGGTAAGCTATAATGCGTATCCTCCTGTTTTATTATTACTCTGATCAGCACAGAAAGGAGCTCAATTAACTTCCATGGTTTATTATAAAAATGTCAATAAGATATGGATCATTATAAAAGGCAATAAATGTTGATCAACGTGAAAATTGGAATTTAAGGCACAAAATTTTAACTTACCAGGTAATAAATTACACTCGATAAATATATTTACAGGATATCTAACGAGCTTCCCCTTTCATATCAAGTTGATGTCCTGGGTGAAATAATTTTGCTTTTTCTCGAGCCTTGGCGAGAAACAAACCAAAATTATTTCACGAGGGACATAAACTTGATAAGAAAGGGGAACGAGTTATGTATCCTATTTATTACCAATATGTATTTCATACGATTTATTTTGTTTTAAAATATATTTCTGTTGTCTCATGGCCAATAAAGGAACGGAACAGCGGAGTAATATCAACCCTGTCACAGCATCTATATGTTCATAATACTGCGACGTTAAATATTAACGCTTTTAAAATCAAACAATTGTGTAATCCGTGATGTTCGGTATGGCGAAACCAGTTGCACTAGTCATGCTGAAGGAAGCGTACGTAATATAACATCTCCCTGCTCGAGGACATGATATGAGAGTTATCCGTCCTTTAATGACGCCATGACATGGCGGCCGCCATTCGCATCTTTCTCGTCGTCGGAGTGTGTAAACAAGCTTTAAAACGTCATTAGATGTAAGTTTTAGATGATCATCGCCGTTGAAATGCCTTGTAAGCATAACTTCACGTTACACCGTTACGAACATTTTATTTTCACCGAGATACTTGGCGTTTTTTTGTGCAATGTCATTCAAACGGTAAGATTGAGAGCAAGCACTCTTCCTGTATTCTAAACTTTGTGCTTATTAGCTCTACTCTAGTCATGGTGTAGTCTATTTGTTAATTATTCATTAAAATCAATCATTGCGGTGAGTACGAGTTGCTTAATCAACTGAACAATGAGATAACTTATTATATTAATTATAAGTGTTGTCGTAAAATACTAATGAATGAATAAAGTAGTCCAGGCAGTGTCAAAGTTCATCGTCAGCCAATCAAATTACTTGAAGATGTTATGACACATATGTGTCATAACAGTTTGTTATGAAACGTGGGTAATAAAATAAAAATAAAAACAACCGTAAATGATTTTCTATAGAATTATTTGATTTCCAATCCAGCATCAGAAACATCACAAGTCCGGAATACATAATGGATATTGATTTCTCCTCCATAGATAAATTCACATTGTCCATTCACAGACATTAAAAACTGCATAATTAATGCAAACAAAATATCAGTGTGTCATAATGCATGCCGTTATTAAATAACTGGCTATTACCTAGAACAATGTCTTTTCAACAGCTGGCGTTATATAATTAAATTAATTACAATGAAAACACACTTATTATTGTAGAATACGTGAGCTAACAATGCTGTTATTTAAATGAGCATGCACCTTCACACCACACATATTGTTTCGCAGGGTAAGATATAATCAATTGTCAATGACATTATTTCCAGAAAAAGGACAGACCATTACAGACAAAATATATGTCGTTTTAAAAATAATTATCTATTCTTCAAACCTATTTACACTGAGATAAATACCCCATCCTTTAGTTTAACGTGGGCGACCAGGAAGTACTTCGCAGTTGGTTCTTAGTAACTGTGAAAAGATACAATGTAGACCACCTCCAATTGGTAGAGATACGTTTGGGATTAACCTATTTATTGCTGCTGAGATTGTAATTAGAAAGGGGAGACGACTGAAAGTTGAAACCGTATTTTCAGTCATTCGCAACATGTTTAAGTAAAGACTTCCCTGGGGTGTGTACATGTTAGTGTGACAGTGAGGTATTGTTTTGCGCCACTAAGACAACATTGCAGCCTTTAGAGGCGAGAACATAATTCAATTAATTCAGTCTAATTTGAAAACTAATTTCAACAGTAAACAAAAAGGACTCGAAATTCAATCAGCAAAACACATCAGCAAATGATCATTATTAGCTTCGTTAAGGCAGAACTTTATAATTCATCAAGTCAATTGTTTGAAATAATCTAAAATATCATGTCTAACGAATTAAAACAAATAGTAAGATAAAACATTAAGACTAAAAATGTCATTGATTGGAGCAGTGTTCCAACATTCGACAACCAGGTATTGTCTGATCTTGATCGGGGATAAAATATCTGTAGATGATATTTGGTATTTGTTTACCTTCATAATCATTTAATTCTAAAACCTTAGATCTTGGGTAAAATAGTTACTTCATTTCAACACATTCTAATGACGTTGTTTGACAGCGTCAGATTGAACGAACAATTCAGTTCCTTTATTAACCTTGGTTACAATGACAACTTGAGTGATAAGTTCTATTCGCATGTGCGTAAGTGCTAAAAGTGCTAAAAGTGCAAAATCTCACATTAGTCAATAATATTCACAAATTCAGTTTTTATAGTTTTGATTATTAGGATTATCGATACGCCGTCGCCCTGTGTCTGGCTTACCTGCTTTTGTCGATTCTAATGCAATACATTTTATATTAAATTCTGAACTGTGAAAAGTTGGTCATTTGGTCTGATGTCAATGATGTATGGACCCCATTTTTATCCTCATTCATCATACAAATGAATGTGTCATGTGAAGATACTAATTACTAAGGTAATTAGAAGGAATTAGAAATTCCTTAGGAAAACTAGGATGCTGTCACACTTTTAACGTATCACACGCCTGTTATAACGGATATATTCATCAACATATAACTGTTTTATTTCATAACCATTAATTGTAGTGAAGGCAAACACAAAGCATGCAGTTGTGTGGTAAAACTCATTATGATCTGAAATTTCCAAAACTCGTTCATTGAAAACTATCGAACACACACGTTTACTCACAGGTAATCAAGACTGTTTGATTTACATGTCCATTTACCGAATCTCTGTCTTCACTGTTCTCAATGTTATTCGCAAAAAGAAACAACAATTCTCTTGAAATTCACCAAGAGTCAACGCCAGTAAAAATAGACGTATATACTATTCGGCTTCGTAATATTGTTTATCGGCAAAGTAGTAGATTATACAAAACAAAAAGAGTTTAATCTTCCACAAGGGAAGCACTTAATCAAGCAAATCAGGAACTAAAAGCAACATCAGATCCTTTTCCCTTTACATTCAACAGATGCATACAGCTGCGTAACAAAAGTTTGTTCACCTGGTGGTGTAATTTAGTGCAAATATTATATAATTTGGCATGTGTTTGAAACATCGTATCAACGCGAAATCAAGACGATCATTTACATTTTCGCATTATAAACAGACAGTTGAGAGTTCCATAACAAAATCTGATTTGATATCTCACAGTAAACAGTTACAATTTCAGCAGCTCTGGAGTGACCAGGGATCATTATCTTCAAAACTACAGTTTTTATTTTCTAAATTCAGTAAGTGATTAACCGAGTCTAACATACATCATATACTTCCTCTTATACACATGCAATGTATTTTTGATGAATGTGTTCTCATTTAGTCAATCTGATATCTTTTATTCGAAACTTAATGAAATTTGAATTTTCAAAATTTGACCCCTTCTGTCTTTTTCAGCATGCCAAACTTAAAAAACATATACCACTGCCGTGGCGATCCTAGGATAAAAATTGTCCTTAGGATAAAGAATGTTTTACTCATGGATGTATGATGATTCATTGTATGTGATGTAATTTTATTGACGTTAGAATGAACGTCAATTTACAGGATATTTGCAATAAGATTCACATGTAGGTGAACAAACTTTTGGTACGCAAGTGTAGGTCAGTCAAGATCAAAGAACTATATTCGCAGTGTACGAATCACTTTATTTTGATAAATGTAGATGATGTCACTGATAAGTACACTAACTACCATACACATACGTGTATCACATTTCCCATTTCCAGTTAACGTCCCTGCGTAAAAATAATCTTTCAGAAAGTCTTGATAAATGATGTGAATCGCCGTTTCATGTGTTTGTTAATGATTACATTTTGTGTTCTAATAAACTAGTGTTTGTTTGTAAATTATAGAACAAAATAGAGCACGAAGTCATGATAAACAAACAAGACTTCAAAACAAAAATGTAAATGTCTTCAGGTCTTACAGTGGTAAACATAAGAACAGGAAGATTTTCTGGATAACGACTACTTCCTGTTCTCATGTCTTCATGTCGTAAATATTACATGTATAACACCAATGAATTACGAGAAAATGACTGATAATTGACTAGTATATAGCTGTAAAACGCCAATGGATTACGTGACAATTACTTAAAGTTGACTAGTTGACTAGAATGTACAAGTGTATCAGAGCGCATGTGAACAGCCTGGCTGAAACCCTGCGCTATATAAATAGATTATTATTAAATGAGGTAGACACTAGTTTTCTCGATAAAAATAGAACGGTAGATTTGGCTTTTAGACTTTTAGCAATCATGCATTACAACAAACGTGTTAGAATTTCTTAGTTTATACAAAGTTCTGCTTATCAAAATTACTTTTAAAGAAGTTGATCTGATGACTTTTGTTTAATCATCCGTCCATATCAAGTATAATTTTATAGTTCATGTATATTTATCAAATGTATTGTTTAAGCCGTTGTTTTCTTATACATCATATAATGTTAAGAGCTTTTGAGAATCATGTCCTGATTAAAAGAACCGATTGCCATGATTGTGCAATGTAAAAACATCCTTCATAATACCATGCATGTAAAAGTCATAAATTTTATTAAAACAGTAGGTAACATGTTATTTATATTTAATCAATATATAAAATTTATTGTATTCACATGTATAAGTCATTTGAATGGAAAAAAACAGCAGGAAGCAAATACGAGCAATGTAATTGTTTAATCTTATTATTTTAGTTATTCCTATATTTGTCTCCAGAATATCATATTTAACAAAAGTAGGATTCGACTACTCACTTAATTCGTTTTCGCAGGAAGCTGCTAGGGCAAGTGGAGGAAATAGTGGGTTCAATTGATTATTCGCCGAACACGAAATGTCATTTAATAATCAATAATATAATTATCTTTGCAGAAACATTCTGATCACAAGGATATAAACCGTCTTCAACACAGCATTGGTATTGAAGTGTGTCTCTGACAAATCCTAGGGGCTTTTGGGTACAAATAAGGTAATTTGCAGAACATCATTACAGACCCTATGGTCACGAAAACGAATAGACCTAAGTTTAGATCTGGGCAATACTAGTACTTGCATGCACTTCTTCGGTACATACCAAATTGTATAATACATACCAAAGCTAATTTTTAATACCATATTTTGGTTATTTAAAATTTATGTAAGTAGCCTTTTCTATACATTTGAAAGCATGTGTTTTTCCTGTTTTAAATTTGTTATGCATATATGACTTTTTCAGTCCCATTTCCCGACAACCCTGTTATCATACAGAACACGTAACATATACTGCTCATACACCTACACTGACTGGGTAAATATCCATCTTTTGCCTCGGCCAACTAAACAAACATATCTCATTGCTCTTAAATTCACTTTCACAAACTATAAAATCTGTCATCTATGCACGAAATGCATCGCTGGATGTTGGCATTGAGTCCTTTTCAGAGATTATTGACAACCATGCTACACTCTACGATTTAGAGTAAACATCCTGTCCTGCTTCACTAAGACCTTTAGATGTAATACAGACTGGATGTTTTTATAATAATGCTGTACTCCATCGGTATTAGTTCATGAAATTGGAACCATTTATTATAATACGAGGGGTAAATTCAAGTAATTCAGTACAGAAGTTTCCTAAATAACTACAGAAGTCACAAGGCCGTTATGATCCATATGTCATGAAAATAACTTATTACTATGCTGTAAAGTAAAGATAATTTAAGGTTTGATTAGGTTGTGCAACTTCCATTTGCATCGTTAAATGGAATGAAAATGCACCACCAATATCCTATCCATTGCCCTAAGATCCTAATACAGATTCAATGGACAGGTCTTATGTCGATAGCCTTCTCAAGTGTATGTATATATATATATATATATATATATATATATATATATATAGGATAACAATTCTAAATAAGTTCGTCAATATTCGTGATAAAAAGCATGAATACCTGAGCAAATAAATTCCTTCATCATACAGTTGACATCAGGATAACAAGGTCGTATGCGAAAATCAATGCTAATTATGATGATGTAAGACAAGAAAATAATACCAAACGGTCTACAAGGATAGCAATGCGGCTGTGTACATCGTACCGGTTAGACATTTGATACTGACTGATTTGTGTGATGTTTCCTCGAAATATGTTGGTGTTGATACCACATTTGTATTCGGGTTATTTATCATTTATTTTACTTGACAGTTCTTAGATATATTACTCATCATAACACACTGTGTATAATATTTCGACAATTTTGCAAAGTAATTAAAAAGATACTTCATTTTTATACTTCTTTCATAGTGATGTTACTCAATTATTACATATTAAAAGCATATGAGGAAAGAAAGGTCCGACTACCTGTCATAATCACGAACAAACGATTTGGCTTGCTTGATTTAGATTTTGACGGGGTTTGTTTATAAGGAAACGTGACTTTAAGTCTTACCAAAATAATGTGTACAAGTGACATTAAAACGGCACAGCTTACAAGAATTTACAATTTAACAGCTGACACCTGTCTTACCCGTGTTTGAATAAGTAAAATCATTAAGAGTTATGTCCTTGTGATCACGAATCTTAGACATTAGTGGTAGTGTCACGAAACAGCTCGTTTAGTAATCATGCAGTGGAAATAAATGTAAATAACAAGTTATTATAGTCATGTTTCAGATAGCTTTCCTCTGTACAGTAGTGTCCATAGTTGATTTAAGTCAAGTCTACGAATCTAAAAAACATAAAAAAGGTACTATTCTCTGTTTAAGGTTGGTTTACATTAGGGTATACTTATTTTACAAAAGTAGAGCGAGTCAAAGTTCATGCTTAGTAATTGGGGGTTCACACGTACATGTACGTTAATTTGCGGAGTTTAACCTAGTTCATTAAATGTAGCCACAACACTTCTAACTTGTTGGAACTTGTCGCAACTACGTTAACGTTTCATTACAACATGTCACCGTGTGTACCTAGTTAGGCGTGGTTTATCGTAGTTCAGCGTAATTATACTTACTTAAAGGGGCAGTAGCACGTTTTTTTGCAAAATTTATTTTTTCAAATTTCCCATTTATAATGATAGTTTATGTCATTTAAATTAACTTTAGAGGGTAAAACATCTCATTACACAAACCAATTATCTGTAGTGGTAAAAACTTTGTTGCGTATAAAGCAAAAATTGCAAGGCCGCCATTTTATTGTGAACACAATTTATTATTTTGTATTACAAAACCGATTCCAATGGCTTTACCTAAACATGTACACTCATTTTAAAATTTATTTTCCGAAGAGAGAAGGATGTTTTACTATTGGTGTAATTATTTTTCAAATACATTTCATCAACTTATTTGAGCGAAAAAACGTGCTACTGCCCCTTTAAGAGTAGTTAGACCTATAGGAACTTACTGTAACGTCAATGCGTCAATAACAAACCAACAAAACGTAATTTAAATGTTTTCGTAACGTAGACAGCTGACTAACACCTAATCTTCTGTTCTGAAACGTTCTTCAAGGTATATTATACTAGTGTAGTATACTGTAGTATAACGTAGTATTTAAACGTAGTACGACGTGCTAGAATGTATTTAAACGTAGTAAAACGGACTTAAATACCTAGTAAGTTGTAGTTGTTCGGGGACAAGTTGTAGCACGGTTAAGTACATTCTAAACTCGGTTTAACTACAATGAACTAAGTTCAAACGTTTAATTCATTACGTCCGTCCAAGTACATTCAACCACGTTTCTTAAAACGTAGTTAAAACAAGTTAAACGTTGAACATGCTCAAAAGTTAAAACACAAACTACGTTTTTCTCACGTTTTGTCTACGTTTTGAATACGGATAACTAAGGTTAACTACGGATTGCTAGGCTTAAGTACAGTTAACTACGTTCTGCATCACTACGTTAAATAACGTAAGTGTGACTGGAGCTTAAAGGATTTTCATATCAGCAAAAAAAAAAACACATCAAGATGGATGAACATATTCAGAAAAACTTTATTCACTGTTCATACACTCTGCCAGTTATTATTGATGTTTTCATTGAACCAAATCTGTTCGACACAATTTTATCATGTACATTACAGTCGATAATAAACAGTGTTTTGCTCTTTATATGGAAACATATAATTGTGACATGTGCATTGGTTTGTTACCCTGTCCTCTCATGCCACCGAATTTTACATGTTTGATTCACACAAAATTTATCCAGTGATCATTGTTCAAATGTGTCTCAAATTTTATACAGCTAGCGCTGTAAGTTTAGACGATATTTTCTATTTTTTACTACACATTTTTTTTTTTAATTTCCCACTTAAAATGATAGTTTTTGTCATTTAGATTTACTTTAGAGGGTAAACATCTTATTACATAAACCAATTATCCATAGTGGTAATGACGATGTTGTGTATAAAGCAAAACATTGCATGGCGGCCAATATTTTGTGAACACATTTATTATTTCGAATTACAAAAAACGATTTATCGAACCATGTACACTCATTTTTAACTTGCTTTTTCGAAGAGAGGAGGGTGTTTTACTATTGGTGACATTATTGTTCAACTACATTTCATCGACTTATTTGAACGAAAAAACGTGCTAGTGCCCCTTTAATGTCTGCCTAACAGTTTTGAAGATTTGTTCTAAGAGTGACATTGTTAAAAGCATTTTGATTCTTGTTCCAGAATCAAGATAAAGATGATTTTCCATGGAAATGGCTGAAATAGAAGTTGAATAAGGTGGGGAAAAAATAAAGACATTTACACATAATGATTGTTTCTAACACCAAGTTTCTCTGAGCTAGGCCTTATAAGTTTTAGTTCTGATTCGGAAACAATACATGTATGTTAAGTTTTCTTTCCATGGAAAAAGCTAAAAATAGACAAAACGACCAAAAGGCACATCTACACATGGTGATTGTTTCACACATCAATTTTCTTTAAGCGAGACCTTACAGTAATTGGTTACTGGGCCGAAAACACAATTTTTAAGAATGTTTCCATGGAAAAAGTTAAAAATAAAATCTAAATAAGTCGATAATCCAAAACATGATGACCGTTCCACATACCAAGTTTCATTGACCATGCAAGGTCTTCCAGTTATTCAGTTCGGGTCCGGAAACGAAATGTGAAAGTATATCTCCATTTCTTTACATGACACATCTACACATGTAAATGGCGACCTGTTCTACATAGCAACATTCATTGAGCTAGTCCTTACGAGTTTTGAGGTCTGGTCCGGAAATGAAATTTTAGAGTATGTTTCCATGGATATGGCTAAAATACACACATCTACACATGATGACTGTTCCACGTGTACCAGATTTCATTGAGCTTGGTCTTCCAGTTACTTTTATAGTTCTGGCCCGGAAACGAAACCCGGACAGACGGAGGCCATATCGATATCCCCGGACAACTTCGGATAGATAAAAAGAATTCATGGTATTTTGCAAAAAGCCTTCTATTTTACAGTAAGAATTTGTGTGCCCATTGTGACCTTTAAAAGTAAAGATATTGACAATTTTTTACACAGAATATGTAAAACGTGCTCACCTCTCGCGTGTCAAATTGTTCATTTCCTGACAACAACTATTCCCTGCCGTTCATCGCTCCAACAGTGTGAATATGCTCCACAAAAACATATTTCCCCATAGACTGGCATAGAGTCGATATTTGCGTAATGTCTTCAATAAAACAGTCAACAAAAACTTAAATATTCTGATAGTGTAAATGCTCAGCTAGGGATCATGGTTGACATGTGAGTCAGAGTATGTGACTTTAGAATGTTTCGCTGTATGCTTTCGACAAAATTACTTCTCACAGAGTCAATATTTGAATCACGTTTCAAAAGAAACAGCAAACATTACTTTAATAAAGATGGTCTAAAATTAATCTAGCGGTCACGGTTGACACGGAAGTTTGGTACAGTAGGTACAGTAGAAATATACCCGGACAAAACGTCCTGACAAACAGTCGAAAAGAATTATTATCATTACGATACAAACACCCCATGTTCGCCTTAAGGCGAGAGCATAAAAAGCCAAACAAAATGGCGACCATGAGACTGAAACATAACACATAACCACGTTGCGTGTATAGCTGCGTTTTTTGTGTTTGAAAACGTGAACAAAACCAGAGGTATCATGTCGTACTAAATGAGTGAATGTAACCCTACATCAAGTTCATGTAGGAGTAGTCTTTGTCTAACGAATCGATTAGTCTACGTACATAAGGGATACAATTGAAAATGGAAAACTATCTTCGGACTCTGTTTGTCAGATTGTTTTAATCAACTGCAATATGATTTATAAGAAATGAAATGGGAATGCCCATATAAGTTTTCATTAATTTGAATTTGATTCTAAGAAGTTATTAAACATACATTATTTATGTACTTTATCAAACTACAACTAAAGCTTCATTGATTCAAACTAAGATAAATCATGGTATGGGAAGGAATTAAATCGTCTCCATTTGTTAGCATGCCATACTTCTCCTGTATGATTTAGACAATAAACATATGTATTTCATGTTTGGTCTCGTTAAGGAAGCCTTTAAAATATGATGAGAAAAAACATCGTCGACACTATAAGCAACGTTTGATTGAAGAACAATTCAACTCCTGCAAATTTATTAATCGCTCGGGCAATACAAAATTCACACTCGTTTCGTAATATCTTATGACACACTTCCTCTGGTAATAATCTCTTTTATTATCCCTCCTATCTGTTTGACATTGTCTGTTGAGAAATACTGTAAAATCGTTCGAACTAGGTTTGACCATTTCGTTTTTCCAATGTCATTAATATTACATTAGTGAAACGTCACATTAGCTGCCATGGTTGAGAAATGACATCAGTTGTAGTTTCCTGTTTGACATTATACTTCAATAGCTTCTTTATAAGATGGTTTTACACTACTTACTGGAAATGACCAAACGTTTATTTGAGTCTGCCCCTTCTGAGATAATCTAAGTGTCCATTTTCATACGCCTCCATTGTAATTGCTTACACAGATCGTATCGTTCAAGAGGCGAATTGTTGTATATTGATTGACACAAATTATCATGAGATTCTGAGAAAGTGAATTCAGTGATTAAGTAATAAATAGAGGACGAGTAACAGTACAGAGTCGGGAGATAAATGTACGAGGTTGAGAGGGTTGAGCGAGGCGCTAATGTACTGCTACGAGTTCTCTATCTATCTTAGAGCACAGTCAAATGCTTGAGTTGTGAAAAAATGTCTTAACATGAATATATTTCAAATGAATTGTCAACAAATTTGGAAAACATTCTCTCGAACGCAACATGCAAAACATCGACTTTTCTCGTTTTCATATGCAAATGTTACAGACATTGACGGCGCTGTGAGCACTGACTTTTTTAAATTGTCCGAGGTGCTTGAGGCGTACATTCTATATAAAACGTTAGCTGTAATTAGATAAACCAGTTTCATAGTAAATACGGCCAAATGGAAATCTCCCAAGAAAGGGCTCGTCTCAAAACCTAGAAAGCTTGGAATCTAGACAGATGTCAAAGCGAATGAGTATGAAACCGTATTCTGAATTAATTTCAATTAATATTTGCATCAATTTATTAAGAGAAGGATAATATGGATTATCAACTTCTTATTTAATTGAGACTGCGATAATATATGCTAACAGGACATGCGTTGATGCTGATTAAAATAACCAATAATTAATCCATAGTGTATGGTCCAAGTAGAACATGTATGTCTAATGACACATGGGCGAGTACCAGTCATACTGCACATCAGGAGTTAACAGCAAGAATCTCACACTCTAAGAATTGAGGCATGGTGCCGTAGTTGACATCTCGCAATATGGAATTTTCGATACAACGTAAAAGCTCACTAAGCAACATGAAAACAAATAATTCAAACCCACTCTACTATGAAGACAAACTGTTACTTGTACTCTAAACCCCTATGAAATGCGATAAGCGGAGTCAAGAATGAATTTCAGAGATGAAACAAGGAGTTTAAAGAGGAGTCATGCATGTAACTCTAGACATTTATAGGTTCAAATTATGAGTAAATATTTTGAAACCGTCTCTATATGTGTCTGGTGTTTAGGACACTGTGCATACCCCCTTGTCATACAAATCAATAACAGCGACTTCAAACTATGATCGTTTCTTAATCAACTTTTTTCCTTAGTTAAAGAAAATTCTGAAAATTAAATGCCTATTTGGCGATGTAAAACTATGAGGGTTTGTAATTTATAACTGATTTACTTTTATGTTAAACTTGAAATTCATCGGTACGTTTTCACGACAAACGCACTATAGCTTACCTAGCCATGTCTAGTGTTGTAGAGATCAGAGAGATGAATGGTAAAGATCGCATTATGATACGTTTCTATAGCTTGGCTTTCGTTTAGGCTCAATCATTATGAAATAAAGAGGTACCAACACCATAAATCACTCACATGAAGCAGCTGTAAGAAGATCTAAGAATATATATCGTGACAATGGAAACGTTGCACCAACAGTGTAGGTCTATTTTATGATAACGGAATGAATAATGAATAATTAATTTTAACTACTATCTTGAACCAGTGAAGAAAATCCAATGCATAGTAGTAATCAATGACGGTGTATATGTGATACATCTGCGGTTTATTCAACCATGTAACTCGTGTACATGCATGTACATACATGTATTAACACATATAACGACATATTTCAGAAATTATTTTTGAGAAGGACATATCCGCCATTGCGTCATGGTTTTCTTTACTCTACCTATCCGTCATTAAAACAAAAACCTTTTGGGCATACACGTGTAATTCAAATCGGAGGCGCGTTTATCATATCTGAATATAATCTAAATAATCTATGTTCCTACCTCGCTGCTTTGGCAGTTCATTGCAGTGACACACAGGGATTGAAACGCAGAAAACTCCAGTTTCCCATGTAAACGCTCCAAAATGTGAATAACAGTGTCAACAATTATTCATGTTTCTTTGTTATTTATACCCATTCAATGTACTTATAACCAATTTTTTTCTCATTTGGTTGACATGGAACATTAAATTCCAAAGTTTAGTTAAAGTAATGTAATTATCATCCAAAGGAAAACAACACACGAATTTTGCGAGTATATACACATCTAGTTGAACGAACAGTGGTGCAGCTTTAATTAAGTACAAAAGTTAAAACTTCGTTGGTCGTATTCATGATATCCAAGGACAACATAAATTCCTTATCATACATTTCTGTTTGTTTAATAACGTGTAAAAACGTTTCCAATGACATGGAGGTTGAAAATCGCCAGATTTATAACTATCAAATTTGACATAAAAACAATTTGTTGACATTGTTGAACAGATTCCTTTAGCAGCACGAATAGTTAAACTTTCATCATTGCATCATTTATGATGTAGTTGCGTTTGGAAATCTATCCGACATTTATCGTTATTCAACTCTGTTCCTTGGTACGTATTTCCCAGTAGAGAGATTTTAATTTTATAGGCAAAATTCTCAGCATAATATACATTAGAAAGAGCATAGTACATAATGCAGAACAGTGGCACCTGGGACTTGAAAATCGTATAATAGTCATTGTCTCCTTTTAGAATATCATGAAAGATAAAAGTTTATCTAACGCATGGACAACATTGTACATTGTATATCGCCTAAGACAAGACTCTTACTCTTACCAAAGACCAGTGTGATAGCGAAACTAACATTGGGATGTCAAACATGATGATGGGAAGCAACACATAGACACCGGCTGCATAAAACATGATGGCACATTAAAACAAGTTCTTCGGTTAAACTAATTAAAGGCACAACATAAAAAGAGATAAGAGATATAGAACGATGAAATCTGATTCAGGCCGGATCTTACGGGAAAAGATTTATAATTTCGCAGTTTACAACATCTCACTACAGATCAACATAGCCTTGTTTTACTTTAAATCAACCAGAATGAAGAATACACCAAGGTTATGTGACACTAAAACTCCGAATAAAGACATTAATACCTATACCAAACACATATCAAGTAATACTATCAATTCTAACGCTCCTTTCACATGGTCTTGTATTACTTAACCTGACACTGATGAAACGTTGTAACCTGAACTTCGAAACCTGTTATTTATTGTTAACAGTTTAATCAGTTTAGTTTAACAAACACATTCTTAGAATTTCAATGGAACTAAAAGGTCCTGCTCATATTCCACTGTATATTAGTTTATCAATCATGTAACATGATATGTCTCCGGAGGATATCAGTTTTAACATTTGATTACATTTAGTAAATTAAAACAGGAATGCAGAAACATAGGTGGTTCTATGATCACGCGTATTCAGTAGTATCTTGCAATGGTCAAGCATAAGTCTTGAAGACCTACGTATTGACGCGTCAATCATACTTAATAACTCGTTATTGTCATTTTACCATCACCTACGCTACATATTCCGGGCACGGCAACTAGGTCTACTTTAGAGAGCTACACTAAATGGCTGTCCCAGTGCAATGATACTAACAGCTGTGATATAAGTGAGGCGAAATGGTCGTGTGGTAAGTTGTAGGTACGGTCAGTGCTGGCGATAGTTGCCTAACTCTGAGGGCGTGGGCTTGAATCCTGCATGGGACCCGGCCCGAAAAAAGTACAAGAATGTGTACTATTGAAGGTAGAGTTATCCTAAACGAATTTTGCGAGTATATACACATCTAGTTGAACGAACAGTGGTGCAGCTTTAATTAAGTACAAAAGTTAAAACTTCGTTGGTCGTATTCATGATATCCAAGGACAACATAAATTCCTTATCATACATTTCTGTTTGTTTAATAACGTGTAAAAACGTTTCCAATGACATGGAGGTTGAAAATCGCCAGATTTATAACTATCAAATTTGACATAAAAACAATTTGTTGACATTGTTGAACAGATTCCTTTAGCAGCACGAATAGTTAAACTTTCATCATTGCATCATTTATGATGTAGTTGCGTTTGGAAATCTATCCGACATTTATCGTTATTCAACTCTGTTCCTTGGTACGTATTTCCCAGTAGAGAGATTTTAATTTTATAGGCAAAATTCTCAGCATAATATACATTAGAAAGAGCATAGTACATAATGCAGAACAGTGGCACCTGGGACTTGAAAATCGTATAATAGTCATTGTCTCCTTTTAGAATATCATGAAAGATAAAAGTTTATCTAACGCATGGACAACATTGTACATTGTATATCGCCTAAGACAAGACTCTTACTCTTACCAAAGACCAGTGTGATAGCGAAACTAACATTGGGATGTCAAACATGATGATGGGAAGCAACACATAGACACCGGCTGCATAAAACATGATGGCACATTAAAACAAGTTCTTCGGTTAAACTAATTAAAGGCACAACATAAAAAGAGATAAGAGATATAGAACGATGAAATCTGATTCAGGTCGGATCTTACGGGAAAAGATTTATAATTTCGCAGTTTACAACATCTCACTACAGATCAACATAGCCTTGTTTTACTTTAAATCAACCAGAATGAAGAATACACCAAGGTTATGTGACACTAAAACTCCGAATAAAGACATTAATACCTATACCAAACACATATCAAGTAATACTATCAATTCTAACGCTCCTTTCACATGGTCTTGTATTACTTAACCTGACACTGATGAAACGTTGTAACCTGAACTTCGAAACCTGTTATTTATTGTTAACAGTTTAATCAGTTTAGTTTAACAAACACATTCTTAGAATTTCAATGGAACTAAAAGGTCCTGCTCATATTCCACTGTATATTAGTTTATCAATCATGTAACATGATATGTCTCCGGAGGATATCAGTTTTAACATTTGATTACATTTAGTAAATTAAAACAGGAATGCAGAAACATAGGTGGTTCTATGATCACGCGTATTCAGTAGTATCTTGCAATGGTCAAGCATAAGTCTTGAAGACCTACGTATTGACGCGTCAATCATACTTAATAACTCGTTATTGTCATTTTACCATCACCTACGCTACATATTCCGGGCACGGCAACTAGGTCTACTTTAGAGAGCTACACTAAATGGCTGTCCCAGTGCAATGATACTAACAGCTGTGATATAAGTGAGGCGAAATGGTCGTGTGGTAAGTTGTAGGTACGGTCAGTGCTGGCGATAGTTGCCTAACTCTGAGGGCGTGGGCTTGAATCCTGCATGGGACCCGGCCCGAAAAAAGTACAAGAATGTGTACTATTGAAGGTAGAGTTATCCTAAATGAAACCTTGATATATTTGTTCACTACCTAAATGGCATGTATTTGTAAATATTCACATGGAAGACGCCAACTTATGGCATTTATAATCAAGTTGACTATTTTGAGTTGAGAAAACTCCTCGACAACGCAGAAAGAATAACAAGTACAACATACTTCTTCCTGTCAGTTCATCACTCTCTGTAGATATTGACGTAGCTTACTCCTTGTGTGATGTTCAGCCATATCCCAGCCACCGTTATATCGAACCCACCAATCGATCTAGCTCATGTCCCTGGTTGGTGGAGTTCACTTGGATTGAGGTGAGTCAGGTCATTTACTGGAAGTACTGTTATAAAAAAAAGTGTACCAACATGGATAATTACTCTATAATATTAACAATGGGAAAACTCTGACATTAAGGTTTAGGTACGATGTGGGGTTGAAAGACGATGCTTTTTTGTATTTGTCATCGATAATGCTAATACAGACAGAAAATTGCAGAGGAGTTAATAATATGCATGCGAAACAATTACTATCTTGGATAAAAATAACAGTCGTCTTGATTGACTTGTTACCTATCACGGTTGTTAGCCAATTCATGTACAACTATTTTTTCTAATGCTATTTGGTGTACTGTTTCCATTACATGTATAATATTATGATAGAAATGCATGCTAGTAAAAGGATTAAGGCTATTTCTGACATCTACCGTACATATAGTTTCATCATTAATGTAAACCATCACTTTTCCTTAAGGGCTTTCACGAGAAAAACCATTTACCTGAAAGGGTTCAATTCTGTTTAAGAATGGTATTCGATACCATAATTGAAATCCATTTATCTCCATTGCATGAACATGCACCATTCCCGTCTAAATAACATTTCTACTTTAGATAGATGCTGGGGTTCATTATGATATAATACAGGAACGATCATGTATGTGAGTGACGGACACATTTTGTAACGGTTGATGCATGTCATCACGAAATAATCCTATAGAGTTTTATGACAGTAACAACTGAGACACATACAATCACAAATGTTATGCAAGTTGGTTGCAAGAATAGGTAAACTTGTAAATAAAGGTCGTTGTCGATGAAAACACATGAAAAATCAAAGTTGATATTTTCTGGAGAACAGCTTTTCCTGGCTTGTCAGACTATATTTGGATGAAACTATTCTCCATTTATAACAACTGAGTAGTTAATAGTGTAAGCTTAAACGTGATTTATACCCATATTCCCAAGTGTGCAAAGGAATTACCAACAGATAGCTTGAAATCCCACATAACCAGTGATAGTGTGTACCAGCCGCAGAATCACAGATCTACACAATGTATTATTTCTTTTTACCATAGCATCCCCACTATCATTCAGTTAGTATAGTATAGTATATACATTACACAAATGTCTGTAAATACGTGCGGTTGGAGTGTCTTTATTGGAATCGATTTAGATATACACAAAGTTGATTACATCCAACTTGTTACACGGACAGATATACTGTTTTCAATTTCTGAACATTTATCCCATTTCAGTCGACAAGAAATTAAAATGTATATCCTAAATGAAAATCGCCTCTCACAGAAAGGTACGATTCTGACTGCCTTTTCCAAAATGGAGAAAGCATTTAAGCTTCCAATTAGGCTTTAGGAAGCAATCTATCATTTACAATTTCTGATCAAAATAGAATTTTTAAAAGTGACTGAGCGTTATTTCTTTTAAAAAGCAAAGTCAGAAATAATGTGTGTTCTTAGCATTTCATTCATAATATAATATTCACAGTACATATGTAAAGACCAATGATTAAGTCTAGAAGTAGAGTACAGATACTTTTGGTATGGCACTCAAATTAATAAAACAAGATTTGCGTTTTTAAAAACGTCATGGGGTTTACTTAAAGTGATATGCGACCAACCAGAAAACAGTCCTCTAATGATATATAAGTATTATATTATGGAGTAAAGGAATGATTGTTATGCAAAATAACTGCTTCTTAACAACAGTGAAAATGATTTAAATAACAATTGGAATACTAAGAGTGATATAAGATAGGATTATTATCATCTTATATGGGGAGAACGTTATTGATTATCCTAATGTAGCGAAGCATTAACTTCCGACAGTGTTCCTTGCGTTTACAGTGTCTATTTATCACCCCAGCAAGTACAGTTGATGTACTTATAATCGGACAGATAGAAGTATACATAAGGAACACCTGCTGTATATGGGTTACCGCCTTCTGCGGAAACCCACGGATGTAGCAATGTATTGATAAAAATGTATATCTAGCGTCCAGACACGTGCTATCTGCCTTTAAGAAGAAGCGGGTCTTACATTGAAAGCAGCTCTCGACAGCGGACTCATCTCCGTGAGCAGACCTTTCAGACGAAAATAGAGGCCAGTTAAATGTTCAACGGCAAACGTGTGAATGAAAACTTCCTCTGAAGTACTACAGTTTTCAAGACAATTTTCACTTCGGCTCTAAAACATCAACCTGGACGTTAGTACTCAAGTCTGAATGTCAATTTTTCTGATTGGACAAGTCAGTGTAGCATTGCACTCAAACCTTACTGCGTGTAGAACAGTCCTATGCTGCAGTCAAAGTTGCCGTGACCCTGGCGGGACTCGAACCCCAAACCTCTTGATCCGAAGCCGAACGCGCTAACCACTGCGCTATCCCGCCCCCATGTCTATTTTGACGTCGTATACCAAATTGTTTTCAATCCTTTTATTATATGCTGCTGTTCTGAACTCATACACTTGCTTATCTCTGCTTACACAATACGTTTATTAGAGACCTTCACAAGTGCGTTTGCTATTCGCCTATATTCATTATTATCTGAGTGATGGTTTCCTCGCCTATAGAGGACAGATGAGTCTTAAAATCGAATTTACATCAATTAATCACTGACCTAATTCAGTTATTCATGCTCGAAATGTTACTAAAGAGAATAATTAATTTCGACATAAGATGTCACATTCCGTTACTAGAAGATCATTTAATTTGAATTGATGACTGTTATTATTTCACACTCATACATCGTAACTCGCATGCATGAGGTTAAATTATAAGATCTATTGTATGCACAACATGTCTGCGTTGTTCCAAACCCCTTCGTCAGGTCATTGTATCATATCGACTGTTTGAAAGTACACATACCTTTCATTTATGATATATACACTATGCCAAAAAAGTAGGGGATATTGGATTTATAAGTGTTATTAAAAGAAAATTATGAATCCAAAAAAGAAACAAATAACGAAAACAAATTAAGGGAACACATATCGATATCACTCGCACACCAGTGTCTGTTTGAAGTCTGATCTGATTTGCGGTTATGACACGATTTCTTAAGGCTATGGTACGGATAAATCTATCCTGGGAATGAGTTGTCGCCCTTGGTCGACCAGAGCGTGGTCTATCGTTTACAGAACGTGCATCACGATATCCGGACCATAATCTGCTTATGACAGATTGAGAAACGTGCATTGTCCGTGCCACAACCATACATATCATCTATAGAGATTATTACCAGAGGAAGTGTGTCATATGACTTAATTTATACATACACTTTCGGGTGTAATGTCTTTACTACCCATTCTATTCCATTTTTTTGTGGTAGAAATAGCCAGGAAAAGACCTGCATCTCGACGGAAAGCTACTGTGACGAACATTAGAATGAGGCCACAGACGACGAAATATGGAAAGTCATGGCGAAACAATGGCTGTTAGGCAAGTGTGATATGTGCAGATGTATTCGTCTCTAAAATATTGATTCAGTTATTTCAACCATTATGGGAAATAATATATCCCATTTAGATATTTGAAGACATTGCTTTAAATACTGAAAAGCCTCATCATCAATGGAGGCCATTGTGAGAATAACATTTACAAATATTTACAAATTGTTTCAATGTTTAAAGGTTAAGTAATAAGAAAATAAGTAATAAGTGAAACTACACACCTAATATGTATGCATATTTGATAAAACATAGGATATATGTTTCCATAAATTAATATAATCATATAATTCAGTCATTGATATTATTTGACATTTATTTTGCATCGCTGGTATATAAAAGTTAACCTATATGTGACGTTGATGTTGAACACTTTTCCTGGGCTGTCAGACAATTGTAGTAAGCAATCCTACTTATGTTACAGAGCAATGGAAATACAGTCCATTACCTATATTTGAAAGTAATATTTTATTGATATCTTCATGTGATCAGTAAATATATATTTCAATGTATTATTCACGGTTTCGAAATAGTTCGTATTCAGGTAAATGGGAGCTAGCCCTATTATTATGTTCTGGATATTCATTATTTCCTCATATAGTTAAAAGCGAATAATGCATTCTAGCAACTTCTCCATTAATGTTCAAATATCTAGGGCTAAACTGTCACCATTCATGAAATTGTTAAAGCTTTGATAAAAACCCAATTGATGTAATGTCCATCTTGTTTGAAGTAACAAAGTGGAAAGGATGAAACCTAAACTGACGGGCAAAATAAAGTATATGGCTAAGTTTATTTATCATATGTATAATTTTCAAAGTCAAATATCTCGAGTTTTCACAAACGGACTAGTTTATGAAATTAGTCCAAAACATTAAATCAGTCAAAGAATACCTCTACGCGGTTTTAATTTTTTAAAATTAAAATCAAATTTGATAAAACACAACTGTTCATCGACATATAACACATACCCTGTGTGAAAATCAATAAATGTGCCTCGTCCTGCACACATTTACAACATTTTGAACATGGTAGGGGTCATGTCAACTTCCCAATGCAAGGCATAACTCTTGCCAGTCTCCATTACTGGCTGATTTAGGCCTTGCCGTATTTCCTTAAGAAATCTGTGTTTAGAAATCCAGGCCCGCTATGCATTTCCAGTGCAGCGATTCACTGCCTCGACACAAGAAAGCTAGGGAAATACCGCAAGGGTTAAATCAGCCAGCAATGCAGACTGGCAAGAGTTATGCCTTGCGTTTGGAAGTGGGGTCATGTTGGTGTAAATTTAATTTCTTACCCCTGTCTGAATAATGATATTTTTAGTTAAAAAATAAAAACAGTCACCAATTAGGCCATTCAAACTACTGCCGAAAGGTGTTATAGTATCATGCCTTAAACATGTCTTCGTGTGTGATGCTTATGAACGAAATCATGATATTTTAAAATGGCTAAGGCAAGGCATAATTATGTACTTTCAAATTTGTAATTCCAATACTACTTCAGGTAGATCTTCACAGACTTCAGTACAACTACAAGTAAATCAAACTATGGGAAGAATTGCCCTGATCCTTTTCATTAAAGTGTGCCAATGGCAACCTGTCAATAATGTCATCTGCTGATGTCAGAAGCTTTAATGGATTGACCTACAAGAGACAGGGTAATATCTTTATGAAATATCTTTGGCTGGTACATTCCTTGTCATCAGATGTTCGCAGTTAGGAACATTACATTATTGATCAGTACAATACCTTACAGAACTTATGATTATATCCAGTAAATGACAAAGTCAATTGGCCTACACCCTTTTCCACTCACACTAAAGCATTTCTGAGATGATAAAATATTGCGTTTCTATGTACAAGCTTTCTATTTCGGTCACACCTTTCTATCTTTACACTTCATATTAATCAAACTGAATTTGCTCCAGTTCGCGTTCGATTGCTGACACTATAACCATTAACCTTAACAAGTTACTGTGCTTTTCCTTTAGCCTCGGGCCATTCCTCTAAGTCACGTTCTCGTAAGGGAAACACTAACCATATATGTACCATGTACGTTGGTATCATAAATCCTGTATGTACAATAACACTCTCAATTGTTCAACGTTTGTCTTAATTCTTCACAGAATTTCATTCCTGATCTAAGTCTATGATATTGTGACGAATCTTTTATTTGACTATGGAAATGATTAAAGAAAGTTCAAAACAGCTGATTTCCAGCCCTCACAACAATAGCAAGTTGCATTTATCATGTAGTATAACAGCAGGTATATGTTTTGGTAAGATTTGGCAGTTCTTGATCATATACGAGGCATGCATGAACATGTCATTGCATCACAAATGTCATCGATTTTCTTTTTAAAATTTAACAATATTTATTTACAAATGAAATAGAAACAGCAGGCAGTGAGCTACCAAAGTTACTTTGGTAGCTCACTTCGGAAACAAAATATTCAGTAGAATGTCTTTATTGTGAACATACAATGTTTCGTAGTATATGTTTAGTCCTTCAGCAGGTTGAACATAGATTACTGAAAGGGGGAAACATGTACATTGTACATGAATAACAAAGAAAACTAGACACAATTAGACACAGTCGCACATGCACAAGGTCACAGCAGTGGCAGTGTTAAGCCACATTGTCCTCCTCTCTTCAATCACTGATGATGGTGATTCTTATAACACAATGTCAGTATTTACAATCTAGAGATCGGTTACTCCTTGATGAGACGCCATGAAGTCAAAAACGTTTTTGTTCAGTAACAATACACTATTGATTTTCTGTCAGCTGAACGACCTTGATTGCTAAAGGAGGTAAGTGCTCAGGAGTTTCCATGTCTACTGATTTAAATGTGTCATTTTTTATTCATGTAATTATGAGACACATCGGGGCAAGTATTCTACACTATCTACGTAAAATGGCAAGACCGAGATAACTATCAGTTTAGTTTTCATGAACGATTTTTTACATTCTACCGTAACTTTGTGAAGTAGTCGTATCTGATTGGTTACTGAGAAAAATCAGAGACGGTATAATTTGATTATATTGCGCACTGTATACTTCGTCTCTTGCAGAAGAAAAAACACTTATTGCCTAGCTGTGATGGCAAATGCAATAACAGTAAGTTGTTTTACAGAAATATAATTTGACAGCGAAACGGCGAAAGTTAGCAATACAATTTGAAAGATCTATCAATAAATTTCAGAAACATTTATTGAATAAATTTAATTCGGCCTATAGGGGGTAAGCGAGAATAGGCCAACAGGAGGGGAGGCCATGGTGGTGGAGTTGGTGGCGTGAGGAGCGCGCCGGTGTTCATGACCTTATGTATTTTTTATTGCGAGTTTACATTCTTTTTTGGTTCAGTGCTGGACAGTGCATGGTATAGTTAGCAATTATATCTTAAAAAGTTCACAGATATTATCCAGGTGGTGATAGCTAGAAACAAGTCTTTGGGTGAAGTGCCTGCTAGAGAGAAGCTTATCCCTTGGATATTAATACTTCTCCTTTGGAATATATTGCAGAGAGCTTTGAAGTCTTTAATATCAAACTCACGGGGTGGGTTTCGTTGTGATGTTGTGGTCATTTCCCGCACTTAAGTTTTAGTTTGTCTTGGTAGGTTTGGAGGTTTTGTGGTTGTAGATCAATAGAGTACTTCTCATCCCGTGAGAAGATAGTGGTTACGTATTGTGGGACTGTAGGGAGTATTAAAGATTGTAGTTTCCCGCTGATCACTTGTAGTGGATCCATGCAATAATCTGTGTGTTGCCGACTTTGATTTGGATAAAGAGTGGGAGGGTGTAGTGGAGTCCGTCTTGTTGGGTTTCGATCCGTGTCCTGATGATTATCACAGTTGAACCTCCTTGAAGCCGTATCTGGCTCAAATTTGCAACATTGTGCATAGGCGTAGGAACGTATTTTGGGGTGGGGGGGGGGCCCAATTTTTTTTCTTGAGAGCGGGGGGGGGGGGGGGGGGGGGGCGAGCTTGGGTCAGAATACCCCGTCTGTGTTGAGTGGGGGGGGGGGGGGGGGGACCTGAATAGAATAAAACCTGAATAGAATAAGCACCGTTAACATATTTTTAAAGGCGGAAATTAAAAAAAATTATAATAGAAATCATTCATTTTGAGAGAAAGGACAGTATGTCCTAGCTGTGAAAGGGACAGAGACCTATACTCGCGGGAAAGTTGATAGTTAGCATGTATCAAATTCCTCGTTCTTTTGTTCTTAATATTTCGGATAATAATCATTACAAATGGTTAATCTGCATATGCTGCAGTGCGTGTGTTAGGGTACTCAGGACCATATAGTTGTAATTGCAAGGGATCTGTATGAGCTTCAATGTTTGCAGACAAGACTACGGAAGTCACGATAAAATGGAAATGAAATAGGATTGAAATAAAGTCGACAAGTTTGACGTATTCCAGAGCCTGAGAAAGAACATTCATATCTCAGTTCGATCATAATTAATCCTGAAATAGCATCCAAAATGATGTCGAAAATCAGGTTTTAAATAAACACTAGACATATTGTTTGAAAAATTACAATTCATAATCCAAGAGACCAATACAAAGACTTTTCATTCTGTAGAAGATCATAAAACCATGACACCCAAAAGTTACCAAATCTATAAATTATAATCCCCACTTGCCAAGGTGCCTGTACACAGAACTTCAACTCTCTAGAGTTACTGGTTCTGGAGAAAAAGACAAATATAGTCCTTGAGTTTGTGGCCCCTGAGGACCTTTTTAGGGATCAAAAGGTCACCAAATATATGAATCAGAATCTCTGCTTGCCAAACTAACTGTACTAATGATTCCAGTTCTCTGGAATCAGTGGTTCTGGAGAATAAGACGAAAATAGGTTTTAATGCTTTGGTTCCTTGGGCCCTTATTAATCAAGATATCCATGATCTAAGGAGTGACAGTAGGAGTATGTACACGAGATGCCAACTGTCTGTAGTCACTACAGAGCTGGTTCTAGAGAAGAAAGACGAAATAGGTTTTTGAGGTCAGTTCTGATGAGCTAAAAACGTTTTCAGGAGTGGCCAATGTTGCCCTTACTAGGGGTCACATGGTCACCAAATGTACAATTTCAATCCAAAATGTCTTAGGAGTCGATATTTCAATTTTCTAGCTCTTACTTCTGGAGAAAAAGCCTAAAATAGTTTTTTTGGGCCATGGCATCTGAGGACCACCAGGGCCACAAACTCTGCAATTTAAGATCCCAATTTGCTAAGGAGTATGTACACGAGATTCCAGCTTTCTTGGCCTCTATGATTTAAGACCCCTATCGACGATGGTGCCTGTACCTACAATTTCAGCCCGCTGGAGCCAGTGGCTCTTGAGAAGAAGTCGAAGAAGGGAAAAGTTTATAGACGGACGGACGGACGCCGGACGCAATGCCATGCCATTCAAGCCTTTTGAGCTAAAAATTCTTTCCAAATTTGGTGTGAAAAGTACCATTTGCTCCCAGGAAATGCTTTAAATTTTTTAAAAACCGGGGGGGGGGGGGGGGGGGGGGGGGGGCACACTTTCCGAATTTTGAAACGTATTTAAAACGTATCAAAGCACCCTCCTCCCACCAAACACAGCTATAGGAACAACATTCTTTTCAATTTTGTCTGAGAGTTGGGGTTGCCATGTCGTATTTTCACTAGAAGATATTGTATGATCAAATTTTCATCCATATTAGTGTTAAAAATAGGGTGAGGACTCGTCATATTATCTGTTTCTGAAAAAAATAGTATGAGAAAAGAAATTTTCTTCAAAATTGATACGTACTATTTGCTCCTAGAAAGCGCTATTGAATTTTTTTTTCGTGGGTGAAAAGTGGGGGCCCCCCTGTTCCTACGCCTATGTTGTGATAAGATTTATGGGTAGAGTCCCACCATGCAGTTATGTGTGGGGGCCGCCATCTTGGATTTGGCGTGTTGTGATTCCGAGGTTTTGACTGCGAGTGTCGGAGCGCACATATATTTTTTATTATTGACACTATCAAAAATCATTTTATTCATCAATTTCATAATATTAATGCTTATCACACGAACGTTGTTAGTTGTTACAATGGAAATTGGATAATGCTATTACATCATCAGACCTCATAATGTTTTGACATTACTGAAGGAAATAAATGTGATGACTCAGAAGTTGAGGACGTAACAATGTTGTCACAATGCTGATGACGCCACCCTGTTATGGCAAAATGAAATAAGCGCCCAAGAAGAACAATATTCAATGAGAAATATATCACCATCGCGTTTTATGATATCCATTCCAATATATGAACAACCAAGGTCCATCACAGTGGGAAATAATTTAAAATGTGATTTAAAATCAAAAGTTCAAAATTTTCCTGTTTCCGTTTACATTTCCTATTCATCTGTATAGTTGTTAAATATAGTGGCGTGTCCAATATTAAACATCAAATATTTACAGAAGGAAACGAAAGCAGATAAAACATTTGGAAATGTTAAATAAATGTGATATCAGAGAATAGTGATGCAGTAAAAGAAGAACTCGTCTCCACAACAATATTGTTAACTTTAGTGTAAACCATCAATACGTTTCAAGTGGTAAGTTATCGATTTTTGTTTCGCACTTGAGGGATGGGCATTGTACGTTTTAAGGAACAGGGGGTTCTTTTTCGTTCGTTTTAAACAAAATTTATATACTCTTAGTTTTCATTTTTCCAGTAATGGGAGAAGATATTAAGAGTTTTAAGTAGAACCATTGGGATTTCATCATTGATATGACGAAGTGGATCTTCAACCCCATCGAAGTATTTAATGAATATATACAAAAAAAGTTAATTGGAAGTACAGAATAAATATTTCGCATTGTGGTCGACTTGCAGCCTTCAAGGGCAACACATTGCAAAAAAAGCAACATTGATTGAGTTCAGTGTTGATGTTCCCTAACCACTTCCTTTTTTTTGTGCACCGTGCTCAAATTCTTTTCTGAGACCGGGAACCTCGTCGAATAGAGAATCTTTATTTATCTTTAGCGATTAAAAGCATTTATACACATTGTTGTACGTTTACAAAACAATGTTGCATTAGCAATAATTGAACATCGTATATTATTTTAATAGACATCCTAATATGGTGGATACATTTGTATGTCATAACTATATTTTGTATAACAAGCGAAAACAGAACATATTATATCAAATATATAAAACAAGTTTTTTTTTAAAGCTGACGCTTATCATTGACAGAACTCAAAATATATTGACACTGTTTTCCTCTGACTGACACCCCTAACAATACGGTGGATACCTACAAACTAAAGGCTCAGAACAACGACATTTGACAATAAATTTGAAATAATAAAGCGAAATTCAGACATTAAAATCGAGATTTAAAGATGTGAAACCAAAATACATCTGCATTTGATAAAACATATTAAAAACTGATATTTTGTAAAAAGCACACATGTAAATACTCCATAAAGTAATGTAGCCGCCGTGCTAATATACTAGCTAGCCAAATAACGACAATAAACCTCAATTAAATGAGGGTGAAAATAATATGCTGACGTTACGAAGTGTGATTAGTATAAACCTCAATTAAATGAGGGTGAAAATAATATGCTGACGTTACGAAGGGTGATTAGTATAAAGAGTATATGGTTTGTGATGAAATTAATGACAGATGAGGAGAAAGCAATTAAAAGTTTGCAAAACAACGAATTCGCTAGTGCAAATGGTATTACACGCTACATTGCATGTCTCGTTATCTTACTACAAAAAAATCTTTGGCATGTCAGGCGTGACACACGGATCTTATTGTCCCACAGTATAGAGCAGAAATATAGAATATTCCAACAGCTGTAGGGGAATAGCACTTACGGGGATAATCAGTAAAAAGTTTCAATTCTTGACAACATGAATACAATTAAGGATAAAATTAATTCCTCAGAGGCAAGTTATCTAAAAAATACATTACCACATGCATTGAACAGATTATTCATCTTAACTCAATAAAGCGTAAGTTAAATTGAAATATGTAACAACAATTTTCGACATAATGTTATGTATGTTATTTTGAATAATGGTGTGCATGGTACTCGCAATATCTGTAAACACAGGATTGTGAAACTGTAATTAATTGTATTTATCATATAAACACAATGTAGATTAACTTGTAAACTGCTTTTAAATACTGATGATAGTGTACATTTTAATTTGTTTATATTTGCGTACATTATATCAATAGTATTTTATCATCCAAAACTGGCTCCCACAGTAGATATCGCTTGTGTGAGATAAAGCGATATCTACATTGTAGATATTGCTACAATCAAATCGTCATAATCCTATTACATCATCAGTTAATGACATCACTGAGAACACTGCTGACAATGTTTTGACGTCACAAAGTTGATGACGTAACAATGCTATGAGGCCACAATGCTGATGACTTCACAGTGCTATGACCTCACTGAGCTCCATTCTGAAGTATTCAAATGGCAGTTTTGTGTTGCAGATATGTTAATTTTTTTGCTAATAATTGTTGAATGATTTTGAATGATAAATAAAATCTCACCCTCGTGTCTTCTGATATCAAATATATCAACACTCGGCAAGCCTCGGATATTTGTAACTTTAATCAACTCGTGTTGATATATTTGATATCGGGCCCCGAGGTTATAAAACAAACTCCGTACTCAACTCAACTCTATGATCAGTGAGTTTAGACTCGGTTGAGATCGACTAAAATTTTGAGGTTATAATACGTCTTGAGTCTGTACTCAAGTGAGTTCGAAATCAAACTCAGCTGAGTATACTCAGCGACATTTTGTTTTGTTGAAAACAACAAAATAAACCCTTTCAAGCAAAATAACATTTGTGTCTGCAGTATAACACACATTTTATGAGCTGAAAAGAGGTTTTACAGTTTCTACAATCTTTTTATCAGAAATGAATGAATACTAGACATGTTATGTATGTTGCAAGACATATGCTGTTGAGATCTACAAAAATTATTTGTTCAAATTCTTACCTATTCTTGGATTTTATATCCCTTTTAAATCACAACATTGCTCCCCTCTTTCACATTGCACATCAATGTCAAGGCCAACTTGATAAGGGAAGTAACTCCTCTTTATTTCTATTGTAAATTTTCACTTTGTTAGATGACGCATAATGGGAGTTCAAGTCACCAATTTCATTTAAAAAATAAACTGATTCTATTTTTTACACATACATTTTGCTTTTTTGACACATGTTTTTACTCTGATTTACAAAAACAATCTCCCAGAATAAAATAAGTTTATGTCAATGCACAAATATAACAAAATGATAAAATAAATTATGCTTTTTTTAAAGAATAATATTTCGATTTCTTTAAAGTATGTACATAATTCAATTAAATACCAAAGTTTTTCTCACCCAGTGTTTTCTTTTATAAAATATAAATTTTATAATCCTCATTTTCCTATACGTACTGAGTCCAGCGAAATAGTTATTTTACATATTTTAAAGCTTTCCCATTGTTTTCTAGTCTCTCAAGTTATATTGCATACGGATTCCCTTATTTCTGTGTTTAATAAGGGTCTATCTCCTCAACTGAAGAGTAGGCCTATGCTATCCAAGTGAAAACGTATCGTATCAAGTAGATTGGGGTAACCCATTTAATGGCAAGCCTGTTCAAATGGAATGGAAAAATAGAAATGAAGGGGGATACACAGAATAGTATTTACTTTTTATCTAAAGCCTGATGTAAAAATGTTGTATTTTTCTTTGTAATAAAAATGAATTAAAAGACAAGCACCTGCAGGGGTTGACGAAGAGGTTTGTTGTGTAGGGGGAGACAGGCACCCAGGGACAGGAAACTAATTATAACAAGTAGAAATATCGCGTTGGGTCTCAAAATGACCCTTTTCCTAATAACATGTTATTTCTGTCTCCGAAATGTATTCCCACATGCATACAGGGCGTAGATCGAAAGATATATCGTATGTGTGTTGTCATTATGTAGAGTACGGTGTTAAGTAAGGGTCGGACCTTACTTGAGTTGAGTACGTTTTCAGACTCAAGCTGAGTTCGATATCGAACTCAAGAAATTTTATAACCTCCATACTCTGAGTCTGAGTTTTGAGTTGAGCATGAAATCAAACTCAAGAAAGTTTTATAACCTCGGGGCCAGAAGACACTTGGGTGAGATTCTATACATATTCTGGTGAAGTCGGCTTTGGCATTTAAGATAATGGCATTTACTTGCAAAAGAAATTCATATTCTTGAAATAAATATTGCAAATAGTAAGGACTATTGACTGATCTTTAGATTGTAGTCCTTCCAAAAATTTAAATTGTTTATTGGTTCTAAAATCTGTTTCTAGTAAAAGTGTCGGCTTTGGGGATGTTGTGCAAGCAATCTCAGTAGGCCTAACATGTATACCCTTTCCAAACTTCAGGTCTTTAATTTTGTAAACAATTCTCCTCCATGATAGATATTTATTACTACTTCCATTACCGCCGATTTCAACTTTATTTCGTAAATTAATTCATCATGATGATTCATTCAAGTGACTTGAAACAACAGCTACATGGAAGCATACTCCTGTAAGCACAGTGAGAATCTACAGCATTGATCGGACTAAAAATGCTCAGAATATGACAAAGTTAAAAAAAATACAAAAATTTGCCGAAAATTAGAAAATTCACCAATTCGAAATTACATTTCGCAATGCACCTCCCCTAGTGGTGAAGAAGATATGTGCCAAATTTGAAAAGGATGTGATCAAGAGTTTTCTGTAATCAATCCGACAAAAATGTCTTCGGACGGTCGGAATCGTTGGTATTACTATATAACCCCAACCTTCGATTTGGGGTATAATCATAAATCAAATTTCACTTTAGTTAAGGCATACGTTATACAAATTAGGCGGTTGAATTTTTTTTTAACAAAAACGCAGTTCATGATGTAATCCCCGTTAACACTACAACTGCATTGGTTTCCTCGTGACAGCTACGTTTATACCAATGACGGGGTTGGCATATTTCTGGACATTACGCATGCTTCATCAGCTTGGTTCCTCATTATCATTAGAGCAGTGAAACAGAATGTGCTGGCTATTATAGCATCCCATTTTAAATACATAAATCTTTAACATCTAAACCATGTCCCTTTGTCTTATGGCGTCCCTCAAGAATATGTGTTGGGCCCACTGCTCTTCACGATGTGCATAATCTCTCTCTCTGTAATATCATCACAAATGTCACAGAATACCTTTCCACGACGGATACGCCGATGACAAACACAACCTTATTGCTGCCAGACCAAACCTCATTACGACTGGACTTGGCAGACTTAAAAACTGCATTGGGGAAATTTGCAAGTGAATAGAAGAGTTATTTTCTGAAATTGAATGAGAAGTTCTTCTTGATGGATCCCATCAACAACTTCAGAAAATACCTGACTGTAGAATCACATGCAGAATTTGGGATACCCTTGTCCACTCATGCAAACAAGTCCGGAATCTGGGCGTTGTCTTTGATTCCAACATGTTTATAAAGAATCTAGTAACACCAGTTTGTAAAATAGGCCATTCAACTTCCATTAGATAGGACAACTTCGTAGATACCTTTCTAAGATGCTAGCTCAACCCTCTAATCATTTCCAGACTTGACTTCTCAAATTCCCTGTTATATGGTATATCTTCAACACAGAATACAGCTGCCAGGATTATCACCAGGGTTCTGAAGCACCAACATAACTCTCCTGAATTGAAACAGCTCTTTTGGCTCCCGATCCCCAGGAGGATCAAGTTCAAAATTTTAGTCCGTATACCTACCAATGCCTGAACACTGACATTGCTCCTTCGTATTTGGAATCCCTCGTTCAGCCTCACAAACCAAATGTTGCTGCCGGAGCAGAAGAACTCCCATGGCGACGAAAACTTAAGGTGCTTTAAGAAATGGCACGGTTGCTTACTGTTAAGACATTTTCAAATTCGCGGAGCCATATTTTGTCAAATTCGCCTCAGTGCGAAGCGGTCTTTAGAGAGAAATACCTGCCACCTGAGGTTCTGCGCTAGCGTGCTCAATGACACAAGTTGGAGTGACTTGTTATTCACACAAACCACAATATATACATTAGTGACCTCCATGAGGCGTTGTACTGCTGTTAGGGGCATGTTCCCTCGTTTCACTTTATTAACTCTTCTCCAAAAGCCTTGATTTTAGATTTGACCACTTGTTTATGTTATGAATCAAAATATGCGTAGAGCTTGAACCAAGGTTGTGAACGTGTTCGCTTTATTAGTACTCCTGGGTGCCATTTCACTAAACGTTCATAACTAAGAACGTTCGTAAGCATTTACGACCGATGTTACGGATTTCTTATAACAAATAAGAGCGTTTCACAAAACGTTCGTAAGCGATGGGTAAAAAATCCTCGGTACGATTAACTCGTAAATAAAAGTGAAACTCTTTGTCAGGGGAAGATACAAAAGTTGAAAGAATTTAGTAACAGGTGCACGCAGGTGAAATAGTGTGATATGTTCAAATATGCTTTTTAAAGCACGGATATAAGTCAAAATGTAATAAATGAAATTATGTTTGTCAGTTATACATGCGAATATGATTGGATTAATATTTTAAATTTTTTAAAAACTGAAAAGCGTGCATTTTGCTAATCGCTATCAAAAGGCAAATGAATCAATGTTTAAAAATGACATCGAATCCTCGAAGGGTCAAGAACAAATTCCAGGGAATCCCTCGTGACGTCATGGTTTAGGATTTCCCTTCTCAATAATAAAAACAACTGTACATTCAACTGTCCATTTCTGTTAAAATAGTGCATTCTTTGACATATATATAGCCTTATCATTTTCCTAATGTATAAACGAAAAGAACTCAAGATGCAAAACTGATCGGTCTATGTCCACATCAATGTTCATGAGGAACAGCATTTTAGGTGCCGTCTGATTGGTCCGATTCACGTGGTGTCAGTGTCAACAGATTGCAAATATGGACGTCAAGGACTGTGGGAAAACGCCGCGACATCGGTCAAAGAATTGGACCCCTTCAGAACTAGAAATTTTGATTGACTGTGTAGATGAGAAGACGAATATCTTCACTGGATCTTTTTCTTCGACCCTCGCGAACTCAATGAAGAACAAGACATTGCAGGAAATTGCCTAGAGGTGAGTAAATTTGAGATTGGAACAGTAGATCGTCGGCTTCTCACGCTATTGCCGACCCAATCATATGAGATCTGTCCGAACTTTCTCCTAAAGTAAACCACACATCAATGTAAAGGGGAAGTTTATAAAGAACCTGCCAAAAGGTAACTTTTCTTGGATCAAAGTACCTCTTTGATCGAGAAACCTATTTTCATTGGTCACCTGTTTTCGTGGTATTTACATATGACATAATTTCGTCTTAAAGGAAGGCCGAAATAAATTATTTCTATTGAATTCTTAACTGCAATTGGTTCATTAGATTATTTTGTGAAAAACGAAACCCAAAATATTTCCATATGTTGTTCCTATATTAAACTAGAGCGAATTAAAAACACCGAAAAACATTGTCTGCATTTCACCCGTGACGAACAAACCAAAAATGGGGCGGGGCTTAGAGAGTTGGAAGATACCGGAAGTGACGTACGTGAAGGGACGGGGTGTAAACATTCGCTTACTGTTTACAATGGCAAACACTGGGGAATCGGTCAGTTAATCTGTTATATCTACGCTATATCTAGGGAGAGACGGTGGATTCGTAGACTTAGGATAAATCATTGCTAATGATATATAAGATGACAAAATGAAACCAAGATATGATAATATGAACGAAGTATAGTTGAGACAACGAAATCAGATAGTCGGTGTTGTTGTTATTTTTTGTTAGAGAATTTTGTGTTTAAAATAAAACAACAAACGTGAGATAAGCACGCCGGCGATGTAGGCCCTATTGTAAGCCATCGACAATAAAAGCACTTCACAACATCCTGTTTTTAAACGTCGTTAATCAACCGACAACCTAATTTACTAACAGTTACAACAATCAAAGTAACTCACCACATATTTTATAACATCAAAAGAATTTCATTAGCAACGATAATAATACGTCTACGAATCCACCTACGAAAACACCGCATCCCAATGTTACATTTTACGATTTAGTTATCATTCATTACACATTAAAACATTCAGAATCTAATAGATAATAAGATAATGTTTTCAATAAAATGTGTGGTTAATCAAATATAATCAAATAAACATCGTATTAAATTGACATTTCATCAAGAGTGTCAATTAATGTAAGAAACTCACCTTATAAACGTATCAAAAAGGACAATATGAATAACCAAATGCACATTAGACACAAAATGTAAACCTATAATTCCATCAATGACAGTACTTGGAAACAGAAGATTGTCAAATAATAACCCTCTTTCAGCAAAAGTCTTTTCGCAAATGACCAGATAGAAAACCAAATAGGTTTGATGATTTTACACTAAAAATAATTTCATTGGTGCGTTATTTAAACAAGAGTTTAAATTGGATAACTTAATAGAGATATGTTCATTGGCTGACAATATCTAGACTGAAATTCGCGTTAAGTGTATTGTGTGTCACCAAGACGGGGCGTTGGAAATAAACTTAAATGACATGCCGGTCACCGACATGCCATGTGTTATATAATTGAATCGGTCCAGTAAACTTGTTAGCTGTAAAAACATAATTACTCTCCTTCCTTCTGACATACTCAGCTTCTTATTTGCGTAAACTAATATGCTGTAACAACACTTCTCCCCTTTGATCTGGAAATGAAGTAAAACAAACATCTGTCTGGAAGAAACATCTATATGGTCCGATAGCCTGAGAATTGTGTGTTGGTGTGCTGAAGTGACACATACTGGCTATCAGACAGTATTTTAAACCATTTTGTTTTCATTTAAGATGCTACTGGCAACATAATTCTTTAATTCGATAATGTTCGTTGTCTATATCAATCTGTGTAATCATAATGTATATGTTTAGCGTGTACAATAGAGCAATATTCATGTAAATTTCATTGAGCTTGTTGACCAATCCAGTTCATTTATTTATTCATGAAAGTGAAGGGGAAATGGTTTGCATTGCATTACATCATATATATAATATTTTAATTGACAAACTTAAAATACAGTAATCTTTTATACTAAATACACAATGTTATTTATAAATCTGCAATGTTGTCTCGCTTGTTTGAAAAGTCAATCGTTCAGTGTATATGAAATTATACCTACCATATATATTTATTTATTTATTAATACATACAAAACAAAATTAACATGCCGATTATTCAACATAATTTGATCAATTGATGCTACTTACTCTCTCTTCACCCGATTCCCGCGATAGTCTTCTTCCCTTGTTTCAGTGTCACTTGAACTGTCATACCTTCCCTTCTAGTTCCGCGATTAATTGCTACAAACATACTATACAAAAGCGCAGAATGCACTCTAATTAAGCACGCCCCAGTTGTTGTAACCATATGAAATCGCTAGTTGAATAGTTAAGTAATCCGTTTATCGAAAATTGGTGTTGTTTTGATGAAGTTTTCTGTTTTATATGAGCAGTTTAAAAGTTGGGAAAACGCGTTAAATTATGATTAGCGGCCATGACGAGGCTCCTCCACGTACGTCACAGCACGATATGCTTCAGTGACCACCCCCGCCCACTTTCATTCTGGTCGCCGGGGCTTATAATTAGGCAATTTTTTAAAAAGCCGTATATCAGTAATTTATGGGTTGATTTCAGAAATTTAAAATCGAGCAATTGTCAAATTTAAACCCCTTTTCAACGAATACGAATGTGACCATATGTCATTTCATCTAACCTTTAAGGAGAGATGGGACCCAGAAATCGAACTCGCTTACTGAACATTTTACGACAACAAATTATTGTAGTGAAAAAGTCTAAAAATATATGGATAACGTTGTTTGGGGCATACGCTTATCTATACACTAACGGAAAGTGCTTAAATTTCCCGTAACGCCTTTTTAACGGTCATTTTACGACATTCCGCATAACGTTATCGTCACCTATATTCGCGGTAAATATGTTACTGTGTGTGTTATTCGAATTACATACGTAACTTTAGTTACTGACGAATTTAAATCGCCTGTTATCATTAACTGATAAAGGTGAAGACCGGAGTGGATACTCCAGCCTACAATCTTATCATTGATCCCTTGCGGTTGAAAGGAATGGAGCTGAAAGATCCACCTGAGTTCTAGGGATCTTCTCCTAGTGGTGGTTGCAGCAATCTCAGGATCTTCTCTGAGTTGTGCAATGATCTCGTATTTGAGGTCATGTTTGCCATGTCCTTCTGAATTGAAGTGTAGAGCGACTGGTTTATCTCGCTTATGACTAATGTCGGCAAAGTGTTCAGAGAGTTTAATTGAGAAACATCTCTTAGTTTCACCCACGTATTGTTTTTTGCAAATGTTGCAAGTAAGGAGGTATACTACGTTGCGTGATTGACAACTGTAGGTGCGTTTGCGGTATACCTGATGTGTGACAGAGCTAGAAAATTCACTCTGGGCATTGATCTTGTTGCAGATTCTGCAATTGTGTTTTTCACAAACCTTGTCAATAAATTTGACACATTTTCCACTAACTTGTGGCAACGTTTTAGGATAAGTCAAACTTGACCTAACTAGGTGATCTTTGAGGGTTTTGTTCCTTCTGTATGCCGCTACATGTGGTGATTTGAACACTTCTTTGCAAGTGTCAGAGCCGCTGAGGAGATGCCAGCGTTTTCTGATAATGGCATTAAGCTCCATGCAGAGAGGGTTGTAATCGCCAACCAGTACAACCCTAGGGTTTGCTACTGCGTTGGTTTTGGTTTTAGTCAGGAGTGTTTTCCTGTCAGTACTGTCGGCCCGGGTTTTGTTTTGTTGTATGTGTTTCCTCGGGTACCCTCGTTTGAGGTAGTATTGTATGAGGTTGAGACTGTGTCGTTCATACTCAGCAGTAGAAGAGCAGATTCGTCTCAATCTCAGAAATTGGCTGAATGGCCCTTTTGTTTTAATGTGCTTTGGGTAGATTGCAAATATGGACGTCAAGGACTGTGGGAAAACGCCGCGACATCGGTCAAAGAATTGGACCCCTTCAGAACTAGAAATTTTGATTGACTGTGTAGATGAGAAGAAGAATATCTTCACTGGATCTTTTTCTTCGACCCTCTCGAACTCAATGAAGAACAAGACATCGCAGGAAATTGCCGAGAGGTGAGTAAATTTGAGATTGGAAAAGTAGATCGTCGGCTTCTCACGCTATTGCCGACCCAATCATATGAGATCTGTCCGAACTTTCTCCTAAAGTAAACCACACATCAATGTAAAGGGGAAGTTTATAAAGAACCTGCCAAAAGGTAACTTTTCTTGGATCAAAGTACCTCTTTGATGGAGTAACCTATTTTCATTGGTCACCTGTTTTCGTGGTATTTACATATGACATAGTTTCGTCTTAAAGGAAGGCCGAAATAAATTATTTCTATTGAATTCTTAACTGCAATTGGTTCATTAGACTATTTTGTGAAAAACGAAACCCAAAATATTTCCATATGTTGTTCCTATATTAAACTAGAGCGAATTAAAAACACCGAAAAACATCGTCTGCATTTCACCCGTGACGAACAAACCAAAAATGGGGCGGGGCTTAGAGAGTTGGAAGATACCGGAAGAGACGTACGTGAAGGGACGGGGTGTAAACATTCGCTTACTGTTTACAATGGCAAACACTGGGGAATCGGTCAGTTAATCTGTTATATCTACGCTATATCTAGGGAGAGACGGTGGATTCGTAGACTTAGGATAAATCATTGCTAATGATATATAAGATGACAAAATGAAACCAAGATATGATAATATGAACGAAGTAAAGTTGAGACAACGAAATCAGATAGTCGGTGTTGTTGTTATTTTTTGTTAGAGAATTTTGTGTTTAAAATAAAACAACAAACGTGAGATAAGCACGCCGGCGAAGTAGGCCCTATTGTAAGCCATCGACAATAAAAGCACTTCACAACATCCTGTTTTTAAACGTCGTTAATCAACCGACAACCTAATTTACTAACAGTTACAACAATCAAAGTAACTCACCACATATTTTATAACATCAAAAGAATTTCATTAGCAACGATAATAATACGTCTACGAATCCACCTACGAAAACACCGCATCCCAATGTTACATTTTACGATTTAGTTATCATTCATTACACATTAAAACATTCAGAATCTAATAGATAATAAGATAATGTTTTCAATAAAATGTGTGGTTAATCAAATATAATCAAATAAACATCGTATTAAATTGACATTTCATCAAGAGTGTCAATTAATGTAAGAAACTCACCTTATAAACGTATCCAAAAGGACAATATGAATAACCAAATGCACATTAGACACAAAATGTAAACCTATAATTCCATCAATGACAGTACTTGGAAACAGAAGATTGTCAAATAATAACCCTCTTTCAGCAAAAGTCTTTTCGCAAATGACCAGATAGAAAACCAAATAGGTTTGATGATTTTACACTAAAAATAATTTCATTGGTGCGTTATTTAAACAAGAGTTTAAATTGGATAACTTAATAGAGATATGTTCATTGGCTGACAATATCTAGACTGAAATTCGCGTTAAGTGTATTGTGTGTCACCAAGACAGGGCGTTGGAAATAAACTTAAATGACATGCCGGTCACCGACATGCCATGTGTTATATAATTGAATCGGTCCAGTAAACTTGTTAGCTGTAAAAACATAATTACTCTCCTTCCTTCTGACATACTCAGCTTCTTATTTGCGTAAACTAATATGCTGTAACAACACTTCTCCCCTTTGATCTGGAAATGAAGTAAAACAAACATCTGTCTGGAAGAAACATCTATATGGTCCGATAGCCTGAGAATTGTGTGTTGGTGTGCTGAAGTGACACATACTGGCTATCAGACAGTATTTTAAACCATTTTGTTTTCATTTAAGATGCTACTGGCAACATAATTCTTTAATTCGATAATGTTCGTTGTCTATATCAATCTGTGTAATCATAATGTATATGTTTAGCGTGTACAATAGAGCAATATTCATGTAAATTTCATTGAGCTTGTTGACCAATCCAGTTCATTTATTTATTCATGAAAGTGAAGGGGAAATGGTTTGCATTGCATTACATCATATATATAATATTTTAATTGACAAACTTAAAATACAGTAATCTTTTATACTAAATACACAATGTTATTTATAAATCTGCAATGTTGTCTCGCTTGTTTGAACAGTCAATCGTTCAGTGTATATGAAATTATACCTACCATATATATTTATTTATTTATTAATACATACAAAACAAAATTAACATGCCGATTATTCAACATAATTTGATCAATTGATGCTACTTACTCTCTCTTCACCCGATTCCCGCGATAGTCTTCTTCCCTTGTTTCAGTGTCACTTGAACTGTCATACCTTCCCTTCTAGTTCCGCGATTAATTGCTACAAACATACTATACAAAAGCGCAGAATGCACTCTAATTAAGCACGCCCCAGTTGTTGTAACCATATGAAATCGCTAGTTGAATAGTTAAGTAATCCGTTTATCGAAAATTGGTGTTGTTTTGATGAAGTTTTCTGTTTTATATGAGCAGTTTAAAAGTTGGGAAAACGCGTTAAATTATGATTAGCGGCCATGACGAGGCTCCTCCACGTACGTCACAGCACGATATGCTTCAGTGACCACCCCCGCCCACTTTCATTCTGGTCGCCGGGGCTTATAATTAGGCAATTTTTTAAAAAGCCGTATATCAGTAATTTATGGGTCGATTTCAGAAATTTAAAATCGAGCAATTGTCAAATTTAAACCCCTTTTCAACGAATACGAATGTGACCATATGTCATTTCATCTAACCTTTAAGGAGAGATGGGACCCAGAAATCGAACTCGCTTACTGAACATTTTACGACAACAAGTTATTGTAGTGAAAAAGTCTAAAAATATATGGATAACGTTGTTTGGGGCATACGCTTATCTATACACTAACGGAAAGTGCTTAAATTTCCCGTAACGCCTTTTTAACGGTCATTTTACGACATTCCGCATAACGTTATCGTCACCTATATTCGCGGTAAATATGTTACTGTGTGTGTTATTCGAATTACATACGTAACTTTAGTTACTGACGAATTTAAATCGCCTGTTATCATTAACTGATAAAGGTGAAGACCGGAGTGGATACTCCAGCCTACAATCTTATCATTGATCCCTTGCGGTTGAAAGGAATGGAGCTGAAAGATCCACCTGAGTTCTAGGGATCTTCTCCTAGTGGTGGTTGCAGCAATCTCAGGATCTTCTCTGAGTTGTGCAATGATCTCGTATTTGAGGTCATGTTTGCCATGTCCTTCTGAATTGAAGTGTAGAGCGACTGGTTTATCTCGCTTATGACTAATGTCGGCAAAGTGTTCAGAGAGTTTAATTGAGAAACATCTCTTAGTTTCACCCACGTATTGTTTTTTGCAAATGTTGCAAGTAAGGAGGTATACTACGTTGCGTGATTGACAACTGTAGGTGCGTTTGCGGTATACCTGATGTGTGACAGAGCTAGAAAATTCACTCTGGGCATTGATCTTGTTGCAGATTCTGCAATTGTGTTTTTCACAAACCTTGTCAATAAATTTGACACATTTTCCACTAACTTGTGGCAACGTTTTAGGATAAGTCAAACTTGACCTAACTAGGTGATCTTTGAGGGTTTTGTTCCTTCTGTATGCCGCTACATGTGGTGATTTGAACACTTCTTTGCAAGTGTCAGAGCCGCTGAGGAGATGCCAGCGTTTTCTGATAATGGCATTAAGCTCCATGCAGAGAGGGTTGTAATCGCCAACCAGTACAACCCTAGGGTTTGCTACTGCGTTGGTTTTGGTTTTAGTCAGGAGTGTTTTCCTGTCAGTACTGTCGGCCCGGGTTTTGTTTTGTTGTATGTGTTTCCTCGGGTACCCTCGTTTGAGGTAGTATTGTATGAGGTTGAGACTGTGTCGTTCATACTCAGCAGTAGAAGAGCAGATTCGTCTCAATCTCAGAAATTGGCTGAATGGCCCTTTTGTTTTAATGTGCTTTGGGTAGATTGCAAATATGGACGTCAAGGACTGTGGGAAAACGCCGCGACATCGGTCAAAGAATTGGACCCCTTCAGAACTAGAAATTTTGATTGACTGTGTAGATGAGAAGAAGAATATCTTCACTGGATCTTTTCTTCGACCCTCTCGAACTCAATGAAGAACAAGACATCGCAGGAAATTGCCGAGAGGTGAGTAAATTTGAGATTGGAAAAGTAGATCGTCGGCTTCTCACGCTATTGCCGACCCAATCATATGAGATCTGTCCGAACTTTCTCCTAAAGTAAACCACACATCAATGTAAAGGGGAAGTTTATAAAGAACCTGCCAAAAGGTAACTTTTCTTGGATCAAAGTACCTCTTTGATGGAGTAACCTATTTTCATTGGTCACCTGTTTTCGTGGTATTTACATATGACATAGTTTCGTCTTAAAGGAAGGCCGAAATAAATTATTTCTATTGAATTCTTAACTGCAATTGGTTCATTAGACTATTTTGTGAAAAACGAAACCCAAAATATTTTCATATGTTGTTCCTATATTAAACTAGAGCGAATTAAAAACACCGAAAAACATCGTCTGCATTTCACCCGTGACGAACAAACCAAAAATGGGGCGGGGCTTAGAGAGTTGGAAGATACCGGAAGTGACGTACGTGAAGGGACGGGGTGTAAACATTCGCTTACTGTTTACAATGGCAAACACTGGGGAATCGGTCAGTTAATCTGTTATATCTACGCTATATCTAGGGAGAGACGGTGGATTCGTAGACTTAGGATAAATCATTGCTAATGATATATAAGATGACAAAATGAAACCAAGATATGATAATATGAACGAAGTATAGTTGAGACAACGAAATCAGATAGTTGGTGTTGTTGTTATTTTTTGTTAGAGAATTTTGTGTTTAAAATAAAACAACAAACGTGAGATAAGCACGCCGGCGAAGTAGGCCCTATTGTAAGCCATCGACAATAAAAGCACTTCACAACATCCTGTTTTTAAACGTCGTTAATCAACCGACAACCTAATTTACTAACAGTTACAACAATCAAAGTAACTCACCACATATTTTATAACATCAAAAGAATTTCATTAGCAACGATAATAATACGTCTACGAATCCACCTACGAAAACACCGCATCCCAATGTTACATTTTACGATTTAGTTATCATTCATTACACATTAAAACATTCAGAATCTAATAGATAATAAGATAATGTTTTCAATAAAATGTGTGGTTAATCAAATATAATCAAATAAACATCGTATTAAATTGACATTTCATCAAGAGTGTCAATTAATGTAAGAAACTCACCTTATAAACGTATCCAAAAGGACAATATGAATAACCAAATGCACATTAGACACAAAATGTAAACCTATAATTCCATCAATGACAGTACTTGGAAACAGAAGATTGTCAAATAATAACCCTCTTTCAGCAAAAGTCTTTTCGCAAATGACCAGATAGAAAACCAAATAGGTTTGATGATTTTACACTAAAAATAATTTCATTGGTGCGTTATTTAAACAAGAGTTTAAATTGGATAACTTAATAGAGATATGTTCATTGGCTGACAATATCTAGACTGAAATTCGCGTTAAGTGTATTGTGTGTCACCAAGACAGGGCGTTGGAAATAAACTTAAATGACATGCCGGTCACCGACATGCCATGTGTTATATAATTGAATCGGTCCAGTAAACTTGTTAGCTGTAAAAACATAATTACTCTCCTTCCTTCTGACATACTCAGCTTCTTATTTGCGTAAACTAATATGCTGTAACAACACTTCTCCCCTTTGATCTGGAAATGAAGTAAAACAAACATCTGTCTGGAAGAAACATCTATATGGTCCGATAGCCTGAGAATTGTGTGTTGGTGTGCTGAAGTGACACATACTGGCTATCAGACAGTATTTTAAACCATTTTGTTTTCATTTAAGATGCTACTGGCAACATAATTCTTTAATTCGATAATGTTCGTTGTCTATATCAATCTGTGTAATCATAATGTATATGTTTAGCGTGTACAATAGAGCAATATTCATGTAAATTTCATTGAGCTTGTTGACCAATCCAGTTCATTTATTTATTCATGAAAGTGAAGGGGAAATGGTTTGCATTGCATTACATCATATATATAATATTTTAATTGACAAACTTAAAATACAGTAATCTTTTATACTAAATACACAATGTTATTTATAAATCTGCAATGTTGTCTCGCTTGTTTGAACAGTCAATCGTTCAGTGTATATGAAATTATACCTACCATATATATTTATTTATTTATTAATACATACAAAACAAAATTAACATGCCGATTATTCAACATAATTTGATCAATTGATGCTACTTACTCTCTCTTCACCCGATTCCCGCGATAGTCTTCTTCCCTTGTTTCAGTGTCACTTGAACTGTCATACCTTCCCTTCTAGTTCCGCGATTAATTGCTACAAACATACTATACAAAAGCGCAGAATGCACTCTAATTAAGCACGCCCCAGTTGTTGTAACCATATGAAATCGCTAGTTGAATAGTTAAGTAATCCGTTTATCGAAAATTGGTGTTGTTTTGATGAAGTTTTCTGTTTTATATGAGCAGTTTAAAAGTTGGGAAAACGCGTTAAATTATGATTAGCGGCCATGACGAGGCTCCTCCACGTACGTCACAGCACGATATGCTTCAGTGACCACCCCCGCCCACTTTCATTCTGGTCGCCGGGGCTTATAATTAGGCAATTTTTTAAAAAGCCGTATATCAGTAATTTATGGGTCGATTTCAGAAATTTAAAATCGAGCAATTGTCAAATTTAAACCCCTTTTCAACGAATACGAATGTGACCATATGTCATTTCATCTAACCTTTAAGGAGAGATGGGACCCAGAAATCGAACTCGCTTACTGAACATTTTACGACAACAAATTATTGTAGTGAAAAAGTCTAAAAATATATGGATAACGTTGTTTGGGGCATACGCTTATCTATACACTAACGGAAAGTGCTTAAATTTCCCGTAACGCCTTTTTAACGGTCATTTTACGACATTCCGCATAACGTTATCGTCACCTATATTCGCGGTAAATATGTTACTGTGTGTGTTATTCGAATTACATACGTAACTTTAGTTACTGACGAATTTAAATCGCCTGTTATCATTAACTGATAAAGGTGAAGACCGGAGTGGATACTCCAGCCTACAATCTTATCATTGATCCCTTGCGGTTGAAAGGAATGGAGCTGAAAGATCCACCTGAGTTCTAGGGATCTTCTCCTAGTGGTGGTTGCAGCAATCTCAGGATCTTCTCTGAGTTGTGCAATGATCTCGTATTTGAGGTCATGTTTGCCATGTCCTTCTGAATTGAAGTGTAGAGCGACTGGTTTATCTCGCTTATGACTAATGTCGGCAAAGTGTTCAGAGAGTTTAATTGAGAAACATCTCTTAGTTTCACCCACGTATTGTTTTTTGCAAATGTTGCAAGTAAGGAGGTATACTACGTTGCGTGATTGACAACTGTAGGTGCGTTTGCGGTATACCTGATGTGTGACAGAGCTAGAAAATTCACTCTGGGCATTGATCTTGTTGCAGATTCTGCAATTGTGTTTTTCACAAACCTTGTCAATAAATTTGACACATTTTCCACTAACTTGTGGCAACGTTTTAGGATAAGTCAAACTTGACCTAACTAGGTGATCTTTGAGGGTTTTGTTCCTTCTGTATGCCGCTACATGTGGTGATTTGAACACTTCTTTGCAAGTGTCAGAGCCGCTGAGGAGATGCCAGCGTTTTCTGATAATGGCATTAAGCTCCATGCAGAGAGGGTTGTAATCGCCAACCAGTACAACCCTAGGGTTTGCTACTGCGTTGGTTTTGGTTTTAGTCAGGAGTGTTTTCCTGTCAGTACTGTCGGCCCGGGTTTTGTTTTGTTGTATGTGTTTCCTCGGGTACCCTCGTTTGAGGTAGTATTGTATGAGGTTGAGACTGTGTCGTTCATACTCAGCAGTAGAAGAGCAGATTCGTCTCAATCTCAGAAATTGGCTGAATGGCCCTTTTGTTTTAATGTGCTTTGGGTAGATTGCAAATATGGACGTCAAGGACTGTGGGAAAACGCCGCGACATCGGTCAAAGAATTGGACCCCTTCAGAACTAGAAATTTTGATTGACTGTGTAGATGAGAAGAAGAATATCTTCACTGGATCTTTTTCTTCGACCCTCTCGAACTCAATGAAGAACAAGACATCGCAGGAAATTGCCGAGAGGTGAGTAAATTTGAGATTGGAAAAGTAGATCGTCGGCTTCTCACGCTATTGCCGACCCAATCATATGAGATCTGTCCGAACTTTCTCCTAAAGTAAACCACACATCAATGTAAAGGGGAAGTTTATAAAGAACCTGCCAAAAGGTAACTTTTCTTGGATCAAAGTACCTCTTTGATGGAGTAACCTATTTTCATTGGTCACCTGTTTTCGTGGTATTTACATATGACATAGTTTCGTCTTAAAGGAAGGCCGAAATAAATTATTTCTATTGAATTCTTAACTGCAATTGGTTCATTAGACTATTTTGTGAAAAACGAAACCCAAAATATTTTCATATGTTGTTCCTATATTAAACTAGAGCGAATTAAAAACACCGAAAAACATCGTCTGCATTTCACCCGTGACGAACAAACCAAAAATGGGGCGGGGCTTAGAGAGTTGGAAGATACCGGAAGTGACGTACGTGAAGGGACGGGGTGTAAACATTCGCTTACTGTTTACAATGGCAAACACTGGGGAATCGGTCAGTTAATCTGTTATATCTACGCTATATCTAGGGAGAGACGGTGGATTCGTAGACTTAGGATAAATCATTGCTAATGATATATAAGATGACAAAATGAAACCAAGATATGATAATATGAACGAAGTATAGTTGAGACAACGAAATCAGATAGTCGGTGTTGTTGTTATTTTTTGTTAGAGAATTTTGTGTTTAAAATAAAACAACAAACGTGAGATAAGCACGCCGGCGAAGTAGGCCCTATTGTAAGCCATCGACAATAAAAGCACTTCACAACATCCTGTTTTTAAACGTCGTTAATCAACCGACAACCTAATTTACTAACAGTTACAACAATCAAAGTAACTCACCACATATTTTATAACATCAAAAGAATTTCATTAGCAACGATAATAATACGTCTACGAATCCACCTACGAAAACACCGCATCCCAATGTTACATTTTACGATTTAGTTATCATTCATTACACATTAAAACATTCAGAATCTAATAGATAATAAGATAATGTTTTCAATAAAATGTGTGGTTAATCAAATATAATCAAATAAACATCGTATTAAATTGACATTTCATCAAGAGTGTCAATTAATGTAAGAAACTCACCTTATAAACGTATCCAAAAGGACAATATGAATAACCAAATGCACATTAGACACAAAATGTAAACCTATAATTCCATCAATGACAGTACTTGGAAACAGAAGATTGTCAAATAATAACCCTCTTTCAGCAAAAGTCTTTTCGCAAATGACCAGATAGAAAACCAAATAGGTTTGATGATTTTACACTAAAAATAATTTCATTGGTGCGTTATTTAAACAAGAGTTTAAATTGGATAACTTAATAGAGATATGTTCATTGGCTGACAATATCTAGACTGAAATTCGCGTTAAGTGTATTGTGTGTCACCAAGACAGGGCGTTGGAAATAAACTTAAATGACATGCCGGTCACCGACATGCCATGTGTTATATAATTGAATCGGTCCAGTAAACTTGTTAGCTGTAAAAACATAATTACTCTCCTTCCTTCTGACATACTCAGCTTCTTATTTGCGTAAACTAATATGCTGTAACAACACTTCTCCCCTTTGATCTGGAAATGAAGTAAAACAAACATCTGTCTGGAAGAAACATCTATATGGTCCGATAGCCTGAGAATTGTGTGTTGGTGTGCTGAAGTGACACATACTGGCTATCAGACAGTATTTTAAACCATTTTGTTTTCATTTAAGATGCTACTGGCAACATAATTCTTTAATTCGATAATGTTCGTTGTCTATATCAATCTGTGTAATCATAATGTATATGTTTAGCGTGTACAATAGAGCAATATTCATGTAAATTTCATTGAGCTTGTTGACCAATCCAGTTCATTTATTTATTCATGAAAGTGAAGGGGAAATGGTTTGCATTGCATTACATCATATATATAATATTTTAATTGACAAACTTAAAATACAGTAATCTTTTATACTAAATACACAATGTTATTTATAAATCTGCAATGTTGTCTCGCTTGTTTGAACAGTCAATCGTTCAGTGTATATGAAATTATACCTACCATATATATTTATTTATTTATTAATACATACAAAACAAAATTAACATGCCGATTATTCAACATAATTTGATCAATTGATGCTACTTACTCTCTCTTCACCCGATTCCCGCGATAGTCTTCTTCCCTTGTTTCAGTGTCACTTGAACTGTCATACCTTCCCTTCTAGTTCCGCGATTAATTGCTACAAACATACTATACAAAAGCGCAGAATGCACTCTAATTAAGCACGCCCCAGTTGTTGTAACCATATGAAATCGCTAGTTGAATAGTTAAGTAATCCGTTTATCGAAAATTGGTGTTGTTTTGATGAAGTTTTCTGTTTTATATGAGCAGTTTAAAAGTTGGGAAAACGCGTTAAATTATGATTAGCGGCCATGACGAGGCTCCTCCACGTACGTCACAGCACGATATGCTTCAGTGACCACCCCCGCCCACTTTCATTCTGGTCGCCGGGGCTTATAATTAGGCAATTTTTTAAAAAGCCGTATATCAGTAATTTATGGGTCGATTTCAGAAATTTAAAATCGAGCAATTGTCAAATTTAAACCCCTTTTCAACGAATACGAATGTGACCATATGTCATTTCATCTAACCTTTAAGGAGAGATGGGACCCAGAAATCGAACTCGCTTACTGAACATTTTACGACAACAAATTATTGTAGTGAAAAAGTCTAAAAATATATGGATAATGTTGTTTAGGGCATACGCTTATCTATACACTAACGGAAAGTGCTTAAATTTCCCGTAACGCCTTTTTAACGGTCATTTTACGACATTCCGCATAACGTTATCGTCACCTATATTCGCGGTAAATATGTTACTGTGTGTGTTATTCGAATTACATACGTAACTTTAGTTACTGACGAATTTAAATCGCCTGTTATCATTAACTGATAAAGGTGAAGACCGGAGTGGATACTCCAGCCTACAATCTTATCATTGATCCCTTGCGGTTGAAAGGAATGGAGCTGAAAGATCCACCTGAGTTCTAGGGATCTTCTCCTAGTGGTGGTTGCAGCAATCTCAGGATCTTCTCTGAGTTGTGCAATGATCTCGTATTTGAGGTCATGTTTGCCATGTCCTTCTGAATTGAAGTGTAGAGCGACTGGTTTATCTCGCTTATGACTAATGTCGGCAAAGTGTTCAGAGAGTTTAATTGAGAAACATCTCTTAGTTTCACCCACGTATTGTTTTTTGCAAATGTTGCAAGTAAGGAGGTATACTACGTTTCGTGATTGACAACTGTAGGTGCGTTTGCGGTATACCTGATGTGTGACAGAGCTAGAAAATTCACTCTGGGCATTGATCTTGTTGCAGATTCTGCAATTGTGTTTTTCACAAACCTTGTCAATAAATTTGACACATTTTCCACTAACTTGTGGCAACGTTTTAGGATAAGTCAAACTTGACCTAACTAGGTGATCTTTGAGGGTTTTGTTCCTTCTGTATGCCGCTACATGTGGTGATTTGAACACTTCTTTGCAAGTGTCAGAGCCGCTGAGGAGATGCCAGCGTTTTCTGATAATGGCATTAAGCTCCATGCAGAGAGGGTTGTAATCGCCAACCAGTACAACCCTAGGGTTTGCTACTGCGTTGGTTTTGGTTTTAGTCAGGAGTGTTTTCCTGTCAGTACTGTCGGCCCGGGTTTTGTTTTGTTGTATGTGTTTCCTCGGGTACCCTCGTTTGAGGTAGTATTGTATGAGGTTGAGACTGTGTCGTTCATACTCAGCAGTAGAAGAGCAGATTCGTCTCAATCTCAGAAATTGGCTGAATGGCCCTTTTGTTTTAATGTGCTTTGGGTGGCACGAGGTGTACAACAAATAAGAATGAGTGTCGGTGGGTTTACAATAGAGTGTGAACTCCAATTTGTGAGTTTCTCTATTGTGTATGACCCACGTGTCTAGGAATGCCACCTTGTGGCGGGAAAATTCGGCTGTGAATTTAATGGTTGGATGCGCGTCATTAAGGTATTGTCCTTAATAAATGACGTTTCTGCTTCAACATGATCTATTTAAAGTCTTCCTGTCTTCATTGGTTCATAATCAATAATTATCCAAAGGATATATCCGTCGAAAATGCTCAAAATCACAAAATTTTACTTTTTTGGGAATATGTCCAAATTGTGCCGAAACTATCAACTTTTATATGATATTGATGTATTATGGACTTGTTTAGCTCTTTATTAGAAAGAGATGGCTATCAATAACTTTGACATAAGTCATGAAATTGCAACCGAAAAACCGAAAAACGCCCTTTTTAAAAAGGACCATATTCAAGGGCAGATTACTCGAATTCAAAGCCGAAATTCAAAATTCTTTTTGCAAATTATATTCTACGTTGTCTTGGCTTTCGAATGAGCTATCACACATATCTTTATGTATTGCCGTGATTTAGAAGAAGATTTTTGAAGACGCGTACCTTCATTTAAAAAATAAACTGATTCTATTTTTTACACATACATTTTGCTTTTTTGACACATGTTTTTACTCTGATTTACAAAAACAATCTCCCAGAATAAAATAAGTTTATGTCAATGCACAAATATAACAAAATGATAAAATAAATTATGCTTTTTTTAAAGAATAATATTTAGATTTCTTTAAAGTATGTACATAATTCAATTAAATACCAAACGTTTTTCTCACCCAGTGTTTTCTTTTATAAAATATAAATTTTATAATCCTCATTTTCCTATACGTACTGAGTCCAGCGAAATAGTTATTTTACATATTTTAAAGCTTTCCCATTGTTTTCTAGTCTCTCAAGTTATATTGCATACGGATTCCCTTATTTCTGTGTTTAATAAGGGTCTATCTCCTCAACTGAAGAGTAGGCCTATGCTATCCAAGTGAAAACGTATCGTATCAAGTAGATTGGGGTAACCCATTTAATGGCAAGCCTGTTCAAATGGAATGGAAAAATAGAAATGAAGGGGGATACACAGAATAGTATTTACTTTTTATCTAAAGCCTGATGTAAAAATGTTGTATTTTTCTTTGTAATAAAAATGAATTAAAAGACAAGCACCTGCAGGGGTTGACGAAGAGGTTTGTTGTGTAGGGGGAGACAGGCACCCAGGGACAGGAAACTAATTATAACAAGTAGAAATATCGCGTTGGGTCTCAAAATGACCCTTTTCCTAATAACATGTTATTTCTGTCTCCGAAATGTATTCCCACATGCATACAGGGCGTAGATCGAAAGATATATCGTATGTGTGTTGTCATTATGTAGAGTACGGTGTTAAGTAAGGGTCGGACCTTACTTGAGTTGAGTACGTTTTCAGACTCAAGCTGAGTTCGATATCGAACTCAAGAAATTTTATAACCTCCATACTCTGAGTCTGAGTTTTGAGTTGAGCATGAAATCAAACTCAAGAAAGTTTTATAACCTCGGGGCCAGAAGACACTTGGGTGAGATTCTATACATATTCTGGTGAAGTCGGCTTTGGCATTTAAGATAATGGCATTTACTTGCAAAAGAAATTCATATTCTTGAAATAAATATTGCAAATAGTAAGGACTATTGACTGATCTTTAGATTGTAGTCCTTCCAAAAATTTAAATTGTTTATTGGTTCTAAAATCTGTTTCTAGTAAAAGTGTCGGCTTTGGGGATGTTGTGCAAGCAATCTCAGTAGGCCTAACATGTATACCCTTTCCAAACTTCAGGTCTTTAATTTTGTAAACAATTCTCCTCCATGATAGATATTTATTACTACTACCATTACCGCCGATTTCAACTTTATTTCGTAAATTAATTCATCATGATGATTCATTCAAGTGACTTGAAACAACAGCTACATGGAAGCATACTCCTGTAAGCACAGTGAGAATCTACAGCATTGATCGGACTAAAAATGCTCAGAATATGACAAAGTTAAAAAAATACAAAAATTTGCCGAAAATTAGAAAATTCACCAATTCGAAATTACATTTCGCACTGCACCTCCCCTAGTGGTGAAGAAGATATGTGCCAAATTTGAAAAGGATGTGATCAAGAGTTTTCTGTAATCAATCCGACAAAAATGTCTTCGGACGGTCGGAATCGTTGGTATTACTATATAACCCCAACCTTCGATTGGGGGTATAATCATAAATCAAATTTCACTTTAGTTAAGGCATACGTTATACAAATTAGGTGGTTGAATGTTTTTTTAACAAAAACGCAGTTCATGATGTCATCCCCGTTAACACTACAACTGCATTGGTTTCCTCGTGACAGCTACGTTTATACCAATGACGGGGTTGGCATATTTCTGGACATTACGCATGCTTCATCAGCTTGGTTCCTCATTATCATTAGAGCAGTGAAACAGAATGTGCTGGCTATTATAGCATCCCATTTTAAATACATAAATCTTTAACATCTAAACCATGTCCCTTTGTCTTATGGCGTCCCTCAAGAATATGTGTTGGGCCCACTGCTCTTCACGATGTGCATAATCTCTCTCTCTCTGTAATATCATCACAAATGTCACAGAATACCTTTCCACGACGGATACGCCGATGACAAACACAACCTTATTGCTGCCAGACCAAACCTCATTACGACTGGACTTGGCAGACTTAAAAACTGCATTGGGGAAATTTGCAAGTGAATAGAAGAGTTATTTTCTGAAATTGAATGAGAAGTTCTTCTTGATGGATCCCATCAACAACTTCAGAAAATACCTGACTGTAGAATCACATGCAGAATTTGGGATACCCTTGTCCACTCATGCAAACAAGTCCGGAATCTGGGCGTTGTCTTTGATTCCAACATGTTTATAAAGAATCTAGTAACACCAGTTTGTAAAATAGGCCATTCAACTTCCATTAGATAGGACAACTTCGTAGATACCTTTCTAAGATGCTAGCTCAACCCTCTAATCATTTCCAGACTTGACTTCTCAAATTCCCTGTTATATGGTATATCTTCAACACAGAATACAGCTGCCAGGATTATCACCAGGGTTCTGAAGCACCAACATAACTCTCCTGAATTGAAACAGCTCTTTTGGCTCCCGATCCCCAGGAGGATCAAGTTCAAAATTTTAGTCCGTATACCTACCAATGCCTGAACACTGACATTGCTCCTTCGTATTTGGAATCCCTCGTTCAGCCTCACAAACCAAATGTTGCTGCCGGAGCAGAAGAACTCCCATGGCGACGAAAACTTAAGGTGCTTTAAGAAATGGCACGGTTGCTTACTGTTAAGACATTTTCAAATTCGCGGAGCCATATTTTGTCAAATTCGCCTCAGTGCGAAGCGGTCTTTAGAGAGAAATACCTGCCACCTGAGGTTCTGCGCTAGCGTGCTCAATGACACAAGTTGGAGTGACTTGTTATTCACACAAACCACAATATATACATTAGTGACCTCCATGAGGCGTTGTACTGCTGTTAGGGGCATGTTCCCTCGTTTCACTTTATTAACTCTTCTCCAAAAGCCTTGATTTTAGATTTGACCACTTGTTTATGTTATGAATCAAAATATGCGTAGAGCTTGAACCAAGGTTGTGAACGTGTTCGCTTTATTAGTACTCCTGGGTGCCATTTCACTAAACGTTCATAACTAAGAACGTTCGTAAGCATTTACGACCGATGTTACGGATTTCTTATAACAAATAAGAGCGTTTCACAAAACGTTCGTAAGCGATGGGTAAAAAATCCTCGGTACGATTAACTCGTAAATAAAAGTGAAACTCTTTGTCAGGGGAAGATACAAAAGTTGAAAGAATTTAGTAACAGGTGCACGCAGGTGAAATAGTGTGATATGTTCAAATATGCTTTTTAAAGCACGGATATAAGTCAAAATGTAATAAATGAAATTATGTTTGTCAGTTATACATGCGAATATGATTGGATTAATATTTTAAATTTTTTAAAAACTGAAAAGCGTGCATTTTGCTAATCGCTATCAAAAGGCAAATGAATCAATGTTTAAAAATGACATCGAATCCTCGAAGGGTCAAGAACAAATTCCAGGGAATCCCTCGTGACGTCATGGTTTAGGATTTCCCTTCTCAATAATAAAAACAACTGTACATTCAACTGTCCATTTCTGTTAAAATAGTGCATTCTTTGACATATATAGCCTTATCATTTTCTAATGTATAAACGAAAAGAACTCAAGATGCAAAACTGATCAGTCTATGTCCACATCAATATTCATGAGGAACAGCATTTTAGGTGCCGTCTGATTGGTCCGATTCACGTGGTGTCAGTGTCAACAACAGATTGCAAATATGGACGTCAAGGACTGTGGGAAAACGCCGCGACATCGGTCAAAGAATTGGACCCCTTCAGAACTAGAAATTTTGATTGACTGTGTAGATGAGAAGAAGAATATCTTCACTGGATCTTTTTCTTCGACCCTCGCGAACTCAATGAAGAACAAGACATCGCAGGAAATTGCCGAGAGGTGAGTAAATTTGAGATTGGAAAAGTAGATCGTCGGCTTCTCACGCTATTGCCGACCCAATCATATGAGATCTGTCCGAACTTTCTCCTAAAGTAAACCACACATCAATGTAAAGGGGAAGTTTATAAAGAACCTGCCAAAAGGTAACTTTTCTTGGATCAAAGTACCTCTTTGATGGAGTAACCTATTTTCATTGGTCACCTGTTTTCGTGGTATTTACATATGACATAGTTTCGTCTTAAAGGAAGGCCGAAATAAATTATTTCTATTGAATTCTTAACTGCAATTGGTTCATTAGACTATTTTGTGAAAAACGAAACCCAAAATATTTTCATATGTTGTTCCTATATTAAACTAGAGCGAATTAAAAACACCGAAAAACATCGTCTGCATTTCACCCGTGACGAACAAACCAAAAATGGGGCGGGGCTTAGAGAGTTGGAAGTGACGTACGTGAAGGGACGGGGTGTAAACATTCGCTTACTGTTTACAATGGCAAACACTGGGGAATCGGTCAGTTAATCTGTTATATCTACGCTATATCTAGGGAGAGACGGTGGATTCGTAGACTTAGGATAAATCATTGCTAATGATATATAAGATGACAAAATGAAACCAAGATATGATAATATGAACGAAGTATAGTTGAGACAACGAAATCAGATAGTCGGTGTTGTTGTTATTTTTTGTTAGAGAATTTTGTGTTTAAAATAAAACAACAAACGTGAGATAAGCACGCCGGCGAAGTAGGCCCTATTGTAAGCCATCGACAAAAAAAGCACTTCACAACATACTGTTTTTAAACGTCGTTAATCAACCGACAACCTAATTTACTAACAGTTACAACAATCAAAGTAACTCACCACATATTTTAAAACATCAAAAGAATTTCATTAGCAACGATAATAATACGTCTACGAATCCACCTACGAAAACACCGCATCCCAATGTTACATTTTACGATTTAGTTATCATTCATTACACATTAAAACATTCAGAATCTAATAGATAATAAGATAATGTTTTCAATAAAATGTGTGGTTAATCAAATATAATCAAATAAACATCGTATTAAATTGACATTTCATCAAGAGTGTCAATTAATGTAAGAAACTCACCTTATAAACGTATCCAAAAGGACAATATGAATATCCAAATGCACATTAGACACAAAATGTAAACCTATAATTCCATCAATGACAGTACTTGGAAACAGAAGATTGTCAAATAATAACCCTCTTTCAGCAAAAGTCTTTTCGCAAATGACCAGATAGAAAACCAAATAGGTTTGATGATTTTACACTAAAAATAATTTCATTGGTGCGTTATTTAAACAAGAGTTTTAATTGGATAACTTAATAGAGATATGTTCATTGGCTGACACTATCTAGACTGAATGTCGCGTTAAGTGTATTGTGTGTCACCAAGACAGGGCGTTGGAAATAAACTTAAATGACATGCCGGTCACCGACATGCCATGTGTTATATAATTGAATCGGTCCAGTAAACTTGTTAGCTGTAAAAACATAATTACTCTCCTTCCTTCTGACATACTCAGCTTCTTATTTGCGTAAACTAATATGCTGTAACAACACTTCTCCCCTTTGATCTGGAAATGAAGTAAAACAAACATCTGTCTGGAAGAAACATCGGCGAAACCGTATTATAGCTGGTTCGCTTGAAAGGAAGGGAGGTAACTCTTGTATTTCACACTGAAGCTAAGCCTTTTGGTTTCGTATTCTTACTGACAACCCGACTTGGTACAAACATATAAAACAGTTTTGTACTAGAACATTTCGAAAATATTAAAGCATTACATTTTCTATTTTTCAGATTCGTTTTTAGATGATTATCGTTGTTATGAGAATGTGGGACCACCTTGTCGCTACCTATATACGGCCGTGACAAGTGGTCCCACATTTCCTGATTCGTTGTGAAAGGTAGTCATTTCTAATCGTGAGATAGGTAAAAGGGACCGGTATTGGGTGGTTTTCATATAAAAGACAATGGGAAGTAAAATTCACATGTCCCTATTCCAAATTCACAAGATGGAAACCATTATTTAATCTACTACATCGTAACATGTCAACAGAAGTCTATTTTTAAATCCCGCGAAAAAGTAGGACAAATCTCATGAATATTAATGAGCACTCTCTTTTCATTGGCTGTAGTTAAAGTAAGGTCACAGGTCACAGCTACTTAGCATATGTATTCAAAATCTCATTGGTTGAAATACTTGACCCGCACAGGTCAGGTCAAAGTATATAATAATGTATATGTTTAGCGTGTACAATAGAGCAATATTCATGTAAATTTCATTGAGCTTGTTGACCAATCCAGTTCATTTATTTATTCATGAAAGTGAAGGGGAAATGGTTTGCATTGCATTACATCATATATATATAATATTTTAATTGACAAACTTAAAATACAGTAATCTTTTATACTAAATACACAATGTTATTTATAAATCTGCAATGTTGTCTCGCTTGTTTGAACAGTCAATCGTTCAGTGTATATGAAATTATACCTACCATATATATTTATTTATTTATTAATACATACAAAACAAAATTAACATGCCGATTATTCAACATAATTTGATCAATTGATGCTACTTACTCTCTCTTCACCCGATTCCCGCGATAGTCTTCTTCCCTTGTTTCAGTGTCACTTGAACTGTCATACCTTCCCTTCTAGTTCCGCGATTAATTGCTACAAACATACTATACAAAAGCGCAGAATGCACTCTAATTAAGCACGCCCCAGTTGTTGTAACCATATGAAATCGCTAGTTGAATAGTTAAGTAATCCGTTTATCGAAAATTGGGGTTGTTTTGATGAAGTTTTCTGTTTTATATGAGCAGTTTAAAAGTGGGGAAAACGCGTTAAATTATGATTAGCGGCCATGATGAGGCTCCTCCACGTACGTCACAGCACGATATGCTTCAGTGACCACCCCCGCCCACTTTCATTCTGGTCGCCGGGGCTTATAATTAGGCAATTTTTTAAAAAGCCGTATATCAGTAATTTATGGGTCGATTTCAGAAATTTAAAATCGAGCAATTGTCAAATTTAAACCCCTTTTCAACGAATACCAATGTGACCATATGTCATTTCATCTAACCTTTAAGGAGAGATGGGACCCAGAAATCGAACTCGCTTACTGAACATTTTGCGACAACAAATTATTCTAGTGAAAAAGTCTAAAAATATATGGATAACGTTGTTTGGGGCATACGCTTATCTATACACTGACGGAAAGTGCTTATATTTCCCGTAACGCCTTTTTAACGGTCATTATATGACATTCCGCATAACGTTATCATCACCTATATTCGCGGTAAATATGTTACTGTGTGTGTTATTCGAATTACATACGTAACTTTAGTTACTGACGAATTTAAATCGCCTGTTATCATTAACTGATAAAGGTGAAGACCGGAGTGGATACTCCAGCCTACAATCTTATCATTGATCCCTTGCGGTTGAAAGGAATGGAGCTGAAAGATCCACCTGAGTTCTAGGGATCTTCTCCTAGTGGTGGTTGCAGCAATCTCAGGATCTTCTCTGAGTTGTGCAATGATCTCGTATTTGAGGTCATGTTTGCCATGTCCTTCTGAATTGAAGTGTAGAGCGACTGGTTTATCTCGCTTATGACTAATGTCGGCAAAGTGTTCAGAGAGTCTAATTGAGAAACATCTCAATCTAGTTTCACCCACGTATTGTTTTTTGCAAATGTTGCAAGTAAGGAGGTATACTACGTTGCGTGATTGACAACTGTAGGTGCGTTTGCGGTATACCTGATGTGTGACAGTGCTAGAAAATTCACTCTGGGCATTGATCTTGTTGCAGATTCTGCAATTGTGTTTTTCACAAACCTTGTCAATAAATTTGACACATTTTCCACTAACTTGTAGCAACGTTTTAGGATAAGTCAAACTTGACCTAACTAGGTGATCTTTGAGGGTTTTGTTCCTTCTGTATGCCGCTACATGTGGTGATTTGAACACTTCTTTGCAAGTGTCAGAGCCGCTGAGGAGATGCCAGCGTTTTCTGATAATGGCATTAAGCTCCATGCAGAGAGGATTGTAATCGCCAACCAGTACAACCCTAGGGTTTGCTACTGCGTTGGTTTTGATTTTAGTCAGGAGTGTTTTCCTGTCAGTACTGTCGGCCCGGGTTTTGTTTTGTTGTATGTGTTTCCTCGGGTACCCTCGTTTGAGGTAGTATTGTATGAGGTTGAGACTGTGTCGTTCATACTCAGCAGTAGAAGAGCAGATTCGTCTCAATCTCAGAAATTGGCTGAATGGCCCTTTTGTTTTAATGTGCTTTGGGTGACACGAGGTGTACAACAAATAAGAATGAGTGTCGGTGGGTTTACAATAGAGTGTGAACTCCAATTTGTGAGTTTCTCTATTGTGTATGACCCACGTGTCTAGGAATGCCACCTTGTGGCGGGAAAATTCGGCTGTGAATTTAATGGTTGGATGTGCGTCATTAAGGTATTGTCCTTAATAAATGACGTTTCTGCTTCAACATGATCTATTTAAAGTCTTCCTGTCTTCATTGGTTCATAATCAATAATTATCCAAAGGATATATCCTTCGAAAATGCTCAAAATCACAAAATTTTACTTTTTTGGGAATATGTCCAAATTGTGCCGAAACTATCAACTTTTATATGATATTGATGTATTATGGACTTGTTTAGCTCTTTATTAGAAAGAGATGGCTATCAATAACTTTGACATAAGCAATTAGTTACAGAGTTATGGCCCTTTGAAATTGCAACCGAAAAACCGAAAAACGCCCTTTTTAAAAAGGACCATATTCAAGGGCAGATTACCCGAATTCTAGGCCGAAATTCAAAATTCTTTTTGCAAATTATATTCTACGTTGTCTTGGCTTTCGAATGAGCTATCACACATATCTGTATGTATTGCCGTGATTTAGAAGAAGATTTTTGAAGACGCGTACCCTCAAAATCGCGAAAGTGAGCAAAAATTTAAGTTTTTCGAAATAGCAAAAAATCTATTATTACGGCCGAAAACCGGCCTAATCGATGGGGAATATTGTTGCCCACATTTTGGTGAAAGTTTTATGAAAATATCTTAATTAGTTTTCGAGGTATTGAGGTTTGAAGTTTTGACTTCAAGGGGAGATAACTCGCGATAGAAGTCGAAAATCAAAAATCGGTCTCGTACATGCCGAGTTTAGGTCACAAGCTATAATCCCTGAAAATTTCAAGATCGGTTCAACCGTTTTGGCTGTACACCGCGCACAAGAAAAGTACAAATACTAATAAGGAAAAGAATTCGGATAAGAACAATAGGTCTTCACGACATACGTCATGAAGACCTAATGATAGTTTCAGTATATAGGATTTACAAACCATTACATTTACACTTTTTCTTTGCAGAATCAGTGCAAACAGCTTAAGCAAAAGACCGACAAAGTAAGTCAAGAAAAAATGGATGGATTACATAGGAGAGTGAAAACATTTGATTGTAGCGTACACTGCTGTTATGCATTACTTTCTACTGTTTTCTTGGTATAAACAAAACACATTCACATTCAGGTATCTTCAATTTGAAAGTAAACAATTTATGAAACAATATACATATACAAGATATGAAAAATGTACATGATAGGTATTTCAGTACTGTGGTAAAGTGAGCAAATATTTATCAGTAAATATAAACGTATATTTTTAGTAGAATAACAGTATATCAATATGATACATTTATCAATTTCTTCCTGTAGGAGTCGGACAAGGAAGAAGGTGGCAGAGAGGAAGAGCGAGTTGGTTCGGACCGGGGGAGGCTCAACACCAATTGACCTCACTGATATTGAACAATGGGTAAGGTTATCTATTGGTCGACATATGTAAGCCTTAATCATTCAATTTACATTAATTAATTCAATAAACTGCAATATTATTACAATAAAGAGGCTGTTTAGTGCCAGGTATCGTTATTTAATATTTATTTGTTTGTCAAGAGTCATATTCCAATTTGACATTGCCGCTGGTGGACTGGCAGCGAGGACTTTCAAAGTAAGAATGGTAATTATACACAAATATCATCCATCCATACACATCTATAATGTTAAGTTTACAATTCAGCTAATAAGAGTGGAATATTTAAGAAATATATTTCATATCCTAGTTCCTAACAAATATGAGTGTGGTTCTAACATGCTTCATTAATCTAACGTTTAATGAAACTACAAATAGAATTCACGTTGTAAGTTTTGTTTATACAGTTTAATCAATACATCAATGACATACATTTCAATAATCAAATATAAAGATAACACTAAACTGTGGGAAAATATGCCTTATAGTAATATGTCATTTTAGTTTGAGTGAAATCTTCTAAATTCAATGACCAAACGTCCAGTACAACCACGACCAGTCAGTTCCGGGAACAATCTTAAGAGTTCTGGCTTGGCAGCCGGTCAGTCCGGGGAACAACCTGGGAGTTCTGAGGTGGCAGCAGGTCAGTCTGGGGAACAACCTGGGAGTTCTGAAGTGGCAGCCGGTCAGTCCTGGGAACAACCTGGGAGTTCTGAGGTGGCAGCTGGTCAGTCCAGGGAACAACCTGGGAGTTCTGAGGTGGCAGCTGGTCAGTCCAGGGTACAACCTGGGAGTTCTGAGGTGGCAGCCGTTCAGTCCCGGGAACAACCTGGGAGTTCTGAGGTGGCAGCCGGTCAGTCTGGGGAACAACCTGGCACTTCTGGGTCGATCTGTATTAGCAAATTAGTACCTGTCAATGCCTGTCTGTCTAACTAATAGCCATTATTTTGTTCACACCGTTGGTTGATATTAGATAAATACCTTTTACTTTAAAGCATGCAAAAGACAACGGCTCTATTTGTTTAGTATGTTATATATTAACTAATTCACTTCCTGATAGGCTTCAGAGCCAATGACTTTAATGTTTTAAAAGGTATGTTAGTCATTAACGACGTCCTTTAAGCAAATCTACTTTTTTCCCAGGGACAAGTCATAAAAGAGGGATGAAACTGACCCATGGGACAAAGGCAAATGGTATTTATGTAAATGATCAACCTTAGATTATCATTTATACAAATAATGAAATGCTGCCTAGGAATTCACCCATTGACACTTTCTCTACTTTATGAGTAGACCTTAATTGTTATATATGTCTGTGTGTAAGTATCTATCTGAACTGAACTTTAATTACACTCAAGCTGCAGACATATTTTTAGCTCATCAGGCCTGAAAGGCCCGATGGCCTTATGGCATGGCATGGCGTCCGGCGTCCGTCCGTAAACTTTTCGCTTTTTCGACTTTAATTTTATGTGCTCCTTGGCCAATGTGGACTCTAAATTGTAAAGTTCATGACCCCGTGACCCTAAATGGCGTCACCGGGGTCACATCCTTAAAAAACTATTTTCATCTTCTTTTCCAGTTCCAAAAGGTCTAGAGAGCTGAAAAGTTGTGTGCAGACTCCTTGGCGAATGGGGATTCTAAATTGTAGATTTCGGGACCCCATGACGGTCTGATCCTTAAAAACCTATTTGCATCTTCTTCTCCAGTTCCAATAGAGAGCTGAAAAGTTGTATGCAGACTCCTTGGCCAATGGTGCTTCTAAATTTTAGATTTGGAGACCCCTGGGCCCCAAATAAAGGCCTCACAGGCCATGACCTTCTTCTTCTCCTCCAAAACAAAGAGACCTAGAAGACTAATATTTAAGTGCATACTCTTTAGCCAATGGATTCTAATTTGTAGATATGGTGACCCTTTGGTGCCCCAAATAAGGGCCTCAAGCCATGCATGACCTACAAATCTATTTCAGTCTTCATCATTAAACGATATAAACCCTGATGAGCTACAGAGCCCATGGCTCTATTTTTACATTATTGTATGAACTTACATTTACATTTGATCTAAAACTGTCAGAGTCTTGAATTTCAAAATCACAATTCTGATTTTGAACACCTCATTCATTAGGACATATCTCCAGATTCCAAGGTTAGAAGCTATGGTCCAAATACTAAAAGAATATGTAAATATACAAAGGGAGAGACTGGTGATTGAGAGGAAGGCTCTGGAGATCAAAGAAGAAAAACTGAAGAGTATGAAAGGGATCCACATGGACACCAATCTCCCTTCTATCTGTCTCCAATCTTTAAATTGTCATAGATCTAATTACAGTGTACTCTCTCTAAACTGATAACCCTCTTATTTGAGAATGTCTTTATCTAATATCTCTCGTCTCATACAAATTTTATTAAACAAAACATTTATCCTATAAAATTCATAAAAGTATGGCAATACTTTTTATAAATCTAGTTGTATAATTATGTTGACATCCACTGTAGTTATGTTAGTTATTTATAGTGAACATATTACTTTTCGGAATTTGGTGATCACTCTTGTATATGTGTTTTCTTCTCATTTATTCGTTTTTCATAACCTAGCTGTTGCCTTTACTTTGTTTGGGGAAAAGATATTTATAACCTACCAATGACTTACAATATACGTCCTTGGAACTTCCGACAGCTATTACCCTTATTTCCAATCCCTTCAAAAGATAGTAATAGCATACGCTCTAAATTGGAATTGATTTATGCTTAGATATAATTCCTTTATCTATTTAATTAATGTATTTTATGTATTTTTAAACAATACTTTGACCCTCTTCGTGGAACCCATATTGGCCTCAAGAGCTATCGTTATTGGCTGAATTTTCCGGAAGGGACGCGTGTGTGTGTTTTGACAATGTCAAGGATGAATGAATAATCAATATTTTAAAAAGTGTGATTATCTGCTTTTCGGCGTGTATCGATTCTTGTTTACTTGATGTTACTCTACCTGAGGTTGGCGTCACAGACTGCCTGAACGTTGAGGGCATGGTAACCCTTACAACATACGTAGGCCACCTCTTCATCTCCCGGGGGAGCTCGAGAGTACCATCGACGGCTCAGATTACCCGGGGAAATCCAGCAATGTCGTGTCTAGGATCATAGAAAATACGAGGACGACGCTCGACTTCCTTACCCTGTACATACAAGGTACGCCATCTTTGTTGCATTTACGAACATAATCCCAAGTTGCGAAACCTCATTTAGCTGTCGTAGTCGTACGAACAATTTGTTATACGGATTTTTAGTGAAACGCTTGCGAACAAAATCGTAACGCTAAGATCGGGTTGACGATATTCGTAAGGATACGAACGTTTAGTGAAAAGGCACCTAATCTCATTAAAATCATTTCTTTGATTCGTTCCTATAAGGCTAGACATACATGTAATTGAGTTGTCACTCATCCAAGATCTAACGGAATCCCGTTGAACTCCTTGTTCGCCGGAAGTTGTAACTATACCGTTGAAAATGCATGCTTTCAGATTTCTGAAAGCGCACACGGGGCTCCATGGGAATCCGTCAGATCTTGGATGAGTGACAACCCAATTTTTTATAGCTTAACCTTGGGAACGAATCAAAGATTATGATTTTAATAATATTTAACGGCACTCTGGTATTATTAATGCTGGTAGTAGTAGTGGCGGTTGTGGTAGTGGTCGTAATAGTAGTAGTAGAAGTAGTAGTTGTTGTTGTGGTAGCAGCAGTAGTAGTGTTAAATCAATCGGAGCTTACTTCAAATTAAGAGAAACGTCTTGCTCTCTAAAAATTACAAACGTCAATGGCAGGAGATATAAAATCTATAATCTGATTTGCGGTATCTCGGGCTTGTTTCATGTTCTCATCTGGAAAGGCGCTTCTCTTGTAAAATATAAGTGCTTTTGAACATAATAACGAAATTGGCTTAGTTGTAATGCATTTATAGTGCTCCTTCGAATAATGGTTATGCGTCGGTGCGTGAGAACCACGATATTGCCGAGGTCAATAAAAGAAATAAAATAACGTGAATGATCCATGTGTGGTATTTTTCTTGTTTTCTTCGTTGTATCTATAGCAGCTGGTTAGGTTAATACATTATTGAATCAGGATGACATGACAGATGTAATGCCTACGTAACTAATCCGTAATTCAAATGTTTCCGGTGAAATACGTATTTGTTTCACACTAAATCAACAAAGCAGTAAGTTAAGATTAAACAGTTTACATGTTATGTTTGTAATTAGTTTGTTAGGGTAACTTTGTGATATCACGACAAAAGCACATATATGTACGTGTAAGTGACACTCTCGTGATCAGAAAACATTACATATCGATGACTGTTGTATTTGCATCCAAGCACCTAGTGGTTTTCGTCATGTTTAGCATATACAGTGTTACCTCACCAGCAATATTTTGAGAAACATGTATATGTTATTGAATAACGGGACAAGAGCATTTAAGATTGACTCTTGACAGAAATTGGTCAGACACCTGTGGACGAAAAGCAGGAGTTTCCTTGGGAGATTATATATTTGGTACATTTTGTACGGTTATTAGCCGCTCTGTGAATTATTAAGCCTTTGTAGAATGTGGACAGTATAGGCCAGGACCATTAGACATGAGGTGGAAAAAAATAGTAGAAAGCTGATTTTTTCTTAAGACCTTACAAATATTGTCCTTATATCAATGGCACAAAGTTCTGCAAATTCTAGCTGGTGGCTTTTTCAAAATGGCCGCCATTTCCAAGTGACAGGTCAAGATACACAACAGTAGTGCTGTAATAGAAGTACAACACTGTTAATAAAAAAATGTTCGTCCTTGTCCCCTTATAATTCAATAAAGTGTGCGTTTCCCATAAATAAAATAAGGAAATTAAAATGTAACGCAAGCAAGCAATAGTAAATAGAGTAAATATGAGTTAAAACAAATGTATACGTCTCTTATTAGGTCTTCAAGACTACGTCTGGAAGACCTATTGTTATTATCCGTGTTCTTCATTATTATTCTTTGTATTTTTTTTGTCCAGAGCTTTCTGAAGTAACCACTGGGCTGATTCGCATGAAATTTTCAGGGATGATAGCCTGTGACCCAACTTAGATTTTAACGAGTCACTTTTTTTATTTTCGACTTATTTCGTGAGTTATCTCCCCTTGAAGTCAAAACCTTAAACCTTCATAGCTCGAATACTAATCAATATATTTTCTCAAAACTTTCACCAAAATGTGCGCAACAAAATTCCCCATCGAAAATTTTTCGGTCCGAAAGATAGTTTACTATTTCGAAAAAACTGAATGTTATGTGAACTTTCGCAGTTTTTAGGGTACGCCTCTAAGAAAACCTTCTCGTTTTTCAAGTTTTTGAGTACAGCTACATATGATAGCTAATTCTTCAGAGGGTTGTAGTTGTCGATTTTTAAATTTCATCCTAGAATTTTATTAATCCGTCATTGAACATTGTCATTTTTAAAAAGACCGAATTTCGGCCTCATGTTTAAAGGGGCACAACTCTGTCGGAAATGAAGATACGGCAAAGATTTTTATTGTCATCTGACCCTAATACGTTACTTAACATTTCTATAACAGATCTATATCATGTAAAAGTCGATAGTTAGGCCACAATTATCGAATTTGTCAAAATGTATGAAATTTCGTGATTTTGAGGGGCATATTTTTCGAAGAATTTTAGATCTTAAACCACTAAAAAGATACCAACATGTTTAATAGCTTATGTTAAAGGAGAGATATCATTTTATTAAGGACAATAATTTTCAAGCATTTATTTGTCATACCTTACGTGTGACAAGTCATAGAACTTTGTCATTTTTCGAAAATCGCCATTTTCAAGTTCAAAGGATCATAACTGCTTTACTAATTAAGATAATTTCATTATATGTACACCTTCGGATACACAAATTCAAGAACAACAACTTTTAAGTTGAACCCTTTCATCAAAAAGTTTATAGTTAATCTCCGAACATCGCAAACGTTCTCAAGGGGTCAAAATTTAAGCAATTTAGAGTATTTTCTTGAATATTCAGAAAACGATAACGCATTAATTATGTATGCAATCTAAATGATGATTACATCTACTTCAGTGGAAATTAAAGCACAATATTTTCTATGTTGCATTTTAGTATGAAAATTGTCTTAATCGTGAGAAAGGTCATGTAGGGGTCCATTAATAAGCGATTGTTCCATTTTCAGAGGGTCATTGTCTTTGGGTAATTTTTGTAAAATAACTACTGAAGATAGAGACATGTTTGATAGCTCATTTTAAAGCAGAGAAACTGATGAATAACCGAGAGTGCAACATGGAGTTCAAGGTCAAGCAGAAGTCTTGAAGACCTAAGTATTGCCTTGGCAATCCTAGTTTGATTTTAGAATTCAAATCAAACGTTAGTACAGTTAACTCGATCAGGTCTTTGAAGGGCATTTAGAAGTGGTAAACGTAAGAACAGGAATATTTTCTGGAAAACAACTTATTTAATGTGAAGATACTCGACGTTTCGGGTACATTAAAGAAGTTGTTATCCTGAAAATCTTCCTGTTCTTAGTTAACTCGATGTTATTTTATTGATGCATCATTACGATATCATGTTCCGTATGATTGTGGTTTGTTACTCGAGTGGATTAATATTTTCCTGAGTATTTGTAAGCAATAGTTACTACAATAGTTTCCGACTTGTATCGGGAAATACCAGGACCATTTGTCCGATAGGACAAAATTGCCCTGGTATTTGCCGATGCAACGAGGAAACTATGGTAGAAACTTGCACTTATGAAAATGTCAACAACCTTTTTGTGGCCCCTTCACCAGGTTATGAATGAAGTGCGTAGTACTATGGATGTTCAACTTGAGCTGTTTTAGCACATACCTCTCGCGTGTCAAATTGAAAGCACGAACTACATTTTCACGACGTGTACATTTCGAGGCGAGATGTAGAAGGAATAGGACGTACATCCGTGTTGCACAGCGCCAGTGAAATTACGAAAGTGGATTCTTAAAACCAATATATTCGCTTGGACTGTCACTAAATATAAGCTAACTGAAATTTCGTATTTCATTATTGTGTGTATTATTCACGATATTATTCAATTTTATAAATGAAGCATTAAAATCGTGTTCTTGCGTCATGATCTTATTCAGTGAAACATGTAGCTCATTGTTATTGTTTTAGTCGTTGAAATGTTTTATTTAACCTTATGAAACACGAATTTGACAGGAGTCATCAGAAAATGACATTTCCCACCGGTCCCACATGATTTGTAAAACACATCTTTACAGATAATCGTATATCTACTACTTCAACAAGTGGATGTAATACACATACTGAGTTTCAGGTATGAACAAGGGCTTTAGAGCTCTGCTCCGAAAGCAGACCTATCTCTGAACAAATTCCAAATTCAACACGTTTCTATGGAAGCGAGAACAAAATTAAAATTTTCAGAAATGTGAAAATATTAAAAGGCACCAATTCAGTTGGTGGGTAATACACATGGAAAGTTCGGCAGCAACATCGGGAGAGCGAGCAAATTCTTTGGCATGTCAGTTTCTGTACCGTTTACCAATGCTGGACCAGTACCACGTCAGTGTGCATGTTGGTGTCAGCCACTCCTGGCTCAGTTAGGTCATGTTTGCTTGAGGATATGTAGCATCCGACTGCGTCCGTTCGTACGAAATGAGTAACTCAAGTTCTATTCACTGGATTCGTGTCATATCATATGGGGTTCATCATAAGGGGAGAGTAATGGTCCTACAGTTCTGTAACCTTGACCTTCATTTCAAGGAGACGGTTGTTGTTTTTAACCCTTGTCATCGGGATATCTCAAGATCCACTCACTGGAATTTTATCATATCTTACATAAAGCACCTCATAGGGAAGACAAAGGGCCGATTAGATTTTAGTGACCTAGAAAGTCTCAATTCTCAAGGTCAAAGCGAAACTTGTTACATGTTAAGCTTGTCAGGGGGATAAACATCACAAGAACTGTTCATTGGATTCTCATGATTATCTTACACCAATGGTTCTTTTAGAGAAGATTCGGGGCTCAGTTGATGTTGCTGACCTTGACATTATTTTTCAATTTTGAAGTATTAATTTGCGGCGGGGGATCATGTCACCTCAGTGCTAGTTAACTATAAAACTTAAATTTCTCTGCAACACCACCGGAAAAATAAAACATACATATTTCGGCAGTCTGCTTGTCACATTCGTAATAAAACAGCAGTACACATTGCAATATTAGTTTGGTATATGTTACTGATTACAAGCATCGTTCATGCTCCGAATGGCAGTGAAAACCATTAGCTGAAATGCTGATTTCTTCGCCACCCACCTCCCTCAATCTCTGCAACCGACAAGTCAGTTAACAGAGGATTAATGGAAAAGATCACAGGCAAAAATATATTTATTCAAATAAACAAATGAATATAAAGAATAAACTCACTTATTAAGTACTCTGTTGAGGTTCCCCGATGACAGGGGTCCAGACATATTTCGTGCAAACGAGCCAACTCTGGTTCCGGGTATTTACAGAAAGGGGTTACCCTGTTGACTGGCTGCTCTTTGGTGATGAACTGGATCCTCCACTCACTCTTCGGGTAAGAGATTTGGGCCCCTCCTCAACAGCTCTCGTGGTTCTAGAAGAGAGGTGTCGTGATAGCAAGCCGGTGTACTTTTTTGGCCGGCTCCTCAAATCCAGCGGCCGTCTGCATTGCAATTTGTAAGTATTAATAATTATAGGCTTTTGAATTTAGCTCTCAAAACAAAAGAACTCGAAAACTGATGAATCTGTCCCGGTCACTCTCCATCTCGCTAGCTTCTTCAGTAGCAGGTTCCTGGTCATCATTGGAAAACCCATCGCCTGACCTCTTCACCATCTCGATAGGTTCGCATTCCTTTAGTTTTGAGAAAATTGTTTGGTTTAATAGATACATCTCCTCACGGAATCATCTGCAATGAAATATATCAGAACAAGATAATACTAAAAGGTCTTGATATGTACAGTTCTCCATTGAAAGTAAAAACAATGTCCGAATTTCGAAATAGTTTTGAATCTTTTCTTCAAGACATCTACAGATATGTTACACTCGAGTCAAATCCTTAATGTGTTTATATCTACAAGTCAGTAAGTCAGTCCGTCTTAATGTGCCTTGCACTCCCAGAGTTTCCCTTTTAACACTTTGTCCTTAAATTCACAGGGGCTTGTATTGTCGAAACTAGCGATTAAAACGAATATGAAATCGACGATCCAGCCCCATATACTATAAAAAAGTAAAGGGATGTAACGGGGTCAACACCCCATGTCCGTTTGAAATCATATTTCAGAATGTTGTCATCATATTATCATTCAATGTTATATACCACGGCAAAGCCAATACATTTGTCTTTAAAACAAGCCATCAAACGTAAAAATCGAACGGATAATAACTAGGATATGATTTTTCAAAGCCAAAAATATTAGCACATTGCTCATGTGAGCCATTTGCCTAGCCCACCAAAATGATAAAATAATCGCTTGAAAAAATTATTATAAAATACTTTATAATATCCTGTCAGCTAATAGTGACCCATTTACAAAGCCCAGTATTTGGTGCATCAGATCGCGCAAAAATTATAACATGAGGGACACTGTACTTGACATACCAGGGATTTTACATTATATCAAGTGTGTTTCGAAACATTATTGAATGACCTTGACATTGGTCTATTTTTGGAAACGAAATGATGTCATAGAGCCTCAAATAGCCCTATGACATCATTTCGTTTCCAAAAATAGACCAATGCCAAGGTCTGCCTGTGTAACTGTATATGACATCATCTTTTCCTAAAGTCGCATACAGCGACTACAACCTCAACTGAACATTTTATATCCTGGCGTACGGGACCACAAGGTGTCTGATAACTACATTCATTCATACACAGGATCAGGGATCTACAAATAAGTGTGGTGCCTTGCTGCAGTATTTGCTTTACATTTTCTGCTTGGACACAATCCATTGAGCTTTACATTTAACGAATCACTGTTAAGACTACATATGTATGAAAGTGTGCTAAACAAATCTGAAAGAGAATTCCCTGCACTTCATTAGAAACTCCATCCAGCTCAATCATTCTACGCAGACAACATAGTAAGACCATCTAAGTCAACAGTCAAACTCACAAGATCATCCACCCCTACAGACAACAGAGAGACACTACATTCTATAACAAAGACAACAGTCAGCCAGTCCACCAAGACAACCAAGCCTACAGTCAGCGACTCCACCACGACAAGTCAGCCAGTCGACCACGACAACCAATCCTTCAACAACAAAAATTCACAACTTCATCAAGACAAGTGTAGATGCGAGCACAGCTCACATACCCCCGCTTCCAAATATAGTTTGAATTGAAAATAGGAAAGCACATCTATGGGAATGACTGACTGTTGGGCCATGTTTCCATTGAAACCGCCAAAAATAAAATTCAGAAAAAGGTCTCACCCTCATTAGGCACATTTAGGCACCATGGTTGACATGTGTATGAAGTTTGGTGTAGCTAGAATGTATTGTTTTGGAAATTAGTTCCGCACAAAATGACTTCATCACAGAGTCACTGTTTTGGTCATGTTTCCATGGAAACAGCAGAAATCCATCTTAACCTGAAAAAGCACAACTAGAGATCATGGCTAACATGTGTAGCAATTTTGTGAATCGAGCATGATTAGTTTGGGAGATATGCTCCGCACTAAAAAGACATCCTTACAGTCACATTTTGTCATGTTTACATGTAAACTACCAAACAAAATTAAATTCAGAAATCCGTCCAACCCTCAAAAGGCACAACTAGTCTAGGGATCATGGCTAGCATGTGTAGCACGTTTGGTGAAGCTGGCATGTTTAGTTTTGGAGATCACAAAATGACTTCCTATAACAGTCACTATTGTGGTTTCTTTGGTAACCGCAAAAAAATAAAATTCCGAAATCTGTCTAACCCTCAAAAGGCACAATAGTCGGGTCAATATATGAGGAAAAAACCTCAACCCCCAACAAATTACTACAAAAGGTTTCTCAACTGATTCTGGTTAGTGCTGGAGCGATTAATCGTAGGATCGCTTAATCGATCGATTGAAGTCAAATGAACGATTGTCGATTACAAATTAACTGCACATCGATAATCGGAAATAATTATTACTTTGGTGTATAAACAATAAAATGTTTTACTATACTGTGTTTTCTTTATTTGAAAAGTGTAATCAAATCGTAAAGTTTTGCTTGTTTACCTCAAAAACGGAAGTCATGTCGTACTCATGTGCGCATGGTTCCTGCTCAGCCAATGAAATCGCCATCTATTTTTAGATCGAATGTCGTCACTTTCCCACGAAGGTCAAATATTACTACGAGTTTACTATGTCGTATTGACTGAAAACATGAGTGAAAAGAAGAAAATTTATGACTTTCCTGGTAAGGCAAAGAGCCAGGTTTGGCAACATTTTGGTTTTTACCGTCAAGAGGGTGATGGATTTAACCTTGATAAGTCAAAGGCGATATGCCGCACGTGTGCCACAGCAATTAGGTACAGCGGTAACACAACAAACTTGAGCAATCATTTGAAGAACACTCATCCTTGTGATATCGTACCAAACCAATCCAATCAAATGCAAATTTCTTCAATGTTGAGTACCAAACAAAAACAGAAATGGGCCAAAACAAACCCAAAATCAATCGCAATTACAAAATCAATAGCAGAACACTTGATATTAGATATGAAGCCCCTGTCTACTGTCGACTCAAAATCATTTAGAAAAATATTCGACGTAGCCACAGATTCTCTCTACGATATGCCAAGTAGGTTTTACTTTAAGGAAAACCTAATCCCACAAATGTACAGGGATACTAAATTACAAGTGATGACAGGTAGACCCGTCTCCATTACAACAGATTGTTGGACATCTGAAGCTACACACGCATACATGACGGTAACTGCACACTGCATTGATGACGCCTGGAACATGAATAATTTTGTTCTTCAAACACGTGAATTACCTGGTAGTCACACAGCTGAAAATCTTAGCAAGGCTTTAGAACAAAGTGCTAGGGAGTGGGGTATCACACGCCCGACTGTCACAAGCGACAATGCAGCAAATATACAGAAAGCCATAGATATTTTGGAATGGGAGAAAATACCATGTTTAGCCCACACGCTAAATTTGTCAGTAAAGGCAGGCATGTCTCTCACATGTTTATCTCCCCTTCTGGCCAAATGTCGTCATCTCGTTGGATTTTTCAAAAGAAGCCCATTAGCCACAAGCATTCTAACCCAAAAGAGACAAATGCTCGATTTACCTGACCACAAATTGCTGCAGGATGTCGATACTAGATGGAACTCTACATATGACATGATGGCCCGACTCACAGAACAGACAGCCGCGATACATGCATCTTTCACAGATCCTCTCATCAAGAAGGACGCACGTACATGCCTACTGTCTGCGTCAGAACAGGAAGATGTTGAAGACCTAATTAAAGTTTTAGGTCCCATGAAAACTGCAACTGTCATTATCTGTGACCAGCAAAACCCCTCAGTCTCCATGATACTCCCTGTATTGAAGAAACTTGAAATGAATCTTCAAAGCAGCGACAGCGACAACGGGCTTGTGAAAAACGTGAAAAAGTCGATGTTGACAAACTTGCAGAAAAGATACAATTATCCTGCAATCAGGCGCTTTCTTATCATCTCTTCCATGCTTGATCCTAGGTACAAGAGCTTGCCGTTCATCGAAAAGACTGAGAAGGACAATGCACGTGCATTCATCGTCGAAGAGGCTGTCGGAGTTGTCACTGTCAAGGAGGAGCCCGATCTCACTGCGACCACGACTGTCAACACACCAGAGTTGCCAAGCTTGGACAACGCAGGAATCGAACCTGATCACAGTACCAGTACTGAAGCCCAGGATGATGAAATTACTCCCCCAATCAAGAAAGTGAAACTTGAAAGTGAAGCTGAAAACTTTGTGGATGAGTGGTTTTCTGATGTCACTGTGGTCAAAGTTGAGGACGGACACAAGAGTCAAAGTGACATCGTCCAAACTGAATTAGAGCATTATATGTCACAGGATCCACCCCAGGGGAAAACAACAAGTTTGAATTGGTGGGGGAAAAACCATCAATTCTACCCCAAATTGGCCCTCCTTGTCCGGAAATATCTTTCCACACCGGCGACTTCAGTCCCAAGTGAACAAGTGTTTAGTGCCTGTGGAAATACCATCACTGACGAACGTGCTAGTCTGAAACCAGACAATGTAGATAAACTTATATTCTTAACAAAAATTACAAAAGAGTTTGAAAGGTAACTTTTTATCCCTGCCGAATTTGTCACCAAATTATCGATGATCGGTGAATGTCTCCCGTTTCCAGAAAACGTTTGTTAAACAGTTCTTTAAAAACAGAATTTTAATTTCGTTAAGAGGTTTAACAAATCTACATTGTTCCAGTTAAGAAGTTTGATGAAGGTTCCTTCGGGTTTCGACTTTTGTTTTTGAAATAGATTAAATTTGCGGTAAGCATTCTCATGAATGTATTTGCGCATGTAAGAGAAAATTAAATCTCATAGTAGAACGTGAAGTTTTGGTGTTTCATTTGTGTTAGTTTAACCAAAGATTACTTGCGTATTTATACGCTCAGAGGCAACAATGTTAAAAATTAAAACAACCAAAGTTTTGGAAATGTAAATATACCGTGTAGATATATAACATTTATCAATTTCAACGGAATGAAGTTATGAACGCCTTAAGTTTCACTAAAGTTAGACACTATGACATCTTAAATATATATTATCAAAAAGATATTTACTAGACATTTGTTATTATATTTTACTTAGTGCAATGAAATACTGTGTTCAAAAAAAGATGACAAAATACGATAGAATAAACTTAATTTTTTCTGTTTCTTAGTTTACAATGTTATAAATCTAAGAATGAAAATTATAAATAACCTTTCAATTGTGAACGTATTATAGTTGTTATTATCGTTGATACTATTTACTGAAAAAAATTCACAATATGACCTCTTAGTATGATTCCTGTTTTCAAATCGATCTTCATGACGACTCAGTCACTTATTTTAAGTTTCAATGTCGATCGGAAGTAATTAATATTCATGACCAAGATGTGCAACTCTCATTGGCCATGTAACAAAGCGTCACAGGTTAGGTGCTTAGTGATTGGCTGTAAGTAGTAAGCTGATCTTTCATCACACATAATCACGTGACTTAGTTTATGCAAGTAAAATAGACAGTTACTTTCGATTTCATTATAATAGCTTCTGATACGATTCTTTATCATGAATGCTAAGTTAATCATAAGCAATTACAACAAAATCAACAATTCAACATACAATATCAACACAAGACAGATGAAAACAGAGCTTTATTTATTTACATCACAGTTGATTTGCTAATCAAAGACGCTGAAAGGTAAGCAATGTGGAAAGGACGCTGTCAGTCGGGCATTTCAATATTAACGTGTACATGAAATTAAATTAGATAATGTTTTATAACTTGTTCTGTAATTTCCATAATATATAATTCTTGTTGATCTGCTATCAACTCTTATAAATAAGAAAATAAATGAATTAAAACATTACAAGTGACAAAAGGTGCAATGGTTCGAGACTATCATTTCTAGGAAAAGGTGACCGATGAGTTTATGAATGACGACGGTCCTACATTTTCTTGTTCGAGATTTTCTTTAAATATTTAAATGAAGGTCACTCACTGTCTGGAATTGTATTTATTCACGTTAAGGGGTCAGTATTATTTCGGCAGACATATGATAAAGCATTATTTATACTTTCGCAAATGTAGAGTGATGACAACGACCCGGAAGTCAGTTGGCATATAAGTAGACACTCTTACTGTGACTGATGTCGACGTTTAGCTCAATATTGAACCAATGAAAGTCATTGCCCTCAGTGCTAATTCATTATTTCTAAAGAAAATCAATTACATTTCTGTATAATTATGCCACAATTACACTTTAGCTGGCAAATATTTTCACTAAGAAGTTCATTGCGTTTACTGAGTTATTCCATATATACTGAAATCATATTCTGAAAACTGACTGACCTTCCCCGGAATATAACCAAATTTCAATTGTTATTAGTGGTGTAACGATACAGTATCGTATCCCGATGCAAGGCCCCACGATACAACATATCGATTCGAAGCATGCGTATCGCGATACATACAAAATTAATAATTGCTCTTTATTTCAATTCCAGTGGCGCACAACTGCGTTAGATCTATTAAACGAAACAAGCGATTCAACGCCTATCAAAAAAACGAGAATCTTACAGAGTTGGGTTTACCCGCCCGGTCTATAAATAGCATACAATAGCGTCACAACTCTATAGGCGGAGTCACGTAGTTTGTAGTTTCGTACACGAAACGAACCAGATCTAGTCAAAATCAGCTCATCCAGTTTTACGAAATAATTGGAAAGATTAAGTACAAATATCAAATTTAAGTTTAATAATTTTATTTGAACACATTTAAGCGAAAAGTGAGTACGGGTCGAAATCAGTTGACTGTTTTGGATACATACGAAATGGTTGACGATTTCTGTTTTACTAAATCTATCAACTTTCGATGTAAAAAATGAAAGCAGAGAATTTGCATTTTGAAACAAAACGACTTATGCAAGTGATTTCTATTATTATTCGTTGTCTTTTTCAAAGAAATGATTTTAAGTCAACTTCCCACAATCCCTTACAAACATACGCATGCGCATTTGTGCATTATGCCTGACAGCATGGCAGAAGTTAATGCAGACGACGGGCCGAGAATATCAAAACTTTTGGATCCCCCGGCTGTCTATAGGGCACCAATTTGGCGAAACTATGGATTCGAAGCCATTGAAAACGGTGGGGTGACTGTCCCGGACAAAACCAGGGTTACTTGTAGACATTTTCGAATACCTGTGAAATACTGTGGAAATACGACCAATTTGTCAACCCACATGACGTGAGTGAGTGAGTTAGGGTTTAACGCCGCTTTCAAAAGTATTTCACTTATATCACGGCTGCTAGTATTATGACAGGGAGAAAGCCCGCAACGCCATGTGGCTATGCATTGCGGTGAAACACATGACTAGACATCATCCCGATATTTGTATCAAAACTATCAAAGTCGAGTCGGTAAAAGCATTTGACAATTCCAACAAACCAGTATCTACACAATCCAAACTAAATTTTAACAAACAGTTAAAATTTGACAGCAACAGGGCAGGGCAAATAACAGGTTCAATTGCCGAATTTATTGTGAAGGACTTGAGACCATTTTCTGTCGTCGAAAACGAGGGCTTCAAACGAATGATACATACTCTTGAGCCAAGAAACAAGCTACCTTCTCGTCCCCACTTTTCGGAAAAAGTGATACCTGAGATGTATAGGGAGGTAAAGTAGGAATTAAGAACAGCTAGATCAGTCAGTGTGACAACAGATGGGTGGACATCCAGAAACACAGACTCTTATGTAACAGTGACCTGCCACTTTATTTCCCCTACTTGGAAAATGAACAGCTGCGTACTTCAGACTGAAGTAATGAACGAGTCGCACACTGCGGATAATGTGGCCAATGCACTAGAAAGATGTCTTACTGATTGGAAAATTAAAGACAAAACGTTTGCTGTTGTTTCTGACAACGCTTCAAACATGGTCGCTGTGATGGAAAAACTACCCCAACACCACATGCGTTGCTTTGCACACACCCTGAATCTTGCGTCCCAGAAAGCAATGAAAGTAGCCGCAGTCTCAAGAGTCCTTGCAAAAATTCGAAGAACGGTCACTTTTTTCCACAAGAGTGCTATTGCTACTCGAATATTAAAAGAGAAACAACTGTTGCTCACCCTACCAGAACACAAGTTAAAGATTGATGTGTCGACAAGATGGAACAGCTCCTATGAGATGGTAGAGCGGTTTCTAGAACAGCAGCCTGCAGTACACGCAACTATGCTCAGTAAAGAAATCAGGAAAAAGCAGAGCGATCTTGCAACCCTAACTGATACTGATCTCACGGTAGCAGAAGACGTAGTACGTGTCATGAAGACAGCCACTGTCGCACTGAGTGAGGATACGGGTCCAACTATCTCAATGGTCAACCCCCTCTATCAGAAATTGCTCCAAGACCTCTCACCAAAACCAGATGACAGCATGGCCACAAAAGACATGAAGAGTGTGATGCACACAGATTTGAAAAAACGATATCAAGGTAAGATATATGGTTATTGGTTAAGAAAAAGTCAACACTAGTTCCAAGGTCCAACATTGTATTTGACTTAGACTTTGTTTGTATTTAAATAGTCATTAATCAAATGGCAAATGTCATTTTCTTTGACAACAATTTTGTGTGATTTATTCAAAGCTGGATTAAGTCTTAGTGTATTATTTATATTTGTAAAACTCCAACTGCATTATTGACTTCATTGTAGAAAATTCTGTTTCAAATGTTCACTTTTATTTTATCATTTTAGATGACCAAGACTTCTTGTTGACCGCATCAGCACTTGATCCTTGCTTCAAGGGTCTGCCTTTTCTGGATGATGTGACGAAGCATCAGCTGTACTCAAACCTGGCGGTGATCACAAGCGAGATGAATGATCTTTAGATGCAGGTACATTGAACTAACTAATGCTCAAAAGCATTAAAATGCAATTCCTAATTCGTAAATGTAAAACTGATAAACTCATGCTTCCTTCTTTGAGAGGCATTTTAGAAGTTTGGAGAACATTTATGATGAGAAATATATGGATGACAACTTCTTTATTCATGATATGCATATCATGAATAAAGAAGTTGTCATCCATATATTTCTCATCATTATCATGCTTCCTGTTGTGTGAAATTGTAATTAATTCTCTCATAAAATTAAATACTTGTTATCTCAATTTTGTCAAATGTGACGGACATTTAATAAAAGTTGTTGCAGTAACTAAACTTAAATGAAATTTAAAAATAAATTGAAGTTGCATTGTTAATGGCTTTGAGTGTATATCTTTGTAGTTTAGATGCTGAATAGTGAATAATTGATAGTAATGTAAGTTATGTAACACTCTTTAGTGTTTGTGAAAATTGTTATCATGTCAATCGTTATTTAATGTGCTTAACCTTTATAATGATCAGCTAGTGACTGTCTACTGACTGATAGAGTAACTGATTCAATAACTATAGAATTGGTTTACCACTCCATGCTTTTTATTGCTTTATTTTATTTTGTTCCGTAAATAACTACTTTTCACTTCAATTAAAACATGATTTTGTCTTCCAGGTTAAAAGGGAACCTCAAGTTGAGCTTGATGGTGAACAAGAACCGCCACTGCCTCAGATGCCAGAGCCAGAGCTCCTTGCTGAAGTTGCTGAAGCTGAAGCTGAGCCTGAGACTGGAGGTTGCTTAAGTTCAGATTCATCCCCCGCTGAGAAGCAGATTAAGTTGGAATTTGACAGGTCCCAAAGCCAAACGTGTGTTCTCCACGAGATGTTTGGGGACACTTTCATAACTAAAGTTGAAGTAAAAACCAAATCCTCTATTGAGATGGCGCCGGACGAAATCCATCGTTATCAGAATGTGGACACGCCTCCTCTTAACAGCTGTCCACTCAGATGGGGGAGTGTCAATTCAATTTATTTTCCAAATCTTGCCAAAGTTGCAAAAACGTACCTAAGTGTACCTTCTACATCTGTACCTTCTGAAAGGGTTTTTAGCACAGCAGGGGATGTTGTTACCGCCCAGAGATCGGCCCTAAAACCAAAACATGTCAACAGACTCATCTTTCTTAAAACAAATCTTAAGCTGCAGTAGTGTAATTGTTGAGGCTGAGAACTTAGAGAAGTTGCTGTTACTAACTTACTACTATATGTCTGTATCGTACTAGCCTACTAGGTGGTCAACCTGTAATGTGTTCTCACTGTTCTCATTGTTCTGAGTTCTCAGAGTTCTGATTTCTAAAATAGTGAAGTACAGAAGAAATTGTTCTTGTTTAAAGTTTTCGAGTTAGTTAACTGAATTTTAAAAGACATTTGTTATTTAAATTTGTTAAGCTGCAATGAAATGCTGACGTGTTGTGGTCAAATTGTGAATGGTGAGTCGTTTTTTTGACTTCTTAAAAAAGACAATGTTAGGCACTAAGGCTTTTACTTAGGCTGCAGAGATACACTAAACACACTTATAAATTAAGTGTAATGGATGCCATTCGATGGTGACTTTCTGTTTTTTGACATCAGAATTTCAGAAATAAATCAACTAATATCAAACATTATTTTATTATGTTTTATTGGCAATTTTGCAATAACACAAATACACAATGTCAATAAGAATTGTACATTTAAGGATTAAAGCTGCTGAAGCACTCACAACAGTCATAAATTTCTGATATGAAGTGATTTGCCTGCAAATAGTTAAACGTATTTGAAAAGACTTCAAGAAAAAAGGTTTGCTCATAATTAAAGTGTATCGCGATACGTATCGTATCGCGACCCCCGTATCGTGATACGTATCGTATCGCCACCCCCCGTATCGTTACACCTCTAATTGTTATATAAGTATATATAACCAAAGCATATTAAAGATGCAAAGAATCTACTAATGACAACTTAATATCTTAAGTGATGTATCATTTTAGTGCAAAAGAACTACTCTGAAAGCATTTTTTAAAAATTAATGAAAAACAGCACTTTGATGGTAACAAATAATATGAATTAGTTAAAGAATATTCATGCATGTATACTCTAAAGTTCTATATGCAAAAACAATTAATTGTGCAATAAATATCTAATTTATAAAAATAAAACACCACTATTTTCCTTCATTTTTAGGTGTTTTCCCCCAAAAATCGCGTTTTCCAAGAAATTGCACCACTACAAAACTTGACAACCCCCTGGATTATAACATCACTCACGGGAAGCCGGTTACTGCAGAAATGAGCTTAAACGGAGCCCTGATACTATTTTTAGTAACTGTTACATCTCAGTCGGAGGAAAAACACGGACACGGGTAACTTGTCAGGCATGCGAACATGGATGTGAGTACAATCTATCATTGTAACTTACTGGCATCATTACACTCATAATAATGAATATGTACATTGCCATTTCAAACAGATCAATTCAGCGATTATGAAATATTAGCAGGTTTTGTGGAGATGAAATGGAACAAAGTTCATTTTCTTGATTCAATAGTGACACACATTTCGATGAAAATATGTTTTCATATGATGTTATAGTCAAATCGTATGCAAACATTTGTTTTATATGAAAATTCATCTTAAAAGAATTTTCAGATGTTACAAACTTTAATGAGGAGTGTTACAAAGAAAAACGGAGCCATATCTTTACTGTTACGAACTTAAAAGGAGCAAATATTTTGCTAAACTGCTTATCCTTGCTTTTCAGGACCGCTGTAAATGTTATTATACGTTCAATACAGCAAGCGTCTGTTGCTTACACACCTTTTGCTCATTTGATGTCAATGGTGTAACATATGATTCACCATTCATCAGTGTTTTGTTTGGTAAAGAATAAATAAAACACAAAATTAAAATTTAAGGTATAACGAGTGAAGGTTTGGATTCACATATGTCAAACGTTATAAATGGTGTTATTTTATCTGGTAGTAAGACAAGTTTTGATGAAAACAATGTGAAGTTCAATCGGTAACTGACAATATCAATCTTGAATTCCTTATCTTGTTCATGATCTAAAAATACTTGTCAATGTCAAACAGAAAAAGAGTGAGTGAGTGAGTGAGTTGTTGTTTAACGCCGCTTTGGCAGTATTGCAGCCATTAGCGGCGAGATATTTAATTTATTAGCCTAATTTAAAAAAGAAAATTGCTATTGAAAAACAAAACACGGCACGAAGGCCGTAAAAACATCAGCGTATTATCACAAGTTGAATAAAAGCTGATAATGAAAAGTTAAAATTTACAATTTGTCAATAAGGTGTATAGCCTTCAAAAAATCTAAAACACGATGCTCACCGAAATGAGTAAAAACTTGATTGATTGAAATAGAAGGATAAAAAGTTTCCCTGATATGTGCAGTGTCCCAACACTCACATAGAATGTGTTTGATTGTGAGAGGACACTGACAGGGTATACATACTGGGGGATCTCCCCCCTTTAAAAGATATGAGTGAGTAAGATGAGAGTGTCCAATACGACATCGTCGTAGGACACAAGCTTCCTGCCGGGTAAAAGAGGATAGAGATTTGTAACCTAAATGAGGTTGAATAGTGTGAAGTTTGTAATGATGTTGTTGGTCCCATTGGGACTTCCAACGTTGTTTAATGTAAGATTTAATAGCAGGTTTGGAATCCGTATATGGAACTTTGGAAGGAGAAATATGTTTGAGGTTTAATGCTGATTTAGCAGCTGAGTCAGCTTTGTTATTACCTCTAATACCCATATGGCTAGGAAGCCAGCAGAAGACGAGAATTATGAAGTAATAAAATATCCCTGATAATTGGGTGATCACTCTTACAGTTTTTAATTGCTTGTAGGCAAGAAAGTGAATCGGAAAAAATAATGTAATTATTTAGGGTTGAGTTTTTAATGTGATGGACGGCCTTAAGGATGGCCTTAGCTTCTGCAGTAAAGATGCTGCTGCCATCATGCAGCCTTGAAGCATATGTTGTTGAAGGAGTCACAGTTGCTGCTGCAACTGTGGATCCATCCTTAGAGCCGTCAGTGTAAATTGGTTTATAGTCTGCGAAAAAATCACGTATTTTAAAAAATGCCTGTTGAAATATTAATTGGTCTGTATTTGATTTTTTATGAGTAGATAGAGAGAGGTTTACACGGGGCCTCACCAGCTGCCATGGCGGAGTGGCAAGCAGACCGTGCTCTGCTATTGTTGTTAGGTCGATATCAGAATCTTCAACATGTTGTTGAAGTCTGATACCGAGTGGTGGAATTGCTTTAAGTTTTAAGTTATACAACTGCTGGTATTCTGGATTGAATACGCAGTTGTATGCAGGATTACAAGGGTTGGCTTTAAGTTTGGTGATATATTGTAGTGCTAGCTTGATGCGCCGATCTTCAAGAGATGGCTCATCAGCTTCAACGTAAAGGCTTTCAACAGGTGAAGTTCTGAAGGCCCCAAGACAAAGCCTGAGACCCTGGTGGTGGATTGTATCTAGCATTTTGATATATGAGGGGCGGGCAGATCCATATTTTATTGATTCATAATCCAGTTGGAGCGGATGAGTGATCGATAGAGATGAAGAAGAGTTTAGCCAAGCTGTTGATTTTAATGCTAAATAAGGTGACAGATAAAATGCTACCTTGTGGGACACCCATTTCTTGATCAAAGAAATCAGAAAGGGTGGAGCCCACACGCACTTTAAATTGGCGATCATGTAAAAATTGGAAATAAAATGAGGCATACGACATCGCAAGCCAAATTCAAATAAATCTTTTAGGATGCCATGCTTCCATGTAGTGTCGTAAGCTTTTTCTAAGTCGAAAAAGATGGACACAGCATGTTGTTTGTTAATAAATGCATCACGAATAAATGATTCTAAACGAACAAGATGATCAGTGGTACTACGTTGTTTGCGGAAACCACATTGAATATCAGTTAGTAATTTATTAGTTTCCAAGTACCAAACTAGACGATCATTGATCATCCGTTCCATAGTTTTACATACACAACTTGTTAAGGCTATAGGACGGTAGTTGGAAGGGTCTATATGATCCTTCCCAGGTTTTGGGATTGGCACAATAGTGGCATTGTGCCAACAAGATGGAAATTCACCTGTTTCCCATATATGATTAAATACCTGAAGTAGAACCTCAAGGCAAGGTTCCGGTAAATGTTTTAAAAGCTGATAATGGATTTCATCAGGGCCAGTTGCTGTATCCATGAGCTTTAGAAAGTGCAGTTTTAAGCTCTGACAAGGAGAAGTGTTCATTATAATCTTCTCCATTGTCAGATTTGAAATTAAGTGGTCGTTTTTCCTGTACCTTTTGGTACTTTTGGAAAGCAGGGACATAATTTGCAGATGAAGAATTTTTAGAGATTGTTTCAGCCAACTTATTGGCAATGTCAGATTTTGATGTAATAAGGTCATCATTGACCTTAAGATGTTTTATTGTAGATTTGGAACCTTTGCCTTTAATTCTACTAATCATATTCCAGACTTTGCTTATAGGTGTTCTGGAATTGATCTTAGAGACATAGCCTCTCCAAGATTCGCGTTTTTGTTGATTGACTGTGCGTCGAGCTTTAGCTCGTGCCTTGCGACAGTTATCAAAGTTAATTCTTGTAGGTCGTTTACTGATCTTGCGTTCAGCTTTTTTACGCGCCTTAATGGCAGTATTGCAGGTTTCATTAAACCATGGCTTGTGAATGCGTGGATTTGCCGAGGTTTTAGGGATAGTTTCAGTTGCTATATCAATGAGACCTTTAGAAAAGGCCTCGACAGGATCAGTTGCATTAACTATTTCATCAAATATAATACGATCACGACATAGGGCAGAATATGTTCCCCAATCCGCCTTTGAAAATTTCCAACGAGGATTGTGTTCCTCAGGAATAGGTGATATGGGTTCTAATACAATTGCAAAGTGGTCGCTCCCACATGTATCCTCATGGACTGACCATGAAAAGTCATGTAAAAGGGATGCATCAGTTACTGATAAATCTATAGCTGTATATGATCCTGTAGCAGGATGTAGATATGTGTTTGTGCCATCATTAAATAGACATAAGTCATTTTGAGTGAGGAAACTTTCTAGTATTTTACCCCTAGAATCTTGGGTATTACTATCCCAGAGGGGATTGTGACCGTTGAAGTCACCCATGATAATACAAGGTTTAGGTAATTGGGGAACAAGTTGATCAAGATCTTTTAAGAACAAAGAGTTAAAGTTTTAAATAATGATAAGCTGACAGCTACAGCTTGTAATTGTGTTTTTAATGGAATTTCTCTGTGGATAATTCCATCACGTACTAAAATTGATGCACCCCCCTTAGCCCTATCAGCAGAAGGGGAGAAAGAATTATAAGAAGTGAATGGTCTCATTGCAACTTTATCAGATTCTTTAAGATGAGTTTCTTGAAGGCAAATAGCTTGAGGATTGTACTTTTGGGCTAACAAGCCCAATTCATTAAAATTGACCTTAAAACCTCGACAATTCCACTGGAGAATCGCCATTAATGCGACGATAAAATAATAAAATATTAAAAGCTTCATGTTGGAAGTTTTATTGGAGAGAGGCGTCCATCTGAGGACCGACCCCTGTCTCCCTTCTTGGGCGAGTTATGAGGTGTTATGTCTGAAGCGTCCATAAGGACTTCATCAGACCCAAGGTCAAGAGACCCAAACTTGTTGTGGATCTCGACCGCATTCCTTTGGCCTTTGGGTGTGCGGTCAGATGTTTTGGTTTTGGTTTTGTTATCAGTTTTGGGATTAGATTTCTGGTTTGAGTTTTGATTTGCTTTTAGGTTTTTGGTTTGAGAAGCTGGTTTGATAGGATTTGAAAGTGCCAGAAGAGGAAATGTCATGGTACCTATGGTAGAAGAAGTAGAAGAGCGGAATGTTTTTAGAGTTGGGGGATCATTCACCCACTCGATGTCCGTCTGAGTGGACACAGAGGATTTAGTGGTGATTGCAGATGAAACAATTGATGAGTATGAGGGTTTTAGGACCCTCAGTAACCAGGCGTTTAGCTTCTGGGAAGGAGATATTATGGGTGAATTTGATTTTAAGGATTTGTGACTCCTGTTGCCACCGAGGGCACTCCTTGGAGGTAGCCATGTGCTCGCCAGCACAGTTGGCCCATTTCGGCAACTCTGTGCAGATTTTCGGATGGCTTTCATCCTCAGGTTTGCCACACTGAGGACAAACACGCTCATTCGCCCTGCACGAGTTGCTTCCATGGCCAAACTTCTGGCATCGGTAGCAACGGAGGGGGCTAGGGATGTAAAGTTCAGTAGAGAGCTTGTATCCTGCATAAACTGTTTTAGGAGCTTGTGGAAGAGAAAATGTTAAAAGGTAGGTGTGAGTTTTTATGATGTTGTCCTCCTTCTTGATTGTGAAACGCTTCACAGCTGTAACTGCCTGGTTCCTGAGGTTGTCAAGAAGCTCTTGCTCAGTGGAATCCTCGAGACATCGATCCTTGTCTCGGATGATGGCTTTGCTGCTGTTCAGTGAAGTGTGAGGTGTGACCTTTACAGGTTTGTCAACAATGGTTTGCAGTGTTTGAAGTGATGTTGCCTGTTGTTTTGATTTAACTTCTACCAATAGGTATCCATTTCTGATCTTCTTGACCTCCTTCACATCACCAGCAAGACCTTGAATGGTCTTGGCTGTGGCGAAGGGGTTGAGGCGGAGAGGTTGATCATCAATGGATGATATGACTAAGAACCGGGGAAAGTTGCTTGAAGAAGATGAGTTAGATGTTGAAGATGAAGATTTGATAGATTTTGATATATTTTCAGCAGATGTCGATGAGGTTGCCTCTTCCTCAGAAGAGGGGCCCTCATCCATTGAATGAGTACGTTTTTTTTTGCCTGTTCTTCCCATGTTAGGTGGATGAACATTCATCAGCCTGGGTCCCCACCCACCACGGAGCACCAACAAGGGCAATGCTATACGTCAGCGGGCGTCCTGCTGACAGCACCGGGGATACCAGGATGATATACTCCACTAAAGTACTGGATTGACCCATGGGCAACCGCTATCTTGGAAGCTGAGTTAAGTAGAAAAAAGAGCGCAAAAAAGCACTAAGAAAAGCCAGCCGAAAGTAGAGATAAGTACATCAGGAAGGATAGCGTTTTAATAGGTGGTGAAGGTATGCAAGAGAGCAAAAAGAAAGTAAGGGGAAAAAATTATTGTAAAGAGAGAATGATGAGAGAGATGTGCGCAACCAAGTGCTAGGCATGACCAGCCGATTGACCAGACCGGGCCAATCTGGCCACCTGTCTAGATGAAGTCGGGGCCAAAGCAGTGTATTGTTCAGTGTTAGCTTTAAACTAAACACATCCCTCAACCACCAGGCATCCTTCCTCCACCCGTACAGGTCGCAGCCCACGGCAAACGGACTGCCCCCTTTTAGTCGCTTCTTACGACAAGCAGGAGGAACTGAGGGCCTATTCTAACCCGGGCACCCCACGGGGGCAGAAAAAGAGAATGGATGTTTTAGTATTTGGAATATGTTGATGAATATTTGAATTCAAAAGAGACAAAATGTTGATTTGGAACAAAATGTAATGAAAAATGTATATTGTGCAAAATTTAAAAGAAATGACCAAAACCTTTTGATTGCAGTATTAAGGGTTTCGTTAATACTTTTCAATGTCGGTAATGTCTGACATGAACTCTATCTGTTTGTTGCAGACACTCAATAGTTTGAAAACTGCACACCAGCTTACACGGCTAGCTGCAAAAGAGGTTTTTGTTGTTATGCTGTCAGACCTGGACAGAATAGCCAGAAGTGAGGTTCCACATGCAATACCTGTTTGCTATGGGCTTTCCGGATATAGCCTTCCAGTTGATGTGATCAGAAATGTGATGAAAGATGTATTAGTGAAATGCTATCAAACTTCAACTTCAGCTATATCATGTTCTTCTGACATTGTAGTTTGCAGGCCTTCGCCTGTAATATCATGAACACTTCCTTCCATGGCCGAAATTTCAAGTAATTCCGTCTGAAAACGTACCAATAACTTATTCTTATTGTCATAAATGAAAACTAAAGCGAGATTAACGAATATTTTCCTCCGTTTATTAGCGTAACACCCTCCGTTAAATTTTGTAACATTCAGAAATTTCCTCCGACGAAATGCGTAACAACTTGTAAATTTTGGTACACTGATATTTTGGTAAAATAGCTTGAAAAATGAAATCAATGACTTGCAAAAGTTATGTTGGTATTTGAACGATAATTATAATAAGAATTTTGTAATACGGACTGGCTTCCTGCAACCGAAATGAAACAAAAACCGAAACATTGGCTCAAATTTGTAAACAAATCACATAAATCCTTATTAATACAAACTGACAAAGGACGAACTACTTGTCTAACGTATTCTATATTCGACCTTTATCAAACACTATTTATACATTTATAAACGCAATGTCAGAGAAAAAAAGCAACCTCTCGGTCTGGCATGTGTTTTTCCTCCGACTGAGATGTAACAGTTACTAAAAATAGTATCAGGGCTCCGTTTTAGCTCATTTCTGCAGTAACCGGCTTCCCGGGAGTGAACATGGAGGTGTTGTAGAAGCTAAAAATGCATTCATAGTTTTTCTAGCCGATGGGGAGAGCAAACTCCTTAATTAGAGCCCTTTTTTAGTCTGGCTGGTGGACTAAAACTAAAATTCCCTGCAAAACCATTCAATGTTCAAATGTGTACATAATGTTTGTCTTCTGCCAGCCTCCATGCTCACAAGTTAAAACATCATCTTTCCGCTTTCGAATCCCAATTCCAACTTCGGCTTATTTCTTCATTTTCGCGTCTAAAATTGTCCTTAAAGTGGAAAACATAAAATGAAAGTTTATATCTCTACCATTCTGCCGCAAGTAGTTTTGAAGTGACACCATATTCTGATTGGACCAAATTCGCGCGAAATTCGAGTTTTGTATTTCGTTTTGGCCTATTTCATCATATTCGGGACAGTGTGAACCGGCCTTTCATCAATGTTATTTACGAACATACATGTATACAACTACTTTTAATGTGTAAGGCAATTTAAACGATAACTTAAAATTGAAATTAACAGGCTTTCGCCAAGTCAAGGTCACAGCGAGGTCACGGACTTAATCATGCATTTGCGAAAAGGCCTTATTTCAACTATTAACACTTTGAATCATTACAGGATTGTTTTACACAATAAAAAGTGATCATGAGTTTGTGACCTTGAAGGTCATGAGATATTGGTTAAGGCCATGTTAACCCTTTGATCAAATTTTGAAATCAGAAATACGTTTTAAGAATAAACTTGTGTTAAGTGACCCCAGTGATGATTCATCTTTTTAGTAATAACCCCAATGATGAACACAATTTTGTTATAGTGTGGAGAAGGCGGAACAGGGAAAGGCGAGAACCTGACCCTGAGTTTCGGGGCTGCTCTGCTTTTGCGGTGTCCCGCAAACGCCAATCGTTTTTGTTTAATTGTTATGATCTGACCAGAAATACTCATGTTCCTGTCGATGGGCATATATAATACACATTTAATAGGACCAATTACGTATTCAGTTTTGAAAATGCCTTTCAAAATGAAGAAAAAAGTCCCAGTCTTGTAGATAGATACTGGACCTGGCACTAATGACTATCCATAAACAACAAAGGACATAAAACTGGATCAAAGGGACCAACGGAAATAATGCAACACCATGCTATTGTGTCCACTGATACAGACATAGTGACTCTAGCCCCTAATTAAACTACGCATTATAGTCAGTCTTAGGTGCCGTACTAGATTTTGTTTACGCTTTCTCGTCTTATATGTTTGTATCACGAATTTTAGACATGAGCATTGTTATTGCCAACATGATTTGTAAAGTAATTTGATAATTTTCACAAGATTCTGTGTGGCCCAAATCATTAATATATTTTCCCATGATGTGTCATGGCATGATATGTGTCGACGTCGTACACGCGTATCATTTTGTCGATGTAAGCAATTAGTAAATAAAATTAGCATACAGATACACAATCTCATGTATTGTACTTATACATGTATCTCCTCTGTTCAATACTGATGTGACAAGTCTTACGGTTTGGTCCTCAAGGGTCATACCAGTATCTTTAAGCGAGGTAATATATTTCTTGCCATCAGATCATCTCGGATAAGGCAGTTGTACTATTGATTGGTATAGTGTCTTTCCGGACTAATTATAATATCTTGGTAGTGATAAAGTCAATTAACCCGATCCCCCTTTCTGCTTATGGCGAATAACGAATCCTATAATTATGGAGACGATAAACTATTGCTTTCTGTCTACAAGCTTTCTATTTCGGTCACATCTTTCTTTCATTCTTATTAATATTGATCACACTGTATTTGCCACAGTTTACCTGAATCAATTTTCTGACGTGACAAAATAGCATCAACCCAGGTCTGCTCTTCCCTTGATACAGTATTGTATTGTAAACAATTACACATACAATGCATTTGTCATGTTTGTTAAAATATCAGAAAAACCCAACTAATTTAAACTTGAGGATAGAGAAGATGGCTGCTGAATTGTGATAAAAAGATTCTTTAAACTAAGTTTAAAATTGGCTCCGCTTGTGTTGAGCCTCTGTGATATAAATGTTGCATATTTTCTTCGAATGTGTAAATGATGGAGTGAAATTCGCATAATAAATCCGCACAGCAAAATTCAAAACAGCTGATAACATTGCTTTGAGTTCAATAGTAGCAGTTACGTGTTTCCCATGTCGCATACTTTAAGATTAAAATGGCAACTTTTGTGTTTTGATTGGTGAAGTAAATGTACGTGTATTTATATAAAGGTACGGTAACACATTTACAATTTACACGTTTTTAATATGGAACACAATGAAACATTGTCTCCTATGTCTGGAAAAAGATCACGCTTGACCTATTTTAAACAAATATGAATCATATGTCAGCATCCCATATCTCCAACATTCACTTCTCATATACTTTTGATATCAACAGAACTACTTCGTACAAATAGCTTTCGTTGGTAACATTTATTCATCCTCTTAACACAAGTGTCACGTTGTTTGAGAGAGAGAGAGAGTTTTTATTCAGTAAAGGGGTCATAGGCCAATTATATATATCAGATTATATAGTACATTACATATATAGAGCACCGTACACAATCAGGGCAATTACAGCGGGTGTTTTTGTGCTTACAAGAATTTTGTTATATATTCTGACAGATTATTGATGACAAAGGTATTCTTTGAGGAAAACAATTAAGTTCGTTTTACTTCAGAGGAATATCTGTGATAATATTTTGGAAGTATATCATTTCTTAATTTATTACAGAAGGGACATTCAGGCAAGAGTGATATCCATTCTCTACTTAATTTCTAAACGTCAACGTAACCACTGCTACTATTGTTACTGCGGGTTGCTGGTGATATTAGAGTCTAATCCTCGCGCACAAATGTATTACTTTCATGACAAAAATATGTTTATATCTCATCTTAACACAAGCAACGTACAAAACAAACTTTTTATATTTTCTTTTATTTTGATGTTGTTGGATTAATAGACACACACTTTGATTATACCACTGAAAATGATTCATTGAAGGGGAAGGTTAATATGACCCCTTTCGAAAATATAGAAACTCATTTGTTGAAGGTGAACAAAAGAACCATCAGAAGATATTTCAATCCATAATAAATAGGACTGCAACAGAGTTACATCATGGCTTCAGAAGCCAACTGAACTAAATTCTATTTTTCAAAAGTTATCTGTTCATATTTCCTACACACGTCTTTACACACGTTGTTTTTGGAATCTTCTTAGGTAGACAGATAGGAAATCAAAAAGCGATTGTTTTATGACGCCATACAGTAATGCGTCAACGAATTCAAATCTAAGAAAGTAATGTACATGTTTGTCGATAAAATAGTATTTTTCTTGAATTTCTCCTTTTCAGAATTGTTAACTTAAATACCAGACATCGTAGCCAAAAAAGCGAATTAACCATATTGAAAAAGCGATATAGTCACCACAAGTGTATTTTAACAGACATATAAAAAATAAACGTACCATACTCTGTTGTATGGAAATGTGAGTACTTCTTTAAAAGCATGTACCAGTACGACAGCAGCATTCAAATGTTTACTCTTTTGAAAATATGAAGACTTTTCTTTTGTTCTTCAGAAACGAGTTAGCATTTATGAAAACGGGAAAATATATATGAGGAAACAATCTGGATAAGTTATTTCTGCCTGTAAAACAACTAATCTTTGTAACATATAGACTCGAGTATAATCTCCTAGGATTTTGGAAACGATTTCATATAAGTGTTTGAATGTACAATGTATATAACTAGTCGAATACGTATCTACATGTATTACAGGTATCCACCTCAAAGGTAATATGTCCACTACGAATTCGAAAATTAGCCTACCTCGGTAACGAAATAATCCGGTGATACTCAGTTTCATGCAATGCTATTTAATAAGCTTCACAAAAGCATTTAGGTGGCATTAACTACTTTAGCAAAAACACATTAAATACACTACGTTACAAAAATAGTGCAACCCTCAATGCAATACATTGTATCAATAAAACAAACTGGACTGTTTTGTTCTTCAATATGCAAAAAGAAATTAAGCTTGTTAAGCATTTAGAAAACTGACTTGAATTGTATCTCATCCTATATAATTATTTTATCCTATGTTAATATTTACGATAAGAGCACAGGTGCACATATTATTTTTGCATAGAAACATCCCGTATTTCGTCGCTTGTGATGTCGAAAAAACAATTGTTCATGACGTTACTGTAGCAAAGAGGAGATTGGCCTTTACCTGGCTATTTTTACGCGAACAAATGGAATACTACGTACAATGAAGAATTTATAACACTCGAAATGGTGTCATATGAGTCACGAAACTCACGCGCGCTCGATCTATACAAAATTCCATACTCTTTTCTTAACTCATATGACACACTTCCTCGGGTAACAGTCTCTATTCATACATCGCCACAAAAAAAAGTAAAAAAAGCCGGGTTTGATGCCACTTTAAGAAATAAATATGCACAGCAGAACTGAAAAGAACAAAAACAAAATACAATTTCAAGCAGTGCCATTGATCAGTGATCTCTTCTCTTTCCATGTTTTTGTCAATTGTCATCTCTGGTTGTTAAAACTTATTACATCACCAATGCACAGAACAAGGAGGGTGTATCTGTATCTATTTCCTTTCTCCGTGAATATAACATAGTATTCGTCATTAAAAGAAATGAATAGATAATTATATATTCATCGTAAATCAAATCATTGTTGTATGGCCATTATCTGTTCCGAAAACTTTAATTTGTAATGACTTTGAAAAGTTTTAATCCACTTCAAAACTATTTTCAAAACAAATTCTCAACCAGACACGTCAAAACTACAGAAATATTATCAGCACATACCATCAATATCTTATGAGATGATCCTTGAGACGACGCGGAGTCAGGAGTCGTTTATGTTCAGTCTATGATAGATTTCCTGTCATTATAGAGACTTTGATTGCTGGAGGATGTAAGTGCTTAGGAGTCACTGTGGCCACTGGTTTATATCATTTCGTTGCGGAGAACAATATACGGTTACATATGTTGTGTGGGATGGTAACTACTCTTTCAGTGTACATGGGTTTTATACAAAACGACATTATATATTGGTTAATTTGTTGCAACGTCAACAAGTATGTCTTCCATGAGTGAATGGGCAGAGTATATACTCAAGATAGAAATTTGTAATGTAAATTGTGCCAATAATCTGGATGATCAATGATCATCAACGTCACGCGCTTGCATTGAATGATCGCCAAAGGACAATGCCTGGCGCAACTACATTATCTAGCTGAATGAATGTCCGCGAGTTAGGACATCATAACACGTTCATGGCCTAATATCTAGACATAATGCCAAATTGTGAATATATTACATTGATCTGAGCCAATAGGTCTGGTGACGTTAGTTATGACCTTAGATCATCAGAAACGTCATGACATATGTGGCTTGACGTAATCGGTTTAGGATCCAGAGATCCATAGTATTACCTATTGCCATTCATTGCCTTTTGTCTGTCAAACAGTCTAACACACTTAGTACCGTTGCCCTGGGCGGCATCTATTGGTAAGTCGATTTAGGTCATATTCTGCAGATGACTATTGACTTTCCTGATGAAAGTTGACACCAGTACTATTAATTGTCCCACTGTTGTCTGTATTCAAAGTAAATGGCGAATACTTCACGATCGTATAATCACGTGCTTCCCTTAATGAAAGATAAACTTTCTAGTCAATAAAGACTACCGCCATGCTTCAAACAAGTATTCCCTGATGAAGCTTCGAAACAAGAAGCAGAAATATGCATTAGACGATAAAGTATTGATTATGGAAGTTGATATACGTATTCAATGTACTATTTAAATTTGATTATATATGACTGTTCAATGAATCCAACCAATTGAGTCATCACATTTGTACAAAACGAAAGATGTGAAACAAGTGTAGGAACGATCACAGTTCAAATTGCCCAGCTTCCTACTTTGTTAATGTGGTTTCTGACTAAAAACGTTATAATTATCAATATTGATCATATGACTGCAGTTGAACGAATTAGTTATAGTTTCAGAAATAAAACTCCACCTCAACAAAATCACGATCATACAGATTTGTGTTTAAGTCATGTTTCCATGGACAGTACAAATATAATTCAGCCACAGGTCTTACCTGCAGTAAGGTTATCTGGTGATCATAATTGACATTTATACATGATGTATGAAGTTTAATGAAGCTATTTTGAGTCGATTGTGATATATCTTCTTGACAAAACATTTAACTAGAGAAATCATTCCTTCATGTGAGGCAGGGGCGTTTTCTATATGGAAACGCCCCTGCCTCATATGAAGTAATGTTTTTCCTGTTACTATTATATAACTTTTAGACGCTTAAAGGTCCATCCAATGTGTTGTTTGGGGTCACATATTCCAAACATTATAAATGGTGTTACTTTATCTATAAGTACCGACTGTTACCGTAAACTACTATTTTGATGATAGTAGACTTAGTATATTGACGATATGAAGATAAAAGTACTGATTTCTGATCGAAAACCGGACAATGCACCGCGTGTCGCGCGCGCCAATGAGTCCAACGTAATTTTGGAATCTTATTTAAAACAGACAACTAACAAATTTGGGTTGATAATGTTGAATAGGTCATATAACTACTGTGCATGTAAATGGAACGTGCTGTTTCGGTTTCTGCACATGCAAAATGATGTTATTCGATTTTAATTGGAAAATAATAATTATGATATATTAGGCGATTGGGGAAGAATATGCAAGCTGAGTGAATTTGTTTGTATTGTAAACAGCACATATGGTGAGTTTGAGCGTATTAAAGCCAAATATATTTTTATGAAACACAATGGATGCAACTCTAACTTCATATTCACTCGAATTACAATATGAAAACAAGAAATAATATGAAAACCATTATCATGACAGATCAACGAATTCCTGCAATCAATTCCTGACATATGAAATGTCTAATCTATGCTGCTGAAATTGTCCGATGACTCATTATTTTAGAAAACAATTATAACCAAGTGAATGTTGGCGTTTGTTTAATCTAGTTCAAGTTGATTTTTCTGCATATTCATAATATTCCGATTGAAATCGCTCTATTGAAATTATGACATATTATGGCCATACTTTGTATGTTTTATACAATCAAGATTATTTTTACTGGTTCTGTCCTCCGCACTAATGCAAGTATAAGCAAATTATAATGAAATTACTCGCCGCATGTGCTGTAAAGTAGTGTTCCTTTCTGCTTGTGAAATGTATACAACAAATACTTACAGAAGCTTTGTCATATTCACGAAATAGGGGATTCAGAGCTTGTTTTGGATATCAAGGGTGTAAATTATATGTCCGCCCCAATTTGAGGTGGAATTGATGTTGGATACTGTGGAATTGAGTAGAAGATAAGGGAAAGTTGTGGTGTGATGGATATAGGCGAACCATTTTGTTCTTCAAGATGAGACTGATTAATAAGCTAAAGTTACGGTTCACTAACAGGTTTCAGTTCTGACAGATCATTACCTTCTAACTAGGATAGACACATTCATTATATTACCGTGGTGTCAGCGTGACATCTTACATTTCCGTTGACAGGTTTGTGAAACTCATGTGATTTTGAAACTCCAATTCGTGACATATCTCAAACTTGAATTCGATAAGATGAGGTACATGTAAAAGCGTTTAACTTATATTCGAATGTATATGATTTATATGTCGAACGTACCAATAAGATCAGTATTTAATAAACTGTTCGCAGAAATCAAATCATGATGGTATTATGTCATATCAAACACCAATATCTACCATAACGGGTATAATTGAAATATTCTGTATATCTTGTGCGTAGGATATGTATGCTAATGACGAAAAGTAAATTATATATTATTCAACACATTTTCGTGAAGAGAAAGATAAGAGATAATTCAACCTAACTTTTCAGGCTGAAAACCCTTACTATGAAGTCAGCATGAGAAGCTTTTGAACCAAATTGGCGTAGGCGTTAAAGGTTCAGGACGACCAACGTGTCGAGTTTTATCATGGAAAAAACTCGTAACTTGTTTTAAAAAATCATACCAATGCTGCGAGCAAAAATGGAAATCATGGCAATGTTGTAGGGCACGTGACTTTGACGTCATATTGTTTGTGAAAGATTTTTACGCTTTCATACCCCCATGTACCTTTGGAAAATACATCTCTCCTGAAATATATACATTGGAGAGTCTATTCATGCACATGCTTAAGCATTGTATTGACAAGGTACTTATAACAGTTGCAAATTATCAATACTTCTGGCACGGTGAGCACGCAAAATCAGTGATTCCTATACCCCCGCTACGAAGTAGTTTCAGCGGCCAGCATATCCGTCCGTCGTCACACTTTTTGTTCCACTCATTTCTGAGACACTAAATGTTCAAATGTAACAACACGATACACATAATCACTTTGATGTGTATATCTGCTTTTTGTATGTTTTATACCCTCATTTGCATAAAGTCGTCTTTGAATATTTTCGCAAATTTGTTTTACTTCCGTCTTTCACACATTTTTTATAAATATATAATGAGATAAATGTAAGTCTCTGCTGCGTTATTATGATCAGGAAGCTAATTTCATTTGAGAATGATATTTGCCTGCCATATTCTCCCAGTACCATGACCCTCTCCCATTCTTAGTAGTGGGAACCTGTTGTTGTCACTGCGTAAAGTACAACATGTTCTTGTTTGCACTTTAAGGAAAATACGGACGGTGTAAATTGTTTTGGAAACAACATGTTATCGCTTGCACTTAAAGGACAGAACGGACGGTGTATATGTTTGAGAAACGAAATTGGAGGGATACTCCCGCTTGTTTATTGTAGAAGTGCATAGTATATGGATTATGCGCTTTGTGCTTCAGTGTTTATGTAAGTAAGAATCAATAATGTGTTGATGGTAGCTAATCCTTATCAATCCTCATCCAGGAAGCTAATACCAGTGTTTACTTTCACTTTGAGTAATACATCGCCATTTGCAAATATATCTAAATAACTCCATGATGCATCTTAATTCATATGAGCTGCCACACGAGCCACCATGGATTTCAAAAGGAACTCTCTGAACATTCAAACACAACAATGAAACAATTATGAAAAACTACAAAATATAAGCTCTGCATGTGTACAGATATTTTTAGTGATTTCTACTGTCCATATGAACAATTTAAAAAAAAACGTTGAACATAAGTCTAATATTTCATCACATTTGTGCCCTACCCAAAGTATTTGAAACCGTTTATATTATCAATCTCAGAAAAAAAAGTTCACCATGACATTTACAAATGTGTTGTATGTAGCTGGTCTTGTCATGTCATAATGACGACGTTTATTGTTGAAAATAGAACATTAACACAACATTAAGTAGATTTATATCACACGTACCAACTCCACAGCTCATGCGGTAGTAGATACATCCATTAGATTAAACTGATGTATACTTCTCAATATCTGGCTCCATTAGACATTTTAGTGGGCGAAATTTATGGCAACGGCAGTATATTTCTTATGTTATGGATAGATCATGTCGGTGATTGTATTATTTCCATGAATACATAGTTTCCTCAAACTGAAAGAACAATACAGATTGTAATTCTCCAAAACTTCAAAGCGGCTACAAAGCAACATTTGGGTTAAAGGGGTTCGAAACAATTTCCCACGCACATCTCCAATTGTCAGGAGTTAATTAACTCAGGAGTTAATAGCTTAGGTAAATTTTTCATCGACAGTGTGTTGTGAGAAACATTAAAAATCAAATTACCTTTGGATACTAATAAAGAAAGGTAACGGTATTATGGTTGTGTGACATAGTTTATATGTTATGGTAAAAAGATTATCTGCTCTTCAACCTTATATAAATGAATTATGTAATAAAACAATTAAATTTTCCATTGAAGAGTTATCTCCCTTTGCCAATATGTTTCATAAATATTCAACTTCAGCATCAAATTACTCAGAAAATAGGTCCGTGACATATATTTGTTATTTTCTATTATTTTTCAGCAGTAAGGTTCCCACAAGTTTTATCATGTTTGAATTATTTTTCATTTATTTTTATTCTTGAACAGGACTTTTGAAGTTATTTCTGTAGAATCCATTGTTGACATTGTATATTATCATATAAGGTTAATGAAGAAAAAGCAACATACAAATTGCAGAAATCACTTTTCTATTCTAATAACATTCCATTTATGAAAGAAAACAACAATAAAGCTCTGAATGATTATCATTATTTTTGAAAAAGTGACTTTAACAAAATAAAACAAGTTTGCAATTTTTGAGACATTACCATAAGAAAACATCATTTTGCAGAAAAAAAAGGTCCGTGACACGCACTTTTTCTTTTTGAATCTCGAATAATACATATTCAGCTTGCATCATGCCAATTTACAGCAATTTTTCATTTATTTTGATTAGTGTTGGGAACCTCTTTAAGCCAAGATGATCAGTACTATTTCTGACTAAATAATACACTTTTCAATGGATAAAGATATATACCTTGAAACATACAGACCGTCTGTAATCACTCACAAACATACGTCAATGTGAACATGTGTATAGTTCATTATTTGTTCTTCGGTTGTTTGACTTCACGTCCAGACAGAAACGCCTACATACACTATTAGGAAACAAAGGGCTTGGATGCACGCACTGGCAGAAAAACGGACATTTCTATACTCCCCGCCATCTTAGTTACGGGGGGAGATAAACAAAAACAATCTTTTGTGTGAGTGTTTGATCTTACCTTGTTTTCAACAGATATGAGACGACCTAACATAGGTAAATATTTGTGTATATTCATATAATTTTCTTGCACGTCATTTTCAAATTATCATTGCAGTAAATCAGAAATCGATACGACAATTTGACAAGAAACATGAATTTCGTTATCCTATCGGTGTAATTAGTAGAGTTTCAGTTTTTCAAAACGGAGAAATACAATGAGCTTCACCGGGACAGCTCGGTGACATCTGGCTTATACTCTACTGAGAACGAATTTACTTTTTAAAAAAACACTCTCTATTTTTTAATGTTCCTCCATAGAGGAAACATATACCAACCAAAACCAGTGACCGTAGAAACGTGATCAAATACATGTATATTAATTAAGTCATTGACAACATCATCTTGTAAACGACGCATTGTTTATAATATTTAAGTCTGTCGTTTTGGTAGTTTTATGTTTTGTGCATATTAACAAACGTATATTTATACATGTATCTGTGGGGGTTAGAACCATTTAGAACCACAAATATATTTACATAGTTCTTTTAAAAGGTGTAGGTGTCTCAAAAGTGTAGGTGTGTCTGATTATAACATAACATATGAACATAGGAAATCATAGCAATGAGATCGAAAGTGGTGTATTAGCTTATTAGTTCATACCCACTTTCACCATAACAGAAGTTGAGTAATATCATTTGTATAAAAACATTGATGAGAAATACCAGAATATTCAAAGATAACTTTCTGGAACTTCCTGCTGAACGAGCATGCGCAGGAATATTCGTTCATCAGACTGGCGAAGAACCCTTATTCCACCTCCTCTCCGTCCCATCTTAGAGGTACAGATTGTAGTAAAATGCCTTTTAAACAATAATCAACAACTGACTGATTACATGCCAATTATGTTATCTTGAACGATTCCAAATCATCGCGTCATTCCCACCTCTGCAGCAAGATCAATCAATTGTTATCTGCAAATAAAGGACGGTAAATCACCAATGGACCCATAGCTAGGTCGGTACATCAGGAAACGAAAATGCCGAAAGTTCGCGTCAACCACATCCTCATTACTGAGTGAAGTGAATCTATCAATCGTCAATAATGGATCAACAGGAAGAATATACCAGTCAGGACAACGTGTGAAGTGTTGGGAATTGAAATATCAATTGCAAGGATCAAGTTTTCTAAAATTAAACCTTTATCCATTTCAGAGCTTTCTGCACAAGTTCAATCGAGCCGCCAATGCTATACATGCCTACTTTTCGTTTCAAAGAAGGATCGATCCGACATATCATTTAAAATGAAAATCCCACCCTGGTAGTGTCTATTATTTTCGTGTAATAACATCTTGGACCTATTCAGAGAATGTGAAAAGAGGATACATCCCAGAGATAATTAGCTGATAACCGACAAACTCATCGACAATATAAAGTTATACGTCACATGTATTTCTAAATACGGTGGTATTAGCTTTGATATCCTTTAAATGTGCTAATCTTTCCTTTAGATTGCATGCTTCAAACATAGGATGTGTCTCCTTTGAACTATTGTGTGTTTACTGGATCAGACTTATGAGACTGTAGTGCATACCCATAATACCTGGACTGGTCGATAGACGGTGTTGCAATGTACACCATAACTACGTAAAAGTGGGAAATGCTCAGCACATTTATAGAACAAACACATTTCAAATCGACATAAATACATTGTAATTGGTTGTCAATGTTTAGGTGTTCAATTATCTTTTACGACAGTGCAACAATTGATCCTTTGAAACAGGCAAAATTGAACTCACAGAAAATAATTGAAAAACAACAGGGAAACTCGTCTGCCCTGTGAAATATAGCACATGTTTAGCATTCTGTCAGTTACTTGCTGATGTTGTGACGCTATCTATTAGTCTGCATTGTTCTGAAACGTGTAGTTTCTACCAAGACATCCTGTGATGAACTTGCGATAACACAACTTTATCTGTTAAAGGACATGATATACAAGGTAATATTCTTTTTATCTTTGTAGACTGTTTGGATGGAAAGTCAATTGTACCAAGCACATACTTGACAAATTACTATGAGTTTATTTACTATCATAATCGTCTTCACACTGATGCAAAGAAGTCAATTACCTTTATAAAAAGGAATCGGAAAATATGGAGCCCCCAGCGCTGAACTTTGCATCGACAAAACTCGTCCAGTACGGTGAGAAAAAATAAAGGATCAAAGAACATGAAATTTAAAAAATAAAACTATCTTTCTTCAATAGCGGCATTTTGTTTGCAATTGACAGTTTGAAGGAGACATTTCACGTATTTTGAAAATTCGAAACGTTGAGAAAACATGCGTGTTAACTTTAATACAATCATTATGTTTCCCACCTTACATATTACTTCAACAGTTGCCCCTTTCAATGTTGATCCCACGCATGATCGTCTAGAGGAAGAAAACATGTCTCAGTTTTAATTTGGTTGTTTGGAAAACAGATTGTTTAAAGTTTCAGACTACATGTCAAATGAGAATAAATAACGGTACCGACACATGTGTATTGTTCGCATAGAATTGACCACACGTTTATTTGGATACATAACATACGAACCCTTTTATAGCTCTCTATCGGTTAGTTATGTTTCTTCTACTCAGTTTTCAGTACTTGTTAAGTAGGAAACGTTTTCTTTATCTGCCATTCTCCTCTGTCATATTACGTATACCTACACGTTGACGTGAAACTTAAGTGAACGCATGCACTTAACACAGACGATCTACTCGAGGGAATAGTTTATTCTTGTAATTTTCTCATTTTCTTACTTTTCAGCAAATGTTATATTGAGATTAAACAACTGCAGTTTTCAATGAAATGTCACCAAAACTATGGGTCATTTAATTGTAAAGACCACGATGTTAACAACTGGCAGTTACCGAATGATACTAGACTTAATCGCAATTACTGAAAGGTATGCACACATATAATGCGATACGTAAATAGGACAAGCACTGTATTCAACTGTATATTTTAACTATGTTTGTGTTCCTACATTGGTATGAGACCAATTTTCATCATTACACAAATATATGAATTACATAATAATAATACTAATACTACTACTAATAATAATAAAGGTGCATTTATATAGCGCAACATTCACTAGTCAATGCTCTGTGCGCTTAGGAAGGAAAATGACGCTTTTAAAGGTGTGTTTTGGGGGCAGTCTTAAAAGATGTCAGTGATACACTGGTTTTTATTTCAAATGGGAGTGAGTTCCACTTCAAAGAAGGCAAATGACTGTTTGCCAAAGTTTGTCTTAATGTTTGGCACTGTCACTAACATTTGGTTGTGTGATCTTAGTGAACATGAAGGTTGATACAGGGGCAGTACAATGTAACACTGCGAGGTAGTCAGGGGCCATTCCGTTCAGACACTTGTAAGCCATTACAATTGTTTTAAAGTCAATTCGTGCTGTAATTGGTAACCAGTGAAAATCTTTTAATATTGGGGTGATGTGATCGAAGACTTGCTGCGTTTGTTTTTGAGTGCTTGAAGGCGACGTAGCTGATCTTGGTTGACATTGGTAAGGAGGAAGTTACAGTACTCTACACGAGACAAGACCAGTGATAACACAAGCTTGTTAGTAGCATCGACACTCAGACAGGCTCGAAGTTTTCCAATGTTCCTGAGGTGCATGATGTTGGAGATCTGCTTGTCCATCTTCAGATTTGCATCAAGAATAACCCCTACATTCTTGACCTTCGCTACTGGAGCTATTTCAGACTCTCCAATTTGGAAAGAGAGCCTATCAAGTTTGGCTAACTTTACTCGTGATCCTACCAGCAGGAACTCGGTTTTACTTTCATTAAGTTTCAGAAGGTTTTAAGTCGTCCACGTTTTAACATCATTACAGGTATCAGAAAGACAGTCTAAAGATGGCGAAGCTTCAGTGGCAGGGCATGAAGAGTATATTTGGTTGTCATCGGCATACTGATGTTGGTTGACGTTGTGCTTATCTGCAATTTTTCCGAATAGTGTTTTGTATACAGAAAAGAGCACTGGTCCAAGCACAGAACCTTGAGGGACACCACTCTGAAGATCTGTTGGGTTCGATGTTTTGTTCTCAATCTTCTCAATCTAATCATAAACAAGAAAAACATTACATATTACATGTATTCAAAAACAGATTCAAGCATAATAATTTTGTTAAAATATTGTTTTGGGGGAACTGGCGTTACTATTACAAACGTTCATTCACCCAGATGTACTATTTTTCAGGTAACTTAATCGTTCCCATTAGAGCATCACACCATTTACTTAGATGTAAAAGTTTCAGAGAAAATTGTCCCCATTTGGGTATCGGAGCGGTTATAAGTAACAAGTTCATTAAGAGACTGAAGGGTAAAAATAATATTTCGGAACTGGACTTGGAACTTGATGAAGAGTATCATCTGGACTACCTACATCTTAAATATCATACACCTCGATCTAATGGTTGCCGAGAAAACTTATCCCCAAAAAAGTAACGTTCCCACGGAAACGACACAAAATTGAAATCCCAGATAACTGAAAATTGTCTGTGCGCGATAGGAAGAACATGGTTTACAACTGAATAAAGTTTGGTTGATATATACACTTAACGTTTAATAGACGGATGGAAGGACAGCCGGAATGACCGCTATACACTTGGTAAAGGGAATATAATAGGGTACAACACAATGCTAAGAACAATTAGTAAACAAGCGGTATCCGCCTACATTATACATTGATTCATTTATTTATCTTTCATTTATAATGTAGAATTTAGATGAATTTTCTTCAGCACTAGTTACATGTCGGGTAACATATCATAATTTTAGGAATAACTGGATGCACTTAACATAATATAATAACAATTGTGTACAAAGGATTGCAAATATTGACTTTATTTCTTGGCTAAGATGATTTGCTTTTCTGGTCCAAAGAAATGCTGCAAATGAGCTATTATTTAGGAAAACACGATTTTCTGGATAGCATATTTTATTGTGAATATAGACAGCATTTTCGGAGTACATGCTTCCTCCTTTATCAGAAAATAACGTGTTGAACAGAAAATATTGTTATCTTATGTATTCCACTTCTAAATGCCTGTTAAATAATTGAACTATTATTTTGATCGAAGAAGATTTCAAGGACTGACGTTAGTTTGTCGTCAATAAATTTTACTGATTAATTTGACCAGCAACATTGAAACTATGACAATCAGGTTTTTGTCAGGTATGAACTGACAATCTTCGATTTGAACAATGGTCTCGTATCAAATTCAAATTGAGCACGCTGAACTTCATCATCTCATTAAGAAACAAATTTGTTCTATAACGGTTTTTATTTCAGGGATTTGATTTTCATTACTGGACATGCAAAGGAGAGAGAGAGAATAATCTAAACGATGCTGACACTGCAATTAGTTAGCGGTATCGATACTACTCAGTTGTAATAAATGCTTTTACCACAAATGGGATCGGGAGAACAAAAGCCAGTAGAAACATATTCGATATCCGTTGGAACATTTGCGGATATTGATGCAAATAACAAGTTCAAGTGACGAAACCTCTTTTGAAAAGCATGATGACGTTATACGAGTTTATTTGATACATTAATATACTTAGAGAAATTATCACACAAAATTGAACTGTAGTGTAACAATATTATTATCAAGCAGTGTAAAAAAAAACTCAACTAGGTTGTAAAATCTACCGGGCAACATGGTGCAATGTAAATATCTTTCAACGATATGACAATATCAACATATTCGCGTGGTATTACCGAGGCCTTCACAGGTTAAAAAACACAAATTAAATAAGCAAAATAAACTCATTAATTATCCAGTTGCTTGATAAGGAAGCATCTTGCAATGGACATATTTTTTCTTTCAAATATCACGCTTTAAAAATTATCAATTGCCATTTTATATCCACTGCATTGAACATTGATTAAATAATTGCAGGTATTCGAGACTCATTTTCTTGGAACTCTTCATAACGATACTGACGAGCGCGTGAAACCTGCTTACGTAACAAAAACAATTGAGTGAAATCCACTACGTATTAATTAAGCGTTGTCATGATAACAAATTCAAGAGGTAGTATCAGTACAGGAACATTCCGGCCTGGGTATCCGAAGATGACTGAATGCCCCAATTAATGACGTAATGCGCGGACACTGCTATTTTGGATATGACCAGCATAATAAATACATTTATTTTTCCACGATTCCTCAAATGTACAACGACAATCAATCTAAATAAATTATGGTTAAACAGTCGATTTAACAGTAAAATTGTCCTGCAGCTTTTGGCCAAAATCACCCATTTTATCCAAATGTTGGCGTAGCAAGAATGAACCGTCGTCACAAGCTAGAACAAACTATGCAGGTCAGTTGAGAATATACATTTCAAATTGCATGTAAAAGGTTGAAATAGTTTTTGGTTTTACATTACAATATGTGTGATAAATATCGTTGCTAGTAAATGTATCTGACAATGACGGCTGATCTGGAGACCGGCCACACATCTGAATGGTCTTATTCCGCTCTAGGTATTCAATAAAGCTTTCAGTAAATATAAAAAACTCGATTTCCTGACAGATATTCATTACTAAAGTCACATGTTTGTATATATGAACTAGGGTAGTAATGACTAGGGTAGTAATGCAATTTTTACGTGAATCAAAATTGAATAATATCGGTAATAAAGAAATTATTACACTCGAAAATGTGCCATATGAGTTTTACGAAACTCGTGCAAATTTGTGTATAGCCCTCGCTCTCGCTAGGGCAATACAAAAATTCACACTCGTTTCGTAAAAATCATATGACACACTTCCTCGGGTAATAATCTATTTATATAAAATCGACAGTCTGTGGCTTTGGAACATTTATCATGATGAATTATGATTCTGAAAACAATCCATCATCTTATATCGGTTGAAAATTCATTATCAAAAACATTGACGCATGTTTGTATATGTGAGTATATAATTTATACATTTGATACACAAAATATAAAATAAATCAATAATTAACATACTGATTAAATATAACACTGATAACCCAAAGATGTGGATACGATTTACCTTTCAGAGAAACGATACACAATTAAAATGGTTCAAATATAAATCGTTTCATCACATACTGTAGACCAACAGGAGATTAACATAATACTTCGATGGAAACACATTATTTTCAATCACAGATGTTCTAAAAACACGTACCCAGTTTCCAGTTCTTGCGAGAAGAGATCTATAAATACTATCTTTTGACCAAAACTGCAGTTCTTATTGGTCCAAGAATAGGTATATTCTACAAGATCTGGCCATCTACTGTTTACTGTTTGAATTGGTAGATGTTTACAACATCATTGATGTATATAAACCGTCTCAAGTATGAAAATGCACTAAAATAAAAAAAACATTCTAGAAAATGTTTTAACAAGTTTGACTCGACATTCTCACAATGTTCGACCATACCATAACATGTGTAACATAATCTAATTGCGAGATACAACACATTAATAATTCATGAACAGTGGGAATTCTAAAAAGTTACCGAGTCGTAGAATTATATTTTATTACTATAAAAACCAACTTCCTAGGAGAAAATTATTTTCGCCTGATAATTTGAAGCACGAGTTGTTTTTCAAATGACAGACCTCTCTAACATCTGACTCACGCTGTCAGTGAAAGAACTGTTAATCATTTAATAATTATGGTTAACAAAAATTAAAACAACATATTCTAACACGCACAGTGACAATAATTACGTTCACAATTGTATTTTAAACATACGCTTTGATTTAGGTCAAAAGAAAATGATGCTGCAATCTGAAAATTAATTATCACAGGTTTCTGCATATGTGTTGTTAATTCGTCACAGCTTTGCTACTTGCCGGAGCAATTCACATGCAAGTTTAATGTCTGTCACCTGCCAAATAAAAACATTATATTGTTTAGGAAAGAAACGTGTTTCAATTACATTTAGAAACATTAATTATGAAGATATTAGTGTCCATTATGTCAGTTTTAATTACATGAAGGAAGTTGGTAAGATAAGCATAGTATAGGATTAAGAAGTCACGTCACATGACCGAACCTTGCCTGACTACAACAGCGTTCCCCTTAACTCAAGTTTGAGTAAAATAGATTATCACTCCATGTATTTGAGTAGGATGATCTGCCTCGCAGCATTTACCATAGGGACAGTGACTGAAGCAGAGTAAAAACTGATCACAATAATACCCATCGAAATAACTTCCTCGTCAATAACATGGCTTCTTAGAAACTGATTATCATTGACATCAGGTGGAAAACTACACTTACCTGCGTCTAAAACAACGTTCGAAGCAGTTCGGAATATAAGAATAATCAACGAGTTGCGAGTAATAGGGCCTGTAGGTCTCGTTTACGTTCATTTCCGGTGACACCCTTGAGCTGGTTACAGGAATCAGATGCGCAACGCATTTACACAGCCATCACAACGTGACGTGTGGACGTTACCCAGTCGAGTTAATTGCGGGAAATTCGCCCCATAAACTGAATGATAATATATCGTAATATTAAGTGTACTAAGTAGTGAAATGGCTGTTGTTTTAGAATTAAATTCCAGTCCAAGTCGAAAACAAAGTATTTAGGGTATAATATCAACTAATAAATATGTTATCGCTTCAAAACGTTTGATAGAATATGTATATACAAAATATCATTCTTTCCCTGTCACCATGCCATTTGATGTTTATTTAAATCTTGTTTTGTTGACAATATATGTTAATGTTATATTAGAATGAGTACCAAACATGCTTCAATATTTTATTAAAATTGTTAATGTTGTCAATAAATCAGAATCATCGTTACCCTATAAAATAACTATCTGCCTGTGTGTTGTAATTTTTAAAATCTTTTAGTTGTAATTTGGTGTCTGATAGTTGTATTTTGATTTTATAAATAGTATGAGAAAACGGGAAACAAATAAGTTTATAAATTGTGGATGAAAAAATTTGGCATTCTATCATATATAAATGGACTCAACCATCATTCGAATTTACGTGTCATAAATAAGTGCAGTACTCATATAAACAGAACACTGTGACTGTAGAATTTACATTGTAGAGAATCTAATTTACACTAGTACAGTTATACTAGCTTTACAAATAAGCATGCTGTAAGTTCGGTTGAATTACTTCTTTCCTCTCTGATTGATTATCTTGCAGCTTGCATAATAAACTTTTACGATGCCATATAGATGTCAGTTTACAGTTGGTCGGGGGTATCAAAAGTAAAATATTAAATATGCATCAAATCGGCTATTTCAGGTAAAAAGTCTACGTCTACGTCCATTAAAATTTTAAAAACTTCATTGACTTGTTAAATAAGATCAGTAGAACAGAATTGAATTCTCTACAGATTTATGAAATCTTTATTAAAATCTATTCAACTTTGAAAATTGCCTATGGATTCATTACTTTCCTTTCCCCTTCCTTGAAAATTGTTTTGTTCTAAAAATAAACATGAAAAAAATGGTTATTGAGAGGAATTATAGAAATGAACATTCAGCAACCGTGAAAATTAAGACACTCTTTTTAAACAAATGTTATTTTCAATACAAAGTGGTGCCTGATATTTTTCTGCATATTTTCAAATTCTGTGAATTTATTTTGAGTATAAAAATACTTGAAGAACTCAATTCTCTTCAGTTTTTGTTACTTTCTAATGGTACAAAGCAACCAGCACTTACATTGTATTGGAATCCGCATTTTTAGTGAAAATTACACTGAAATAATAATTTTCATTAATTGATTATTGGCTGAATTGCTTACAAAAGGTATCTACAAGTTGAGAAATCATCTCAGCTACATATCCACAATTTCCATTATATATTCGGATGATGGAAACTGCAGCTTTTTAGACAAAAAAAGGTCAGAATATAACAGCATATTTATCATGTTCAACATGGCCGTCTATGGAGCAGTGTTCTAAAAAGCTGTGCATGTGTCGCTTAATCATTTGTCATTCCAAAACTAATCAACGGAAAGATAAAAGGTAATTTCGTATAAATAGCAGAGATGATTTATTTGCTGTGTACAATATGTAAACAAGTAAAGGACTACTTTTCTATTTATGAAAATTATTTTTCCAACGATTGATTAACATGCAAGTCTATGGGGATTTCAGGATTGATGACTCACTTTTGGCCAGGTACTGTACCTTACAGGCGCTATGATAAATAACATATAACCGAAGTCACGGACTTAATTTAAGTCCGTGCTGAAGTAAAATTGGTAAGATAGAATGTATGTTTTCCTTCCCTAATACAAAGTGTAAAACACTGATTTTTAAAAATAATTTATAATGTGATAGTTTGTTTACAAACTAGATGAGCGTTTGCGGGACACCGCAAAAGCAGAGCAGCTCCGAAACTTTGGGTCTCGCCTTTCCCTGTTCCGCCTTCTCCTCAGCATAAATAAAATGGGAATTTTTTTTGACAAAAACGTGTTTATTATTCAAGTTATTCTAACAAGTTGAATCATCACCGGGGTCACTTTTCACAAACTTGTTCTTAAAACCTATTTCTGATTTCAAAATTGGATCAAAGGATTAACATGGCATTAACCAATATCTAATGACCTTGACCTTTGACCTTCAAGGTCACACCATCAATGATTACTTTTCATTGTGTATAACAATCATGCAATGACTCAAAAGTGTTCATTGTTAACGTAAGGCATACTCACAATAGCATGCTTAAGTTGTGACCTTGACCTTTGACAGATTTTAGCGAAAACGTTTTCAGATTTTGGTCTTTCTCCATAGTTGATATATACCAAATAAGAGCCTGACAGCACAAAAATGTTTGAAGTTATCAGGTCTACAAGGATTATTGTAGTGATTTAAGAACTCATGACCTTGACCTTTGACATTGAATGTGAACATGTCAAAATCATTCACCAGATTTATAAGAAAGAAGCTATGTATATGAGATGTTAATACCTTCTTGGAAAAAAGTTATTTACAGATTTCAGAACTGGTCACATCTCGTTACCTTGATCTTTGATCTTCAAGGTCACACAGTCAATGATCACTTTTCATTGTGTATAACATTCATGTAATGATTCAAAGTGTTAATAGTTAAAATAAGGCATGTCCGCAACTGCATGCTTAAGTTGTGACCTCGCTGTGACCTTGGACAGATTTTAGCGAAAACCTTTTCAAATCTCAGTCTTTCTCCATAGTTGATATATACCAAGTAAGGGCCTGATAGCACAGAAGTTGTTGAAGTTATCGTGTTTACAAGGATTTTTGTAGTGATTTGAGAACTCATGACCTTGACCTTTGACCTTGAATGTGAGCATGTCAAAATAATTCCCCAGGTGTACAAGAAAGAAGTTATATATATGAGGTTTTGATACCTTCATGGACAAAAGTTACATAGGGTCATGGTCACCAGTTCTGAAATCACTATCTCGTGACCTTGACCTTTAAAATTCAAGGTCACACAATCAGTGATCACTTTTTATTGTGTATCACAATCATGTAATGATTCAAAGCGTTAATATTTGAAATAAGACATTTTTGCAAAAGCATGCTTAAGTTGTGACCTCACTATGACCTTGACCGTTGACAGATGTTAGCGAAAACCTTTTCAAAGTTTGGCCTTTCTCCATAGTTGATATACACCAAAGAAGAGCCTGATAGCACAAATATTTTTAAAGTTATCGTGTTTACAAGGATTTTTTTAGCGATTTCAGAACTCGTGACCTTGACCTTTGACCTTGAATGCGAACATGTCAAACAAATATCCCAGGGGTATAATTAAGAAGTTATGTATATGAGTTCTCAAAACCTAATAGGAAAAAAGTTATAGCGACTACAAAACGCGCCGGCGGCGGCGGCGGCGATGGAAACTGCACAAAAACTGCTAATAAACGTGAGTACACTGCTTGGACGACTAAATTTTCTAACGGGTAGAATTTCATCAATCAGTCAATGGAAAAAAGCATCTCGCTGTCCCTACAACCCTGTTTATATGATTCCTTGGTGAACTTATAGACCGGTTACAGACCCGTTCAGTCACACATTCAACACGGTGAACGTCATTGAGAAACGTTTGTTTGTCACCAGAAGTGGGTAAATCTCGCCGGTCCAACGAGAGTTACTTACGGGCCCTATTACGGATTATCTGTCCCGAGTTAATTATTGTGATAAACTCCGAGTTTTAGCGACGAGTCTGACATAATAATTTTCGAGGGACAGCTAATTCGTTAATTCGAGCACAGAGTTGTTTATCTGTTTCTTACCCATGATCATTTTAATGCGTAAAAATCGAAAAATAAGACCCCAATTCACGATCTTTGATTAGACTGTAAAAATACAAATTGTAGTCATACGCCATTCATAAACTCTTTCACACCTTCAAGATGCGCATATCTAAATAGTTTGCAACTTGCTCTATTTTTTCAGAACTATTCTAAAGTAACTGTTGAATTTTATTGCCAAAACGGTTTACTGACATAGTAAACAACTCGTTTATATTGTAAACTATGTCGCAGAATGAGAGAAAATTAATGAAAACGTGAACTTACAATCGCACTGTTGGAATGCAAGATAGGAGTGTAATAACGTCACCAAATGACGTCATGGTTAATGACGTCACAAATCAATGACGTCACGGCAGTGCAGCCGGCGACTCTTGCATGCTGCTCCGCCTTGCAAGTTAAGAACTGTAATTACGGTCTCGGAAACAAAGGTTGAACATGAATTTATATTTAATATGTTTTACTGACGTGTGACTTCAATCAGTTATGCTCGAGATTATGTGATTTAGCTTAAACGGGATAGCTAAGCAATTCATGAATGAGCGCAAAGTAGTTCCGTCAACCAATCAAAACGCAAGTTATATTTAGAAAAACTGTAATTCCCATGACCATTATGAACATTTTAATACCCGGCATATCTGTGCCCGCTTGGGTAAGAATATGTATTCTAACATTGTGAGCATACCCATCATTTATGTCAAAATGTTACGAGTTATACTCTATAAGAATAATCAACGAGTTGCGAGGAATTACGAATTATCTGTCCCGAGTTGTTTGAGTTGCTTTTCAGAAGTCAAATAAGGACAAGTGTATGGATGACAACTTCTTTATTCGGAAGTTTGCGACGTTTCGGTACAAATTCTTGTACCGTTTTCAAGCATTAATAAGAGACAGAGATATGTGTGATATACATTGTATATACAAGATACAAGCACTGAGTTAATTAACAATTAATAACACCTAACTGGATGATTGAGTAAGGATAACAATATGGGAAAAGATAACATACAGAAGCCAGTTTGGAGGTAACACAGGATGATACTGAAGACTTGGGAAGCAATGTTTATGCTGGTAATTTGGGTTGATTGATGAGTTCATCGTATGCAGAGGAGATGAAATAGCCTTGATCACGATTAATCTGGTGTCGGTATCGTTTGATCATTACACTTTCAATTAATTTGCGCTTAGTAAAGTCTGATTGGTTTTTTGGCTAGGATCATTACATTTTCCCAGTTGATCCGGTGATTTGGTTTTTTTGTCCTGAGTTAACTTTTGTGATAAACTCCGAGCTTTAATCGAAAAACAAGACACGAATCACTATCTTTGATTAGACTGTAAAATACAAATTGTACTCATACGCCATTCATCAACTCTCTCACACCTGCAGGATGCGCACATTGAAATAGTTTGCAACTTGCGACCTTTTTATATAGTAGGATTCTAAAGTAACTGTTTTCCAAAATGGTTTATTGACATAGTAACAACTCGTTTATATTGTAAACAACGTCATGGTTAATGACGTCACAAAGCCATGACGTCACGGAAGTGCAGCCGGCCACCCTTGCATGCAGCCTTTCATTCGATTCATTTCATTCATACGATATAAATGCAGCGACTGCGGGCAATGTTTTGGGGATACTGCAGCACTGTATAGTCATCCCTGTTTTCAATGTAAGTATATCAAACAGAATAATGAACTTTTTCATTGATATCTAATATAATGACTAAAAGGATAGTGGGAACAAATTTAAATGCACATTTCTCATCCACTGCAGCAGACGACAAAAACAAAACATTGAAACAATAACAATTTAAATGCACATTTCCCATCCACTGCAGCAGACGACAAAAACAAAACATTGAAACAATAACAATACACTTAACTTAGTAAAAGTATGCTCACATACTCTGTCATTTGATAAACAGAGTACAACGTTTTTCCTATAGCACTGCAGCAAATGCATTGCCATAATTTGAAAAGTAATATTTATTTATCTTGGACTTGTCAGCTGGTGAAACTCTTAAACAATTATATATTTGTATCGACTCTGAATTCTGCCTGTTTTTATGTTAAAGATTTCAATATTTACTGAACCAGTGATCATTGTTTAAGATTTTGTTTAGATGTTTGAACTAGCTTTATCTACTGAAGTAATGATTGTTTTCATAGCACAAACTCTCCAGTTTCCTGCTGCTGCACCCCCTATTCAGCCAAATCCTGGGACCAAGAGGCCAGCATCAGGAACGGTCTCCTGAGCAACATTGTGTAAGTACTGTATAATATTTTCAAATGTCATCAACATAATCATTTACCATGAATTAGGGAAATGAATAAATTGCGTTTATGCGTTAAAATGCGTTGACATTTAAATAAAATAAATTGTTTGCATTGCAGGTTTATATTTTAATTAAATAACCAGTCAAATGAGAGTATTCGTAATCAGCTAAACAACTAGCTGGCTGTTAAGGTGAAAAGTATTCAAAGGGGGAAACTCATTATGAAAGGAACTGTCACTTTTTGAGAATTGTGTAAATTGAACTTTGTTATCCTTAATGTTAAAAGGTATTTAAGAATATATGATAATGTTTTATTAAATGTCTTGAAGCATGAATTTGTATGGGTAGAACTAAATTTTAACTGTATTTGATTTGCAGCACAGCGATCAGATGAAATTGGCGCTCAGACGCTCAACATTGAAAGTAGGTTCTTAAACAATTGAAATGTTCTTAGTTCTAGAATAACCACTGATGAAATTTAATTTGATAAATTCTGTATGATGAATCAAATTTCTATGAAATGTTGTACACAGACTCCCTAATCAAATGGAATCTAAATTGTATAGTTGGTGACCCTACGCCCGAAAATATGGGTCACAGGGTCCTCCACGACGTCGACCTATAGACACAGTTTCATCTTCTTCTCCATTACATAAAGTACTTGAAATTTATTATATCTCTGATAAATACTTCAATCTGTTGGTCTCACGAGGCCATTTTGCTCCTGGTAAGAACTTACCAGGGGTATAAATACCGCTTCACCTCACCAGTGGCGACAAAACAAGAATTGTGGAAGAAAATAAGCATGAAGCTACTTAAGGAGGGCCACAAATTTACACCTGTGGCATGTGATACAAAAATTAGATCTTTAAAGTGCAGGTTTGTATAAATTCAATGCAGACTTGACTATCATTTATGTATCAACTGTTAAATATAATATTTTTCTCCATTAAATACTTAGCTGATTTGATAACTTAAAATGCACCAACTTCCTTCTATGTTGCAAACTTGAACAATAACAAGTAGTTGTCACTAAGGTGACATGATCCGCCGCCGCAAATTAAGACTTCAAAATTGAACAAGATGTGTTTGTTAAACACGGATGCCCCCGGATGTACCAAAGTTATGGCCAAGGTTAAAGTTTTCTCAACATTGTCCACTGCGGCAAGGTCAAGGTCACAATGTCAAATATGATGACCTCATCTGAAGGTCTCATCACAAGGTATGCACATGCCAAGTATGAAAGCCGTAGCTCTGAGCAATCCAAAGTTATATGGCCAAGGTTAACGTTTTCTAAATATTGTCCACTGCGTCAAGGTCAAGGTCACATGGTCAATATGATGACCTCATCTGAAAGGTCTTATCACAAGGTATGCACATGCCAAGTATGAAAGCCGTAGCTCTGAACCATCCAAAGTTATGGCCAAGGTTAACGCTTTCTAAATATTGTCCACTGCGTCAAGTTCAAGGTCACAAGGTCAAATATGATGACGTCATCTGAAGGTCTTGTGACGACCACGTGACGTAGACTCTTGTCAGGATGGCTAGATTTAATCTTTCTCAGTTAAAGCACTTCAAGGCAAAAGACAATTCAGCGAAATTGTAACGTTCAATAATTTTATTCACAAGAAGACAACAAAGGATGAACTCAATAAATAGTCAATAGAAATATAGCACTGATGAGAATTGAATATATATAAGTATCTCTCTATAAATTATTATGAAATGCCTACATAATAGGTAACGCTTTAGCTAAATGAATGGACTCAAAGTGTTAACATATGCCTGTGACAGGTAATCTATATCAAAGATATAACTATCTGAGGAGATACTGTCTCTACAAACACTGCACTGGTAAACAAACAACAGAACCAACACTATCTCTGTTAACAAAGGTATACACTCTGATCTAAACAACAGGATGTTATATTATCACACTGCATATGTCTCAGTACTTCTACCACAGAACTGCTTGAATACTAAGAACTCACATCAACAACTGGAACAAGGAATATCAGACTATACCTGCAGCACTTAAATACTACAGGGCACACTTATTATAAGTAACTAATCAACGATAACAGATCATACACTGATACTAGATATCTGGAATATCAATGCACGCTACTGATATATGATAAACTATAGTAATATTATGACACGAACATTATCCCTAAATGACCGTCTTACAATATCACATAAATTGCAATAAACTAGATGAGCGTTTGCGGGACACCGCAAAAGCAGAGCAGCTCCGAAACTTTGGGTCTCGCCTTTCCCTGTTCCGCCTTCTCCTCAGCATAAATAAAATGGGAAATTTTTTGGACAACATTTTTGTTATTATTCAAGTTATTCTAATAAGTTGAATCATCACCGGGGTCACTTTTCACAAACTGGTTCTTAAAACCTATTTCTGATTTCAAAATTGGATCAAAGGATTAACATGGCCTTAACCAATATCTCATGACCTTGACCTTCAAGGTCACACCATTGATGATTACTTTTCATTGTGTATAACAATCATGCAATGATTGTTAACATAAGGCATATTCACAATAGCATGCTTAAGTTGTGACCTTGCCGTGACTTTGACAGATTTTAGCGAAAACGTTTTCAGATCTTGGTCTTTCTCCATAGTTGATATATACCAAATACCAGCCTGACAGCACAAAAATGTTTGAAGTTATCATGTCTACAAGGATTATTGTAGTGATTTAAGGACTCATGACCTTGAATGTGAACATGTCAAAATCATTCACCAGATTTATAAGAAAGAAGATATGTATAGGAGATGTTAATACCTTTTTGGAAAAAAGTTATTTACAGATTTCAGAACTGGTCACAATGACCCTATCTCGTGATCTTGACCTTTGATCTTCAAAGTCACACAGTCAATGATCACTTTTCATTGTGTATAACAATCATGTAATGATTCAAAGTGTTAATACTTAAAACAAGTGTTTGCCACTAACATGGCAATGTCCCTTGAAAATATGGTCAAGGTCACCAAAATCCACTGGTGTCTGCGTCATCCCCCAATGTAGACTTGCACCAAATCTGAAGACTTTGGCTCCATCCAGTCATGATATATCGCTTTAACAAGAGTTCGAAAAGTGGTCAAAGTGTGGTGACCTTGAAAATAAGGTCAAGGTGACCAAAATCGACTGGTGTTTGCGTCTTCCCACAATGTAGGCTGACACGAAATTTGAAGACTTTGGATAAAATGCTTCATGAGATATCGCGTTAACAAGAAATGTGACGTACGGACGCCGCTGCTTAAGTTGTGACTTCGCTGTGACCTTGACCTTGGACAAATTTTAGCGAAAACCTTTTCAAATCTCAGTCTTTCTCCATAGTTGATATATACCAAGTAAGGGCCTGATAGCACAGAAGTTGTTGAAGTTATCGTGTTTACAAGGATTTTTGTAGTGATTTCAGAACTCATAACCTTGACTTTTGACCTTGAATGTCAAAATAATTCCCCAGGTGTACAAGAAAGGAGCTATATATTTGAGGTTTTCATACCTTCATGGAAAAAAGTTCTCGTGACCTTGACCCTTGAACACACAATCAGTGATCACTTTTCATTGTGTATCACAATCATGTAATGATTCAAAGTGTTAATAGTTGCAATAAGACATTTTTGCAAAGCATGCTTAAGTTGTGACCTCACTATGACCTTGACCTTTGACGGATGTTAGCGAAAACCTTATAAAATGTTGGCCTTTCTCCATAGTTGATATACACCAAAGAAGAGCCTGATAGCTCAAATATTTTTCAAGTTATCGTGTTTACAAGGATTTTTTTAGCGATTTCAGAACTCTTGACCTTTGACCTTGAATGTGAACATGTCAAAAAATTCCCCAGGGGTATAAGTAAGAAGTTATGTATAGGAGTTCTCAAAACCTAATAGGAATAAAGTTATAGCGAATACAAAACGCGCCGGCGGCGATGGAAACTGAACAAAAACTGATAGCAGCTCCGACTTAGTCGGAGCTGCTAACTAAGTCAACAGCTCTACAGTACAACTTGAACTACAACTGGGATCGACTACAACGAATCAGATCTTCACAATAACCATGGCTCTTGCACCCTGAGATTTACCCAGTCTGCATTCATTTGGTAAACTTATCAAGATAAAACCTAAACACTGCCGTGAAACTTTACCAAAAGGGCCAGTGTTTACTAATACTAACGATCGAAATATGTCCTATTCAGTCCTAACAGTAATAATATGAGTCTAGTCAACTATATAAATAACCTTCTAAGAATTTCGGAAATAACCCACTAACCTGTTGTACGTGACCTAGTGACCTACTAAGACAACGACCAAAACTAGACTGAATGAGTGACCGTGAACGACCCCTACCGTATTTCCTCTAATAGGGGCCGGGGGGTAAAGGTACCTAAACATGAATAAGAGCCGGGCCTCTAATAGGGGCCGGGTCTCCAATAGGGGCCGGGTCTAGTCAATCATGTATACCGGGAAACTTTGTTTCAAACATTAGAATACATGTCTCAAGTTGACTTTGGAAAACCTATTATCATAATAAGGGCCGGGCCTCCAATAAGGGCCGCTGGGTAAGACCCCCTAATTGTTAATAAGGGCCGGGGCCCCTATTAGAGGAAATACGGTATTTATAACCTTCGGTCAAAAGCCGACAGCCGACGAAACCGACAAGAAAAGCCGACGAGCCGACAAGGTCACGGAGTGGAAAACTGCTGCTAACTGATAAAAAGATGAATGAAATCGAACAAACTATGGATGGAATTACCTTTACTCATGTTAGATGTACCCTGATAAAGATTAGGGCCGTGATAAACATCATAAACAATAAATATTTATAGAAAACAAGCATTTGACAGTTCGTAATATGCTTCTTACCGCGGAATCTGACAGCTGTGACCCGGAAATGAATAGAGATTGGCTGAGCTCACAGGTCAAGGCTGTCTATCGTAAGCAACAAGGTCAATGATTTAACAACACGTGGGAGAGGATTGTGAGATAATCGAGTGATATTTACGTTTGTTTGTTATGGAAGTAAGTGATATTTATGAAGAATGGGAGCTTTACGATTGTAGAACAAACCGGTGATGTGAGAATGAAAAGTTACTACGGTGAGTTTATTGTGAGTTTATGTTAGACGGGCTTTTTGATAATTTGAATCGAGAAAGGGAAGTTACGTGATAGATTTATATGAAGGAGAAAAGATTTATTGATGGGGAAAATAATATGAAAGTTCGATTCCTCACAATACCCTCCGCTTAGCGTTTGACGCCCTCGTAAAACATGGTAATATTATCAAATTATCGATGAAAAGTAGGTCAAGCATACGATACAATTTACGAATCATACACGTAAACATTATAATTATGTAGGAACTTTTAACGAATTGTAATTCTGACGGGCCTCAACGCTACGACATGAATCGCATATAAACTAACGAGAACTTATTTACAATGCGGTGACAGTTATACAGGATAACGCCTTTAATACCGCCGCCGGCCTTGGAAATTCCTCATCCTGTTCTCCCCGAAGGGAGAGCGACGTTCGGGGGACTCTGGTCTCTTCATGTCATTCACCGCCTTGGTGAAGGCTTGGATGGCTTCGGTCCACCTGTCCATTCCTTCATTCATTTCCCTACGACTGCCGTGATGGTCGTGAGGGCCTCCTTCATCTCGCACGACATCGATGAGGATGAAGCTGTCGATGTAGAAGAGGCCGAAGATGATGGCGATGGCACAGGCTGTAGTGCGGTGGCTGGCTTACTCCGCTGGTCTGGCTGCTCCTCCTGCCGACGTACAGGGGTATCGAGCTTCCCCGGTACCGTGGAGAGGAAGGTATCCAAAAGACTGATGATGTCCTCGCTCGCCACCGTAGAGACTGATGCTGGCTCTGTGGCGATCACTGTCCGGGCTGGTGGGATCTCTGGCTTCGCTGCTGGTTCAGCTGCCGGTCAGTTCCTCTGGTCTGCCGGTAGAAGCCGCTTTGCCCACACTCGGTCAGACTCTTCGGCCGAGAGTCTCTTGACATCATCGTCGGTGATCGGGTAGGGTTGGGATGATGCCCGCTGGTATTGGGCCGCAACAACCTCCTCCTGTCTTCTAGACATCTCCCGGTGCGGAGCGTACGCAAAGACATGCCTCTCAATGTCCTCCTTCTTCTCCGAACGAAAGTTGCACAATGTGCAATAAAATGGACTTTTATCCAGTTTCTACCTCTAATTTAAAGTTGTAACACTGAAATCTGCTAAATGTTATTTTCATGTATTTAGGGATATCATGTCCTATCTTTAACATTGGTAGATTCAATAGTAGTTCAGTATTACCCCATGTTTCAGATCCATAACATGGGGAAAATGATATTGTTTTAAAAAAAAACTGTACAATTAATGCTATCCCGTTTGCTTTGGAATTTGTTAACAGAGAATATTGACTTACTAGCTTGTGAAGCAAGACAAGACTTTTGGAGTAAACATAATTCCTAGGTACATATAGAAACTGTCTCCATACATGACACATGATACTAGTTTCATCACAGAATTTGCTATGTACATTCATCTTTTGCTGTAATACCTTATTTTTAATAATAATAATAATAATAAAACATATCTGAGAACTTATAACACAACTTGCTAACGTGAGTACTGATTTTACAGGAACAGTTATTTGAGGCACACTAGATGTCAGTGTAATAGATAACAGTAACAAGTATAATAAGATCAGATAACATGCCAACTTTTTTTTAATAGATACTGTATACAGTGTATTTGCTAATATCTCGTCTTCGATCAATCGGTGAACACTATAACGTTGATGCAGGTCCTAAATTACCATATTCTACTTAAAATTACATAAAATATGGTTTACATCCATGTAGATTAGCTGTTTTCATGTAGAAAGTCGCCTTTTCGCGTCTTTTTCCCCTGAAGACATGTCATGTTGCAAAGATGTAGCGATTGTAAACTATAGCTATCCCAGAGTTGAAACAACTTGATATTGCTAAAATCATTCAAAGGAAAATATTTTAAACTGACCAATTTCGGGACCCACCCCAGTTGAGAAACTACTGTCTGTCGAGAAAATGGTTGTTGACGACTGCCAACTTCCGGTGGGTTTAGCATGGACAGGGCTTATACCCTCTGTGAGATCTAGAGCCGATGACTCTTTTTCATGTCTACTATTACAGTTACTTTTGTTACAAATTAACAGATACAAAGCTCAATGCACAAAGACCTGCACAGAGAGCACTTTCTTCTTGTTTATTTACTCTGGTAATTTGATAACCCGGGGTAATAATACCCTGTTTGTTGATATATGTTAATAATAAATAAAACCTGTCAAAACTTACATCATGCATTTGTCTTTCCTTACGAAAGTTTGACGTACAGGCATTATAATGAAGGGCGCACATCATAACTTATCATTGTTTCTAATGCCTATACAGTGCTCTGTTAAAGGGGCAGTAGCACGTTTTTTCACTCAAATAAGTCAATGTGAAATGAATTTGAAAAATAATGTCACCAAAGGTCTCTTCTCTCTAAGGAAAATCAAGCTAAAAAAAATGAGTGTACATGGTTGAATTGGTTCGGCAAAGCAATGGCAATCATTTTGTAATTATAAAATAATATAAGGTATTCACACTAAAATGGCTGAAACGCAATTTTAGGTTTTGACGCAACACCAGTATTACCACTACGGGTCATTGGCTTGTGTAAGTGTGAATGACATAAAGTAAGTATAAAACTATCAAGCCTATCAAAGCCTACAGGCCATTGTTTATCTTCTTACTCCCCCTCATGTTTGTATTGCAAATCCTCATCAGTCTCATGCTTCACCTCCATCATGTTTGTATTACAAATCCCCAATGTAAACCATTCTCATGCATGTTAATCCCCTCCTGATTGAGTTTCCTCACCATTGTTTTGTTTGCTATATAAATGTACCATATTTTGTTATTTCTTTACATTCCACCTGATGAAGGAGTGAGTATCATTCCGAAACGTCGTGTATTTTCACATTAAAGAAGTTTTTAGCGAGAAAATCTTCATGTTCTTATGTATACCACTTCTAAATGCCCTTCAAAGATCTATAAAACTATCATTCTAAACATTTGAAAAAAAGAGATTGTCTATTTCGCTATCTATGAAAGCTTAAAATCTTATGAAAGCTACTGACTGAGAGATTGGGCAACACTCTCTTTTGTTGTGCACTGCCAACAGCATTGTCATTGGCTACTTGCTGAGGTTGGGCTCACCAGTGGTCAACGTGTAATTCAGAATTTGGCAAATCTTCATCCAAGAGAGTTTCCCTCCCCAACATGAAGTTGTGCAAAACACAAGCTGAAACCACCACTGATGGTACCTCAGACAATGAGTGCATGTCAAGGTACCTTAGCCTCCTGAACTTGCATTTCAGAAGGCCAATTGCCCTCTCTACATTTACACGAGTGGAAGAATGCAGTTTGTTATACTTCTTCTATGTAGGTGTGGGATGGCCATTGTCTTTGTAAGGCAACAGGAAGTATGGTGTCCGTGGGTAGGCCGAGTCACCGAGCAAGTACATGTCTCCAGGAAGGCAGTTCCTCTCCAGCATATGATAGAGGACTGTTCCTGAAAACCCTCGCATCATGCTCTTGTCCAGGCCAGCCGACATACACATCAGTGAACTTCAACTTTGATGTGCAAAGACGAAGTTGTATGCTCGGAAAACCTTTCCTATTTATGTACGAGGCCCTGTGGTCTGATGGTCCTGTAGAGTAGAGATAAACAAACCATGTAATCATTATAATGTTTAGCTCATTAGGCATTCATTGTCTGCTCGGAACACAATTGAAAAAAATACTGAATTTTTTCCTTAAGGATTTTCATTTTTAGAAGGAAAAAAACAGGATCACTTAAATTGTTAATTGTCAATGCATAAAGAAAACATGACTTGAAATTATATTTTGAGGAAATTGATTGTCCAAGAATAACGATTCTGAAAATATCTTGAAGAGAAGGTGACTCTTCCAATTCAAATGGTGTAATGTTGTAGAAATGTTTTCCATATCATGATGTGAAATGGTAAGAGTAAGAGAGAAATATGCCCTTACTTTTGGGAGTAGGGTAATGAAATTTACAAAGTCTTCATTCAGAGATCATATTAAACAAATTTGAGCGTCCTAACATTACTGGCTCTTTGGGAGGAAATGGTATAAGTGTGCCATCAATTGCCCCAATTGTGCCAGGAAATCCCCAGCGCACCTTGAAGTCATCTGCAAGATGAGGAAGTTCCTGATCTGTCGGTCATGAAATATATCATGCTGATGGGATGACTGAACAGCACACACATCAATCACAATAAAATGAAGGTTTCCCTTGTTCATACCAAAGCGATCAGCAACTCCTCTGAAAGATTCTTGATTGCTGAGCAGCCATATGGTTGATGAAAGTTTCTTGCCAATGGAAACGCGTCTTTCTCGCAAATGTCTCCCAACACTGGGATGAAGTTCCTAAAAAAGAAATACTTTACTTTATCAAAACTGTATCTTCGACACCTCATATATACGTTGGTTTCATTTAAATACTGACATCGTTATCGTTCCTATCAATTATATTTTTAATAATTTTGATCTTTTAGTTAAGTCAGGATGGATATGGGTAAGCTGCTTTTAACCTCAAACCTCTTTTAATATAGTGAACTATGTAACTTGTTGTATTCTTTAAATAAATGTTAATACCTCAATGTACTACGTTTCATTCGAAAATGAGAACGAAAATCCTCCTCTCAAAAGGGAACAATCGACTCTGCGTATTGTTCTACCCGAGATGGAGGGGGCTTTTCTACAGGGAGGCAAGCTGTTGAGGTAGACAGTATCTCCTGTAGTGAGGTGAGCAGGCTGTCGCAACAAGCAGCGTCTTCTGCTAGCTCTTCTGTTGCTATTGTTAGCAACAGGTTGTCGAGCATCATCGCAGAATCTGAAGCTGCATCTGTGAATATACATAAAATATATATGAAGTTTGCAAATAATCTTGCTATCCAACTTTAGGTCTTTGAAGGGCATTTAGAAGGGGCATACATGAGAATTTTAAGAACAGGCAGATTTCTGGATGACAACTTCTTTAATGTGAAACTACTATACACTACACGTCGTTTTGGAGTATATGCTTACTCCTTCATCAGGTGGAATCTTAATTAATTTTATTTATGATAAAATACTTCATCTCAGAAAGACTCATCATTACATAATTAATATTTTGTGAGTTTACAGATTCATTCATACGGTAATCAATTCCATTATAAATAAATAATAAATAAAATATTTTAATTTTAATTTTGAAATCTAAAATGGTGTTAGTTTCAATAATTCCATGGAAATTAGAAACAGTTTTTAAAGATGATTATGCTGTGAGTTTTGACTCCACTCTTTGCTTTCGGTAGGAATTGAACCGACGTCGAACGACTTCCATACGAAAGCTGTATTTTGTTGAGCCTGGTTTAGAATGTTAATAAATGAAAGCCGATTTAATAAATGTATGTTAAGTGAATTTAATTTATCAATGAAAAATAAATATAATGTTTGTCACTGTCTCTGACGAGCAATACATGAAATAAAAACAATGTGAATTCCAATCACACTGTTAATTTGTGAATAAAAATATAAAAAACTAAAAATAGCACTTGTCAGTTTCTTTAACTGACAATAACTGAAATGAGAAAAGGTGTGAAATCCTTTCACACTCTGGTTGAAATAAAGAATTAAGGTAAAATAAATTGATGTCAATTTCAACTAAAAGTAATGAATGAACACAAAAAGAAAAGTCTGATTGCTAAGTTGTTGGCAATTGTCAAATAAGATCATAGTAACATACATAAGTATGTCCCCCGCAAAGCTGTGGAGCAGGGACATCACATGATGATGAAGCACATATTTCTAGTTATAAATATTCAGAGTAATGGGGTCAAACTAAATTTCAAAAGGTAGGCACAAATGATTGCATGATTCAATGTGATTTATTCAGTATATATAACCTGTAAACATTTCAGCGTTTTACATGTTCAGATTCAAATATCACTTTCTTAATTACTTTATAAATTGATATAATATGTTTCTGATGCTAAAACATGCTACCTATATGGGGTAGTCATCTGACTACTTTCAGTGTCAATGCATTTGGCAAGTCTACTTAAATTTCCAAACACTGAGGATCTGAATAAATAGCCAAGATAGTTACAACACCTGAGATCATTAGTGATTTGTAGTCTGCATTTAAAACAATCAGTTTTCATAACATGTTGCCATTGGTATTTCGGTTGCTTTATTTTTAAAGAATTTTTACTTTAATCTACATATAATAAACGAAGATACACGTACCTAGTTATCTCAGCGTTGGCAATGTCAAGAAGTTGAACGATTTCTAGCGAAGTCGGAAAATGCCTCTGTAAATTGATGATATTGATATAATTTTACCCAATATGTCACTGCTAATATTATAATTATGAATTAAAATCAAAATATCTTCACGAATTCTTTAACCCTTCTCAGTGTGGAGCTACCTATTTCGTTTCAGATTTCAACTTACAAATTATTGACATATGATCAATCGGACCTCCGCTCATCATGAAGGATAGCTCATTTACTTATTATGGTTTTAATTATTTATAAACATAAAAATAATAAGATAAAAGTTACTTACAAGCTATTCAATGATCCGGAAACTTCACAACATCTAAATGTCGGTCCATGAAAGCATCGTCTGCTAGCCTTGCATGTCAACAGTGGCCATATTGGAAAAAAGCGCCGCCTATTGGTCGCCCGAGAGCGGACCGTTCAAAAGCGGGAAAAACTCGTTCGTGAACAGTGCACGCTTTGCAACGTGTTGCTGAACGCAGGGCTGCTTCGCCTTGCAAGTTTAGTACTGTAAATATGGTCTCGGAAACATAGTTAGAACATGGTTTTCTATTGTATATGTTTTACTGGCGTGTGACTTGAAATAGTTATGCTCGAAATGTTTCATCTATGTGATTTAGCTCAAATATAGCTTTATCAATTCATGAAGTAGTTCCGTCAACCAATCAAAAGGCAAGTTATATTTAGAAAAACTGTAATTCCCATGACCATTATGAAAACTTTAATACCGGCATATCTTTGCCCGCTTAGGTAAGAAAATCAAATACAAGACATTTACAAGTTATTTATTATTGAGAAATCTGCCTGGATCACATCTGGATCATCTTAAAACAGAAATATATATCAATCAAAACTTTTCATTTCATAAAAAAATGCATGACAAGAGTACTAGTAAACTGATATTCAAAACCTCTCCTGCGTGACAAATGGTTATATAAAGTCACACCGAGACACCATTTCATCCTGCAGTCAGTGTGAGATCTCGTTGGCTTGCTGATAAGTAGAAGCAGTAAAGTACACACTAATGGAAGTCCTTTACACAGCAATAACCTACTTCCTCAAAAACATGGGAAATGGAAATGCTTATTTCTGGAATGATCGATTGCCAGATAATTTGTTTCACAGTGAATTGAGACTTTTCACTTGGTTTAATTCTTATCCAGTTGTTAGTTTGAAATAATGGTCTTACTCGTTTGGAATAATATTCTGCTGAACGTCATACAGTCATGTACTGTTAAGCTTATATCTGCGTCTATGACAGTGAAATGTATATCAAGTAAATTTAACAATTACCCAAAATTGATTATAAAAGGTAAAATGTAATTCATGAACTAAACTTCATGTCATTAAGGTCATTCAAACTATCCGTGTTAAAGATCTATTATTCTCTGATGACCTGTGATAGGTTTTAGGTGAATTCGATGAAGAGAATAAACAGAACATTTAGAAAAAGACAGCATGCATAACAATTTACTATTGAACTGGGAATAGTATAATACAATAACGTGAACACCGTAAACGAAAGTCATCTCAGAGTTGATGAATCATTTTATTTGACCTGAAGTGAATGCATATTGGTATTTTTCGAACAAATATGTTGATCAAATTGATAAACTTGAAATTGGTACAGTGCACACATGTAACTCACATTTAATGAATACGCGGTTGTTATCAACCAGGCATCCGCGCATCGGAGATACGTACATGTATACATAGTTTCTACTAAGCAAACAATCAGGCAGACATGAAATGAATCAGCTACATGATAATCTTTACTTTGCATCTCCCAGAAAACTTCAAATAAACATATAGATGTACATGTAAACATGACACCTTGGATAATACTGAAACCTTCGATGGGCAAAATGACACATGATGTTTTATTTTTATGTTAATAGGTACACTGTAATCATCCTAATCCAGCATATGTTTACATTGATACTATCCAGACCTAACTTGGTAATTAAGAATCAATATTTACAGTAAGATCCTGTCACGTCAAGTAGTATAATCAATATGCCCATAAATATAACTATACAGAAGCAAAAACTGAAAAATAAATATGAAAAAAAAAATATTCGAGAAGACGCAGTCCCAAGTTAGCTTGCCGGTCTATATGGCACATAAATCACATAAGTATTATTTAGATGTGTCAACCCGTATCCCACGTATTTGAGTACCATTACACTGATCATCGTATAGATTTAGATAACATTTTATATGAGGTCGATAACAGAGGATCAGACACTCGTGATAACACTAATACTGATATATACAGCAACTGAAGTGATTGAATACGGCAGACAAAACAATTTACAATATTTATGAAGAAAGCGTTGGACGGCCATTGGATGACGATTGAATGACCATTTTAAAACATCGTTGTTTGTCAGCAAAATATTAACTGTCGTCCATATTATAGTAAAGGCGATGTAGCACTTTTTGCATATTATATTTTCTAAAATTCGCCATTTATTATTGAAATTTAAGCGATATATTGCTATGCTATTGGGTAAAACAACTCATTATACGACCCATAGAAAACGATTATCCGTATTCGGAGAAAATGCTGCGACGTATAAAGCGACAGTGGTGTAGAATTATTAGTCTCATGAGACTTTGAGAGTTCTTACAGCAAGTTGGGTTGCCATTCAATCATTGTATCATATGTAAAACTCTACTCTGAGTGTTTAGGTAGCACTACATCAGTCAGATCACTTGAACTTGAAATGGACTCGCATGGCTTAAGCGAACATGTACATTCGTTTTAGAACTCGTTTGATTGTTTCAGGAGTGCATGTATTATGTAGTCGTTGGTAACACGTATTTATATTTTCGTGAGAGCACTTTATTTCAGTAAGTAAATCGTGCTACAGCGCCTTTAAATCAATTTGATCTCGTTCATTATATGAAGATATAAAGAAAAGAAAAAATGGGAGAAAGTAGACAAGTTAGCGGACATAAGACCTTTATGACTGTCAATCATTATAGTCAATTGTTTAATCATCTTTCAGTAAACTGAATTCAGTATTTCAGTATTAACTGGTGAAACGGGATTTTCTTTTTAAAGTATATACATTTACGTACAAATAGAAACAGAAAAGTGTTCTCTAATCAGAATAAAAAATAAACTGTTTTTAATTTCTATTGTAAATAACTGGACATTTTGAATAGTGGGTAATGTGTCAAAGGAAGTCGTTGTTGAACTGTTTACTTTAAATTGGTCGTGCCGTTGTCCTTAAATGCAAGGGGCTAACACTCTCATCTGAAACCGAATACTACAGGAAGTGCAACTTCATTATGGATTTGAAGCTCAGACAACACTGTGTGTGACCAACTAATTGTCTAATGATACAACTGATGAGATGTTGTGAAATTTATCACTGTCTGCAACTAGAATTGAGTACTCAGATTATCCGTAACTAATATGTGCCACCTTTTGATTAACGAAGGATCCGCCAATATTAGGGAGAATTCGGAAGGATCTGGCAAATGGATTCCACATTATTGTCCTGTGAATTATTGATAGGACATTTTCTATATCGACATCAAAGATATTTTGTTATTAATTTAGAGATATTGGTCAATTGGAAGTGATTTGATTTCCATGGATTTGTCAACTATTGATCATTTTCCCATTAAATTTGTGTCTATTCTTATTCAAATGTTATTTGAATCTATCAACCCTTGCACGCGTGAAACGATTCGCTCTTGCTTTCGCCAGCTTTTAGATATAAACACTGTTTTTTTAATATAAACAGAGAAAGTTAAGCATTAAATTTTAGCAACTTTGCTTTTGGAATAAAACTAAATGTTTATCGAGATTATTGATGATCAATACCAAGAAGAGACTTGGCAATATTAAAATGAATTATTTGGAACAAAAGTGAACGTTTATTGGCAAATTAACTCTGACAAAAGTTCAACTGTAACTACTAGTGTTTTTCTCTTTCAAATCGTCTAAGATAATGTACAACAAAATTTTAAAAAACTAAAAATCAAATAAACTGTAAGCATAAGTTTTCTCCACCACGAAAGTTACCTGAGTAGAAAGAACAACAATGTAAATCTAATCGTATGATATGATTTCTTTAACAGTCAAGGAAAGAAAATCGAATTCACATAACATTTCACTACTTTTGGATATTTGCGTTTATAAAATTCTGATGTTTTTGTGTCCAAAACATGTTTTGTTATACTGGGAAATAGAAGTCAATATTGTTTCTTATAACATGATTAGTTCAATTCTTTCAAGAGAGTCCCTTGTTACAGAGGTATGCATCTTAAAAATCACAGATGTTGGAAAAAGGAAAATAAGCAAAACAGCATTAACTGCATTGACACCTTGAAGGCATAGAGAAGTGTTTAGCGGATTTAAAACCATACGAATTACAAACTGCATTCCAAAGCCTTTTTCATTAATTGTTAGAATTGTTGGTGAAAAAAAATGAATGGAGTTTCAACAACCAGTTACGTCCTTTTTTTCATTATGTGCAAGTCAACTAGGTGACAAGATTGTTGTTTTTGTCATTTGAAACCTTAAGTTTATCACTTGGACACTTTATCACAAAAGGACAATAGTTATGATTAGAGAAAAATCACTGCCATTACAACGTCAGTTGTAGTTCTGAAAATGTCCTGAACATGAATCATTTATCGAGGATTAAAGAGGATTTCCCAAGTTGCCAGTCGTGAAAAGTTAGAAAGATGAATGAAGTAGTTCCGGCAACCAATGAAATCGTTTGTTTTCTGTAACAGTCATTTAAGAGCCAGGGAAATGTGTAACTCCCATGTGACTTACAGGAAAAATATTATTCTATACACGGTGTTTTGACAGGATGTACGGGACTGTAAGACCCTTGTATATTCCGTATTTTTCTGAGGCGCATTATCACCCTTAAAGGGGCAGTAGCACGTTTTTTGAAAAATTTATTTTTTCAAATTTCCCATTTATAATGATAGTTTATGTCATTTATATTAACTTTAGAGGGTAAAATATCTTATTACACAAACCAATTATCCGTAGTGATAATACTGGTGTTGGTATAAAGCAAAAATTGCATGGCGGCCATTTTATAGTGAACACATTTTATTATTCTGAATGACAAAAACGATTGCCATGGCTTTACGGAACCATGTATAATCATTTTATAACTTCATTTTTTGAAGAGAGAAGGTTATTTTACTATCAGTGACATTATTTTTCAAAAACATTTCATAAACTTATTTGAGCCAAAAAACGTGCTACTGCCCCTTTAAGATCTATTATTTGTACGTATTTCACTAATTTCTGATTAAATATATAGGATATATCGCTATTCCTGTTTGTGATAAAATCTCTGCACACTATGAAACAGTGAACAACGCCGTATAGAGTTTGCCGCTTAAATCAAGGGAGATAACTCTACTAGTAAGAAATAGTCGATTTTAAGTTTATTATTACCTGAAGAATAATATAGATTCACATGTCATAAATAGAGATTATTACCAGAGGAAGTGTGTCACATGACTTTTACGACACGAGTGTGAATGTTTGTATTGCCCGAGCGAGAGCGGGGACTATACATAAATTTGCACGAGTGTCGTAAAAGTCGTATGACACATTTCCGAGTGTGATAATTTCTTTATTACCCGTTCTATTCCTTTTTTATTTCTGTAAAAATAGTCATGAAACGGCCCACTTCTCTTGCTACGACAAGCTACAGTGACGTCACGAACAATCGTTTTATGACGTCACAGACAATAAAACAATAAAGTCGCGGTGAAACAATGGTTGCTAAGCAGGGGGCAGTTGGGGTGAAACCAACTAGCCCGGAGGAGTCAGAAACAGAGGAGACAATTCCTAATTGGAAGGGAGAGGGGAATAAGGGAGTAAAGAGCAGAACACAAGACAATGCCCCCAAGCCCATCAGGAGTTCCCAAAAGGGGGGACAGCCGTGAAACAGAGCTCATGTTGAAAGAGATACTCCTAGAAATTAAACGGGAGAGGAGGCAAAAGCCCGCACCAAGTCCACCGGCCCCATCAAGCCCAAACCATTGGGGTATGCCCCCAACGCACATGCCAGGGTATCCGGGATACCCCCATCTGTACAGCCCGCCTCCACCAGGGTGGGGTTATCAACCACCAATTAGGAATGCACCAGAGGTGGAAGAACGCTTGACTCTTATTGAATAGATGATGGAGGCACAAGTTAAGATCAAGAGGGAACCCAAAACCCCAGGTCCACGGGAGACAGAGCATGGACAAGAAACACACAGGTTGACCCTGCCCCCACCAGGGCATGCAGGTATGCGTCCGAACCAGGGACTGTGGATATGGGTCATCTGTCCACAATGGTGGATGAGAGAAATAGATCCAAGTCCTCACAAGTGCTCAAAGCCCACCAAACTACCAATTACTCCCCAGAGACAACTCCAGGCAAAATTAACAAATCGCCAGGACCCAAGAGAGTACGCTCAAGACGTCGTGACTATAGCCCACAGGGCGAAGATGACTCAAATGAGGACGGGGAGAGACCGCACGGACGACGTCCAGGTGCCCACAGGCCGCCAAGGCCGAATATTTCCCAAATTAACTTTGACGGGAAGAGCCCGTGGGCGGCCTTCGATCTGAAGTTCGAGAGGCTAGCAGCCAGGGAAGACTGGTACGAGGATGAAAAATTGGATCAACTGTGTTTCTTCTTAAAGGATGAAGCCCTCAATTTTTACACCATGCGTTTGGCCCGTGACCCAGAGATCTCATACGAGGAGATGAGACAGAAACTCAGAAAAAGGTTTAGTCTTAATGAGCCTACATCGGCTGCCCGGATTTGATTCCAACAAATGGCCCAGCTCGCAGGAGAGAGCTTAGAGGCGTGGGCAGAGAGGGTGATTGCTACGTCTGCTGTCGCATATCCAGGGCTCCCAGAGGACTTCGTGGAACAGGAGGTCATCACACAATTCTGCATGGGGTGCGAGAACAGGGATGCCGGCACCCTGTTGTACAATCTGAAACCCCGCTCATTGGAATTAGCCATGGACTCAGTCCGCCATTACCTGCAGCAGGGTCAAACCAACACCCGGACGCGGCGAGAATGCCGGCAACTCTTCCCGGATGAGGGGGAGGAAGGCACCCAGGTGAGATGGGTTCGGAAGGAAGGGAAGGATGACAAGGGGGAGAAGGGAGAGGACACGGCCCGGCTGGCGGCAAGAATGTCAGCGATGGAGAAAGATGTGTCAGCACGCTTCTCCGCACTCGAGAAGGAAGTGTCATCCAGGTTCTCGGGACTTGAAAATGATATCAAGGAGTTGAAGGCACTTTTCCAATCCATGGGAACAGGTCCGCGGAAAGATGATTCCAGAGGCAGGTCGCGCTCAAGAAGTCCAGGACAGAGAAGCCGAGAGTGCTTCTACTGCGGGGAGGTAGGACATTTCAAAGCCGAGTGTCCAAAGAGGGGCAGGAGCCCGGAAAAGAAGGTCTCATTTGGAGAGGAAAAACGGTCTTTAAAAGGGTCCGGGGGGAACTAGAGGTCCATAGTTCTCCCCAACAAGGTCGCCAGACCACAGTCAAGGGACTACCGTTATGGCCGCCAGACGGGCACGAAGAGATGTCTCAAGGGGACGCAAGATCCAGTGGGAAATCGGTCGAAACTCAGCAGGGAGCAGACAACCTCAAACAGGGCGGGTTGCCCGTAATGACAATCAGGGCTCTAGATAGTGGAGGGTCGTTCACCATTCTCGTAATATTCCATGGACAGGAGACCGCGGGTATCATTGACACTGCAGCTGATAACACAATCGTCTCCGACAGGTTCATCGCCAGCCTCAAGAACAAACCAAAATCCTCACGGGAGGTGCTGATCCACAATGCCGGACGCACCTTGGACATGAAGGGGAACATCATGAATGGGGTGGAGATAAGAATCAGTGAGCAACTGTTCACCCAGCAAGTCCTGGAGGCCCCAATCAATGACACTCTGCTTATAGGGATGGACTTCCTGAAGAAGCATTGTTCTACCATCCACATGGACAGACAGACCATTGTGATAGGAGGGAAGGAAATTCACATGACACCCAGGGTAAAGGAAGCAAGCATCTGCCAAGTGTCCTGCAAACGAGAAACGCTTGTACCGCCACGCTGCGCGATGCTGGTGCCGTGCCACCTGGACCACGTCCTGGGAAAGTACATGATTGAACCAACCGAGAAGTTGGGGGAAAAGGTATTGATGCCCCGAACATTTCATGAAGAAGGAGCAGAAACCACCGTGTGCCTAATAAACACTTCCAATCAGAGGGTGCGAATCTCAGAGAACCAGCAAGTGGGATGGGCCTTCGGAGCCGAACCAATGGAGGAGAGGCCGGAAAAGGGGAAAGTAACAGAGTGTTCGTCCGTCAGGCAAATTCGAGAGGCCACCGGGGACGAGTTCCCAGAACATTTACAGGATTTGTACAGCCGCTCCGCGCACAACCTGACACCGAAAGATCAACAAGAGCTCAAGCACTTGCTAATAGAGTTCCAGGATGTCTTCGCCAAGCACGATTTAGACTTGGGAGAGTTCACTGCTATCGAACACGGTATTGAGACAGGGCAAGCCGCCCCCGAGCGCCAACGGCTAAGAAGGACACCCATAGGGTTTGAGAAAGAGGAGGAGGCCCATTTGAAGAAAATGTTGGAGGCTGGGGTCATCCAACCGTCAGTCTCGGAGTGGGCATCTGCGCCCGTACACATCCGCAAAAAGGACGGGAACGTGCGTTACTGCATAGATTTTCGTGCGATTAATGTCCGATCCACTAAAGATGTGTTCCCTCTTCCGCTCATTGACGAGTGCCTGGACACGCTGTCTTCAAGCGTCTGGTTCTCCAAACTGGACGCCAACTCTGCTTATTGGCAAGTAAAAATCAAGGAGGAGGACAGAAAGAAGACTGCCTTCATCACCAAGTATGGGCTGTTTGAGCACGTCAGGATGGCCTTCGGGTTATGCAACGCCCCGGCAACATACGCCCGAGTGATGGCGCTGATTCTTGCGGGTTTAAGTTGGGAGATCGCGCTGGCATTCCTGGATGACGCGGTGGTAAATGGGTCAACAGTCGCAGAACATTTCTCAAATCTCAGGACCGTGTTAAGTAGGTTCCGCCAGTAGGGACTCAAGTTGAAGCCCCGCAAGTGTGAATTGTTTCAGAAAGAGATTGAGTTTCTCGGCAGAATAGTAGGCTCCAACGGATTGAGAATGAACCCTGACACCTTGGCACCAGTGAAAGAGTGGCCAAGGCCCAAGACCACCCGGGAAGTGGAACGATTCCTCGGGTTTGCTAACTATCACCGGACCTTCATAAAGGAATACGCAGAGATGGCAGTGCCCCTGTACGCCCTGACAGGGATGAAACCCTTCGTGTGGAAGGATGAGCAAGAAGAGAGCTTTAAGAAACTCAAGGACGCACTAGTGGATACTCCCGTGCTTGCCCTCCCGAACAAGGAAGACCCCTTCGTGCTAGATACGGATGCGTCAGACTACGCTATTGGGGCTGAACTGCTACAAATACAGGAAGGGAAGGAACGAGTGGTATGTTATGGAAGCTTCGCTCTCACCTCAGAACAGCGGAGGTATTCCGCATTCCGGGTAAGGACCGACCACAACAGTCTCAGATGGTTATTGAACTTCCGGCACCCAGAGGGACAGTTAGCGCGCTGGTTGGAGGAACTCAGCCAGTATGACATGAGTGTGGAGCACCGACCAGGGAGTAGGCATCTCAATGCGGATGGACTGTCCCGTGCAGCGGAGGAGGCCAGATGTGACGAGTACCTGAAGTACGTAAACGTCACGGACCTGCCGTGTGGAGGGTGTCGTTATTGCATCAAGGCAGACCAGAACTGGAGCCGGCTCCATGACGAGGTGGACTATGTGGTCCCATTGGCCTCCAGACCCCGCACCGTGGAGAAATCCAGTGACGCAGTGACCAGCCGCTAGCAGGGGCTGGAGGTCCGGACCCTCATCGTTGACGCTCAGCACCGAACGTTTGGAGACGGACTTGAAACTTCCTCCATCGCCAGGGTCAACGTGGCATCAACAGGCAAGAGTACAGAGACCGCAGGCCGGCAGGGTCTACTGGGATACTCAGGGGAAGAGCTCCGGGAAAGACAAGACGCCGAAAAGGACTTCCGGATTCTACGTGAGTGGCTGGACACAAATACCACTCCCAGCGACGCCGAATTATACCTAGCCAGCCCAGCGGCCAAAGCTTATTGGCTCGACCGGATCTTTGGCCGTATGGTCAATTTGTGGCACCAGCCCTTGATAGTGGCAGGAGAGATGGGTTTGGACCGGACCGCCCCTTCAGACCAATGGGACACACAGGATGAACCTAGGTCAAGGCCGGGTTACGACCCACCGGAAGCTGCCGGAATCAGCCGAGGTTCACCAAGAGTTGTTGATCCGCCATTGAGCTTGTAAGTTGAGCCTTCGTCTCCTACTTGTTCTGTGGCGCTTATCACAGCTAATAAGCGCTTATTGGTTATATATCTTAATGCTAAAGTGATCACGTTAATATAGGTTTACTACAGTATTATTCAGTATTCACAAACATCACTGTCAGATGTGGAGTACCGTATTTCCTCTAATAGAACCCGGGCCTCCAATACAACCCGAGGGTAAGGAATGCTGAGGTAAATACAACCCGGGTCTCCAATAGAACCCGGGTCTCTATTAGAACCCGGGCTTTACGTTAACTGAATACCTCATGTTGCAATATAAAATAGTATATATATATACACTCGTTTTGAGGGGAAATATTGGTTTGGCCATGTGAGATTCAGCAAAACAGGTCCATGATAACAAATATCCGTCTTGTTCAGTTAATTTTCGTTTTACAATAAGTGACCCCAAGAAGATTATAAACGTCAATTCATGTCTGAAGAAATATAACCCGGCCTCAAATACAACCCGGGTCTCTAATAGGACCCGGGGGGTAAGGGGTTCTGAATGAAATAGAACCCCGGGGTTGTATTAGAGGAAATACGGTATTTACATAAATAAATCACATGTAGCTTATCGCAAATGACGTTGTCCATAGAGTGGAAAGCTCGCGCCAGGTGGTACATTTGATAACGAGGATGTAGACAAAGAAGAGCATTAGTTCCAGCTTCCGCCAACCCCGGTTGTCTGATAAAGGATTAGCACAAAAGATTTGCCATGAATAGTGTTCTTATCCCTCTGATCATCAACACACGACGTTTGTTACATGTAGGTCCTGAAAAGTGTTAAATCTTTTCAACAATAGCCCTATACTAAGAGTCATGTCAAGAATAAAGCAACAGTAAAAGGTTCAGATAAATGTTTAAAAAGTGTGTGTCACGACAAAGGCATAAACTATATACTGCAATATGTTATTCGTTTTGCAAAACACCATTATATGTGTAGATTCACTGCGACGTACATTGAGATATAGATGAGAACTTCCATAATGTAGAAGTATTTCTATGGTTCATTATATCATGTGAGAGGTTCATCAAACTGAATCCAAGCGGCACAATTCATCGGACACGATTTCTTAGTCTTTAATCCGGATCACACCTAATTAGAAGATCTCATTCCAATAATGAACCTAATAATGAATGTCATCAAACAGTCACGATTTGGTTCGGTTCTCCGATCAGGATGTAATTATGCTGTCATTCTTTCCATGATAAAGGACACAGTGTGCATGCTGAAAATACATCCGTTAAGAATAATAGTAAGCTAATGTACTCTCAAGAAGCCTCGAGTCGCCGTATATTAATATATATATAGATAAACATGTAATTGTACAGATGTTGAACTAGGATTTCTGACGCTGTACACAAAATTAAACGGTAGCTGTATCACCTTACTTAAGGTACCATTTGAATCTCTTATTTTTCTCTATCACCTAATCAGCTGTTTAACTGATGGAGGATGAGGCATATGCCAAGTTTCTCAATTACTTTTATGTGTGATATATCAACGTTATAAGTATTCATGGTCTCGCTGTAAACAAAGTAAATACAACAGACATTCGTATTCCACCTGTTTAAGGATAAGCATACACAATCGTGTGTGTTTTCAATAAAGAAGTTGGCATCCCAAAATCCTGCAATCCACTTCTTCACGCCTTTAAAAAATTAAGTAAATATGCATGTTTGTTTCAATTGTTTTAAAAGACTAAGAACAAATGTTGATCTGATTATTTATCATATAATTAATGGTGTTTTCGATATCCTTTGGGGTCATATACGCATACAGATTCAAATAGAATTAAAATGACGTCACACGTTAACATTTCGGACGCCTGTAAGAACCAATAGAGCTTCATGCTTTAGTTCATATACATTAATTTGACAAAACATTGTGCAATTTAGAGTGCGGATCAAGCAGTGCCAAAACATGTTCATCGCGAGTTGAAATATAACTAGCAAACACTTTATTCATATTTTCAGGTACCATAGGCAGTTTAAGTCACATTTTCATTTACCGAACGTAAAGGGGATTTTAGAATTAGCAGCTTGATATTCAGAGTATATATCGTTTCCCTATATGTGTGGGGTTTTTCAGCACATGGAGTACTTCATTTGGGTCATAGCCATAGGGGTTGAAGGATGATTTGCTGAAAAAGTAATTTCCGTGACAAATAATTATACGTGCATAATGAAATAAAATTGTTGAACATGCAAGAATGAAATACGTATGTCATATCTGTCGAATGTGCATCGCAATTTACAAAGTAAGAGTTATGCGTCAATAATTAAATAATGACATATTACTGTTTAACATGCAAAATAATCACAAATGAATGTTTCGTGGCACCATACACAGATTGATTAAGAAAGCAATCGATGCAGTCATCACGAGTGCATTGTAAGTAGTCAACTCGCGTCTTCGGGTCGGCAAAATCACTGCAGCTTCAGCGTTCTTCTTTTTCGCTTTATTTTACTCAGAGTATTTATAATACACGCAAACATTTTAAATGACACTGTTCCTTAAATGTTTATATAATATATATATATATATATATATATATATATATATATATATATATATATATATATATATATATATATATATATTACTTATATATTACACCTTATTTCAAATATATATCACTGTTGCCTAATGTATAATGTATAATGTGTAGATTGGTTTGAAGTATATTTACGAGTAGCGATTTCCTCATAGTCAACGTTGATGCTTGGAATCTGCTAATGTGAAAATTCTGGATTCTGTGATTTCTACTCCCAGAGTACACATCTTATCATGAGTACCAAACGAAACCATTGAAATAGCTCAAACAAATTTCTAATGAAATGTCTGTTGAATATAGGAAGAAAGGTAAGTTCTTTTAAAAGTTATACTAAAATGTCCTTCCAATAAGAAAAAATCTGACTGGGAAGAAATTGAACACTGGGAAAACACAAGCTATTTATTACCTTTACAAATATTTATTATTTTGTAAATATCATCTTTAATAGATATTTAATCTTTGTAAATATCATCTTTAATCTGTATTAAATATTTGTAAATGTTTGTAAATGTTTGTAAATATTATTAAACATTTGTAAATATCATCTTTAATCTGTATTAAATATTTGTAAATATCATCTTTAATCTGTTTTAATTATTTGTATATATCATCTTTAATAATGTTGTAAAGGTTTGTAAATATCATCTCTAATCATGCTGTAAGTTTGTTGATAGCATCTTAATGTATGTAGTAATTAGTGAAGGTGACAGATACCATGGGGGATGGGTGAGTGGGGAGAGTCTGCGCGGGGGTAGGGGGAAGGATGGAGGTGCGGGTTTGGATTTTGTCTTTTTGGGTCAGGTTCTTTTTGGGTCGGGGTCGAGGTTGGTGGACTGCAGGGATTGGAGGGGAGAGGGGTGTCTGTTGGTTAGGGGTTGGAGGTTTGGGGTGACTGATATGGACTGAATAGAGATTGAGGGTTAGAAGAGGTAGTGTATGTTGGAAGTGAGGGTGGTTAAGTTGTGAAGTAGGGTGACTGGGGTTTCGTTTTGGTTGGCGTTTGTTTGTGGGGTGGTGTAGGGTATACCATTTTTCTGTGTTGAGCTGGAAGGCGAGAGGCATGAGTGCGCGTGTGTCTGTAGGGATGGGGTTGGGCGGCAGGCGTTGCCTGTGTTGAGTTGGGGGTTATAGGCGAGTGCATTTGTATGTATGTTTGAGGGGGTAAAACTGGCGAGGTGGGTGTCTGCCGAGTTGGGGATTGCGGGTGTTGACTGTGTATAACTGGAGGGTGATGGGAGGTAGCTTTGGGTTAGAGTTAGTTGTGGCGGGCGTTGCCTGTGTTGAGTTGGAAGGTTGGAGGGGAGTGCATGTGTATGTAAGTTTGCGAATGTTGACTGTATAACTGGAGGATTAGCCAGGATAGTAGTCGTTGATTGTGGGTCAATTGGGGTTGTGGTATATGGTACTTGACAGGTTTAGGAGTGCGTATTTGAACAGTGGTTGAATTTCATTGTAGATGTACATGTAGAGGCACAGTTTGTAATCTGCCCTAATTTTAGGAGTTGTGAAGAGGTCGATCTAGGGTGGGTGATAAAATGATAGGTAAAGATGGAAGCTGGGGATAGTCAGTAATGAATATAGTGAGTGACTGGGGGTTGGGAGAATGGATCGACTCGGCCTATGGTGCAGATGAGGATGTAAGATGACTAAGGCAGGTTGGATATGGGGAATTTGATGTAGGGAGAATGCCAGTCACGGGATATACTGGGAGCTGGGGATACATGTGCCTAGCGGTAGACAAAGGGGTGAGAGCTTAAATGTCTATGCTGAGAACATAGACAATGACTAAGACATAAAATGTAACACATAAATGGTTTGTTTAGCGTATAGTTGTATTCAGTGAAATTTATAGTTGATTATCGGTGTGACATGTGATTCAACAGTTATATAAGGGTCAAAATACAGTAAAACATAGTCATAGTCAAGATGTATCATAGATTTAGCGATCAATGTTTGGGTTTCAAACATCATTTTAATTTCGAAGTGCTACATTGCATTCTTGTATAATTTCAAAGATTACAGACGCATGCTAGATTTATTATACAAATACGTATAAAAGCTTGATGTATAGTAAATGTGATTAGTCTTAACATAGGAAGATTAATAATTATCATTATTAACCATATAAATGGTCTTTTCATACTATTTCCCTCGTTTTATGCGTGAGTAGTTGTATAGTATATGTCATTCCAATGTCATTCTGTTCTCAAATACAAAGCTGTACTACCATATTGTAAATGTACCAAGTATCGTTAAGGATAACAGTATTTAACGAACCCTATTGGAATTGTGAACTTCATAGATTATGTAGATCCTTTTGAAGAGCGAGTTTATTGGGGCAATAAATTAATTAGGGAATAGTTGTTTGTACCGATAACAGTGATTAACGATCTGTAACGGAAATGTGAACTGCCTAGATTCTAAACATCCTTTTGGATAGCTTGTTTATTGTGGCAATAAATTAATTACAGAATTAGTGCTAGCTTCATTGCCAAATTAATTGTTGCTTATTCATATTAGTAAAGTTTGTGCAGAAATTAAAAATGTCAGTGTTTCAGTGTTGAAAATCTATATTAGCTATATAACATAAGAACCATTTGTAAAATGCATGTGTTCAAATACTTGAACTCGATATACTGTCTCAATCAAAATGTGTACTTCCTTAAGATTTAGTTTATTTCATTTTGGGAGCATATTCCTCATATAAACATTAGAATAACGACTTTGCTTTTACCAATGTGTTACTTTTCAAACATGAACTCTTTTGATGTTAAGTCATGTGTAGCCTTGTTTAGAGATATCTTAATTTTATGTTTGCATATAACATTTATAACTGTACATAAACGAATTTAAATATGTGAGCGAATACAGACAGAGTCAACAAACAGGCAAAATGATAATCAAGGGAGAGTTAAATGCGTTTAATATTCCCTCTAATTATAAAATAAGATAAGCATATAACGATGTGATTCATATGGAGCTGAGTCCAACCCAAAAACTATATTTCACATTAACAATATTTGTCTACTGCGGTTTAATTCACTTTCATTATATGTTCCTGTAAATGGTCAGGTAAATCTAGTTTCTAATTAGCATAATGTATTAACTAGTAATTGTAGGAACACCCTTGTATTTTTTCTTATTACATACGAGAAGCGTTTGCGCAAAGAAAATATGTCAATTCATAGTAATTAATTAATGTATTTGTAAAATGTTATTGTTTACTCAACAAAATTGTAATGTTTAGATGCATTGTACATGGGCCGAGGACCTATAAAATAATTGAACTTTAATATACCATATAACAGAAACAGAACACTATTTATAGACAGGCAAGTAAATAAACATTTGTTTGGTGTCATTATAATTGTGTCATTTTTTAATGATATTCTTTATCTTAGAGATTTCTTTTAATCTCTCATTTTAAACAAATGTCGGGCTGACAGAAAGATAATGTAAAAACCTAAAACTTGTTACACAATGCCATTATGTTCTCTCTCTCTCTCTCTCTCTCTCTCTCTCTCTCTCTCTCTCTCTCTCTCTCTCTCTCTCTCTCTCTCTCTCTCTCTCTCTCTCTCTCTCTCTCTCTCTCTCTCTCTCTCTCTCTCCAATATAAAGACATCAGTTCAGTTTAAAAGAGTACGTCTTTTTTTAGTAAGTTTTGGCAATGGTTGAATACCAGAGCGACCACACTGCAATCAGTACCGGTAAATATATATGCAACCCACGCTAACGTTATCACTACCCTATTACTATGCACATAATGTAGAAGGCGAAGAACAAACTCATTTACTATAAAAGGGTAGGGTCACTGAACATAATTATAACATACAAACGGATATGAATAAACATACAACATGTGCTAACCCGTCAGGTTTGACCTATGAGACACTTAATTACTAACTACGTGATTAACATTAATATTATTTTAATAAATGTCCATCCGCATATCATTACAGTACAACAAGAATGATTGAATAATTTTTTATCTATAGGTATTGAGTCATGCACAGATAATAGGTAGACAACGTTAAATGTGTGATGACTATTTTGTAAAACAGTAAGATATGAAAAAGGAAATTTCATAATGTTAGATAAAGTGCCATATGACACATACGAGCCCAAAACACTCATAAAATTACAAATAACATAAAACCATATTTTTTACAAATATGAGATAGTGTTACTACAGTTAGTAAGAACAGATTACATTTTTCAATTACTAACCATTCTCGTGTATTGCACAGGATGTTTTATGACCCTCAATTGCTATCTTTAGATGGGCTCAACAGCGTGCATGTATTCGCGACTTCGCATACATGTATATTCGGTTGTGTATTTGTGAACTCTGATGAGAGTAGTCTCTTCTTTGACCAATACGCATTCACGTATACACTGTATATGGGACAAGCATTCATTCTTCAACAAATTAAATTGTATTATCAAGATAGCTAACATAGGTTTTCTGTTTTATTGTTGTCCCGTATGTATATACTGTCTGTTTTGCAATTGTGTCGGGGTGTGATTTGTAAGTATTTTAATATTTTCAATAAAAATAATAAAATATGTCATCTTCTGTCCATCGTTCCACGTTTTCGGATCACAAATTAAAACTGGTGGAATCAATCAAATATTTACGTGTACATAACGCAAGAGTATGTCTACTGATTTTAGATATTTAGAATTATTATAAAAAAACGGAAAATAACGATGATATGTATCGTTTGTGGAAATAAATTGAAACCGACTGAAGATGTGACAGAAATTATGAATTTGTATTTGTAAATGATAAAATGTATAAATGTATGCTTTGTTTATGAAGCATATTACATTAAAACTGAATGCGTGTGCTATGTAGTACGTTCGCAGCAAACGGCCTACTAATAGCTTTAATATATATATCATACTGATGCAAATAAACACAGCTGGCAAGTTCGTATGAAATGTCACATGCAGAACATTAAAGTTTATCATGTTTGTTTTCATATTGTTGCAGACAAATCCAAAAAGCTCACAGTTGTCATGTATACAGCTTTGATTTCTTAAAATTAGTTTAAAGATACATTTTCAATAACGAGTACGCATCCTTAAATATGTCCCGTTAACGCGCATTAGTTAGCTGATATGAGAAATATGTATTGTCAAGTGGATTGTCTTATATTTGGTTGAATCAAAATATTTGTTTATGTTTAAAGGATATGTTTATACAAATTGGTCCGAAACAATTAATTCATCAAGTTATTTAAGTCATTACATCATTTCAAATCAGGGCTTTGGCCAGACTAGTATTTAAGTTTTCTTAGCGATAAGTCACTCTTACGAAATCTATGAAAATTTAGAATCGCATTACACTCCTTAAAAATACAACATTTTAGGAAGGACTATTACATACTGGATGATCTATGATGTTCTAATGATTCTTCTGATCGTGCAATCCATAAAGGATGTATAATCTACTAATTTATAATGTATCTGAAAATACGTTGCCATGATTTGATGAAAACTCCGGGGGAAATAATTATCGAAGTAACGTCATCTCAAGCCGTCATGCTGAAACGTGAATTGTACTTTGGGCCAGATTGTTTGGGCCTTATATATTGAATAAACCTGTCTGTAGGTGCTCCTTTCACAAATAGCTAGTGCATAAATGTACACCAATAAAACATGCATTAATTTAACCGTCCGTCTGTCCTACCAGACATTTTATAAATGACATTACAAACATATCAACAGTATCGATTCAGGGTAATGAACCGAGAAGACCTTTTTACAAGTTTTAAAACAACTAGTATGAATGGATACATTGTTTACATATCACGCATACCACTACAGGGTATACACGTTTAAGTTCCAAAGATTAAATTGATAAACCAAAGCTTCGAAGGAAGAAGAATCTGTAGTAAAATGTAAATAATATAAGTGATTATAAGATACAGATATAGCATTACAGTATTAACGGACAGCTAATACACGCAAAATTTAAGATAATTGTCATTGTTCATTTAAGGTAACATAAGAACAGGATTATTTTCGGGATAACAACTTCTATAGTGTGAAAATACAGGACGTTTCGGAGTACCTACTCACTCCTTCATCAGGTGGAATGTAAGGAAATAACAAAATACTAAAGAAGTTGTTATCCAGAAAATCTACCTGTTCTTATGAATACAACATCTAAATGCTCTCAAAGACCTAAGGTAACATACATAGCGATTTTTTAATTACGAAATATTCAATGTATTACGCGTAATTTCTCGCCTGGTTTATGACCGGCAATTAAGCTAACATTGTCTGGGTGACTGGGCGACTAGCTGTGGTTGTGTATTCGGATGTATATTCGTCAACTCTGACATACACAAAGAATTGTCATTGACATAAGCAGAGGAAAATGAAATATCTAGATATATCTAGCGTAGGTATTCGAGTCTGCAATTATGACCATGTATATATAAATCGCCATCCATGAATTTATTTGAGCAGGATAATATGAAACATCACCCCATCCAAACTGTTTTAAACCGGAACACGAGACTTTGGCACATGTGTGCTTATTTTATGTTTTCATTTGATTTTATGATTTGTAGTAATACATGTTCAACTTCTATACATACCTTATAGTATCGTTGTTTACACAACTGTGGACAGTTATCTAGGTCTATATTGTTTATATATTTTATTTAATAATTTTATTTGTAGTTTAGAAAATAGTCATACCTTTCACATCTATAACATGTAATTGTCATTGCAATTTTACAATTCGACATTCAAATTTTGTTTTAACAGATAATGAAACATTCATGGGCTAGTGTACAGCAATAAATTACCTAATCAAGTCAAATTGCAAAGCTATTTGATGTTCAAGCAATGAACGTTGATACAAAGGCGCATACTGGTACCTCTTTTTCATCATAACAATTAGTTTAGATACCCATATGAAAGTGTCTATAGCGATTGATGATAGATGAATAGCTGAATATGGCTGCAGTACAAGATAACCGAATCAAGTGTAACAGTCCACCAGGAGACCCGTTAGAATACAGCGAATACACATGTTACATAACACCGATCGGAACGCATCGTTTAACAAGTTGTTCTGATAGGCATTTACACGTGACGCTTGCTCCTGCATATAGCCAGGTACTCCCCTCTGATTACAGAGTCCCTGGTTGACCGCCGTCAGTGAAGCTCAGCAAAAAGGAGATTGACAAAAAGAGTCATTGCAAAATGAAATACAGATGTATATAATGTTACAACTTGACAGCATTATCATCATGATCACCGCTGCATTAGCTTGCGACATAACAATACAAAATTTAATTTGTATTATGGCAGTATGAAACTTCCTCCAATAACAGAAACTCTTCCGCATACAATCTTAAAAATAAAGAACAGCCGGAACAACAAGTATTAGTATTTTAATTTAATACACTTAAACAACATGTGTTGAATTTCTATCATTAATCATTAACATTCAAACGTATACACTTTAATAAGAGTTAGTAGTGTGATAGTTGTTATGAGCCTATCGGCCTATGATAAATTACAATCGTGATACCATTTCATCTATTCATTAAATATAAGACTGTGAAGTGATTATGTCAAAATAATCGGATGAAACATCATGGAAATAGCTAATTTCGTAAGTGAAAGTTTTAAATAAAACTTTTGTTATAAAGAACAAGTGTAAAGGTATTAACATTTAAAGCTTTAACTTAACGTAAACCACAATCTTTGTTGGCCATTCTTGTAGATGCTATCTGTGTTTGAATTTGTCATAAAAAATAGTGCCGAGATACTTATACTCTGGGACAACTTCTATGATGGAATTGTCAATGAGAACAGGCTTATAGTTGTCTTTCTTTACTGTTTAATCTATTTTTAATCTCATTGCCTTTATTTTCCGGGTATTAGAACTATAAGGTTGTCTCAGCACCATATACAAAGACGTTATTTGGCCTTATGGCAAGTGAAGTATACATTTATTTAAAATCGTAACCAAAAAATATTTAAGAATGAGAAAGTCAGCAATTAAAATGTTTTAATTATAGATTTTAATATAACATACTTCAAATTGGTAGTTAGTTTCTTTTCTCTCTGTGTTAATGAGCGTAAGCACGAACAATGACCTTGAAAGGCTTTGCAGCGTGATATCTGGGGGCGCGGCCGCGCCCGCCTTTGATGAAACTATTACGTAATTCATTGGGACACATCGTGTGTGCAGACGGCATAATGCCGACATATGATCGCTAATTGGTTTATAACCCTCGTACTGTTTATATCAAAGACGACGATCGTTTTCAAGTGTCACAGGTATGAAACCATCCATCTAAAATTGATCTCGTCAGATACTAAACGTCACTATGGAACATTCTATACATAAAAATACAGTATGACTGCAAGTTACCCATTGCTGTGAATGTCGATGTGAACAGTTGAGAACAGCTTTGACATAACTGACATATGTTAATGTACATGATCGTATATCTCTTCTTCATCACCTTAACTTAAAGAATGCCAGTCAAAGAAATGTACATGCTCTTTGAATATTTCTTCTTTAAAATGTACACCTGGTCAATACGATCGTTTTTGCAAAGCTTTTAGTGAAAAAGAAATTGTTAGTAGTAAAGAAACCGATATTACCCCACATAACAATAACATGAATAATTAAGAGGTTAAGTGAACAATCTATTGTGATTGATAATATGTAAATTGATGTAGGATAATTGAAAGGCAGTCCTATGATAAACACTTAGACATATTTCTAAAATCTACCAGTCATTGAACTTAATTGATTATCAAATGTGGAAGTTAAGAAGCAGTAGTGGAGCAGTAAACATACTGTAAGATAGGTTATCATCAAGTTGACACAACTTACTTTGTCAATAAAAGTTGTTTTAAGCTTGCTCTAGTTCTTAATGTAACTCATCATTTCACAGGTGTTATGCTATGTATTTTTGTGATTCAGGCCGAATGAATATAAGATTATCTTTCGGGATATGTCTGTTATACTTATGATAATTTAGATCACTACTGCTTGGGTGAACATGCCAATCTTTCATTCATTCTCTCTGTCGTTCCATCATTCAGTCAAACACTATGTATGAAGGACCTACTTTTTAAGTTATTAACTTATTAACTTATGGTTAGCTAATGAAATTAAGGAATGAAATAAACATTGTATCACCTTACCCTGTTCTATCAGTGATTAGTTACATTTCAAAGATAACCACATTACGCCCGGAGTATTGGTAATCCCCTGTAGGATCATGTAGTGTTTAGACATGGTTATAGTGATAATATTATACATGGTTATCTTTTCTTATGATAGCATCAGGCTGGTCGGTTATTTATTTTATCTTTGAACACACCTGTGCTCTTTTTGTACATGCAAATAGTTCCAAAATATAATATGTAAAGGTATTGAGATGTTGGATACTTAGAAATGAAACGTTACCTGTCAATGTGGTCATAAGCAAACGTATTCTTTTAAAGATGCATAATCAATTTTGCATGATACTTTATATGGTTCTAAAATGTACATATTATAGTAGGTGCTGGGTTACGTTATATCATCTTACTCGACTTTCTATCAACTATATATATATATATTTCAATGGAAACTAAGGAACAGTCACATGCACATGTAGTATCCGACATATACAGTATCTACTCGTTATCAGACCTATTAAAAGCTATAAGAGCAAATCTGTCTTCCTATCCATTTCATGAAAGTTTCCAAATATATATTTGACTTAATGGCTGCAGCATGCCAGGGTTCTATGTCCTGTTTTCGATCATGACCACGACTTTGAATAATTGTATTTTCTTTATAATTAACTGACTGACCTTAAACTGGTTATTTTCGGTTAAAGTTGATCAATCTCAATTAAATAACACAAATTTTAACATTTGACATACATGTGACCTCAACAACATGATTTAGTCGCTTTACATGATATGTAATCAAATTGGAGACCCAGTTTGAGTATATTAGCGTTAGTGACTTTGAAATACATAAAATATTCTTGCTCGAACTACATAAAAAATAAGTGAGCAAAATTGATTAATGACAAATAAATTAATACTTCAATTTATCAAGGTCTTTTTCATTAAATACATTTTTGTCATCAAAGACATTTTTGTCATCAAAGGCCATTTTTTAAAATTCAAAGTCATGCTATCATCAAAGTTTTTACCATCACAGTCGGTTTTTCAATCAAAATCATTAATTAATGAAAATAATTTTGTTTCATTAAATTCATTTTTCTCATTTAAGTCATGTTTTCATCAAAGTCATTTTGGATTATCAAAGTCATTTTGAAAATCAAAGTAATTTAAAAAAAATTAAAGTCGGGTTTTTAATCAAATTCAAATCAAAATGAAATTCATTTTCTCATTAAAATTATTGTTTTTCATCAAATTATTGTTTCATCATATTCATTTTTTAATCAAATTTATTTTTCCATCAAAGTTTTCTTTTCATCAAAAGCCTTTTTTTATTATTCAAAGTCATTTTCTTCATCAAAGTCATTTTTTTACATCAAAATATTTTTTTTTATTAAAGTCATTTTTCTTATCAAAGTAATTTTTCTTATCAAAGTCTTTTTTAATCAAATTAACTTTTTCATCAAAAGTAATTTTTCTTAATTCAAAGTCATGTTTTCATCAAAGTCAATCTTTTCATCAAAGATATTTTTTCTTCATCAAAGTCATTGTTTTTTTCCATCAAAGTCGTTTTTCTCATTAAAGTCTTCTCTTTTTTTATTCAAAGTCATGTTGTTATCAAAGTCATTTTTTTCATAAAAGATATTTTTTCTTCATCAAAGTCATTTTTTTCCATCAAAGTCGTTTTTTCTCACCAACGTCATTTTTTCATTAAAATTAGTATTTCATTATAGTCATTTTATTAATCAAATTCATTTTTTTTCATCGAACTTATTTTTTAATCGAAATTAAGTTTTTTTCGGTCATTGAAGTCATGTTTTCATCAATATAAATTTTTTTCATCAAAGATATTTGTTATTCATCAAAGTCAGTTTCTTCCATCAAAGTCGGTTTTTAATCAAAATCAGTTTTTTTCATTAAAATAATTGTTCTCATTAAAGTCTGATTTTCAATCAAAATCATTTTTCCATCAAATTCATTTTTTCTCATTCAAAGTCATTTTCTTTATCAAAGTCAGTTTTCTCACCAAAGTCATTTTTTAATCAAATACATTTTTTCAACAATTTCTTTTTTTCATCAAAAGTCATTGTTCCTTATTCAAAGTCATGTTTTCATCAAAGTAAATTTTTTTCATAAAAGATATTTTTTCTTCATCAAAGTCATATTTTTCCATCTCACCAAAGTAAGTTTTCCATTAAAATCATTTTTTTCATTAAAGTTAATTTTCTCATCAAATCATTTTTTAAATCAAATTCATGTTTTTTTTATTCAGAGTCAAGTCTTTATCAATATCAATTTTTTTCATCAAAGATATTCTTTATTCATCAAAGTCTCTTCCATCAAAGTCGGTTTTTAATCAAAATCATTTTTTTCATTAAATTAATTTTTCTCATTCAAGTCTGATTTTTATTCAAAATAATTTTTCCATCAAATTTATTTTTCCCATTAAAGAAGTCATGTTTTCATCAAAGTCAATTTTTTCATCAAACATATTTTTCCTTCATCAAAGTCATTTTTTCATTAAAGTTATTTTTTTCATTCAAGTCATTTTTCTCATCAAAGTTATTATTTTTCATTAAATTCTCTTTTTTTAATCAAAGTTAGCTGTTTTCATCAAAAGTCATATTTTTTTTATTCAAAGTCAAAGATGATATTTACAAAACTTTTCAATGATATTAAAGATGATATTTACAAAGCTTTACAAAGCTTTACAAAGCTTTACAAATGTTTACAAAATAATAAATATCTTGTAAATACCATCTTTAATAGATATTTATTACCTTTATTATTTTTGTAAAGAAGTATTTTAATATTTGTAAATAGCTTGTAAATACCATCTTTAATAGATATTTAATCCTTTGTAAATATCATTATTTCATGTAGTGGAAGTTGTTTATTTAATGTTTAAACCTCGAGTATACAGAAAACTGGGTGAAACAAGTAACGACAACGAATTTATGGGTTGGCGACTTGCCTTGGAGCAAAGTGAAAACGAAGTATATTCATTTTGGGCTAAAAAATCAATTCTATGGTGCAATTAACACTTTATCAGGCTACAGTGACATTGTTATATTCTTTATCGTCACTATACTGAGTGGCCATGAATGTTATCGTACTGACGCGAGGCCATAATGACAATGCAATGACGTCCTAGTGTACTCTGTCGAAGGCACAGAACTAATGATATAATAGGCTAATATTTGTGTTTTGTTCACAAATACCAAATCATTCATGAACTATCTACTTATGGCGTTATGGCTGGTGAGAAGGCGTTGCATTTACCATTGTACCAGTGTGAACCATTTGATGGTTACGCGGATGGACCTTAATATTTATTTATTTATGTACCTATTTATTTATGTACCTATTTATTTATTTATTCAGGAGAAAAGAACCCGGACTCTTGCTGCAATAATCCTCTACACTTCATAATATATTTGCATATTGAATTCATAATAGACAATATAACCACATATATATATAGTTTAGTTGCCTTTGTCATTGGCTGGTTCTCTTTTATGGACTTAATTCGGATATGTGCCATTCACTTACATGGAATTAAAAATGAAATGAGACCTACATACTGTCAATCCAGTCAAATAGTGTCTATAGATGATTGATAACTACAGGAGCATTTTAGAATGTGTATATGTGTATACATACTAGTCATATTTGCATGAATTGCTCATATTCAGATCCCAGCTCCTCATGTCCGAAACAGAGAGACCGACAGACATGTTATAGGCTATTATCCAATGCGTGGTTAATTTCCCTTTGTTGTTTTTGAGACGATATCACAGCAAAAATGAGCTGGTTTCCAGAACACTGAAACTAACAGGATACCCAATGGAAACCATTATTTCCAGTTGGTATCCAGACAGTTTTTCACAGTTTCCATGTGGTTTCCAGCAACACTGAAACTGAATTTTGCACCAGTATCCGGATGGTATCCAGTGCGAATAATTACCCACTCCTCCAATTGGTATCCATCTGGTTTCCATGAATAACTTTCTTGTAGGTTTCAACTCAGTTTCCATGTGATAGTTTCCACTTGGTTTCCACTTGGTTTCCATATTACTTAGTTTACACTTGGTTTCAATTTGGTTTCCATGTTCAGGTTTACTGTAGGTTTCAGTCTGGTTTCCATGTTTAGGTTTACTGTAGGTTTCAGTCTGGTTTCCATGTTTAAGTTTATTGTAGGTTTCAGTCTGGTTTCCATGTTACGGTTTACTGTAGGTTTCAACCTAGTTTCCATGTTCAGGTTTACTGTAGGTTTCAGTGTGGTTTTAGTATAACGGTTTACTGTAGGTTTCAGTCTGGTTTCAGTGTAATGGTTTACTGTAGGTTTCAGTGTGATTTCAGTGTAATGGTTTACTGTAGGTTTCAGTCTGGTTTCCATGTTAAGGTTCACTGTAGGTTTCAGTGTATTTGTTTACTGTAGGTTTCAACCTGGTGTCCATAGTTGACATTTGCATGTTGTTCTAAACACGCATAACAAGCATGTTATGATTTAAATGAATACAGTGTTAACACCTACAGCATCAACTGCTATCTTCATCAAGAGCAATTATGCTTCTGAGAAAATAATTCTAGTAATGACCAAAACAATTGTACTTTGTTATAAAGTTTAATACATAAAGTGCCAATAGCAAAGTCAATCTTGGGATGTTATTTTAACTAATTGCAAAACAAGAAAAGACATTTTGCCTGTTGTGTACTAGTAATACAAAACAAGTGTCAATTGCAGAGCAAATACTTGACTAGGAGAAGACATCTGACAAACAAATCTAAGGAATGTATTCAAATGATATCAAGTACACAATACCATATAGTAATAGTATTTTTGAAGATCCTAGATATACATTTACAAATTGCATTATTTAAAATTACTTCATAAATCATCCAGCAAAATGCCATACCTGGATGACGAAGTAAAATAACAGGGCATTGTTGCTGATTAAGAAAGAGGATCACTGATAATTATGTGGTTATATTCTCGATTTATACTGTGCTGCCGGCCATTACTATTCAATATATGTTAGGAACAGGTGGTTTTATTTTCCTCGGGTAAACGACCCGGGGTTAATTACATCACTAATCCTCCTGGGTGATTTCACTCTTCAGCTTCAGCTTAAAAAATGACTGTGTCCTCAATGGGAATGATATTTCGACCAAATGGTCGAACCGACCACATGGTTCCTTCGTGTTCTTCTAGGCTGTAAAAGTAAAACGAACATAAAAATGATATTAATGACCAACATAAATCGAAATTGGTACAACCTCAGTTTTACTTATTTTGAGTGATTTAGTAAGATACAAAGTCATACATTCTGATTTGCCAGATATTATTATTTTGTATACTGCAATTATTACATTAGTTCTTAGGTTAAGTTTTGAAACACATGTACCTGTGTTATAGGCTACGGTGAGAGGTCATCTTCAAGTTTCCCATGTGCAGGAATGCTAAAATGTAATAAAAGTATCAAATTAATAAAAGAAACATGAATATCAAAGGGGTATTGCATATTCTAACTAAATATAAAGGTCATAATATTTTATTTTATTTTTTTATTTTCCATATAAATCTCATAATATGATATTCAAAATATACATCAGTACAACAACTCTTGAATGTAATTTTTATGTATTCGTATGTTATAATGAATCAAGAAAGAAGAGACTGTTTGTCTTGATACAATAAACATTGACAGCGTTTCATTATAAATTAAAAAAATTCCATTATGCTTTCATAACAAACATCACAACAAAATCTGTCTGATATATAATGCGGCATAGTAAATATAAAGAAATGTTCTACATAATGATATTTGTATAATTTAGTAAAATCGTACATATTCTCATATATAATGTATTTGAAGTCTGTTAATTCTGAACGTCGTATGGTATTTACATTCTAACATATTCCCTTCTCCCTATATTTGTTATCAATTTGGAAGATACGTGATGTTGTTTTGAATAATAAATGTGTTATAGATGAATAGTGTGAATTTTGGTTTCAAAACTTTAGAAAAAAGTCCAGTTTTGATTTATTTTATTCTGTAAGAATGAAAACGTTTCATACAGGGTGTGCCCTGACTGCTATCAGAAACACAATTACTTTATTTTCAATGTTACAATATTTCGAAGGTATTTGATCAACTTTATTTAAATAGTTATTTCAATCATTAGCATATTGGACACACACAATAAGAAAAACATGAACTGTAAGTATTACATGAAATGCGCACTGTACCTGCCTTCAGTTGTAGAAATATCATGTTGTTTTGCCCTCCCTGAATAACAACAGTTGCTGCCACTGAAGTTCGCGTACACCCGGCAGATAAGATTCTGTTTCTTCAATCAGTCACGGGTTATACTGGCAATTTAATCGCGCCAAAATGTGGATGATGAACAAAGCTCTTTGTCTGAGAGAGCACATGGTCTGGCTGTTATATAACACCATATGGTGGACAGCGAGCGTCCGGCGATACGGCCGGCCCATACATTTGACCTACATCTAATTAATAAATTCAGGCTGACTAAATCTAAGGGTTTGTAATTGATATTATTGTTTATATGTTAAATAGTAAGACCAACATTACACACGCAATACAATGAATAATACAATAAAAACATATCATGGTTGATATAAGTTATGGCATTGTCGAAATGAAAAGGAATACGGTACATATCATATCATATCAATCAAGGGTTTCAGTTATTTAGTTGTTTATATAAATATAACATTTGCAAGACTTTATTTTTCTCAAAAGTATAGTTAACCATTGTTTGTTAATGCTTCATCTGAAAAATTGATTTGAACATGTTTATCATAATAATTGATATTGAATTACTTTGCTTTGAATACATGTGCAATTTGAAATATTGGATAACTTATTTGGTTTCTATGGGTCTTTTGATATGAACAAATTGTTAACAAATGGATACACGGGTTATTAATTATTTCATTATCTGTTTCCATTACACTACATTACAATACATAAGACTTGATAGTTTCATGTTGGTTTCCAATTTATGGAATCAGTAATTGTAATTTACACTAATGGAAACCAACATGAAACTTCACATTATAGTTCGAAACCAGGTTGCCAAGTTTCAGTGATAGGATAGCCCTATTACCAAGTTAACAGTTGGTTTCCCGATTTCAGGATACTCAGTCATGTTTGCTGTGGTAGTTTCATGTTGGTTTCCATTTAATGGAATCTTTCAATGCAGATTTCCAGGAATGGAAACCAACATGAAACCTTACTTGATAGTTTCATGTTGGTTTCCATTTTCTGGAAACAATGATTGCAATTTACAGGAATGGAAACTAACATGAAACTTCATATTATGGTTTCATGTTGATTTCCATTTCCTGGAAACATTGATTGCAATTTCCAGGAATTGAAACCAACAAGAAACACATAACCATGGTTTCCAGTTGGTTTCCATCACGGAAATACTTAATGTTATAGAATCCAAAATGGATTCTAGTTGGAAACCAGGTTACCTAGTTTCAGCAGATGGATACCAAGTGGATACTCCTATTACCCAGTTTCCAGTTGGTTTCCAGATTGCAGGATACTCAGTCATTTTTGCTGTGTATATCATGTATCAAGAAAAGTGTGGTTGTATCTATGACGTCACTTATTTATCAGCCACAGTTATTTTAAACTCACTGATAGGACGACCGCGGAGAAGCAGGGCGGTCGAAGGGCGGAGCTACAGACACCTGACTGGCGACCTTGAGTAATTACAACATTGTTGCAAAACCAGATGAGATCAAAGGGATGTATGTCGCTCAAAGGAAAAACAAAACAAATGTCACTCAGTACTCTTTTAATGATAAAAACAAATGATCAGCTGATTAGTAACTATAAAAAAAAAATCTAAAAAAACACCATTGTTTTTAAATCGTCACTAATTAACACGAAGGCATTTGGGGGTGATAATTAATGTTCACTTGACAATTCTGTATGTTGATGTACATGTATGTAAGAAGAAATTTCACATGCCTCGAAAACACCAGCCGGGAAAAGGGACCTGCGGGACTGGTTCCAAAGCCCGACTGACTTCCTGAGGTGAAACGGGTAAACTATCTCTAACAGCGGATTTCCCCAGACTGATTATTAAGCGCGAAAGTCATGTCACGTGACAGGCGCATATTTGTCGAACGTTGCCCATTGGATAAAACAGATACATGATTGACACAAGTGGGTGTATACAAAATATCATGTCGCTATCACTCACTCGGGGGCTCCGCCCCCTCGTGAGATGATAGCTCGATGATACTTTGTATACACCACTTGTGTCATCATGTATCTATTACATGGCCCACAATGCAAATAGCCAAAGAGACCGAACAACATGGAGAGGCTATGCCCAATATTCCCACCCCCTCCCTCCAAACGGTTTGTAGTGTAATAAAGATAAACTTGGTATACTACAGGGGTGGTTTACTTAAAGGTGCATCCATTGTGTTTCATAAAATTTTATTTGGCTTTAATACGTTCCAACACATCATATGTGCTGTTTACAATACAAACAAATTCACTTAGCTTGCACATTCATCCCCTTTCGCCAAATATATCATAATTACTAGTTTCCAATTAAAATCGAGTAACATCATTATGCATGTGTAGAAACCGAAAGTGCACGTGCTATTTACATGCAAAGTAGTTTTATGACCTATTGAACATTATCAACCCAAATTTGTTATTTTGTCTGGTGTAAATAAGATTCCAAAATTACGTTTGACTCATTGGCGGTTCATTGTCCGGTTTTCGATCAGAAATCACTACTTTTACCTTCATATCGTCAATATACTAAGTCGAGTATCATTAAAATTATTGTTTTCGGTAACAGTTGGTTCTTCTCGATAAATTAAGACCATTTATAACGTTTGTCATATTTGACCCCCAACAACACAATGGATGTAACTTTAAAGTGACATTGAATATTTGTCATTTTATTATCCCACCGGTATGTAATACCGTGGGATATAGTCATCACCCCCGTCCGTCTGTCCGTCCGTCCGTAATCATTTCGTTTCCGGAGCACAGCTCCAAAACCGTTCATCATATCTTCCTGACACTTTCCATGTGTATTACCCACTAACTGAAGTGGTGCCCTTTGATATTTTCAGATTTCTGAATTTTTTAAAAAAAAATTTCGTTTCCATAGAAACTTGTTGAATTTGGACTTTGTTCAGAGACAGGTTCGTTTCCGGAGCACAGCTCCAAAACCGTTCATCATATCTTCCTGAAACTTTGCATGTGTATAACCCACTAACTGAGGTGGTGCCTTTTGATATTTTCAGATTTTTTCTGAATTCTTTGTTTGTTTTTGGTTTCCATAGAAACATGAGAGGGATGTTGGTTGTTGTTGATTTTAACTGCTTCTGGAGCAGAAGTCTAAAACCCTTAACATACCTGAAACTCAGCATCTGTAATACCCACTAACTGAAGTACGGTAGTAGATACACAAGTATCTGTCAAAGATGTGTTTTACAAATGTGGAACCGGTGGGATATGTCATCTTCTGATGACTCTTGTTTTATTTACCTTTCATACATTCCGAATGACCATATGTCCTGACATCCTCGGTTACCCAGGGTTTTATATATGCTCCGTAACTCTCCACTATATCAAAGCTGTTGATGAGAATGAATAGACCGCTCATTAATCTTGTCTGAGCTCGAATTCTATCAATGAGATTCAATTTCCTGAACTAACTGAAACATCACAATGGTGCCTTTACTTTCTGAACCATTAAGACAATATTGTGGTTTATATCAAACAAAGCTTTAGGTACATTGTCGAAATCAAATATAACGCTGTGGATGTTTTTGTTATGTTGTTATGATGCAGTGGCCTAACTTAGGTATATATTATGGCGTGTATATTTATCACACACAATCATATTCAATTAAAATGCTATGTCAAAATGCTGGAGTTGGAGTTTTCCCAAAATGAGATAACTATATAATGAGAAAACATCAAAACAACCGATGAAACGAGCTGTATGTATGACGTCAACTTCAACCAATACAAAGGTTAAGCGCGTTACTTGGTAACGTACAACTATAATATGAATTCGTGAGAAATCGCTATAATTGGCCGGCTTTTGTTAACCTTTCCCAACACAAAAGCTTATAGTAGTCTGTCATCCAGGCAATAGAGCAATATATTCAATTGACGATTATACCCCCTTCTAGAAAATCATAGCAATTCTAGATTATTCAGGGCTCCATTTTGTGTAACAAATGGAATTGTATGTAAAATAGTGTTATTATATATATATATCTTCTGAGACAAAATATTAGTCTAAAGCCTATAGTTGATAATGCATTGTGTTTCAGTGTATTACCGGTTAATACGGCTCATGAAGTGGTATAGCCAAATTGCATATGTTCATTCCTGGTCCCGACAGTGTCTTGTGGGTTGCTTTATGCTTGCTGTTTGAGTGACACTTATCCTTTCAGACAAGTGACAGGATATCCGTCACCGTCAATTCCTTTACATATAAAAAAATAGCATCCCCTTATCTTTATCAAATCTTTATGAAAATAACATTATGATTTTTAATAAGATTGCAAAATGATCAAAGTTTACATGATCACCCATGCCATATACATATTAACAAAAAGGTAGTTCATGCAGTTCATAATGAATGAATTTCATTTAATAATGGAGAATAAATTTGACTCGCCTCACAAAAGAGATTGATATAATTGTACACTATTGTAACCCTTCTCAATAAACGAGGACTCTGACACAGACAGACAGTTTCGTTCCTTTAATCGAGTTGGGTTGCATATATTACTAGCCTTTTTATACAAGCAGCTAAGAAAAAGATCCGTCAATTGCCATGACGTTTAATAAAATCGAATGAAGGTGTGCTGCAAAAGTTTCTATACATATATATAAAAACAAACATATAAACGATATTGAGGTTATTTGCATATTTACGTTTTATCGGGAAATCAACTCAGAATTTGATTCAAAAGAATAAATAAAAAACATAAGTTCTATCCCAATGATATTTGGATTCTTATACAGTCATTATGTTCCGATGTGCCTTTTGGGATTTAACTTCTAACTTTTCTTTTTATTAAAATTGTGCTTGTTTCAGTGGAAACACTAACAATTTCCCATATCCACAATTAATATCGAATATACTTCAGCTGATTTAATTACATTCAATCATCTTCGGTATAGTGTAGTTCTAATGATTTTAAAAGCTTAAAGCCCGACTTTTCCAAAGTTTGACAAAAGCCAAACTTGGTTCTGTGAGACACACAGTTAAAGCATTATACAAGTATCTGATCTTGATAACTCATCTGAAATGAAAGCAAAATAAACACAGTATTGTCAAAAAGGAGTAAATCGATTACCAACCAAAACTGCTACACTTGTGAGAGTGCTAGCGGTCTTAATTAGGTCTCTGGGGGTGATGTCAACATTTTCAGCTTTACTTGTACTCTTTTGACAATCTTATTAAAGTTTACATTGTTACGTTAGAAGGTAATACATATCAATACATGACCCGATAAGCCGTATCCACAGAAAATGGTTATCATTATTGAACGAAAATGGTGAGACCTATAAAGCGACAATTTGTGGAATTCTTTGGTGTGAAAGATAGATATGTATTTGTACTCGTATTAAAAACATTAGTATACACATCTGTTTAATCTATAAATGAGGTGAAATAAACATTTTGTAATGATGACTGAAAGTAGTTATTTTCATTCAAACTATAATATGAAAATGAAATGAAATTCCTAATAACATAAGATGGCCTTATGCTTCCTAAATTTAAAGAGAGAGCAGGATACACACATACATTATATTAACAGACGCTTTCTCATGTATTATAATATAACGCAATAACATTTCTATTCTCTATCTGTTGTAAATTGGTAATATTCTCATATAACGCATTTGGTACCTTCTAATTCTCAAGGATTTATATATGGTATTTTAATTTGTTAAATATTCGCAGTAATTAATTTACTAAGAGTCTTTATGGTTTGAGATGGCACATGTGTTATTACCAAAGTAATTTCCTATTTTAATTTCAACCTTGATGGTAAATGCCATTTCCCAAAAGCAATGAGGCAGTTAACAAGTTATTTTTAGTATTATTTTCGTAATGTTTCGAAGATGTCCTTTGCATGGTTAGAATTTGAAAAAGTAGAATAAGACAAATTGTGATTTATTTTATCTTGCAAGGATAAAACCAATAAAATAATACTAATGTTCTAATACAAATGTTTGTCTGACATTATGTTTTACGAAAATGTTCAAATTTAGTTGGTTTATTGATTTGTTGAAAACCGCATATCAAGTCGTTTATAAAGCCGTGAAACAATAACAAAGAGTTATTGCCTTAATTAATTCGAGTGGGATTTATTGTTTGTGATAATAACAATTGTTATTGGAACATCGTCTAATAACAGCCACGTACAGGTTTCATGTCATAGAAAATAATGACATGTATTTGTTCAAAATAACCAGAAGTTATCGAGACCGTTCATCGTCATGTTGACGGAAATAAAACAATGTGATGTTTTCTACAAATTGCATCGGACGTTGTTAAAACCACTTGAACTCTGTTCTTGAATAAACACAAACTGTGTATTATGTTTTAGGTTCGTGACGTGTTTGGTAGTTCTATGTTGGTGTCATGGAGAGGTTAGCCAATGTACAATCGACGTCTCATATCAAACGATATGTTTGATCTGTTTGAGTCATATACTGCTTGGCAGTCTGTCGTGAATGAAACTCTTGCATTATCTATGGTGAGATATATGTTATCTATATTTTGAGTATTTAAAAACTAATATTTTGTCGGTATCACATCTTTGGTATGTTTTTATCCATTTCAATACTTGGTTAAGCTAAACGTAATTGTTATTTACTTAGGGGAATCCCGCCAGGGGCACGGCAACTTTGTCTGCAGTAGATAACTGTTCTACACGCAGTACGGTTTGGGTGCAATGCTACACTGAATTTCAGCGTAGTACCACCCATGGTTCGTTAGTTCCAGCCGCTGCTCGCAGGTTTCACCGCAGTGCATAGCCACATGGCGTTGCGGGCTTTCTCCCTGCCATAATACTAGCAGCCGCGATATAAGTGAAATACTCTTGAAAGCGGCGTTAAACCCCAACTCACTCACTCACTATTTACTTAGTTATACGAGTCGTAAATACATGTACATGTTACGAACCATCTAGGGTATATCACAATCTGCAGATTGTTCGAACAATCTGCAGATTGTGAGCTCACAATCTAGGAATATTTCACAATTCTTAGATTGTTTAAACAATCTGCAGATTGTTCGACCCTAACAATCTGAGAATGATCACAATCTAGGAATCTGTTTGTAAGGCTATCTAACAGACTGTACATGTCAATTCCTAGATTGTGAAGGGTTCTCAAATGGTTTTTTCTATCTTATCTACCGACTAAAGGGTCGATTCCTAGATTGTGAAGGGTTCTCAAATAGTTTTTGTGTCTTATCTACCGACTATATGGGTCGATTCCTAGATTGTGATGGGTTATAGAATTTCATCTAACGACTATAGGGGTCGATTCCCAGATTGTGAAGGGTTATCAAATAGTTTTTCTGTCGTATCAACAGACTACATGGGTCGATTCCTAGATTGTGAAGGGTTCTCAAATAGTTTTTCTGTCTTATCTACCGACTATATGGGTCGATTCCTAGATTGTGATGGCTTATAGAACTTCATCTAAAGACTATATGGGTCGATTCCTAGTTTGTGATGGGTTATAGAATTTCATCTAACGACTATATGGGTCGATTCCTAGATTGTGATGGCTTATAGAACTTCATCTAACGACTATAGGGGTCGATTCCCAGATTGTAAAGGGTTCTCAAATAGTTTTTCTGTCGTATCAACAGACTACATGGGTCGATTCCTAGATTGTGAAGGGTTCTCAGATAGTTTTTATGTCTTATCTACCGACTATATGGGTCGATTCCTAGATTGTGAAGGGTTCTCAAATAGTTTTTCTCTCTTATCTACCGACTATATAGGTCGATTCCTAGATTGTGAAGGGTTCTCAAATAGTTTTTCTCTCTTATCTACCGACTATATGGGTCGATTCCTAGATTGTGATGGGTTATATAATAGTTTTTCTCTCTTATCTACCGACTATATGGGTCGATTCCGAGATTGTGATGGCTTATAGAACTTCATCTACCGACTATAGGGGTCGAGAACCATTCGAAATCTAGGAATCGACTTCTAGAGTCTTTAGATGACAAATCAAAACCCTTCACAATCTAGGAATCGATCCTATAGAATGTAGATAAGACAGAAAAACCATTTGAGAACCCTTCACAATCTAAGAATCGACCCCAACAGTCTGAAGACATGATAGAAAAACTCTCTTAGAACCCTTCACAATCTAGGAATTGACTTCTAGAGTCTTTAGATGACATATCATAACCCTTCACAATCTAGGAATGGACCCCTATATACTGTAGATAAGACATAAAAACCATTTGAGAACCCTTCACAATCTAGGAATTGACTTCTAGAGTCTTTAGATAACATATCTTACACCCCTTGGGAAGTTATTTCTTTTGTTTGAGTTGCAGGTTATATGCCATAACCACCATCTGCTCAGGTTGGTTATCTCATAACCACCATGGTCGGTTATGAGATATTCAACCTACGGAAACAGATGGACTTGTAAAATTTTGGATTTTTTTCAAATTAGAAATGACAATTTTTTAAGTAACGATAGTGAGGTTCGAACCCTGGATCTCTCTATCGTCGAGCAGCGCCTTTACCAATGTAGCTACCGAGGATCCATACCGGGTAGTGTTCATTCGTTTGTGTCTTGGCTGTATTTCTATATTTTTAGTATTATATATACATATGTATGTATGGGTATCAATTTATGTCTACTTTGTGTATGGAATGAATAATTAAGTTTGAAACCTTCCTTTCGAGTCAGTCATGGGTGTATTGGGAATATTTCACTGATATATTTTGATCATGTCGTATAAATCAACAACATACTCCTTTAAAGTGCATATATACAATTATGTTTTTTAATAGAGTGTTCCGCGGGAGTGTAAGGCAAATAATGACCCGATTGCCTCGCGTTATGGCAATAAACTCTGTTCGGGCTGACGCCCTCGCGAGTTTATATGCCATAACCGCTCGGCACCGGGTCATTATTTATTACATAACTCTTCACAATCTAGGAATCGACCCCTATAGACTGTAGATAAGACATAAAAACCATTTGAGAACCCTTCACAATCTAGGAATCGACCTCTAGAGTCTTTAGATGACATGTCATAACCCTTCACAATCTAGGAATCCATCCCTATAGACTGTAGATAAGACAGAACAACCATTTGAGAACCCTTCACAATCTAAGAATCGACCCCAACAGTCTGAAGAGATGATAGAAAAACTCTCTTAGAACCCTTCACAATCTAGGAATTGACCTCTAGAGTCTTTAGATAACATATCATAACCCTTCACAATCTAGGAATCGACCCCTATAGACTGTAGATAAGACATAAAAACCATTTGAGAACCCTTCACAATCTAGGAATCGACCCCTATAGACTGTAGATAAGACAGAAAAACTATCTGAGAACCCTTCACAATCTAGGAATCGACCCATATAGTCGGTAGATAAGAGAGAAAAACTATTTGAGAACCCTTCACAATCTAGGAATCGACCCATGTAGTCTGTTGATACGACAGAAAAACTATTTGAGAACCCTTCACAATCTGGGAATCGACCCCTGTAGTCGTTAGATGAAATTCTATAAGCCATCACAATCTAGGAATCGATCCCAACAGTCTGTAGATAAGACATAAACACCATTTGAGAACCCTTCACAATCTAAGAATCGACTTCTAGAGTCTTTAGATGACATATCATAACCCTTCACAATCTAGGAATCGACCCCTACAGACTGTAGATAAGACATAAAAACCATTTGAGAACCCTTCACAATCTAGGAATCGACTTCTAGCGTCTTTAGATGACATATCATAACCCTTCACAATCTAGGAATCGCCCCATATAGACTGTAGATAAGACAGAACAACCATTTGAGAACCCTTCACAATCTAGGAATCGATCCCAACAGTCTGTAGATAAGACATAAACACCATTTGAGAACTCTTCACAATATAAGAATCGACTTCTAGAGTCTTTAGATGACATATCATAACCCTTCACAATCTAGGAATCGACCCCTATAGACTGTAGATAAGACAGAACAACCACTTGAGAACCCTTCACAATCTAAGAATCGGCTTCTAGAGTCTTTAAATGACATATCAAAACCATCCACAATCTAGGAATCGATCCCAAGAGAAAACGAAATTAAACAATTCACAATCTAAGAATTGGCCCCTTTAATCGGTAGAAGAGACAGAAATAACATTTGAATGCCTATCACAATTTACGTATTAATTCCATTTGTATTATGGTAGACAGGAAATGACAATTTACAACATGTAACTGCTTGGAAACAAATACCTAGATTGTGATCATTCTTAGATTGCTCAGGTCGAACAATCTGCAGATTGTTTAAACAATCTAGGAATGGTGAAACTTCCCTAGATTGTTCGAACAATCTGCAGATTGTGATGATTCCTAGATTGCACGGAACATACACATGTACATGATTGTAATGTACACATGAATATTATATTTTATAAAACATGTTTAATATGGACTGAATAGACCTAAATGTACGAGGAAAGATGTCAATTTACTGTGAAAAGTCAATACATGACACAGGAAAGTGGTTAATCCTACCAACACATTGCTCAACTAGGTACACTTAAAACATCCATGGAACCAGTTCAGAAATATCCATATGTAATGTACCTCCTTCACAAAATCTAAGTCTATTGAGTCAGATTTGGCAACAATTTACGACTGCGAATACGTGGATATATGCTTGAGGCTAGACTGAATTCATTTGAACGTGATCTGATTACTAGACATTATGATAATTATTCAACCGACAGTAACATGTCTAATATAAACTGGCGGGCAAAAGAAACACTACCTACTTTCAACGGTCAAAAACGACAACACTGCTGCCTAATAAAATCAATTTTAAAAATAAAATCTTTGATAGATGTTCTGTAAAGAAATATACATATTTATATGTCCCATAAAAATATCAAACAGTTCAAACTCTCATTGGGTGCTGATATTACTTTTTCAATATAGTTTTAGACATAATATGTTGCATTTTAGTTAATGTGTGGTTTAACACCGCTTTTAAGAGTAATTCACTTATATCAGGGCAGCTGGTATCATTGCAGGGGGAAAGACCACAACAACAACAACATTGTGGCTATGCCATGTGATGAAACCTTCAAGCATGGGCTGGAGCTAGTGAACCATGGATGGTACTGCACAGTGTCAGTGTAGCACTGCACCCAAACCATACTGCATGTAGAGCAGTTCACTAAAGCAGAGAAAGTTGCCGAACCCTGGCGGGATTCGAACCACTGACCTCTTGATCCGAACTTGAACTGCAGCGCAATGCCGTAGTCTGAAATCATCGTAATAATGTTGATATAAATTGCTCTCGGCATTATGCATCATCACGTACTTGACATATAAATACTGTAGGACGCCAAACACAAAGCCGAACAATCCGTTTTCATTAACCTCTATCTCGCAAAGTTAAAGGCGCTGTAGCACGTTTGTCTTACTGAAAGAAAGTGATCACACGAAAGGTAAATAAATGTTACTAAGGGCTAAATAATACTCCGGGTTCAATCAAAAAGAGTTCTAAAACGAATGTACATTGTCCCGTTAAGTCATGCGAGTCCATTTCCATTTTAATTAGTTCACATTGAAATGGCCGCTCGAATGTAGTTCAAGTGATCTTACTGCTGTAATGATACTTAAACACTCAGAGTAGAGTTTTGAATATGGTACCATGATGGGATGGTCAATTATTTTGCTGTCTGAACTCTAAATTCGCATGAGACCTAAATATCTACATCGCACACTGAAGAGTTCCATACCACTTTCAATACGGATAATCCACGTAGGTCAAATTACTTTTGATACGGCTTATCGGGTGGTGTAAGGAGATCTTTTACCCTCTAACATTCCAATATATTGTATAAACGTTAATGATAAATAGCAAATTTGATTAAACAAAATATGCAATGAAAGTGCTGCAGCGTCTTTAAGGAGTTTCGTATCAACGATTTTAAAAGACCATTTTATCATGAGACATGGACATATAATGATTCCAAAATTATACGTTTTAGTTGAGTTGAGTTTTGAAGATATATGACATGTTGATTCAGTCGTATTAATCATTTGAATTACGCTGCAAGTATGTTGGTGTGGTTCCTACAGTCCGGCAAGTAGACATTACAAGTGAAACCCGATGTGATTCTCAATCTCCACAATGTTAGGATACCAGATGATATAATCAACGTAGGTCCAATTACATCTCACGACATTCCACAAAACACAAGGTTTCAAGTTTCAGGCATATATTTATTTCAGTATTAAGTCCTGATCGGAACCGGCGTGACCTAGCTGTATTTAGGGTGCATAATGTTTTAGTCATGAATACACAATGCGTACAATACACAAAACCCATTTTGAAATATATATTCAGTTCGTCTTTGAAGGGAATATAGAAGTCGCATACATAACACAAATTTCGTGATATCAACTTACTGAATACACGACGTTTCTGAAGATACATGTATACTGACTCCTGTTCACGTTCAAATGATGGAAGAAACATACAGTCCCTCAGTGTGTGCTCTGTGCGAGTTGTTAAGCACCGCAGAGGAAGTAATTTATCGCCGTGTCAACGACTCTCATCACGGGAGACTTTACTGCTTCTACTAATCAGCTAACATTAATGAACAAGGTCTATCTTACACTTCCTATGGAATGAAAGGTCCTAAGGTCAAGTATACTTTACATGTGTGACCAGTTTGATTTTTCGAACAGAATGAGAACTTTATCATTCTCTTGGAGGTTAGTTTGTGTACGTACATACCTATTTCAATTTTTTTTTTTATAAAATATGGACAGTTTGTTTGCAATTTCCTGATAAATTTTACAGATTCATGTAATGTTATCATCTCTGTTTCAATATTTCGTTGAATTTATATAATCATGGATTTCTTTATTTGGATACATATTTTATTCTGAGAATAATGCAAAATAAAAGTTACTTATACAACAATAAACTCGTGTTTCTAACTTACATTGCTCATTGCTTCAAACATTTAATACCATAAAATGGCATAAAACCGAAATGACCATGCTACGTCCCAGTATGTAAATAGTCTCTTTCATTGATGCCAGAACCGTTCTAACATAACTGTTAAATGCCCTGTTTTCAATTAACGACATTTCAGTACGAAATAATGACTGTCTTCCACCAATTTTCAAGGGATTTCAGGTTTAATCAAGACATCTGAAGGAATATTTTTATTGGCAAGGGAATTAAGTTGATGAAAATTTTGGAAATCAATGTTAGCTGTAGTGCAATCAGAATCTCTGTGGTAAATCCTTTAGGGATGAACAGCATAATAAGATCCACTGACTAGATGCATTTTGGATGAACATCACAAGTAATTAGGGTCAAGTTATTTCTTGTCTAATATCTTGTTTTTGGCAGCCTTATAAGAACACTTCAATATAAGTCGCCCTTCATGGATAACAGCAGAAGTCATATTTATAGTGTTTTTGGAGTCTATTTGTAACAGCTTAATACATGCCACAGTATACCAGATATTATTCAATGTTAATTTCCTATTTGAAATTTTATTTTTTTTAAATATTTACTTCGTATGATCTTTGTTTGAAAAACATCAATGAATAATTTATCTATAGTTTGAAAACGTTTATTATGACTAAAGATATGCAGCTTGGATGTTTAATAACATGTAACGTTAACTGTGTTAATGAGAAGGATACAGCAGAGCAGAGGATGTATACCCTTTATAAATACAGAAATATGTTCAATATAACCATTGCTCAAGGGAAACTAACCACATACATCCGCTGTCGTGACGTGATTCATCTAGTGGTCAATGCGCTCCAGGGAAACAAGCTGACTAATCAACCACAATTATTCCGAGTCAAGGTCTCCCTTCAGGGAAATAACATCTTTGAAATAAGAAAGTCCTCTCATTATGAATACCTAAATTAGAATTAAATCATGAAATTATTAACTTCAAGGTTAAACTATTTCTTAAATAACTATCTCATCAACAACAATTCACGAAAAGTATGTTTAAGATATTTCTCCCAAAAACATTGTCAATACGTCAGCTTGACAAGCAATTCATGCAATGAGAGACACATTTCGAACTTATAAACAGAAATTAAAGAAATTATTACAAACCATTCTGTAATTGTCTAAACTAACAGCACATGTCTGAGATAAATCTAAATGCATCATAAAGAGAAACCCCTCTATGAAGCTGAATCATTGTTTTCTTTGACTATTGTACTTGCATAGTAAAATGTCATGTTAGTTTGTGTCTTTACAATAAAATGATTGTCGCATAAACGGGGCTATAAGTAGTATTTGGGTGAAATGTTGTTGCTTGCTGAAGCTACCTTGTTGAAAGATTTCTTAATCAAAAACTGGCACGGACAACCTACTTATGTGGACACATGCGTGTGTACTGATTAAAATTGTTGTGTTTGTAATATCTATCGCAAATATGCCAACACACATAATGTTGTAATGTTGTCCTTCCATCCGTCCTTCCGTAATTCTGGAATACTTTCCAGACCATATCTCAAAACCGTTAAATATAATTGTTTAACGAAACTTGGTATGTGGTTCGACCTAGCGGTTGAGTGATGCCATTGGCTACTTCTTTTATTCTGAATTTTATATGTTTTCTGGTTTCCATGGAAACAATTTTCACTTAGTGCATAAGGGGATTGGGACCTTTTCTGATCTCTATCTGAACATCTATTCAGTATTATTCAATAAGGATATGTATGTGTTTAAAGTCAAATATGGAACGGTGCCAATCTTTCGCTACTTAAATTATTCTACATTTGTTCTTGTTTCCATGGAAACAACTTTTGAAAAGAGACCAGAAAAGGGACACAACTTGAACGAAGAGGCTATAAAAGGAACTCCCCAATATGGAACAAGTTCATCTATTCTAATAGATTAACCTTAGATTTGGGTTGTCTTCGATGGTGTGTCCGACATAAGTTGCAAATAATAGAAAGACGATTGGCTGTTATTTGAATTTGTTTCTTGTTATATTGTGTGTTTTATTTATAAACCCCGTCAACGTCATGGAAAGCGATATTTATATAGGGACTATCTGGAAATACTTACTGTTCCAATCACTTACCTAAACAATACATGAAACTTGATTATATTTTACCTAGATATTTGAGTGTCGTGAAATAAACAAACTATCTTGTAAATGTATACTACTCAAATATGAGGACAAAACATATCACTCATCAATTGTGATACACGTATAAATTACAAAAGACGTTGACAGTAACACAAGGAATCTGGTCCAATTAAATTACAGAACTCGACTAAAAGTATTTCCATAGGTAATGTTCTCCCTTAAACAAATCCAATGGATTAACTCTTGCAATTGGATATATTCAAACATGGTCACACCTTATTATCAATAATAATTGAATATGTCCTTGAGGCCAGACTAAATGGACTTGGACGTGATCTGATTAGTAGACTCCATGATAGACAGGCTGCAGCTTTTAATACATTCACCATGCCAGAACCAAATATGCAATCTACTCACGCCTGAATCTCAGATATCAACTTCCTTGACATTCAATAAAATTTCACAACAAATCTTACAAAATATTGTTTATCTATAGAAACGAATTCAAGCATTTACATCAGACTCACGGCCTTGTCACATACAAATCGATCCGCATGTTTGTCCTGAGGAGTCGAGGTAGTAATTCATTGCTGCATCAACAACGTTACTAAAGGTTTTACTGCGTCTGCTAATCAGCTAACGTTAATCAACAAGGTTTATCTTGCTCTTCCCGTGGAATGAAGGTCTTCAGGTCAAGTGTCATTTGCATGTTACCAGAACATTCCAGTTGACCTTCTATGAACACACTGGATATACTATTACTTTGAACCATTTGTGCAGAAATTCCTTTAAACATTGTGATTGGTTATCGATGCTTATTGTTTATGATGTCTATATATTTACTGTGATCAATGATTTCATTTGTTTCAATATGTTATTTACTTCCTATGTTCCAAGGTTTCCTATATATTATGCATTTGTAAATATACTGGACATAAACAGCTAAAGATATTTGGAAATTTGAAATTATGAATAATGATGTAATTTGTATTACTTGACATTGTAATGCATTATTAATCATAAAACATCCAATATCCCTTATAATCTTATTTACATTAGCTTGTGTATAGGAACTTGTTTTGTTACATCCAAGTACTAATGTTCAATGTGTCAAAACTGAAATTTAACATAACTATGTAAAATACGTTAGATCTACTATAACTGCAAAAATAAAACTTTAAATGTCCCAATTATTATATTTCACGAATTTCCAGGGTTTCTAATCAGTACATACATGGAAATCTAGTGATATATATATTGACAAGGGAATTAGATGAATAAGGACTATGGTAATCAGTGTTGATTTAGTTCAATCAGAATCTGACGGGCAGCAAATGTCATCTTCAGTAGATCCACTGGCTTGATATATCAAATGATAAATGTTTAAGTAAACATGGTCAAACTTGTTTTACAAAAATAATTTCTCTCAAAGCTTTAATAGTGTATGTAAATATACCGTACTTGTTATAAATACATTTCTTCAGTTCTTTAATCAAATGGCGTATATGCGACATTGTAATATATAATACATAATACCATTTGTTCTCGACTTATTTTGTTTATTGTCATGTGCATGGCTTCTAAATTGCACTGGATCGATCAAGGGATATGGAATTTGAATCTTTTGATTGTATAGAGAATACTGTTCTGCTTCAGTGTTGTTATGCGTATCACAAGATCTTTTAGAAACAATGTGTACCTATGTTAACACAGAAATGAGTTTAACATATCCAAAGATCAGGCTGGGAGTAACTAAATACATCCGGTTAAGTCGTGACGTGATTCGTCTAGTGGCAAAATGCGCCCCAGGTTCACAAACTGAATAATAATTCAACGACCAATCTTCTGAATCAGGGTCTTCCCTCAAGGAAATAACATCTTTTGGAATACCATAGAAACCACTACAAAAGAAGCTGCACGTATTTCATTTTACACACCTATTTTATTATGTATTCTTTTGTTGTGAATGTCCGATGGAAGGTTAAACTGATATTTTGAAAATACTTAGACAATTCCAAATTATTTATCAGTAGATACTGAAATACAACCTTAAACAGCCATCGATTATGTAGATAAATATATCGGGATATAGCCAAAGATCTGTTTCATTGAAATGAATAAACTTAAATTTTCGCCGATTTGTACTCAAAATTAGCGAAAATCGCACTAGTTAGTAAAGATGTTTTTCGGTCTAAATAAAGATCATGTCTACAATGTTCAAGTGCAAAGCATTCTGGTCTAACACAAACTGTAAACAAATACAAGAAAGAAAAATTAAAGTTTGCTTAGAGTGCTTAAATATTTGAAATATATAATTTGTTGGCGTTTGTTTATTTACCATTTCATTCAATTACGTATTTCCTTCAGATTTTAAATCAGCATTAAACCTCAAACATATTGATATACTAAAGTTCCATATACAGATTCTAACCCTGCTATCAAATATTACATTAAGCAGCGCTGGAGGTCACAATGGGACAAATAACAACACACTAAATCTTTTAACATTCAACCTCATTTAGGTTATAAATCTCGAGCTTCTGTTACTCTCAAGGAAGCCTGTGTTTTGCGACGATGTCGTATTGGGATGTGTATACCATGCTACTGTCCCGTCACAGTAAAACACATTTTGTGTGACTGTTGAGACACTGCACATATCAATACATCTCAATTTGTTTGTCATATTTTGATGGTTGATTACCACAATACAAATATCATTTAACAGGTAATATGTCAATAATGTGTGCATTTATGGGGCATTTAGAAAAAGTGATAAAGCAATCGTGACATTCAGTAATGTGTGACAAGGGTAACTTACTATGGCGACTTATGAAATCGACAAGGCACCGTGCCTTGGAAACGCTTGTTGTTGTGTAGTGCATTTTATGCATTTTGGAATTCTGTTTATATGATGTCAAATTCTACTGACGCGCGTTAATCGAATGGTTGCCTGTCTTTGAAAGGTTTATTGAATGTTCATGATATGAACATTATTTATCATATGTCATGTTTGAGATTTCTCTAGCGATTGATATCATAAGTTTTTAAAAAATAGTTTAATTTGTATTTGAAACACTAACATACTCGATAAAGTTTATTCGTATCAATTTGGGATTTATGAAGATATAATAGTGTTTATTTAATGTATTACATGTTCATGTGACGTTAGTTTTTATGCTTCAATCAGCATCTAATTCAAATTATGTCTACAGTGATGAGATTTTGATAAGCCAAAAGCTGAATATGATTTCATGGTAAACACAGTTGGTAATTGTCTAATTACCAACTAGTGTTGTTTAGCTTTGAGATTCTAATTAAGGAAACCAGAAACGTAGCATAAGGGATGCAGCGCAGCACGTTCAGTGAGGAAACGATAACAACAGATTTGGAGAATACTTGGTATGTATATACATTGTATATGTATTATGTGTATCATTTCATGGACATTGTTCACATAGACTCAAGTCGCTTTCTTGGCAAATGAGAAGATACTATTATGACATACTGTTGTGTGAATATATGTCAAAGTTTCATCATCGGTTTCATTCATCATTGTCTTCCTTTGTTGGTAAGGAGCAATGCGTCACAAATATATAAAAACGTCCAACGTCAAATGTTAATATCTAGTATTATCAAACCACATCGCCAATTTGTATTCCTTTCTATATCTTATCTAACATTAAAGTGCTGGGATTTCGATTCTGACGATGTCGTTATAACCAATGTCGAGTATCTAAGATGTCCAAGACTTATACCGAAGTGGTATAAGAGCGCTCTGAGCGCATGCTTAGTTTGTCATATATATCTTGACAATGTCATATCAATTTCACAGTTAGTTTTGAAAGTAAAAATCACATTGAACATATCAAGAAAATTAAACTGTATAATGATTCTGTTGACGTCTAATTTGCCGCGGGAATCATTTTATTGAAATATGCTTGTTGACTATTCTCTAAGTAATGTTTAATGAACAAGAGAGTTAAGTGTGACAAAGTCAAATGGACTATTAATTTTAAAGTGAAGTATGCATTTCGTGATTTTCTAGTAAGATCAGTTTAGTGTATTATATTAAAATATTTGTTAACAAACAACTGAAAAAGATTCGTTGTTTAGATTGTTGTACCCGCAGATATATATATATAGAACACGACAAGACTGAGCTAACTGTTGGTTTATTCACGAACAAACTATACTGCGAGTGAGGGGACACACGTGTGTACCCTTGACTCGCTACATGTGAACTGCCAAGGTAACAGCCGGGAAACCGGAAACGTTCCAAAGCCCGGATGCACGCGCATCATTCGGACTCCCGTCCGGGCCGCACCACATTCCTCCCCATCTTGTAGAAGTCCTCTGTGTTTCTCGCTGTTGTCTGCAGGACGATGGACATCGGAATGTTGTTCTGGCGTGCCACCTCAGCCGCCACCTTGGGGATGTGATATGGTGAGGGTGCAAGATAGTGCGAGTCTGTTTCCAGGATGATCTTATTCAGAGGCAACGACCTAACAACGGCCACGACATCATCACGTACCTTGGGCCTGAAGATTAAAGGCGAGATTCCCAGAAGTAGACTTGGAAAGGCTTGGCTCCACTGGCGAACTTGATCAATACCCCCAGAGAAGCAATGAAAAAGCACTTTATGCGCCTTGTCGAGGCCCTTTTGCAACACTGAAAGGCAGCGATCTGCCAATTGCCTTGGTCCCCGGCAGTGGATGATCAGAGGCAAATTATTCTCTCTTGCTATATGCAATTGTTGCTCCAAGACATACTGCTGATGACTCAGGTAAACATCATCATCCTGCTGATTGGAATCTAAACCACATTCTCCAATTGCAGATATTTTTCCGGAACTGGCATATTTTTTCAGCTGATGGAACCAACTTCTGTCGTTTACAAGTACTGCCGCTTTGGGGTGGATTCCAACAGAAAATCTAACAATTTCGTTGTGCATCTGGATGATCAATGGCCAATGTTTGGGCCAGCAATAATTTGCGACAGCCACAATGAGTTTGAGGTTACCACTTGTCTTGGGTGCCACCTCAGCAAGACCAGCGCAGCCGGTCCGCTGGAGCAACACATCCAAGTGAAAATGGCTATCGGCCATAATTGTCTTTCCTGTTGATCTGAGTACCTGGTTCACTTCCAATTCGTCGCTCCTCACCCCCTCTCTGGCTTCCGCTGAGAGCTTTTTCAAGAGTGACAGCACAGATCGCCAATGAAGTAATTCACCATGCTCACCGATGTCAATTGTGGACTTCAGTATGTTTCCAAGAGGTTGGTAAATATTACAGTCCAGGGTTTTGCTTTCTCTCAGCATGGCAGCTTGTGTTGGCAAACACAGACTCGTCCTTAAACTAACAAAGAAGGAGACCATCAGACTAACCCACGTTTTCAGCTGCTGCTCTTCTGTGAATTATGCCTGGTCGTAGGTGTCCCAATGTTCCGATTGTAGGTGCCTCAATATAAAGTTGAGTTGGCAAAACTGTTTCTTGCAGGTCCAGCAGGACGTGGTTGGCTTGAAGAACCAGGGAAGGTGCGTCTGTAGAACGTGGCGATGTAAGTGGGTGAACTTGCCACCGCACAGGGAGCACACATTTCCTTTCTTCCGTTTGGTGGAACCTCTCCTGGCCACTGGACCTGCCTTAACAGCAATCTTTCCTCACCAATCCCTGACTCATCATAATCAGGAATGAAATGTTCTTCCTCCATGACAACTGAAACAATACAGCAAAAAGTACAAAGTATAAACACTTTAGGCATATAAATACATTTAAATTATACTTTATATGATAGTATGTACTCAAAACATTATCCATGACATACCTACAACTTGGAGTATATACAACTTGTGAAAATACTTAGCTTGGGATCAAGATACATAATCCTTCATCCAGCTCGGTCGTTTGCGGAGTCTTTTCCCCATTTTTGGTTGATTTGCCTCATCTATCAAACAAGGTCCATCACTTGGCTCTGTCGCAGCATTGGGTTGGCAGTCTTCAGTCTCATCCTGGTAAACCGTCATGTCAGAGTCCAACTGATGACGCATTCTTTTAAGCACATCTTCATCCGATCGTGATGTATGACAAATGACCTCTTTCTTCCCTGAAGTCTGTACAGCACAGGAGACAGACACTCTGTGACCATGAAAGGGCCCTTCCATGGCGACTTTAATGTTTTACTGATTACAATCTTGGTTGAGGAATCAAGCACATAGGTGAGGTCCCCAATCTCATAGGTTCGTTGATTCAGTCCGACATCATAATCTTTCTTTTGGCGTTGTTGCGCACCACCAATATTTGCCCTGGCTAATTGATGTGCTTCTCTCAGGGTTCTATCTAAATGAGAGATAAAGGAATATTGATCCTGATCCATTTGGTTCAACCCTACCAGGCCAAACATGATGTCTAACGGGAGAGATACCTCTTTTCCAAGCATGAGCTTATTTGGCGTAAATCCGGTTTGTCGACTCTTGGTTGCTCGCACTGCCCCGACCAACTGTTGGAGATTCGTATCCCAGTTGTGTTGCTTGCCATCAATAAAGCATCTGATCAATTGTAGAATGACTCTGTTGTAGCGTTCCACTTGTCCATTTGAACTCGGATGGTATGGAGTTGTTCTCGTCTTTGTTATCTCCAACAGGGAACATACAGCTGCAAACAAATTGCCATCAAAATTCCTACCTTGATCAGTATGAATCTGTAATGGGCAACCGAACCGAGATATAAAACTATCTACAACAGCCTTGGCTATGGTTTCAGCACTCTGATCAGGTAACGGGATACATTCTAACCATTTGGTAAATTGGTCAATGATCATCAAAATGTACTTGTTCCCTGCCTTTGTTTCTGGCAACGGGCCCAAATTGTCAATGTGAACACGTTCCATGGGTGACCCTGAATGATACTGGCGGAGAGAAGCTTTTGCCTTAACATTAGCTCCCTTATTGCTGTTACATGTGGAACATGACAAAACATACTGATCACATTCAGAAGACATACCAGGCCAGTAAAACCTTTGTTTCAGACCCAACAATGTTTTCTTCAATCCAAGATGTCCCGCAGATTTTTTATCATGACATTGTTCCAGAACATCCGGTATCAATGTCCTCGGGACCACCAACAACCACTGTGTTGAAGTAAGCTCTTCCCACCTATACCAAAGTACTCCATTTTGTAAGGACAACTGCGATTTGCATAACCAAAGAGATTTGGAAGTTTTACCTGACAGACTGAGTTCCTGTTGTGACGGTTGACCATCTCCCAACTGTTTTGTAATGATCACACAAGGTGAAAGTTCCATGTTATTTATTCGTTATGTGACTTTGAATGGCGGCGGCCATGATACATGTGCTAGTTCACGCATGCGCGTTACAGGGAGCGCTTTGTATTACACAATGTTAGGGAGTAATCATTGTTAAGAATCCAGACATCTCCCTTTCTTTGAGATATATCTCTAACATGTTAACATTCTAATAAAGAAACTGGTTAACAGTAAACTCTGCAACAGACACTAAAAATACCTCAGGTAGGTAAATACATTACTTATTACATTGGCCTTACACTGAAACCTGCAAATGTTTAAACTGAAATTTAAAATTAAATCAACTGTATTCCATCAGTACTTACTGTAATTTAACAGGAAACAATTTACTGATATGCTTATTCAAAATCAATGGAATACTCTTCCTGATTTCTGATGATAAACTTTAACTTCAAATTGAATAATAAAATGAATACTAGGTTAATCTCATAACCCTATGCTTTCATCACTAAGCAATTATACATAGTGATTGAATCGTTGTGGCTTCCTCACGATTCTACCACTGGATGTCCTTGACACTGGCGGACTAGCAGTTGCTAGCGGTACAAGCTGTTCACACCAGACACTTTGATCGACACTCTCTGATGTGTCGATATTGGATTTCTGGAAAGGCAGGTACACATTACTCTCAGGAGTGATATCTACACTCCCTGGTGGCACTAACTGCAGGTGTCTGCGATTACGCCTAAGATTGCCCCTTGGGGTCTTAATCACATATGATCTCGGCGTTGAGGCACATCCCTGAACAACACCTGGCGTATTCCAGCCTTTCTCCCCATCAACCTGGAGACGCACCTCGTCACCGGGTTTCAACACTGGGAGAGATTTTACACAGTGGTGTTGGTCAAAGAACTTCCTTGACGATTCCTTGTGAAATTTATCACTGGATCTCACTGCACTGAAATCTGGCCATTTAGGCTGCAACACCTTCTCCAATGTTGGGATGGTCCCACGGGGTTGTCTCCCCATTATCAGCTGTGCTGGACTTTTCCCTGTTGACTGAACCGGGGTGCTCCTGTAACTTAACAGAGCTAGAAATGGATCAGCCTGCTTCAGAGCATGTTTGGCTATCTTCACACCGGCTTCGGCCATGCCGTTAGCTTGCGGAAAGTGAGGTGAGGAGGTTGTGTGTTTGAATCCGTACTCAGTCTTGAATTGTACAAACACATGTGACACAAATTGCGGCCTGTTATCTGTAACAAGCTCCTCCGGTATACCCCATCGTGAGAATATGCACTTAAGCTTGCCAATGATGCCTTTTGAAGTGCTGTCCTTCAGATGTACCACTTCAAGGAAACGAGAAAAGTAGTCGATTACCACAAGGTACTGTTGTCCCTTGCAATCACACAGATCTGCCGCGACTCTCTGCCATGGTCGATCGGGTAGTGCAGTCGGCTGCAGAGGTTCCTTCCTCTGTTTTGACTGGTTGGTTTGACAGAACACACAAGAAGACACTTTCTCTTGAATGTGTTGATTGAGTCCAGGCCACCATACACTCAGTCCTGCGCGTTCCCGACATTTTGTCAGTCCCTGGTGTCCCTCATGAATCCTATTGAGAATTTCGGCTCGCATCACTTCAGGTACAACCATCCTGTCTCTGTACAGCAGTAGGTTTCTGGACACGGACAGTTCACCTCTGACTGAGAAGTAGACTGGTGCTGACAAGGGTACGTCCCTGTATGCCGCTGGCCATCCGTTACTCGTCAGTGACATGACTAGCTGAAGAGTCTTGTCCTGTGTCGTGGCATCCTGAATCTCTTTGAGCTTGTGGTCAGACATAGGCTTGGTCTCAATGACGGACTCTGCATAGGCTTCCACCTCTTCTATCAGGCTCTGAATTTCAACTGTACTGGGCTCTTCTCTGAGGTTCAGTGGTGCCCTGGAGAGCATGTCTGCGACAACCATGTTCTTCCCCGCCACGTATTCTGCTACTGGGTTGAACCGCATCAGACGCATTAGGAGACGTGTACATCTGAGAGGTGCTCTATCCAGGTCTGATTTGTTGATTAAGGGAACCAGTGGCTTATGGTCGGTCAGTAGACGGAATGACTCCAGTCCATACAGGTATCTTGCAAACCTTTCGCAAGCCCAAACACTCGCTAAGCACTCCTTCTCAATCTGAGAGTACCTGGCCTCAGCAGCGGTCAAAGTGCGAGAACAAAATGCTACTGGCAAAAGTTTGTCACCATGCTGTTGTAGGAGTGTTGCTCCTAAGCCGTAGCTGCTTGCGTCAGCACTTACAACTGTGGGTTTCTCCAGATCGTAGAACTGTAAGACTGGTGGACTAGTTAGCATTTCTTTGACTTTCAAAATTGCTGCATCTTGGACCGGACCCCATATGCACATTGTGTCACTCTTCAGTAGGTCACTCATTGGACGAAGTACCGACGACAGGTCTGGCAAAAATCGTCCCAGATAGTTTATCATGCCCATGGCTCTCCGGAGCTCAGTGATGTCTGTTGGTGATGTCTGTTGGTGCTGAGAGGTCCCTGATGGCTTGAGTTTTTGCTGGGTCGGGTCTGACCCCAAGTTCGCTGATGACATGTCCAAAGTAAGTAATAGACGATTTCCGGATTTCACACTTCTCCCGGTTAAGTTTCAGCCCAGAGCTTTTAACTCGTTCAAGAACACTGGTCAATCTATTGTCATGCTCCTTGCAGTTCGGCCCCAGATTAGGACGTCATCCATAATGGCTTCTGAGCCATCAAGTCCTTTAAGAACTTCGCACATTTTCCTCTGAAAAATCTCAGGGGCGGATGTTATGCCGAAGGGTACCCGTTTAAAACAGAAACGTCCGACAGGAGTGATGAAGGTTGTCAGGAGACTGCTATCCGGATCCAGTGGTATCTGATGGAATCCGCTTGATGCGTCAAGTTTGGAGAAGAATCGAGCCCCATTCAGTTTTGGAATTATGTCCTCGAAGGTTGGGAGAATATACCTTTCACGTTTCACAGCAACGTTTAACTTTTTCAAGTCCACACATATGCGTATTTTGTTGTTGCGTTTAACCACGGGAACCATCGGTGCGCACCACTCTGTGGGTTGTGTCACTTCCTCGATGATACCATCTTTCGCCATTCCCTTCAACTCTGCTTCTACTTTCGGTAGAAGTGGAAATGGCACTCTTCTGGCAGTAGACAAACTATATGGAACAGCATCCTTCTTCAATGCAATTTTGACGGGTGCACATTGTAGTAGTCCTATGTCAACGAAGACGTCGTTATGTATCTCTGTGACATGCGAGATACAGTTATGTGTTACTAGTCCCATTGCAGATGCGACACCTCTGCTCAGAAGATTACTTCCATGTCCGCTGATAACACTCACACGGAAACTGTAGGCCTCATTGTTGATAAATGTGTCTGCTTCGAATTCCCCAATGCATGACAATTGTCCCCCCGGACTATCCAGTTGTCTCGAAGTGGCACACAACTTTGGCTTGTTTGGAAGACTATCATATGTATCTTCATAGATCACTGATATGTCCGCACCCGTATCAATTTTGAATGTGACAGGCTTTCCTCCAACTGCAAGGCTGACATGCCAAGTGTCTGTCTCCTCACATGTAACAGATCCAAGGAAATAACAGGCTTGTGCTTCACAATCTGTTTTGTCAGTCACTTCATTGACGTCTCTATTGCGACACACGTGTTGGAAATGTCCTATCTTGTGGCATTTAAGACATCGTTTAAATCTTGCTGGGCATTTAGCTCCATCTGTGTGTTTTGTGTGTCCACACCTACCGCAGTTCTGTGTTGATGAGTTGTTATGTCCTTGCTGCTGGGCATGTGACACACTACTCCGTGATCCACCTTGTCTGCGTCCCCTGTTGCCATGGTAACTGTTCTGATTATAGCCTGATCTGAAGTTGTTATGGCGTTTTGGTTTGGCTCCTCTAACTTCATCTAAGTTAGTTGCACCACGGTCTGCACCCTGACTTTTGATCATTTCCGAATTTCGTGCCATCTGAATAGCTGTTTCTAGATCCAGTTTAGCTTCCATTTGTAATCTCTGTGCTAAATCCTGGTCTTGAATCCCTGTGACAATTCGATCACGTATGTATTCGCCCTTTTTGTCCCCAAAATCACAATATTCTGCAAGTTCATATAAGTGGCGAATAAATGCTTCAACAGATTCACCAGGTTGTTGTGATCTCTTATTGAAACATGCCCTCTCGTGAATCACGTTTCTCTTGGGGATGAAGTGATTATCGAACTGCTTCAAAACAAATTGAAAGTCTTTCTTTTTGTCCTCGTCAGGAAAATGAAACGACTTCATGATATGTTCTGCTTCTCTCCCCATCGCGTAGACGAGCGAACTAACTTGTAATGCCCCATCTTCGTCTTTGTATTTAGACAGTGTGAAAAAATGCTGAAAACGCTGTTTCCACTCGGGCCACTGTTGCGGTCGTTCGAAGTTGAAATTCTCCGGCGACTTAAATCCAGACATGATGTTAAAATTATCACAGTTTATGGCACAAATTCACTCACAATGTTCGTTTGGGACATCGGCGTGGTTTTCTACGATTGTCCATTCTGACACCATGTTTTGTAATGATCACACAAGGTGAAAGTTCCATGTTATTTATTCGTTATGTGACTTTGAATGGCGGCGGCCATGATACATGTGCTAGCTCACGCATGCGCGTTACAGGGAGCGCTTTGTATTACACAATGTTAGGGAGTAATCATTGTTAAGAATCCAGACACCAACCACTTCCTGACTCTCCCAAGATCTTCATCGTCTCCTTGCAACTTTTCAAGGTCCTCAAATGTATAGCCGGGCATCCAGTTGGACAACTCTTGTATCCAATCGTTTGCAACTGAGTTCGCCTCAACCTTTCTCACTGCCAGAGTGACTACATCATCAACATCCTCGCCAAACCTTGACCATTGTTTGTGAGCTCTCGTGCAAAAATGACATCCTCCACATGGCAAGTCTGTCAACTTACATCCAGCAGTATAACAATCACAAAATTGAAATTCATCTGGTTGCCTTGACAGCCCGTCTGCATTGCTATGCTTCTTGCCCGAACGATGTTGGATCTTCATGTCGAACTGTGCCAGCTCTTCCAATTTCAACAACCAGGTCAAACTGTTGTGATCAGTCCTTACCACAAAAGGTCTTCCAAGTAGATATGTCCTGAAATGTCTTGTGAAAGTTACAACAGCTAAAAGTTCCTTACGAGTTGTGCAGTAGCGTCTTTGGGCTGGAGTGAGAACCTTACTTGCAAACCCGATCGTTCTCTCCTGACCACCCTGTATCTGGACAGGCTCAGCTCCTACTGCCTGGTTGGAAGCATCTGTATCGAGTATAATAGGATCGGAAGAATTTGGATACCCCAGCAAAGCCGAAGCAGCCAAAGCTGATCTTAATTTTTGAAATGCTTCTTCCTGCTCCTGTTGCCAGACATATGGTACATTTTCCTTGGTGAGTTGGTGCATAGTACTGCAATACCTGCAAATCCACGAATGTGTTCTCTGTGGTAGTTGACATACCCAAGGAAAGATTCTAGTTGCTTTTTGTTGGTTGGCTGTGGCCAGGCCATCACGGTTTCCACACTTGTGGGGTTGACTGAGATACCATCTTTGCTAATAATTTTGCCCAAGAACTTCACCTCTGTCTGAAGTAAATTGCATTTTGACGGTTTGAGCTTAAGGTTGAATTGTCTAAACCTACACAGAACTGCTCCAAGGTTGGACATATGTCCCTCAAAACTTGTACCCCAAACAATGATGTCATCCAAATAAGCCAAACATTCTTCCCACGTCAGCCCCTGCAATACTAGTTCCATAGCTCTCTGAAAAGTTGCTGGTGCATTACAGAGCCCGAAGGGCATTCTCACATATTCAAAGAGACCATACTTTGTAATGAAAGCAGTCTTGTCCCTATCCCCTTCAGCCATGACAATCTGGTGATACCCGGACGCCAAATCCAAAGTACTCATAAACACTGAACCTCCAAGTGTGTCAAGACAAGAATCTATGTTTGGGAGAGGGTATGCGTCTTTTACAGAGCAGGCATTCACCATACGAAAATCCTGGCAATATCTAAGGTAACCATCTTTTTTCCTAACCAGAACTGGGGGTGACGCCCATTCAGACACTGACGGCTGTATTATTCCATGGTCAAGTAAGGTTTTCAAATGCTGTTTTTCCTCTGATTCAAAACCTAATAGAGTCCTCCTCATCCTTTGTAGAACTGGCTTAGCATCCCCTACATCAATCTTATGTTCAACCACTGAGCAACAACCAAGATCCCACTCATCTTTTGAAAATACGTCTCGGAACTCAATGAGTACTTTAGCTAAACCCTCGCTCTCCTCTCTTGAAAGACCCTCAGAAGATCTATCAAACAAAGACTGCAGATGATTGGGAACAGCAACTTCAGAACTATCATCAACTTCCGTAAGCCGAATCCTAGCATTATCAGTCTCAGTGAGTGTGGTATCATTGTCAAGGATCTGTTCAATCTCCGTAGCCATGCCAAGTTCACAATGTTTACTAAGAGATACAGGACTATCTGAATGGTTTCTCAAAACAACTGGCACTATTCCAGGTCCTCGAACGACGGCAAAGGGGGACAACAAACCGTTAAGGTTCTTTGATGGTTGCATAAGATAGTCACCTACACTATGAAGTGATGCCTCAACAGTTTTCATGGAGTTAGGTGGAACAACAACCTTTTTCAAAAGTTTGACCCGAGCTACTTTGCTGACACCAACAACAGAGCCTCAACCACTTCACCATCCAAAACAACTGACAGATTGTCTAAGTGAATGACTGCATGCTTATTCCTTAGGAAATCTAGACCTAGGATAATTGAGTCAGAAATGGCAGCAACTACTACGTCCCATTTGAAAAGTTGCGTTCCTATTCTCATTTGATAATCCCTTAGCCACCATCCATTGACACTACCATGTTTATCAACCCCTCTCAGGACGATGTGTTCTGATAGATCTAGAGATATACCCAGTTTATTCACTACTTCTTCACTAACCACAGTGACCTGAGCTGCTGTGTCCACTAGAGCCTGGCATGACAAACTACCACACTGGACTGAGATAACTAGATTTTGGTTCCTTCCACCTTCTCCACCTTGCTCATACAATGTGATTTCCCTTACACTAGCCTCAGAACAAGAACCTTTTGGTAATAGAAACGTTTCCAGGGAAATCAGAGAATCCGATTCCCCTGAATCCGTAAACAAATCAACCCCACAATCTTGTTCCTGGCCCCTACTAAGTACACAGGTTGGGGACGGGCCGTCTTTCCCAACCATTACTTGTTTAAAGACTTTGCTCCTGGAGATGGAGATCTAGGTCTAGCCTTACTGGGACACTCCCTTGCGAAATGACCCCTCTCCCCACAATTGTAACAGTTTCGTTGTGTATTAGGACTCTGTGATCTAGACCTTCGTTCAGTGAGTATCTGCATTTCATGTTTCAGTAACTGGGAAATTTCTACAAGACAAGCCCTAGTTTTAGCATTTTCGTTGGTGAGTTCTGAAAAACATTTCTTCAAGAACTCCTGATCCCTGACAACGACTTTGTCAGTGTCTACCGATCTAACCAGAAACTCTAAAATGTCCTCATCCGTGAAATGAACCTTCCTCACATCTGCCCTCCTTGAACCAAGAATTATTCGAAGATTATTGGAGGATGTTTTCACCATTTGTAGTGCCTCATCTAAAGTATCTGGGATTTTATCCATTGCTGATAATGCTGCTTCCTTATTTGTACACCCTTTAAGAAATGTATCTATTGCCACTGTCTCCCAAACATGATCAGGGGCATCAGGATACCCTGCCACAACAAGTTCCTGGACCTTTTCCGCAAACTCATCAATGGACTCATCAGAGGATTGCTTCAATCCCATAATTTCCCTTCTTATTGTATGTGGAAGATCAGTGCGTCCGAACCTAGCTCTAAGTTTAACCAAGAGAACCTGATAATTGTTTTGAACTGCTTGAGACATTGTGCTAAAGAATTTCAAAGCCTTGCCCTGTAATGATTCAACAAGAAGATCCAGTTTCTGTTCTACATCCCATTGACAACGAGAAGCCATTCTTTCGAATTGAATTTCAAACGGTTTCCATTCCGATTTACCATCATAACTACCTAACCGAACCGGTTGGATCCTTGTGTGGGTTGCCATCTGTTGACCCGAATGCCCAACCTCTGAAGCCCTGTTACTGGTTAAAGATCCATGAGAGTCTATATGACGATTATCTCTGACACTACCTTGATGTAAATTGTCAACTTGGGGATGAAATGTTGGTTTCCCCTTACCATATATCCCTAAAGGTGCAATATTGTCGACGAGACAGCTATTTGGAGCCCCTACAGTGTCGTTGTCTGACTTATGGTACCCAACCAATGTCTGCCTCTCCAAATGTTCAATACGCCTATCCTTTGCATCCATTTCACTTCTACAAAAGACAATTTCCTTCTGCATTGAGTCCACAACACTATCTAGTTGCCCTAATCTTTGTAGTACACGTGCAAATTCACTGTCTTCCAATTGTATTTCTGTAGACGGCTCGGCACATGGTATTTCAAAAGAAATCAGTTTTTGTTCCATAAGAGAATCCCAAATAGAAGCAGGTCTGTCATGGATTTGTTTTGCTTTTTCTTCAGTAAGAATTCCCCCACCCAATTCACGCTCATTGACAATAGCCCTAGCACGGCCCGAACCAATACCTTTCAAACATTGTAACTGCCCAACATCGGCAGTGTTCATATTCACATGACCATCCATATTAAATGCTTAAACTAAATTACTGAAACCTAGCAATAAACCCTACTTATTTCCCTAAACTAACTACCTTTTTCAAAAACTACAATATTCCAGAATATCCGAAATATTCCCTAGCACTAATATTCAAACAATTGCATTAATATTCAAACAATTGCATAATAATAACAGTGAAAAGAGAAACAAAATGGTATTTGTGATTTTATTTGTATTGTATAAACTGCGGCATGAAATGCACGTGCGTTTCGTGACCTGCGACGGCCTCCCGGCAATTCAAAAACCACGTGACTACTCGAATGCGAGAAAACAACGCGAGGCAAATATAAAATTATACTCACCAACAGTTCCTCAAACTCTCCAGTTGCCGACGACGCCAATGTTGTACCCGCAGATATATATATATAGAACACGACAAGACTGAGCTAACTGTTGGTTTATTCACGAACAAACTATACTGCGAGTGAGGGGACACACGTGTGTACCCTTGACTCGCTACATGTGAACTGCCAAGGTAACAGCCGGGAAACCGGAAACGTCCCAAAGCCCGGATGCACGCGCATCATTCGGACTCCCGTCCGGGCCGCACCACAAGATCTTAGGGATTAACAGGAACACTTACTAGCAGGATCATTTAGATATGTTTGCGAAGCTAGACTAAATGCATCTCATTACTGGCCTTTGTGGTAGATAATCTGCAGTAATGTTTAACATATATTTAGAATGACAGCAGTAATGTACTAGCACGTTTTTTCGCTGAAATGAGTTGATAAAAAGTATTTGAAAAGTAATGTCACTGATAGTAAACCACCCTTCTCTCTTCAGATAATAAAGTTAAAAATGAGTGTACATGGTTTCGTAAAGCCATGGGGATCGTTTTTGTCATTCGAAATAATAAATTGTGTTCACAATGAAATGGCCGCCATGCACTTTTTGCTTTATACGCAACACCGTTATTACCACTACGGTTAATTGGTTTGTGTAATAAGATGTTTTACCCTCTAAAGTAAATAAAGATAACATAAACTATCATTTTTAAAAAATAAAAGTTACCAAAAAACGTGCTAATGCCCCTTTAAATGAGACAGGTTTCAGATTTGCATTCGATTTTGCCTTTAATCTTCATGGAAACATTTGTTAAGTAAACTAATATTTTACACGACCCCAAACAAAATTTCAAACATTTTTGTCAAGGATTTCATTTAAATGTTACATTGTAAAAAACCTTAGATGAGATACTGGAGTCTGAAAATATTGAATGTTTTTTTTAGCACATTGTTGTTTTGTTCTTTATCCTACACTTTCAAATAATACCTACATTTTAACAGAGTTGTACGTTTAAAAGTGACAGTTTACTTGAGTACATGCTATAATATTTACTATTTTCATATAATTGAGGGTGTTATCGATGAAATAAAGCAATTGATAAATTTGGTGTAATATATGATAAATATGCAAAACGTTCAAATACAATACAAAATTCCATACATGTCATGCATGTCATGTCATTTCTGCTTGTGTGAACATTGGGAAAACAAAATCTGATATGGTACAATACTTGAAATTTTTCAACATGGTCAAGATATTTTTAGATTTGTTGCAATATCAAACCAAATGTTCCAAGGGTACCATTTACAACAGCATGCAGTGAGTAGCTTCAACTTCGACCCTTCGCATACACGCATATTGTATCAATTCTTTGATGGATGAACATACGTTATTCGTACTTTAATAGTTACATTTGTATGTAGTGTCATAAATAAAGGAAACAAACCAACCTCACAAATAATTACTGTTTAGTCTGAAAGATAGCACTATTTAGCAAGCCGAATGAGCCAAGCAAGGCATCTGTTCAAGCATTAGTTAGCATTTATAAGTAAACGAAAATTGATAATAAGAATAAGAAAAACAGGAAAGTGATATCTTGTTGATATTGTTTATTTGATATTGCTTTATTATTTTTATTCTTAAACTTGTTAATGCATAATCTATTTGAATGTGAGTTCAATAGTCTTGGATATTTAGACATTTCAAATTCACACAATGAAACACGCCGTCAAAAAGCACTTAACAAGCTGTGTTGAGAAACCAAGTTTTATTCCACAACCATGTTAATCAAGCTGTGAACTGCAATTTATGTCATTTCAGTAATTACTTTGTTTCACCAATTTTCCAGGGTTTTTAATTCAATGAGGACACCTGAATGAATATTTCTAGAGACAGTGGTTATAAGAATAATCAACGAGTTGCGAGGAATTACGGATTATCTGTCCCGAGTTAATTATTGTGATAAACTCCGAGCTTTAGCGAAGGGTTTGACATAATAATTCACGAGGGACAGATAATTCGTAATTCCGAGCACCGAGTTGGTTATTCTTTTTCTTACCTGACCGCAAAATACGAATTGTACTCATACGCCATTCATAAAATCTCTCACACCTTCAAGCTGTGCCCATCTACATACTTGCGCTCTTTTTTCCAGAGGGATTCTAACCCAGCAACATGACTGTACTGGGCCAGGACTGGCTTGTTACTTGCTGGTAAAGTTGATAAAGGCATACTGGCTAACGGTAAAGAACCAGTACTGGCCCAGAACCGTTGTAACTGAATTTGCCCAGTTAAGGTAAAATCGTACTGGCCCTGTACTGGCCCAGTTTGGGCATATCATTTCCTGTCTAAATGCATTATGGCATATTTTCGAAGAGCCAGTACTGGGCAAAAACAGGACCAGTACTGGACCGGAACAGGCCCAGTACAGATTATATTAGGTTCGCATACTGGCCCGGTACTGGCCCAGTACTGGCCCGATTCAGGTATGACACTTCCTGTTAGGAAATTATGGGTAGTTTTTCAAAGTGTCGTCTGCTTTAGAGAGGCGAGAGGAGAAGCAACTATTTGGTATCCTTTCAATGTAAGTTCAATTTCTTAGTTAAGTTGTATTTATAAAACTGTTTATACATTCTATATTACTATCTATTTACAGGTGTTAACACTTGCTGCTGTATGTATTAATATCATTAGGACATCTAAGTATGAAAATAATCACAAGTTGCATTTCATAGCATTGTCTGTAATGGAAAAATATCGGTAAAGAAGTATACTGCATTCATCAGGGTATTATATACTTTTTTGTCTGTTCGTTATTCAATCAAGGTTTTTTTTAAATATAATGTTTGGAATGTAAGGTAGAAATTTATGGAATATGGAAATTAATTAATATATTGTGGACTTATAAGACGTCATACAACAAGCAAAAAAGGCATATTCAAGTGTCACTCTCCTTTCTCCCCTAGTTACATATATGCAAAAGCAACGTTTTTTTAAAATGGTGATGTTTTTTTTCTCGGAAACACGAACACTTATTGAATTAGTTAAATGAATAATACTGGACATGGTCGTACATCCTCGGTATGCCTTTTGAATTGTTAACAAGAACTTGACTCGCATCATCAAGTTGACAAATGAGAAGATGTGAGGAAAGATGCTTTTTTGAGATTTCCAAAGGTTCGCAAACATTAAAAGATCGAAAGGGATGAACTAATCAATTCAAGCAGCTGATTTAGGAGCAATGTGAACACTTGCATTCTGATTGAACTATGGATTAGAAGATTAGAAGTGGTCACGTTTGATCAGGATCATAAAGGTAATTCCAGGAGGCAGCGAATCAGATATATTTCTTACAGGAGAAGCATTGTTTTATATCAAATTATCGCATTCAGACTATACAGAGGTAGGAATCATCCATGAATATCCAGTTGGATATCCCTCACTAAAAGCATATTTCCTTACTTTTAGTCGCACAATCCCTATCAGATCAATATATGTAAGTGCAGTCTTAAGTATTATTTCCACCTGCACAAAGACAAATTATGATTAAATATTCACATATATACATTATAAGGAACAATCATTAAGCAATTTTTAAATCTATAATAAATGAAGATGTTGAACTTTACAGTTATTCACATTAATCGTCCCTTTGCCAATCTTGTATGATAAGAGGGAAAGTCAGTGAAGAATGAAATGCAATTACAAAACCGATCAAGATACATGGTTCCAATTATCAATCGCCCTAAGCTCACCAGAATTGCTATATAATCAGTTAACATACCGATGAAGATAACTAGTCGTTCAAGCATTACAATATCCCCACGCTCTTGTCAATGCTCATCATGGAATCGCATTAAAGTGGAAAGCGATTATATCAACACTATTTGACTCTCAGGTGTTTAATGGAAGGAAGCCTCATTTGTAAATATCATGCGACACAATACCTCTCTCTTTAGCGGCCATATTTGAAATAAATATAATGCTGCAAGAGACTTGCAACTTTTTAAAAAAGATGCGCATAGACAACGCGAGCAGAAAAGTAAATCATGCTTTCTACTAACTGAAGTCGACAGAATAACATTTGCTACTCTAGTGTCAACACCTGTGTCATCACATCTCACTGCCAGACCAAAACAGCTAATATCTAATGACCTCACCTGACGACTGTTGCAGTATTAACACGTGTAAAACCTTCATCGACGCCTGTTATTAGATGGCCGCTTCATGTGTCAATAGTAAGTCATTTTCGTAATTAAAGATTTGAAAGTGGTAAGAACCTGAAGCATGGAACATTGATGTAGCAAATCAATATTTACGTCATGATATGCGTTAGATATCACCAACCTCCATCTCTTCTTGATGGAAACCAATACTCCAGACACCCTTTTTTGTCTGTCGCCCATAGGTTATTGGTCCTGGTGTCAACGACTCTCATTAGCGTAAGGTGTGGGCTTCTGCCAATCAGTGAAGATTAATGCACTCTATCTGTAGCTGTGGGATTGAAAGGTTGCTGGAGGTTTAGTGTACTTGGTACATGTATTCTGACCATGTGTCACACGAAGAGAGATTATAGATGTATTTATTACATTCTAGGTCACGGCAGCATGAGAGTGGTATCTATTCTAATCATGCTTCTGATATATAGCTCTTGAAACCTGAACGGTGCGATGAACTTATGATATTGCTTGCTGTCCAGTGTCTCGGACATCCATATGTCAGTAAACATTAGATCTGTGTAGATGGCAACGCTGTACATAAGTGTAAGGGTGGGTCGTCTTCCACTTGTTCGCTGGGAAATGCAAAAGCAATCAGCAGGTCTGAAAATGATTTATTGACACGGGAACTATTTTAATGAGCACGTCGGTGATCACTGTATCAATTACGTCACTAAAGTAGTACAAGTGCATCCAAATAAGATTCACTGGAAGTATGTGATCGATGCGCAGTATTTTAAAAAGATTCCCTTTGATAGAACATTGGTTTTCAGCTTAACTTAACATAAACCTCGTATTGATTTGTCATGCACACCATACTGAATACATCTACATTGATCTTATTGTGAGTATAAGAAAAGAGAGATCATTTTGGAATCGATCTTAATATTAGATTAGTCTTAATTCTAGTAACGGTTTGCTCGACACATATACTTTAAGTTCCTCTAGATGTATAGCTGTTAAATGTTCGGTGACTATAACTCTGTAACTTCGACTGTTCACCACTGGAGAGGAGGCTATCCTTTGCTGTGTTAATAACTATAATCAGTGTTCACTTAGCTGCTACTGATGATCAGCCAAGGTCAGTCAGATTTCACCGCTCACACATACTGCGGGAAAACATGATGGATCAATGTCATTTTAGTATCATCAATATGATTTTAACAATGAATAATAAGGATATTTATACAAGGCTTAACTACACATCACGAAGAAACATATGATTAAAACCCACAGAGACATTAATACCCTGGTGATAAAGACCGACCTTTTTGTGCTTTTTAATTTTAATTCTCAACTCACTTAGAGGAAACGGCGGAGCTGCCAATTAAGGCGTTTTTAAGGTTGTCAGTCACATTGCCTTCACTTTCGAACCAGGGACCAAAGTATACTGCCTGGTGAACAGACACGCACTTTGAATTTAGTAACTTGCCTGAGGTCAGATAACACTACATGCAGTTTCAAAGTTGGGGTCTCGGGACGGGAATCGACCCTTCCACTCTCTGAGGCCATGAAGCGACTCACCGAACTGGCGAGCTGTCCCTCTTGTTGTTGAACTTGCTGAAATGGTATGAAGACAAACATGGTTATAACAATTGTTTACTTGGTTCCAGCTTGATCAGTGGTTTGATGGGGATTTTTAACCAATGACGAGTTCTCTGCCAATGACGACAGGCTCGTGCATGTATCCTGCTTCAGGATAAATGGTGCGAGATTAAGGGTGTGTATTTGTATCTACCTTAATCTTGTTATTATTACCTTAATGTTGTTATAAAGCCGATGATGGTTTTTAATTGTTGACAATATTGTATGTTCTGAGTTGTATCTTCATCGGTTCCTGAATGTTGTGTTTAACCAAGGGTGATAACATCTCTGGTTAACATTAGCATCCTAAACAATCTGGATACTCGCGTCTATGAGTGTCTTGCCTCTTGTCATAACAGTCAAGCTGAATGTTTTCGCTGGTACATTTACCAGAAATAGTAATAAAGATTTAAGACAACTGCAAATTCAACTCAGCACCCGTCCTCAGGAAAACCATTCCGCTGTCCCGTCTGTAACTGTCGTCAGGAGGTAATTTATCATGGTGTCAACGACTCTCATTAGTGTGCACCTCTAACGCGTCCACTAATCAGACAAGGCTTATTAGCAAGGTCTTCATTACATTAGGCTGACTGAAGTTCAGATGTGATTTGAACACGTCTACTGATCATTCGTCACACTGGGATATTTTTTATTATTAACGTAATTTCTATGTCACCTTTACTGAACATGCGTTGTCAATATGGCCCGAAACTTCAAGTGAGCTCTTGTTTACTTACATTTACTACCTCGAATTCCGGTGCGTTGAATTAACTATATATATATGCCCCTTTTATCTTAAGTGTATATTTGTTATGATGTTTGTCAGAGTACTGTTGAGAGTTTCTTCGAATCAATCACTGTCAATAAAAACCGGAACAAGAGTAACGTTATCAGGATAACTGATATCGTGGAGCGGACGCAAACCTGCAAAGTATTAATATATTAAAAAATAGTGATGGTCGTGAAGTTAAGAGACACTTAAAACGATCAGGTTGCAAATGTCTTTTTAGGAACAAAAGTGGTGTTTCTTCTCTTATCTAGCTCAACTACTTGATACAGAATCCGAAGGGAAACAGTAAGAACCATAGCAATGCAGTCCAATTATTGTTTCTGTATAATATTTATCTATATACAAGATATATAATCATCAAAAGTAGCTTTTTCAAGATTCGTAACTACATGACTATCAGAAAACAAGGCAATCAATACAACTTACAGTGCATCAAAGTTAATGCCTTTTAGGTAATGCGATAATGAAGTTGGCAATAACAATGTTCTGCCTCGAGCTATCAGCTTGTAAACAGATGGACGTATGTGATCGAGGTTAATGTATCCGTCGTAGAGCGTTAATGTATCCGACTGTACCATGAACCACTTCTGGAAATGAATCAATAATTTTACTGATAACAAACAGCGGGATTGACTTTTGCCTGTGTAACTGTGTCAAGAATACGTGTTTTACATTTGAGTTGAAAATTAGTTCTCTGTTCTGTTCCTACTTTACAAAAAAAACAATGAAGTGCATACGTTTAATGGATTGGAATGCAATATTATCGTCATTCAAGAACGTCGATAGCTGTAGAAGGAAGGAAGTGGACATTAAACTTGAAAGTTTCAAAATCAAAACTGACAATCTAGATCGATACAATTATTTCGCAGAGTTGTTATCATTGGTCTGAAATAAACTAGAATGGTTTATTTAATTGATTTAAATTTTGGATAATGCGAGAAAATCACTAATGTATTGGACGGATGTTAAATTGATCTCAAGTTTGCAATGTTAACAAATAAACTTTGATAAGACACTCATGATCAGGAAGTAAAATCGTCCTGATATCTGAACATGTGTTTGTCTTCACTCCTCTATCCACTCTTGAAGTGGTCCTTATAATTGAATGATTGATAAATTTAAAGCTATTGTATCATGACATCTCATCCTGTTAGCGTTTTCGTTAATTATAAATGTCTTTAAATGTATTTCCTGCTGTGTCTGTTCCTGTTCAATATATGGTTAAATGTAATTTGCCTGAACATTCTTTTCAAAATCACCCAAGATAAAAAAAAACCAACTAATATAGTCATTTGGGATCACAGTTAGCATCTTAACATTTTTTATTCATTATTTCTTGTATGGTAAATTTACTTTCAAGTCCAACTCCGAATCAATAACCTTAATAAAATGATGAAATAAAAATATGGTAACAAATATTTTGAAATCAAATATTGACTATGATGTGAAATTTATTATTTTATATTTTTTTAATTATGTTATTATTTCGGATGAATTGAAAATTTGCAAGTATTTCAATATTTGAAAAAAAGCAATTTTAATGAAACATTGACTTGAAATTCATTCATATATGTTAATTGTAACTCATGAAAATAAACTTTTTTGTATCATCGTTCTGATCCGCTATTTTCCTACGTTAAGCATGTACTAAATGTTACTAATGCAATGGCAATTTAAATCATTTTAAGTTGTTCTGTCATTTATATTTTCTCGTTTTTTTTATTTCTATCAGCTGATCATGAAAATAAGCTAAGCAGTTGAATAGTATTCATGACTGTTAATAATCATTATGTAAGATGTTCTATATATTCTTTGTTTCTTTATCATGTAATGTATAAACAGTAGAACACGGATAAGGCCAACACAGTTATAGCGAACAAACAGATATAGCAAACAAATTGAGAAGTCCCGTTAAAAAAACCTATATAATATGCCAAACGCGAATAGCAAACAGTGGATATAGCGAACTGAATGTTTGGGAGTTAGTTATATCCGAATTCTACTGTAGATATAATGTAAATAAATTTTAACATGCAATACGAATATCCATTAGGTGTGTTTACAAATTCATTTAAAATGTTTAAATAATAATATAATAATTGATTTCTATAGCGCCTAGTTTCCATGCCTGATGCATTAGTTGAATGCGCGCATTACATCAAATGAAGCACAATATAATTAATCAAATAGCATAATGGAAATGTTCTGTACATAAGATGTTTGTAAATGCCTTTTTACTTTCTGTCAAGGTAAATGGAAGTTTGAATAATAAATTCAGTAATATGACAAGTCGCCTTTATTCTCAGATGGCATGTTTGAAGTTGAGTGTATAAAGGTGCCTTAAAATAGATTCAAAGTTGTACAATACATAAGCAGAATGTGTAGTTAAAATATTGCAAATGGATATGAAAACACATTTAATTGCATATTAGTTGGATGGAATTAACAATAACAAATCTCATGTAACTCACCACGACTAGAAAAACATATGACATTTCAACAGAGTCAACAGAGCACAATATTATTTTAATCAATAACTGATTGCTGGTCATGTAACCTTATACCTGTCAATAGGACACGAACATTTTAAAGTATGAAATGAAGTATTAAAAATCGCATGGATAACTGAGATTGAAGTTTCATATTTCTTTTATAAAAGAGATATGTTTTCACTCTTAGGTTACAAAGAAGTCATATTGTTACATTCAGTAACAAAAGGATCGTACATCAGGGCAGTGGTATGCAGCTGTAAAGTTCTTTTAAAAAGTGAAAAATGTCAATGCATTCATGATCAAGGATTCTATTTTAATCCCTGTAATAAAAATCAAATGACAAACCATCAGTATTCATTCCATTACATTGAAAAGCATGATTAGTAAGCAGAAACGAAATTGAACGCTGCATTCAGCAGTATAGTTTCCCTTCTTTATTCACGGCTGGTATTTTTGCAGCGAGAAAGTACGCAAAAATCATGTGCTGATGTGTTTCTGTCGATTGAATTAACAAGCTATATTTACATGTAGGACTCCAATGAATGTCAATGAAACAATACACCCATTGTCAGTTGTCCGCATATGTCTTTAGTTGGATAGGTGTACAACCAAACGCGTTGATCTCTACACTATTCTGCCTAAGTGTACAGGGTTGACGTATATAGCTACATTTGAATTCCTACAGTACTTGATGTTATCTATGAGGAGGAATAATTTGGTTTAGTAAAAAAGGCATCTTCCTGATAAAACAATTGAATTATTATCAATTTGTGGTAACAGAAGTCAAAACATAATATTTCTATGTTGGACATGTGTGACAATCCCAAACGGATGTTCCATTGTTCAGTTTAGAACACCACTGGCTATAGTTACAAGCTACCACATTTAAGTCTCTATCAGGATATATTGGTACATGCTGAGAACCTGCATCAATAATAACTCATTAATAGGCCTGAGAAACAGGAAATGTTTCAGCGATCGCTCTTGTTCGGGTAGAAATCATTTTCCAATCACTCGTTTCGTAAACAAACGATATTTCATCTCGGCTTGGGTATTAATCCCTTAATCGTAATATCTTATTAATCAACATGGCATGTTGATTATAACAATATACAACCATTCTTATTAATCAAAATAATAAGTTTAATTTAATCGTCGATGATAAACTCACAGCTGTTGTTATAGACAGTGGACAGGATATAGTTTCACCGTCAGTCCATTTGAGAATGTCTATAAGGAATCTATAAGGAATCCATCTATCAATTTCAATACCATACGATGCACACTGTATTCAGTTCATACAACTTTGTTATGGATGAATATTATATTTGTGTGACTCCATAAATCAGCTTAGCTACAATGATTTTGATATTTACCAGGTGTTGTAAAACATGCATAATTTCGTATTGATATTTAAAAATAATGTGTTTCTTTACAATGGGGAGTATGTTTCATATCTGAATAAATATAAATTGACAATTTTAAGAATTAAGCTTGAGGAGTTATTCATTTGATATTCAGATGTTTATGAAAGCAATATGAGAAGAAGTCCCATAATGCAATTTATTGACGTGGAGAGAAAGCAGGACGCGTACAGGGATAATCGTATTTAAGAACATAGCCTTTCATTGGCATCCTGTCAATTGAAAGCCATGCGTGGGATTAAGGAAACATTTATTCAAATCATGTCATGTTGAAGTATCAAATTACAGCTACAGTATTGTGAAATAAATCAGAGAAATTGCCAAATACTTCCTGCCTTACAAAATACCAACTTAACTGTACTATGTAATATTCTCTGACAACTTCTCCGCACCTGGTTTTCCAAAAATCCAAGTGGTAAATGCTCAAGAGCTTTGATCATTTGCATTGTCATAAATTAAATGACTAAAAGAACTTCTGTTCAGGATATTTTGTTTGGTCGTAAACATTTTGATAATTCTGAATCTAATGCAGCAAACCTTTACAGGTTCCCAAGTTAATCAACATTTTAATTAAAGCCATATGCGTTCTTAACAAAGCCCTTCTGGTTTAAATTAGTAAATATGAGAACCTACATAAAACTTACCTTCATACATATATTCAAGGACATCATGTTGTTTTAGCTGGGGACGGTGTGTTAATATTCTTTTTTAAGCAATATCAAGACATATGACAGCGATAGACGATGGCCAATTGCTTAGGAATGGGGCGTCATTATGTTCATCAACACCAGGTCTGACACAAATATGTTCATCCCTGGTTCCACGCTGTGTAAAGACAGAGAAGCACTTGTTGGTTATGTTTTGTTTATAGTTGATGTTCGGTGAACTCAACCTCCCCTCAACAATTCATACTTGATGGTTGGACCAGATGTGACATATGTGAAAATGATAAAAAGAAATGAATTGTCAGATTATCAACTAACAACGGCTTTCAAGAATGCTGTACTTAAATGTTGGTTTACCATCACTCATACCATAACAATCTTTCAAACTTATTTATAATTTGATCCAATTTTGAACGATCAGAGTCGTTATTTAAAAACCGTAGATTTACCCCTTCAGCACAGTCAAAACTGTATTGGATGTTTTCTTGCAATAATATAATATATATATAATATCTTCCAGCATTAAAGGTGACAGGTGATGAAATGTTTTTCACCCCAAACACATCTCAATAAGGTTATCCAGCCCAGTAACGATGCTGCCACGCTTGTGTTTGAAACATTCCTTATTCGAAGTGATCTGCATTTACTTCGAAAAACAATGTGTGTTCTGTTACATTTGTACTGTTCAAAGTAAACTCTTATATTTCATCACAATGTCATATGTTTTAAGCTGATGTTTCACGGAGAAGATAAGGAAAGTCTATGGATGCATCTTCATTAGCATCTTCAGTAATATATCTTACAATGACATCCTCTATTGATGTTTAATGACGCTGTGCACACTACAAAAACATTTAATTGGACTTATGAGGTATTTAATTATCATATTCAGTAACATGTATAAAAACATGTATAAAAAGAGAATACAGTGATAAAACAAAAGAGTTCGATCTTTTCATTGATTATTTTTTCGAAAATATTTAACTTCTGTAACTATGCAACCAGGTATTTATATCTGTAAAACATATTTAATTTTTTTTTAAATCTATGATTCACTACCACATTCCTAAATAATAATGTTTGTCGATACTTTAACCGAGACTATATACCTTCTCTATTGATAACCTTTGTCACATTCAGAAAAGAACCATGAAAAAAGTGCAAATTACATGTCAACACCAGTCTTGACAAGGATTTCGCTATCTGACAGTCTTTAATATTGATTATGGTGAACATATGGAAATAGATGACGCTGAATGACATACATGGCTTAAATGTATTCATCTAACATCATGGGGTGGTTAAGACGATGACTAAAAGACAATATGAGTTGATCATCACATGTAACAGATCATGATTTGTTTCAGCACGGGATCATAATAGGTTTTAAGCATCATATGCATTATTTGCCTCGCATAACAAACTGTACTTAATATGCTTCGTGTCACAGGTTATTTTCCAATGAAATTACACATTTAACATGAACACGTCGCTTAATGCCACGTGCTTAATATCAATTCTCTATTGACATATCAGTGTGCTAATATGGCTGACATGACTTCACAAGTAATGTACACGGTTATCCACCTGTTTTGCATGCGGACTCAGAGAAGACAGTTACTGACGCGTTGAAATGTTCCCACTATTAACCTGAATGAACCTCTCAAAAGCATGCCTCAGTAAAGAGATGCGATGTGGCCACCCACACACTGTCAGGAAACCAGATAACCCCATGCACAACTGTACTGTGATGACAGGTGCGATAGATGACGGTGAGATAACGATGGTCAAATAGGTTCAATGAGAAAACGAAAGTTGAGGAAGGACTTCAAACGTTGCCTCTGCTGTTCTGCCTCCGTCATTCTTGTGTCTTAAAGTGCAAAGCCATATCAGATCCAATGGTTCAGTGCTGGTATCTACAGTACAACTGTCATATTCTAAATTCTCAAATAAACGGTTGCTGTTAGTCTTATTTTTTTAATGAACCGCTTATGCCGTTTGTTTGTTGTTTACACTCGACACACTTACAGTCCCGATCTTGTCGTATCTCATCCTGTCATCTAGAGATGAATGTCCGAGGTGAGGTGAGGTGAGGTGATGTGAGTTAGGGTTTAACGCCGCTTTCAAGAGTATTTCACTTATATCGTGACTGCTAGTATTATGGCAGGGAGAAAACCCGCAACGCCATGTGGCTATGCATTGTGGTGAAACCTGCGAGCATTGGCTGGAACTAGCGTACCATGGGTGGTACTGCACTGAATTTCAGTGTAGCATTGCACCCAAACCTTAAAATTACTGCGTGTAGAACGGTTCACTATTGCAGACAAAGTTGCCGTGCCCCTGGCGGGATTCGAACCCCGGACTATCCCGCCCTCCTTGAATGTCCGAGGGGTAATATACATGTATGTGTTGAGTATAGGAACATTCACTCCTAGGTGATCGAGGATGATATATTATATCTAGCTCTTCGTTTATTTCAAGACCTAGGTTAATAGGTATATTAAAATGATATTCATTATTGTATGACAGGTCAAAGTAGACAAGACATCATGAGACGGAAATGTTGGATACGGCATGGATATGTGAGCGAGTGACATTATAAACAAAAATAATGAAAACATGTCTGATATTAGTATGTTTCTTTCAGCAGGTGAGTGGTAACACGTTCTTATCGTTCTTTTCTCTCCTTGTTATGCTAACACTTATGGAATTGATTCTTCGTCACATGATCCACTTGGAATATGATCTTTGTAATAGGAGGGAAATTCTAATTACATTTCAATACCTTTCATTCAAATAAAAAAAAGGATGTTAACGTAAATTAATTCTTATCTAAAATAAGCGATACAAAGTTACGATATGCAGTTTGCATATGTCTTGTTTAAAATTGACATAAAAGGGATCTGAAATGCGTCTGGGGTTACTTTGAAAATACTTTGTTTTTTAATATTCAATGTATCAACATGAGAGGAAGAAATCAATTATATCAATAGATCTAAAATAGGTTTAAGAGGGAAGTGAAGATCTGTCATTTTGTCAAAATGTGAAATATTTCAGTTAGTGTAATCTTTTGTTTACGAGACCAAACGATGTGTATAATATGCATAGCGTATGTATCAATCTTGACTCTTACTTTTCTTCTTCTTCTCTAGTATCAACTTCCAAACGCAAGGCATAACTCTTGCCAGTCTGCATTACTGGCTGATTTAACCCTTGCGGTATTTCCCTAGCTTTCTTGTGTCGAGGCAGTAAATCGCTGCACTGGAAATGCATAGCGGGCCTGGATTTCTAAACACAGATTTCCTAAGGAAATACTGCAAGGCCTAAATCAGCCAGTAATGGAGACTGGCAAGAGTTATGCCTTGCATTGGGAAGTTGCTCTAGTATCTGTCTTTTATCAAAATGAATGTTATTATATTTCTATACATTGTACATGTACATACCAAGGAAATGGTGTTCTAAGTTGAACAACTTGTACCAAATCCTATTCTTTGTGAATAAATATATAGTTAATATGTTTAAACCAACCAATAAGCGTTCAAGAGATATTTTCTTTGTCTATATGTTTTCGACCAAACATACTGTTTGACGCATTCAATCCAAATGAAAATATGGACATGAGGCTGACATTTGGTTATTTGGTTAACATAGGATATGTGCTGTTGATTGGTCACGCGTGTAATGTACGACATAAGGTGCATGTGCAACGAACAAATTCACATTTCCCATGGCCCATTTCACAGTACTTGTTCGTCCTATGTATCATTCATACAGTGCTTTGAACATTTAATTTGGAAATTGGAAAACAGAACACCGATCAGCCGCCAAATAGACGCCGAGTCTTTCAGGGAGATGTAAAGGGATGCCATTAGGGAGCTCTTCGAGAAAACAATCCTTCAAATGACTGTCCTAGCGTGTTATTTAGCTCTGACTTATGATCAATCTTCAGATAAACTTTGTGAACACATATTAACTTATTGAATTGAGGGATAGAGCTATCGGTTGGAATTAACAACCCACAATATACATCCAATTACATCCTTCAAATGTCTAAAAAGTTAGCTTTGATGTTGCAATGTTGCTATCACTTTGAGTATAAAAAAACACATTTTATGCGGATACATAGTTTACTTTAAAGTTTATTCACTTTATAAGCACGCACATGACATCAAAGCAATAAACATGAATCTTATATTAGTGCCTGGAGGCAATCTCTTGAATAAGTGTTGCAATGTTTTGCCATAGATAAATGAAATAGATTTGATAAGAAAAATTATTTTACATACTTAGGATGAAATGCAAGTTTGCACTGAATGACAATTGAAATCTAATGATCAGTTTTGAAGAAACGTCTTAGGGTTTGATTTATGAGAAGTGATTTAAAAATTATTCGGACTTAATGAAATCTTTATAATTCTATGAATTATAAGTACAATGTAAATCTTGCAAAAACCATTATGTGCTTAATGAATTGTCGATACCGAATACTTCATAATACCGTCAGCAAAGTTAGTGCAATTGATATATTTGTGAAAATGTGCAGTTTAATTTATGAACGTAAAGCTCAGAGATCAGATATTTTTTTAGAAGAGCCATTGCCTCTGTAGCCAATCAGATTTAAAACAATAAATTAAATAAATTTCAAAATGTAAATTTTCTAGGAGAATTTATCACAGTTATAAAGAATTTCCAGCATTTACATACTTGAGATAAAGAGCCCTAATGAGCTGAAAAGGGTTATTTTGGAGTTCAAATGGGATCAGAACAAGTGACAAACATTTCATGTTTGCAATTATTGGAAGATAAAAAGATTCAAAATATGCAATAATAAGATACGTGCACACCTTGAATCAGTTATAGATGTAAATAAGTTGTTAGGACATATTTGCGCACCACAGAGTTGGTTTGATTGGACATGCTCATTGATCATATGTCTTCCTGTTCACTTCTATAAAGGGCTTGGCATACTAAAGAGATGGGTTGTTGATTGTTAAATAAACACTAACAGGTAGGCTTTATTGAAGTGGTGATTGGATGTACAGTTGCCATTCATCCATGTACTTGAAATGTATGATAATTAAGTATTTTGTTCATCAACTGAAACTCTATTTATATAAACTAGTTTTATTTCCTTTTGAATTGTAATGTCACAATAAGGTTCATTAGCTCGTCATTAAATGAAATTAGCCTTATGTATTAATTTGATAAAAGACCACCATCGTTTTGTAATTTATTGTTTGCTGTAAACGAATATCTGAATTATTCTCCTCATTAATGTCATATTGTATACAGTTGAATATTAAAGTTAAAATAATGTCACAACATTTAAATATTTCTGTAACTATGTTTTATACATTTTGTGTGTCTTTCTTCACACTGATCAATCAGAATTCGGGAAAATGGTTTCCGATTATGTCCTCAAATGTTTATTGAATTCAATACTGCCTATCTGTTAAATCGACATGGTACTTTATCTGTGCAAAGTATTTGCTCAGTCGAAACATTGGAAAATAGATTAAAATCTGAACATGATAATAACGCAAAAAAACAACAACCATTAGTATGGTTTAATTTCCTGTCAGATCCATCAAACAAACAGCTGTGATTCCTGTAACTTTAACTCTGAAAACACATATCCTATTTCTTGATAGGGAAAACACGAAATTACTCAAGTAAAGACTGATATCCTCTCAACATTGTAACAGCCATGTCCTGAAATGGATATGTTATGGCATATTCCATACAATTCCTTCTACATTCAAATGACAGGGTAGGTTATTTAATCATCTGTATCTATTATAAACATCTCTCCCTGAAGGTTCATCAGTATATATACTGATAGATGTTTGCTAAATACATGTATGTACTATTTATAATGTCGAATATATGTTTGCTTTTGCTATCTCTGTATTTAACTACAGTGACATACGACGTGCCTCTCATTCCAACCTTTTGGGGCTCATTATATGTCATATCAAGACATCGATTAATGCTACGTACTTATATCTGCTTTTATATCCAGCTTAAACTTAATGGCATGTACTTTACGATGGTCTGATCGTGTCCAATCGAAGTGGGTTAATTATGCTTCGCAGGCGAACCTCTTAGCAATGTGTTTCTCTAATATATGCAGTTTGATTTGAAACTCATGTGATTAATATAGGTAAACGGAAATGTTCCTCGAGGATAAATATTTTGAATTGTCTAAGCTGTAGTGAAGGTACCCATCTTGTACTTATAACGTGTAATTCACCAATGGTATGTGTTTCCTTCTTAGATAAAGTGGGCCTAAGAGTAATTGAAGGGGGCTCCATAATGATGTTTAAATGCTACTGAAGTAAGAGAAACTGATCAAAATAGCAGAGATGATTTTCTATAACATGAAATATCATATCTGACGTCAGAAAATGTGGTTGCAGGACAGAAATGTACTTGAAACATCGTATTTATTGAATTTGGTTGCAGTCCCCTATAGGAATCTGCAACCAAATTTATTTATAGCAATTATTCATCATTATTCCTACCTTGGCAAATAAATATTTGGTTGCAGAGAAAAACAATAGTGTGTTGACAGGCACATAGGATTAGCTCGGTTGCAGAGGTTTTCAAATGTACTAAATTTGACAAAAATACGATGATATTTTCTGAATCATGTCGGCAAGTTCTCTCTCGCTAAGTGTATGACGTAATGAAACCAATGTTTGTAACGTATCATCCCATTGCCTCATTCCGTATCAACCATTTCTAAACAAACAAAAAAATTCATGTTTATTAATTCTGGTTGCTTTTATTCACGTTTCTAGATAGAGACTATTCATTAAAATAAGTTAATGCTGTTTATTTCCAATAAAACTAATTTAGAAATCAAAGATATCGAATATCTATGACAACCAATCAGAATTGTGATAAGATTTGACAACAATTCGAATTCATCTCGCGGCCACGTTGTCGGCTGGTTGTAAACAAAAACGTAAATTAATGCTTAAATTTGGACAAACGTGCCTACCTGGACATGCTTTATCGTAGGAAATGTTAAATTAAACAAGGTTAGTGGGTAGTTTCTATCTATAGCATTAGAAATGACAGCAACATGATAATATGACATGATCGAAAACTGGACTCGATAACGATCGCTAAGACGTTTCCGCTAACTGTATATATTGAAATAAAAGGCAAGGTAAGTTCCAACATTCATCAGATCATGATATTTTCCTTCTGGAACCAAATTGTGTCAAGTCAAGGCTGTTCTGTTTGATGAAAACATGTATTTTGATGGTTTAAAAAGTTTGATTGCAGTTGCCTATAGGGACTGCAACCAAATTCAGAAATGACCCGATTTCCATGTGAAGTTATAATCTGCAACCAAATTCAAAGATATCATGTTTTATATCATGCTATAGATAATTATTTGGGCGCTTTGCATGGTGAAAGTTTGCAAGAGTTACTTAACTCTGAATCACATCTCTCAGAAAGTCTAAAGATACCTAATCTGGCATAAAACTGGTTAAAATATTGCAGACTAAATGCTTTATTGTCTGATTAACAAGGTCCCTTCTCACACTATATAAAATTCGATGCATGCATTTGCAATATTTTAGTATGGAAAACGTATATCATTTAAATAACTGAAGAAACTTCGGAAACATTCTGAATTATTGTGAGTTTAATATGTTTACAAAACAGTTCTTACTGGTTGTTAATAGATACTTTAAGATAAATGTGACGGCTTTGATCATCACATATCTTACATGTATTTAAAGTTTCACAACTTTGTAAGTTTGACGATATTACTTCAATACTGATCTTGTCTTTTTTTAAAAAAATATTTTGCATCTTTGGTTTGAATCAATATATAATGGTTATAATGGTTTTGAGTTCATTACTTTTTGGATTTAGATTTTGAATGCATTCGGAAAGTTTGTCAATACCCTGAAGCCATAGCTTTAACGGCAATTCATCAACATTCAAATATAAAAACTTATTCACAAAGTTTCAATTTCATTAACAGTTTCAATATCCTCAACATTGTTGCCCCAATTGATAGCTCAGAATTAAATCAACGTATTTAATCCAAAAATCAGTCTGTGAGATAGCATAGTCGGTAAGAAACAGTAGGTGTTTTAGCATGAAGGCGTTTTGTTAAGTTTAAGCATATCGAAGTTATCCAATGCATGTGATGAAATAATTACATTTATCATCCAAAACTGGGTTCCACAGGAGATATTGCTTGTATGAGATCAAGCGATATCTCCTAGGAGATATCTTTTTGGCAGTAGATTTTGCACAATGCCCTGTTGGCGTCAGCTACATGACATCACAATGATTTTGCATCATCAAGTAATGATATCACAATGCTATGATGTCATAACCACGATGACGTCACAATGCTATGTCATCACAGCACTGGAAGCCAAATGGCAGTTTTGTGTTCAGATATTTTCATTTTTCATTAAAAACTGATGAAGAATGATTTTGGATGATAAATAGAATCTCACCCTCGTGTCTTCTGATATCAAATATATCAACACTCGTTGATAAAAGTCAAAATATCCTCGGCAAGCCTCGGATATTTGTAACTTTTATCAACTCGTGTTGATATATTTGATATCAGAAGACACTTGGGTGAGATTCTCTATCTATCATGATCACGCAATCAAAATAAAAAAGAGGCATAACGTGTTATCGTCAATTTTATCATTTCAAGGTTTAATATATCGCAGTGACGTGTTTACATAAGTCAAGTAAATTATCAAAACGTTTATTATAATCGTCCGTTTTTTGGCAAGTGAAACTAGAATAACATTGATGTCATCAATGAAATTTAAAAAGTGACAGACGTCTATCAACATTGTCAAATTGCATTAAATATTGGTTGAATACTTACAATGTATCAATGCAGAAATGTTGCTCAATGTATCTAAACACAGGTATGTCACGCAGAACTTTCCTACGCAAAGCATATCTCACGCAAATCACTATTACTGGCTAATAAAAGCCTTGCAGTAATTACCGCACGTTTCCATCCTGAGACAACTGAGCGATGCACTTGAAATACGTAGGAAACGTGAAGGATATGCTGCAAGGCTTAATCTCGCCAATGACCTACAGTGGCACGATTTATGCCTTGCTTAGGAAAGTTTACGATGATGTTCTTGGTATAACATATTCTTAATACACTACCTTTGAACATGTGTAATGTTAATAATGTCGAGAGGAAAACATAAGCAGACATGTAATGTCAAAATAAGGGACATGAGTTCGCAGAATTCCTAAAAATAGTGAAAAATATGACATATAATATGGACCTCCAGATAGCAATTGTTCAAACTACTGCGGAAAAGATGTGTAGCAAATATCAAAAAAAGAGGAAAACATATATTCGTATTTGACATTACCCTATCAAGTCATCTTGTCTTCACATTTTTCACATAAAACACCAAAATTTCAGCACATACGAATTATTCTTTGTTGTTTGGCCACTGTCTATAGCACACGAACCTATAACAATTTCCACATTTACATAATATCATGTGGTCGACAGAGCGGTGAATAACACATGCACAGCTTGCAGGGGATAAGATGAACCTTTTATTTGACAGACACATTTATTACTGCATATAGAACTGAAGCAATGTCAATATTTCTATTACATCGCCTGTATACGACAAACATGTATGTAAACCTCATATTAAAGTCTGAATAAAGAGTACAGTGTCGATTCCCGAATGGAAATCTGAAAATGGAAACCAGTGTGAGCAATAAAGAAATCAAAACCCTCTCATATTGGCTCTATAGATGGTGGTATTTTTTAATGTTAAATCATCACATCAAGATGTTTGGTTTAGTTGCAATGAAAATCAATATTGGTTTCTTGTTATGATTGAGTTATAGTATTTCTTCAACTTCAGCAGCCAATTTTGTAACATGATTACAGCAGTATGAAACTTCAAAGTCACACTAATTCTGAAAATATCAAATTCAATAAACAAAATTAATTAATGAACACATTCAAATTTAAGAATTCTTAAGGCAATGGACGTTTTTGAGAATAAGGGTGCCGCAGTTACTACTATTTCTTAATTTGTTCTAATGAGTTTTCTCTTCAGGCAAATATATGTATGTATTTAATACCAATGACTGACTGTATTTTTTTTATGGCTGAAAAGTAACGACGTGGACACCCAAGGTAGATTGATTCAGACTGTTGAGCAGTCGAGTGATGACTGCTGAATAACGCAACGTAAATAAGGAACCAGACAAATTGCCCGCAAAGTGTCCTTGGGTAGGTAGACTATAATTAGACAATGGCCCGACTACATGCTTTGACCGGCCTGTCAGACAACAAGTTTTAGCTTTCATTTAAAGCAGGCGCATTTCACATACTTGGACCATTTTCATATCAAGAGAGATTCATTAGTCAATTTATATTTTAGTTTGTTCGTATAATATGAAAGGTACTGTTTTATTATGTAAAATTAAACATCGCTTGATGTTATTCACTATTTAGTATGATGAAGAGCGTCGTGTTATACTGTATTCGGTGTGATTGAAAGCGTGATGAAGAGTGTTGTGTGAACTTCGCGTTGTTTCTTAGGTGCACTTATCCAAATCTTAATACATTTTCACAACACAGTCTATTTATTTTCAACAGTCCTGAAATAAGAATAATTTTCAGATTTTAATTCATTGTTGAAGCATAATTTTACTTATAGAAGCTTAAAGCTTATGACACGTTAAACTCGGAACCCATCATGTCAAAGGCAATCACATTTTATGGACAGAAAAGCTACCTTTTTATTAAGAAATAAATTTGGAATGTGTTTATATATGTAGAACTGTTTTTTTTAAAAATATAAACATATACACACTATTTATTTTAATTTATGTACTTTTTCTTTTCCAAAAGTAGGGTTTTATGTAGAAAATAGTAAACATCAGATGGTTTGACTGGATCTTTTGTAAATACGATGAACTTATTTCGGCCAGTGTATCAGTCCTTAGCGATGTTTTAAATCTATCTTCTGGATAGTTTGATATTTTGAAACATATTGTTGTAAAATGACAGAGATACATGCATCTTAATAATCGAATTCCAATTAGCTGTAGACGAGTTATTATGACTGATTGATTGTCTGCTGTATTGCAAGACAAGCCAGACATTGAACCCCTCGCTGATTGATCTTCTCGCCAGAATATACATCTGAGAGAATCGTATATAGTTTAGCCAAATCTAATCATAATTGTATTATGAAGTCTGATGTATATCATTAAATCATTTCTGTATAAAATTACCATATATAAATTAAGAGGCAGACTGGTGTAACACGTTTTAATATCATGTTAATATTACAAGATGAAACGTGCCACTTAACATTATACAAGTTATTCAACATACGTCCTACTGGTACCAATAGATTGAGCTTCATTCAGCAATATAAAATTGTCAGTTCACTGCGTCCATTGATAATATATATTTCAATCATTACAAATCACTCCTGGGTCCATGGTGGCGGTGATGAGTGTGTTTTTGCATTTTATATTAAGTCTTTGAGAATTGCTTGGAAGAATGTTTAGCTCTTCATAAAGATGAAAATCCTTAGAAATTGTTATCCGCGATCTTATAATCAATCTGCAGGCAATGGAAGTCTCGTTAAATCTATACAAACTGTTGCATTATACTATGATAAACTATGTTTCTTTCCTATGAAGAAACAACTTCTGATACATTTCAGAGTGATATTGGTTTGTAACTGAAACACATAACACTGTTAACTAAAATGACACGAATAACACGAAGGTGACAGAAACTGAAAAGTTAATTTAATCAGTCAATAATTAATCCCGTTTTCAGTTCAGCCATTAGCAGTTACAAAGGTTATTGATGCCAGTCAATTAAAACCTTAAGGTTAAAACACAGTATTAACTGTTACCCAACGCACATGATCTTCTGACAACGTGTACATGTTTAGACAGCAATACTCAGCAGTGGATTACACTGATATAGTCTGAGTGCATTATCAATCTAAGTGTTAACAAGCATTGTCACGTATTTTACATTTCCCGCTGCACATTATCACCTTAAATTAAACAATTATGTCAACCATATTTGACTGGGCCCTGCATCATTGGTGTAGGATATGAGGAGTCCAGTAAATGATATCTACTGATAAGTTCATATGCCTTTAAGTCTTTTATGTCTGCTGTGACTGTTGGCATTTAATGGTATAGAGGTCTTTTTTTAGCCTTTCGTGAATTACAATGTATATGCATTTATATTATAAGTGTCAACGATTGCAATGTTGAAATAAATAGCGAATCTACTAATGTTTAACGTGACATACTTTTCACAGAAGAAAAACAGGGATACTGTGAGATCATCGACATTTTCACGAAAGATTCACAAAGTATTTTTAATAATTGGTGCAACTATATGTTTTGACCCTCGTAAATTCTACATATGTATGATGCTGACTTCGGCTTCTGTTACAGCAAAGGGAACTTGAATGCAACATGCACATGTATAACAAAAAGATATCCAATTGAGAATTTTACTCATTTGACTATGATCCTAGGATATTTTCAAAGAACAATTGGTATAAGTACATTGTCGTTCATCTTCTTAGTACGTCATGTTATTCTCCTTGAATCAGCGGCACATAACTTTAATTCCCATAATTCTCTCTGAAATTATTGAAATCATAATGAATTATAATAAAGTTAAATACATCAAATATCTCTATGCCACAGTATTTCATAACTCCAAAACATGTAGAGGAATGTGATCCCTCGAAAGTAGAATATTACTGCATTGTGGCAGGTCCTCAAAGTTCATCTTTTCAAACTAATGGGTAATGTTGAAGGTTTCCATAAGCAATGTTTCATATAAATTTCATCAGCTAAGTACAAGTACAAGCCGCCTTTGAAATCTGGTGTTGCACCATTGCCTGTCCAAGATTATTAAACAAAACCTGTTCCCCAGTTCAGTTCATCCCTTCAAAGGGAAAAAATGGCCTTTGATCATGACAAACATATGATAATGTCAACACTAAAACATGAAAAGCAAACAGAACACGTTATATCGAAATTGATGTGAACCATACATGTAGCATTATGATTATATCATTAAGCAAGATTAAATATCTTTTCAGAACTTTGGCAGAAAGGGTAAGTGATGTGTACTTTAAGGTTTCTATTGAGATGAAATATCACTACTTATAACTTTTGAAGTATCTTGACAGTTCCGGTTGGAAAAGTTAAAAGGGTTATGGCTAAAAGGTATATCTTTCAGCTGAGCCCAAAATAATACTAATATCAGAACAATAAACAAATCAATGAACTACTTGAAGTTGACTATCTGTTAATCAATGACACATTTTCTATAAGTTAATTTGAAATGGTCTCTTAAATTCACCTGCAGGTTTCTCAAAAGAAATTATAGATTTGTATCCTAGACCTGACATATTTTGTTGATTTTTATTGATTTTTTGGCTTCACCCAAGCTATATATATTAACCGAGGAAGTTTTTCATATGACTTTTACGAAACAATTGTAAATGTTTGTACTGCCCGAGCGAGAGCGAGGCTTATACATACATTTGCACGAGTTTCGTAAAAGACATATGGCACACTCCTGAGTTTGATCATTCTTATTACCCATTCTAGTCCATTTGAATCGCGTAAAAGTAGCCAGGCGAGGGCCCACTTCTCTTCCGACGGCAAGTGTCAATGACGTCACAAACAATCGTTTTATGACGTCACAGAAGACAAAATACAGGAAGTCGCGGTGAAACAATGGTTGCTAGGCAAAAGTGATATGTGCACATGTGCTCATATTGAAAATATAAACTCGGTTATTTTCAACCATATGGGTAATAAAATACATTTAGTACACCCAGGGCAAAGGAAGTGATAACATACAAATTAAGAAATAATTTTTTTCAATCCACGATCAGCAGGTATGACTGAAATAGAGTTCCATCATGTCAACAGATGCGGCCTGCCAAAAAAGGTTATCTTTTCAAATTTCTTAAGAAATTGCCGTTTTCGAATCTCCTTAACTATACGACATAGGAGTGTCAAACTTTTTGGCTTGCTTTCTGATGTCCTATAGTAATGATGCGTCAACAAATATAAGTCCATGAAGGTGTATTATGCCGACAACATCTTATACTATCATAATTTCTTCAAATTTTACCTTAAATACCTTTTTTTCTTCTTCAGAAAACACCATTGAAATTATAAATAGCAATGTCAGCAACCTATTTGTTTTTGAACAGTTATAAAATATTAAGTATCATACTTTCATGAGTGAAATTTTGTGATACTCTTTACGTGAAGAAATAGTGTGTTTTTCATTCCGTTCAATATTTGGCATCCTTTCTGTTGGCCCTCGTTGTGAAACATAAATTGTCATCAGTTATCAAAATGAATGATCGTAACTACAATATACTATTGATCTCACTCAAACGTAAATCAAATATATTTTTTATTTTATACATTTAAGTAGGTTGGTTTATGCTACATTACTCTAATTTTGAAAAATGTAACGAAAAACGAATTGGAATGGATATTTCTTGATAATCCAGCTTTTATTTGGTTTTATTTCTCAATGCAATGCAATGCAATGTTCATGTACAGGTTGAAGAATTAACAGCTTGAAAAGAACTCATGAATAAGATTGCTAGCATACGATCAATAGCATAAGAGACTGCTTAAATGTATAATTGTTGTGTGCTAGGTAACATTGATGATGTTGGTTATATTTTGATTATCTTATAGATTATCTTCATTAGAAAATTATATACTCGTCGGTAATTTCTGAAAATGTTCAGAAATAAATATGACATATTATCAGCGAAATGATTTACTAATTAAATACTGTGACATATCTAATAACACTTTACTTTAAAAGCACAATAACCATTGTTATGAACCTACAGGTAGTCCTGGTCATTATAAGAAACTGACATCGTATCCTCCAATCTGTAAATAGCAATGAAAATGAAATGATGAAATATATAAACTACATATAGGTTACATTCTTCATTTGTTTCACAATGAAATGTGATACATTAATACCAGAAGCCCGTATTTCTCATTACCGCAGTCTCCGGCGACCATTAACATACGCTGCTAGAAATAAAGAGGATGTATCAGATCATTTCCAGTCAATCTCAAACACCAGACTGAGCAATTACAAGAGACACATTTCAAAAACCTTATCTACCTTGCTCTAGGATCCAGCGTCTGTCATTATATGTCGACTGCTCTTGGAACGTATTTACTTGATAGCATATGTGTTTAATAATAGACTACTACACATGTTCAGATACAGATAAAGTTCAATACCTCAGAATCACTGTTACAATTATTATTATGAATTGCAACATGGAAAAACAATGAGAAAAAGTTGTCGCCTAAACCTGTTCAATCAGATGTAACATGAATGTTTGGGCTCATTCTCCACTAAACGCGCATTTAACCGAAAACCATGTTTCTACATTTATGTTCTTATATCAACTGTCTATGCTTCCTGACATTGTTTAAGACTTATGATCTTGATCAACTAAAATGATGATGAAGATAAGATGAAACAAACGCTTCCGGCAGAAAAAGCTATTATTTGAGTGCATGTTTTGCTGCAGTTTGACCTTATCAATCCTTTCTTATAGCCAAACTCGCATTGTTGATTCTTGTAACCAAGGCACTATTCGTCAGAGCGAACACTGTTTAGCTTCATATCCATCACTGTTGAAGCACCACAAGGTTGTGTCTTATCCCATCCCGAGTGAACTCACTAAATATACATGCTGTGCAACTAACAATAGATCTAGACTTCTTGTGAAATTTGCTGACGATGCTACTCCTGCTGGATTAAATACCATATGTGATGACACATTATATTGCAGTGACATATACAACATTCGTGAATGGTATAATGACAGTTTCCTAGTGAGAAATACTAATAACACACCTAGATACGAGATTGAGTATTTTATTTTAGATTCCGAATGTACATTCAGTGAAAGTAATGAAAAGTTTTCGAACATGCTAATGATCGATTAAATAAGAAGAATTTCTATGTTTTGTCGAGACTAATCATAGGTGAAAAGAGGCATAGTGATAAAGAACATGCATATGCCTGTAGATTAAGAAAGACAAAATGGAACAAGAGTCATCAGAAGATGCCATATCCCACCGGTCCCACATAACTTGTAAAACACATGTTTGACAGATAATTGTAAATTAATTACTTCAGTTAGGGGGTAATACACATGCTGACTTTGAGGCATGATAAAGGGTTTTGGAGTTCTAATACAGAAGCAGTCCTAGATCCCTGAACAAAGTCCAAATCCAACGTGTTTCGATGAAATCGAGAAAAAAAAATATTCAGAAATCTGAAACTATCAAAAGGCAGCACTTCAATTAGTGGGTAATACACATGAACAGTTTCAGGAAGATATGATGCACAATTTTGGAGCTGTTCTCCGGGAATGAACCTATCTTTCAACAAAGTCCAAGTCAAACACGTTTCTTGGAAACGAAAAATAATAATTTCAGAAATCTCAAAATATCAAAAGCACCACTTCAGTTGGTGGGTAATACACATGGAAAGTTTCAACAGGATATCATGAACCGTTTTCGAATTCTGCTCCGGAAACAAAATGATTACAGACGGACGGACAGACGGACGGACGGACGGACAGACGGACAGGGCGACAACTATATCCCACGGTATTACACACCGGTGGGATAACAAAAGCAGTTGAAGGATATTCATATTCAAAATGTAGACAGTGTAATATTAATACCTAGCACTATCAACATAACACTGATATTTATCACATAAAGTTAAATGATTGACAGTGTGATTATTGACTTACTTGCCTGTGAATGTTATATCATATGTACAATGTGTCTTCAGAATGGTCTACAATATTGATATTAAGTAAACCTTTAGTTGTGGAAGATAGGTTTGTGCACCTCCGAATTGCATGATGTGATAATAAGATATCTTGAACAAATACTTGTTTAATCACGGCACTATATTGAATCATTCAATAGCAGTGACATCAACACTTTTGTGTTTGGGATCAAACTGCTTACTGCTGAATGTTCTTGAAAAATATCTTAGGTTGCCTATCGTCGCCTCTCTTCAATTATTTAATATGGCTCACTAAGTATTTTCTTGGTTTTTGGCCCTCTTATCCATCCACGTGATTACGAACTTTCTGACACTTGTTCTTTTCCGAACGGAGAGAACCATGCGCGACAAAAAAATTGAAAAGTTTTATGTGTACAAACTTCACCTCAATGTGTTTTCACTGATCTGGTGAAGTATTTCCCAGTTAATCTTCATGATCTCCATGACATGGTTGCCTTCAGCAAATAAATGAAACATTACTCGCAGTAAAACAATCAATCAAAATCTTTACAGTGAATTACTTTCTATTCAATAAAACACCGGAGGTTTACTGATAAACCATCAAATAAATTATCAATTTAATTCGTATTTCGCTTCACATGCCAGATTTATGCAACTTCCAGATAATATGCTGGAACATCGAACGTCCATCATTTAACAAGTTGTCATAAGTTTCAATGTACAGTAGTTTTGTCTCTTAGAAGGCTAGAATTGAGCAAAACGTAGATATTACATAAAGTATATATTACATAAAGAGAGAGTGTTGAATATCGAAGGTATTCCAACGATAAATTTACTTTTTCAAATATTGAGTTTGAATATGGTCGATATCCAACAATCACCCAAGTATTACATATGATAAGAAAGTTGTCTCTCTGACGAATGAGAGTCGACATGTTCCTTTGATCAAAACAACCATAAACTTAACCATGTGCAACATTACTGACCAATAATACTTATAAGCGTTACTTAGTGTTATTTATGTAAGTAAACATATCAAAGAGAACACTCAAACACTGTAACAATATGCCAATGACAAGATCTCAAGACACAAGGAATGAATTCTTTTGAATAAATTTATGTTTCTTATATTCCTCTTCCTTTGGTATTTTATAAAGTACAAGTTGAGGAATAGCTAATGCTGCTCATGGATACTATTTAAAAAACGACATCCAGTAGTAACATGTTTTATCAAAATAATCGAAACTGACACGTTACGTTGTTTATATAACATTTATTGCCTATTACTATTAGGGGTGTCAACCATTATTACCATGATTATATTACCCTCAGTAATGTCCGTACCATTTTACCGTTTTCAGAACAAATACTCCCCGAAGAAGAGATGCAAAAGTGGCTAAATATATTTTACGTTTTATTCTCAGTATGATAATGTTATAAGTGTATTCGTAGTGCCTGTCTTCTGACTCAGTATATAAATAAATATGAGTCAAATATTGAATACGACTTCAGCAGTATATGTGTCATAAACTATCATTTTGAAAAAGACCCTTCCTACTTAAATATCTGATCACCTCGTGGATGAACAATGTATAATTATTAGTTGTTGTTTTAACTATCTATCTATCTCCAAGTGAACGAAAAATGGTATTTCTAAAGTGAAGCTCACCGTCGAAACCAGATGCCTTCATGTATCGAACAGTATAATGCTACCGCTATATAGAGGATACCAGGCTCTGTTTGTGTTGCCAACTTGAGCGTCAAATTCGTAATTCAACAACTCGAACTGTAGATGTTAAAGTACCGGAAACCTCATTGGGTACGTTTTGCAGAAATGATTATGACATCAGTGAAGAAAATAACATTACCACCTCATTTTGTTTAAATAAAAAAAAAAAAGTTCAAAATTTGCTTTAAAAATATGCCTCACTCAAACAGTCGGCACACGTTGCAATAGGCCAACCACGCCTTTCCAACCCAACCCAAGCTAGCGTCTCGACTGTGTTATTGTTTACATTATTGAATCGAAGGGGTCACGTATTTTCACTCATTGATGTCTGTCACAACAATTACTAAGTTCTGTCAATAGTTAAACAAAGTCGAGACACATACCTTCATTAACGTGATTAGCTTGTCATGTTACGAACGTGTACGATAATCTAACAAATACTCCTAATAGACTTAATCTATCTGCATTGTATCTTAGTCAGCACTGTTATGAAAGAACACAGCACACTTTACATAAATAATAACGTTAGCAGTCACACCTTAACACGTTTCGTTTTCAAAGTAAATACTGGTATCTTAATTTCGTTTCGCGTCCAGTCTGATGTGTTGCTGAACTGGTTTCTATGATTATCCAAAACTAAAATGGAGTGGAGTAAATTGTTTTCCATATGATGGAAACAGGGTAAAAGCAAATGGGAAATACAATATTTTTTCCAACAAACTTAAGTTATTCATTTTAAAATACAAACTGATTAAAAAATAATCAATTGGATAAAAAACATATCATTTATGAAATAATAAATCAAAGCCAAAAATATTTTAAAAGAGATATCTAATTGTTTTGTTTATGATAAAAATATTTAAACTGGATAAACTCGAATGACATATACAACATATTAAAAGCTGTTCGTTTCAAGATGCAAATACAATTTATAACCAATATTGAAATTCGAGCAAGAAGTGTAGATTGTTAATTACTTTTTACACATAATGGTTCAGAACAACATGCCTGTTCAAATGTCCTTTACAAAATTAATGTATGCTCATAAAAAACTGAACATACATTCAGCACTGAATGTGAGAGAAGGAATTTGTTTACCACATCCGTGACATTGAGACAGATGGCAACTAACAACCAGAATTGAATCAACACCAATTAGACCACGTCTCGGATGTATTACCAAAACAACATAATAGTCTAATAAAGTCTACTCTGTCCAGAAACAATGTTACTTTGTTTATTTCACGTTTCCTCGATACCTATGAAACGTATGATTAATTAAAACCAACCAATTTGATTGATATACAAATCGTGTCAAAATACATATAGAAATGTTTAGCATAACAGTTTTATTTTAAAACGCTTTGAGGTTTTCCCCAGAACACAAGAAATACATATTCCAAAGATCTATATTTAACTATAATGAACGTACTAAAGATGATTTAAAAGTGGACTTAAAAGAACATCTTGTGATTTTGTTTTATTTTAAATACAACGACCGTTGAACATTAATAATTTTATTTTGAAATAATATTTCACGAACTTTATATATTAAGTCAATTTATTTGTCTTGAAATCAGTTTTGTGGCCAAATATACGATACATTAATCGACTCCGCGAGGATAACAGATCAATCGAGGTAAATACGTCATTAATTAAAACCAACCAATTTGATTGATATACAAATCGTGTCAAAATACATATAGAAATGTTTAGCAAAACAGTCTTATTTTAAAACGCTTTGAGGTTTTCCCCAGAACACAAGAAATACATATTCCAAAGATCTATATTTAACTATAATGAACGTACTAAAGATGATTTAAAAGTTGACTTAAAGGAACATCTTGTGATTTTTTTTTTTAAATACAACGACCGTTGAACATTAATAATTTTATTTTGAAATAATATTTCACGAACTTTATATATTAAGTCAATTTATTTGTCTTGAAATCAGTTTTGTGGCCAAATATACGATACATTAATCGACTCCGTGAGGATAACAGATCAATCGAGGTAAATACGTCATGTCAAATATTAAAAAGGTGCTTGAACTTTATAATATACAGAAATCTACAGAAATATATTTGTTACTAAACTTCATATCATATTAATAATGTAATGCACCCGATTCTACTTTAAGATGGGAAGTCCCAATTAAAAATATCTTAAATCCTATTTCGCCGACCCGATCCCAATTATATCATTTAACGCTCGTTCGCTTCTTGACGTAATTTCTTCAAGTTTCGTAGTTGATCGCTTTGTGAAGTCACATATGTAAATATGACAATATGTACATAATATAATATAAATGACAAGATGTTACTAGACACTTAATACTTAAAAAGCTCTGGATGTCGAGTGTAGAATTATGTTGTTGATGGGAATATGAAACACGGCGGGCTGGTTACTGTCGTTTTTCGGTGTTTTATATTATTTACAAAGTATTTTTTCGACACGTTTCTCCTCCGAGGGGATGAGATGATGAGACGAGTGTAGAAGAAATTGCTCCATCGCTGTGAATACACAGCGGATCACAGTATTATCACTATTATCCATAGTTATATTCTGGCTATGACGTCACCAGCTTAGGGCTGGTGAATTAAGGGCCTTCTTACGATTGAGGTCTTCAGCAGTCAACAATTTATACACTTTGAACACTAATATCTCATTAATGAGAGGACCCATCGATACCAAATTTTAAGTGTTTAAGATTGAACGTGTTGTCTGTATGAATCCATTGATTAAAATAGAATACAGTTTACAGGTTCTTTATGATCTTTGTAATGGAAGAGGAACATCTAAGGCAAGTATTTTCCTACTGACTAGTAATATTCCCTACACAATTCAAGAGCCATGGAGTATGTTAGTGTTTCAAATACAAAATTCATTTTGGAAAATATACTTATTACATCAATCGCTAGAGAAATCATTTATCTACAACATGACATATGAGGAATAATTTTCATATCACGACAATCTAATCAGTCAGGGACACGTCGGCTTTCCGTCCTTGATTTTAGACGGCATACCGTCTAAAACACTATAAGATAGCTTACCCATTCATTCAAGAATATAGAAAACACAGGATCAGACAAAGCCCTAATATTTTGGAAACAATAAATGCCCCCTTCCCTCTGATGATCTGAACTACAAAAAAATGGATACTCTCTTTCAGACCAGAGAAAATTACGAAAAACATTGAAAGCAGAGTGAGGAGTGGTAGTGATTGTATCGATATATCTCAATATCTGTGCCTAAGATTTAACTCAAAGAGTGCATTCTCAAAGATAAGATATTAGAGCATAGGGATATGCAAAACCATGTTTATCATGTCTTTTATTAAGCGAATCGTTTCTTTTAGTAAATGGGCATATTTTGGGATTATTTTGTGATATCAGACGGCATGCCGACTAATAAAAACATAATTCTGGACGGCATGCCATCTTTAAATAATTTGGACGGCATGCCGTCTTTATTGTAAGAAGGGAGACATCATTATTTGAAATTTAAATTATAAATTTATCTTTATGAATAAATGACGGCTTTCCGTCTCCTTACAAAAATGAAATATTGTCTTATAAAGATGGCATGCCGTCTAAAACTATTGTCTTATCGTGTGGAATCTGTGATCTCAACCAAGGACCACAGGTAAAAAAAATCCACATGTGTCGTCTTCGTCGACAGCTTGGCAGATGGGAATTATAAATTCTAGATCTGGTGTGGCCCCAAAATATGTGTACAGTCGCCTTGGCAAATAGGGGTTATAACTTGTCGATTTAGAAAATGTATGGTTTCAACTTCATATATTGTTTTATCTAAGGTCTGATCAGTTATAGAGTCAAGTATGTTTAGACAGTATGTCAGCAAACAGCTATAAGTCTTTATGGTATTTTAATTTTAGTAATTGTAAATTATCTTACCCTTGTTTTATGGTATGATGAAACAAGTTCTCCACAATCGAATGAATAGAGATTCATATCCAAGTGGGGATGTTATGTTTTAACAACACGAAAGGCTTTACAATTATGTTGTCCATAGGAAGAGCAAGGGAAACATAATTTTACTGGCACGAGTGTTGTAAAACAACATGACATCCATGAGAGTGTGTTAATGTCTTTAACTATATATGTAAATTATCGATACCACGGAAGGCATTTATTACAAATAATAGAAAGGTATCAGCATCATCAATGGTGAATTTAATCCTGTCAACACATATAGAAACATCTCTTACAATGTTACTATTGAACGGCTGGACTATCAAAACGCTAATGATGCAGGCTATTTTCAAACAACATAATTCAAACTCAAAGATCACGGTTGTTATGTAATAACTCGATTTCCACAGAAAAAATATTGCCTATTTCGATGTTAAATGTTAATGCTGTGACAATCTTCCTCATTTAACATCAAACGTTTGTATAAGATGGCTGATGAGTTGGCACTTTCACACTGATCAGAAATACGTTCGAGGAACTGTGGAATCGAACCTGCAACCTGATGGTTTCTGGTCGAGTGAACTAACACTACAACCAGATGACACGAACATGACATTTCTATGCAATCGATTGAGCAATTAATTAGAGTTCTTAGATTTTATTTTACCAAGATGGTTAAAAGTTTGCATAGTAGTCTTATTTTTGTTACTTCAACGGAACTATAGCACGTCGTTCTAACTAAAAATCCATTACTCTCGCGAAAAGAAACATAAACAGTGTAGCCAATGGCTAAATAAGACCCCTGAAACAATTAAAGAATTCTATAACGAATGTTTTCTGTCCCTGTCAGTTTAAGGTGTTCACACTAAATTGCCTGCTCGAAAGTAGATAAAGCATTCTGACTGATTAAGCTATACCTATAAGAGCCATTGTGTATGTTAATAGACAATTCGTATTTTAGTATTGAAATATACTCTTAGTTTTTCGCAAATTTACTTTTTTTCGACCCAAAATAAGTATGATACGTTTACAGTTTACATATAGATCAAGTCTATTATTTTCAAACGCGCAACATTGTGGTTTACTCCCAAATAAACATAAAAATAAACAAACAAATACACGAGACAGTTTATGAGTATTTAAAATATATAAATATACATGTACGTTTTTGGCGTTTATTTATTCACCATTTATTTCAATTATGTAGTTTTTACAGATACTATATCTGTCATAGTTTGCTGGTATAATCACAATAAAATACATTTAACAGGTAAAATGTTAAAAATGTGCATATTAACAGGATTGAAACACGATAATATTACAATTGTCACATTCAGTTGAAAACACTTGAGAAAAACGAGCTTCATATGGGTTGACATTGTGGCGACTTGTAAAATTAATAAGCCAACACGCCTCGGAAATGTTGCTGGGTGGTACTGTTTTCATACAGAAAAGGAAAAGCTGTTAATAATGACGTTCGATTATATTGACGCGCGTCAAACTAAAAACTTGTCTTTAAAACCAACTTTCATAGGATTGTTGTTATATGAAAAGTATGTGTCATAGTTTTGTAGATTTCATTAGAGATCGATACACATAAACATAATGATGTAGTTAAAACACTAACATACTCAATGGTTCTTTAACACTCATAGTGGAGTTAAAATATGGCATGATGGAATGGTCAACTATCTTGCTGTCAACCTCTCCAAATTGCATGAAACCAAGCAAACTACTGTCCAAAGCCCTAGCGGGTGGCTATTGATGGTAAATTAGGTGCGAGGAGGTACGGATTTAATTAGCTAATATCTGGGGATGACATCGCTTTAGTAACCACCGGCTCAGGACTGGACTATACACCTCGTCTATACCCAAGACTCGTCTTCGACATGTTGGGCTAGGTTCCATTACACACGGCACACAGAGAAGACAAAACTCAGACGTAGTTCACAGCGGCCAATAGACTCTAACAGACTCTAACAGACTCGCAGGTTTATTGAACAAGGTATCAAGATATAGTGGTCAAGGGTCTGCGGGCAATTCAGGAAGCGTGCAGGAAGTATACCTTCTAGGGACTGACCATACCTTCTAAGGTACTGACTGTAATAGATATCCCTCAAACTTGTCCTAGCCTTCTTGTCCAAGAATGTTTGGTTCTATTCGGCCCGCACTAGTACCATAGTATAGTATTGTACTGCCATTAAGTATATTCCCACTGCTTTATCCTACAGTGTCAAAGATCGGTCAAAGACCGGTATATTTAGCTTATTCTAGGTACCTGAGCTGACCGATTTACGTTTGCTGTCAGAGCTAACTAACGAGCTCTAACCTTCTAGAACGTTCCTCTGTTTTCATACATTAACTCAGATACCTAACTGTCAGAGTTTGCTGCCCTATGTTAACGTTACCTATCTCAATTCGATTGTTTAAGTTTAAGTTACAATTGCCTTATATTGTCCTATGACATCTCTCCGGTGTTCGGCTAAGCACGACCCGTGCTCTGAGATGATTAATTATCCCCCCTTTAACCCTACCCGTCACTTACTGCGATGAAGAGTGGAGAAGGTTAAGGGATATCTCGTTCCAAATATTTAGTACGTTATCTTGGATGGACATTCATTTCTGATTTATTCAACATGCAGGGCCATTTTCGAATCATCCATAATTGTCGCTGTCAACACTGTTTTTATAACCAACTTATCTAGACAATGTTATTATCTATGGATATTCACCTTTATCCTGTCAGTGTTTACAAAGTTTCACACTGTTATATATAATTAACATTATCATTACTATTCTACACAATACAAACATTCAAGGTTATACATAATTCACAAAATAAATGGGGTTCTTATCCCTTTCCGTCGCTGTTCTTGTACAGGCCTGAACATATTTATTTCTTGAAATTAAATTTTGATTTAAAAATTTTACAATTTTACTATTATTGTTTTGTATGCCAGCGCCTATGCCGGAATTTAGTTGATGTTGTGATCATTTGCTCGGTGTGGCCATTTGTCCCTCTGGTGTGGTGAGAGCTGACCTCAGCTCTGGCGGCATAGGCGATAAGCATTGATTGGCATGATATAGAATGCGAAATCGTTCATAATATTTGATAAGTGGTTAGTTATTCAGGCGTGCAACAGTGACGGTCCAGTTTACAACGGTCTCGCAGAGCCACGGACGTCACCATAGTAATGTCAATTGTGAGCCAAATGCAGAAATCTGTACAGATGTGGTGGTGATTTCCGCATATAGACCCTCAGTGTTACCACATATGCGGTGTCACTCTAGTGTGAGACTGACGTCGCGTGGGTTACGGCGAGGTGGATCGAGTGGGACCTACAAAACACAAAGGCACACGCAGTATATCAAGTCGTAATACATGCATGTTTATTTAACTGGTTAATTATCTCACGGAACAATTACACACTTGGTTACATAGTAATATAACACTATCATTTCACAATGAGAAGCATACCCTTCATGCCATAGTAAATAAGGTATTTAGTGATTAAATAAGAGCGGGTAATGTATCAATCATCGTTACTCTGATAATCTAGAGACAAAATGTACGTATCATTTTATCTGGAGATTGAGTCCTCGTAGTCGATGACTGCAGCTTCTTCGTCTGGGAAGTCGTGGGGTGTAGGGTAGTCTCGTAATTGCACGGGACCAGTATCGGCTGGGGTTCCATCAGCTCATGGGGACCAGCGTGGATGGGGTAGGTCGCAGGAACATCGGGTAGGCTGGGCATATCTAGTTCATATGTATGTACCCACGTCTGCTCAAACAAGTGCAGTGGTCCCATGTGCTGATACAGTACCCCATCGTGTAGTCGTAGTATGTCGTCTGTAGGCGGCAACGACAAGGCAGCAGGTGGTAGTGACAGGGTGATCACACCGGTGAACAGCAATGCTGTCGCCGGGTGCAGCATACTGCAACAACTCCCTTATTTTAAAGTATACATACAATATAGCTGAATACATTCTATTTTCCGTTTTGTTCGTGTCGTAATAATTTCGTAATCATAATTCACACAAGAATATCCCTTATATATAAGAAATCATTGCTTTCACATATTCTCAAAGTCAACTTCCCTTGTTTTCCTAATAGCAATAATTCCAATAATCATTTATACACAACGTACACACTCGAAGTTCGCAAATCTCCCTATCATTAATGGATTCCCGTTAATCCGTCTATGTGTTATGATAAGCCCAGGCGGCAATTCTGACCAAGTAACCTCTGTTCCATAATGGCCAATCACGGAACGTTGTTGCTATCTACTTACATGGGTGTCTGCATTGTAAAATGTAACCTTGTAAAAAGATCCTTCAGGATTATGTTCTATATAGCGAACGCCGCACCCTGGTTCTCGTTTCCCAATAGGCGGGTAAACATCTCGTTTCCCAATAGGCGGGTAAACATCTCGTTTCCCAAAGAAGGTGGGTAAACAGGCACTCTAGAGGAGGTCTAGAGTGCATAATTCATCATGTCTGTACGCCCAAACATGTAATACGTTGAGAATCTAAGCTGTCCTCAATTTATGACTATACATGACTGGTTATTATGTCCCTGCAAAGTGTGAGAAGAAGGTTGTACAGGCCTTCTCCTCCGACAAACTCCTCGCTTGTCAAGTTCCCCCGGGGGTTGTGCTCCAAGCACTCGCGCGCAGACCACTTGGGTCCAAGTGGTTCCCAGAACCACTCTGATCCAGGTTACTGCAGACGCCCTATGTACTAATAATCGTTTTTGACGATTCTCACATTAATTGTACGTCATTAATGCTTACTATCACTCTCATTAACTGTACGTCGTTAATATCATTGCCTGAGTTCCCTAATCATTACAGCCACCTGGGTACCTAACCTGGACGTGACGGGAAGGGTGAAATTAAATGACATCTCCCCTAATGAGCAGTCAAGCTTAACATTGGGGAAATGTCTGGTGTATACTGTCCGTCAGTAGTACTATGACTTGTGAGTTGTAACACCAGCTGCAGTAGTGACCGCTGTATAGCGTTATATCTGGGAGGGCTGCACTGGCTTCTCTTGTGTTAGCAGGGGTGTCGGGTTACTTCTTGAGCGGTATAACGGGCATCCTTTGATGTAGTGGTTACTGTGCTGTGGGTCAGGCGAGGCATGAAGGGTAGCTGACTGGGTCAAGTCGGTTAACTAGTTGATTGTTTATTTACAAATTGGCGGGGTCAACTGAGTGCAGGTTCATTCGTCTGGCTGTATTGTGTCTTTCTTGCTTTCTTCTGCTAGGCGTTTCAGTCTGGCTACTGCGGCACTTTCCCTACCCATGTTCTTCTGGCATGGATATCTTCTATCAGTGGGGCAGGTAGAACTGTTTGGGCTATCCATTGATATTGATAATCTTGATTCTTGAATGCGACTAGATAGTGCTTCACACCTCCTATGCGTTTGACTTTCTTAGTTTCTACTACTTCTGGGCTGAACCCTGGCATGTGTTCTTGTTGGTCATCACGGCTTGAGCGAATTGTCGTCTCAATACTGACAGTGGTAGTTCATCTTCTGGGGACCAGATAGTGTCTGTCTCCAAGTCTGTGTCCGGGTGGACAGGGGCTCTGAGTGCAGTGTTGTGAGAGGGAAGTGTAGGTCCGAACGTTGTTGCGAGGTGGAATGTGATGGCTGTGTGGCCTCGGGTGATGTTGGTATCAGGTTGGTGTCGTCAGTGATATGGGTATCAAGTTGATGTCATCCAGTGATGTTGGTATCCAGTCGATGTCTTCGGGTGATGTTGGTATCAGGTGGGTATCAGCAGGTGATGTTGGTAACACTTGCAGGTGATGTTGATATCACTTGGGTAACATCAGGTGATGTTGGTATCACTTGGGTGTTATCAGGTGATGTTGATAACACTTGGGTAACATCCGGTGATGTTGAATCACATGGATGGCAACCAGATCCCAATTGTCGGCGATATCTTCGAGGAAAGCAATCTCTGTGCCCCGTGGCAGCTGTATACAAGAATCAGTAAAGTTACATACCTTGTATGGAACTGTCCCTGTAGTTGATGTCACTAGACAATAATTGCCAAGTAGGTTGTAGTCACGTGAGAGATGAGTCGACGGAGCAGCAATGGCGAGGACATCATTAGTGATGTCATCAGAGGTGGTCAGCATGAAGCATCCTTCAGACTGCGGTTTGATGGTTGTGTTTGTCATTGTCCGGAGGACACGTTGTTGACCATCACGGACCCGTTCTGCAGTGTGAGCTGTCGTTGCACAAGATCAATAGAAGCTGCATTTTCATATAAGAAATCAAGTCCCAACAACATTGGATGAGTAAGTCCTTGAATGATGTAGAATTTGTGAGAAATTGTCAAGTTTTGTATTTGTAGAGGAAGCACGCTAACACCAGTAATAGTCAGTAAGCTGCCATCCGCTGCACTAACAGGAGGAACCGGTTCATTGACGTAAGGATAGAGTTCAGGGCCTCCGAGGCGCATAAAAGTTTTGTGTTGTAAACACGATGTAGCTGCACCAGAGTCAATCAAAGAGCTGAACGGTTGGTGGTCAACAGAGAGTTTAATAGTGCTCCTTGCCAAATCAACAGCTTTAGTGTCTATAGTTTCATCCAAAGGTTTGCCTTCCCTATCTCCCAAGTAAATCAGTTCATCACTAAACCTAACTCTTTTGAGATGCTCCCTGTGTAAGGACGGAGGGTCAGTATCATTAGCCACTGGTCGGGGTTCAGAGGATAGGGGGATGGTATATCAGTAGTCCTGCAAGCAGACAACTCCATACCCTGAGGGGGGAGGGTACACACGAGCCATATATGGGGGGAGGTTCGGTACCATCTGGGGGCGGAGCCTCAGTAGCTATAGCTTGGTACGTAAGTAACTGGTCACCATCTGCGGGGGAGGGGTCATGCGCCGTACGTACGGGGGGGAAATTAGTACCATCTGGAAGCGGGCTGTCAGTGACTTGGTAATTGGATGTTTGTCTAACACCTACTGGCGAGGGGGCAAGATAATCATCTAGGAAGAATGATTCAGTACCATGTGGAGAATTTGTTTTACTGAAAGGTGAATCATGTTCACGTGGAGAATTTGTTTTACTGATTGTTTGAGGAGGTAAGCCTAAGCTCTTAGTAGAGGGGAGGGCATGGGATGATAGTCAAAACCTATTTGGTTGGGATTGCCGACACATCCGGGCAATGTGCCCGGGTCGTTGGCACTTAAAACACACTACCCCCCCTGAAATTGCACGGTTCACCTGGGTGATTGTAACCACATGATTGGCAACGCTGCAGCTGAGGCAGCTGGCCTGGGCTATTATTGCTAAGGCGAGTATCACCTCCCATTGACCTTGAAGCTAAGTTCTGCTGAAATCTTGGTCTCCTAGCAGGGTGGCGGGGCAAAGGTTGGAGGGGCATAGAGGCGGGCTCTTCTCTAATCTGCAGGTAGGGGCGTATGTCTACTGCGTTCATACCGTCCAGCTCGTATGCTGGTTCATTCATACGATCTACTTTCTCGGACAGAAGGTTAATTGCTGACATTATCCTAGTATCTCTTTCCCCTTCTTCCCCTGATTGTGCTGCCTCGGCTATTTCTGCGCTATCAATTACTTGTTTGAGCGTAGCATGAGGGCGCGTGAGGATAAACTGCTTTATGTGCGTCCTAGCATTTCTGAGAATGAGATTTTTGATATAAGTATCATCATTGCGATTTACCAAGGAAGCTTCATGCCTAATGGTTTGTAGGAAGTCCGAAAAGCTCTCTGATTGTTTTTGTTTCCTATCCAAGAGATCGTTAGTTTGTCTTAGTATCTTTATGGAATTTGGTGTGTATCTCTTAACAAATAGAGTGCGCGCCTCATTCCAAGTGAGAATAGTGAGGAGACCTGCTGACCCATACCATTCTTGAGCTTAATATAGGAAACATGTTTCTTATTTCTTCAGGCGTACGTTTAGGAATAAGACAAAACCCTTCAAATCTTTGGAGCCAGCTAAGCGCTGCTGTGGTATCAGAACCATCATATGGGAGCATTGGAATATTTGATAATGCTAAGCTGCGAGACATTTCCCCTATTTGTGATTCTAACGGGTTTGCATTTGTGGTGCTTGGGCCGTAGTGCAGGGGAAGGGTTTGGAGCTGTATATGCTGGAGGGGGCATAGACGATAGGCGGGTTTCTTGTAAAATGTAATTCTACGTTAACCGCATTGTACCAAATATCACTGACAAACTTCGTTAAATATAATAATAAGAATAAATGGCTGGCTTGTATCAAAACGACGTTAGATAATATTGGTATGTCCAATATATGGCAATCTCAAAATATAGGCTCATTTACTTAGTTATAAAATGCTGTTAAACTTAGAATTTAAGACCAATCTCTTCAATGTATTTATAATTGTATATCATTATCTTCTAAGGGACTTACTTATGAATGCGTGAAATCATATTACAATATATCTTCTTTACAAATTAGGAACCAAGGTCTGTAATATTTTTGTCAAATTTAGAACCGCCAATCACAAATTACCAATTGAAACAGGCCGCTGGGATAACACTAACTCAAAAGAAAGATTTTGTCCATCATGTCCCTCCCAAATCGGAGATGAATTTCATTACCTATTTCATTGTACCAAATTTAACAGCTACAGAAGTACTTATTTAAAGAAATATTTTGTAAACAACCCTAATTACCACAAAATGTCAGTATTATTTGAAACTCACAATGTTTTACAATTACGAAATTTATGTAAATTTCTCTCTATCATCTTCAATAAAACACAACTGGATTGTTTCAAACCATAGTCTCAAATATGATATATTTATGTAAACTACGCCCGTAATGTTTGCATGTACCATGTACTGGAGGGCAGTTGGGGAAAATGGGAGTGCTAATTATTGGCAAGGTGTGGGAGAATTGATCTTGGGGAAGGAATCGAGGGTCGAGGAATGGTTTTAGCCTTAGCGTCACCTGTTGCAGTTTGCGAAGCTGGGTTATGCAACTGGTAGTTTATAGGGCTAGTAAATAGTAAATTTAGGTTAGTATTGAGCGACATTGCGCCTTGTTGGGGGTGGGAGGCCTAACAAAAGTGTGGTTAGGTGATTTGCCTGATCGTTTAGGAGAATCGGTTAGCTGGCCAGGTGAACGAGAGACGTGCTTGATTTGGGCTAACGGCTGTGTCATTGGCATTCACACTGATAGACTTATTTCCTGTAGTTATTCAAGAAGGATGAAGTTAGGTTTCGTTACGCCAGTCTTTAGACAGTTTATGCGTGCGACAATTGGTGAGCCTGTTTACGAGATAAGAATATTGTTATCTCACCTTGTTAGTTCGCTGTCCTGTGACAACCAATTGTCTAGATCCTTTTGTTTGTTTTGGTGGCGTTTCTGACGTTTTCCTGGCGATTTCGGCGTGTTAATTGCTGAGAATGGAACAATTTATGGCGTTTCTGACGTTTTCCTGATGATTGTGGCGTGTTAATTGCTCAGAATGGAACGTACCCCGCACTCTCCAACCAAGATGTCCAAAGCCCTAGCGGGTGGCTATTGATGGTAAATTAGGTGCGAGGAGGTACGGATTTAATTAGCTAATATCTGGGGATGACATCGCTTTAGTAACCACCGGCTCAGGACTGGACTATACACCTCGTCTATACCCAAGACTCGTCTTCGACATGTTGGGCTAGGTTCCATTACACACGGCACACAGAGAAGACAAAACTCAGACGTAGTTCACAGCGGCCAATAGACTCTAACAGACTCTAACAGACTCGCAGGTTTATTGAACAAGGTATCAAGATATAGTGGTCAAGGGTCTGCGGGCAATTCAGGAAGCGTGCAGGAAGTATACCTTCTAGGGACTGACCATACCTTCTAAGGTACTGACTGTAATAGATATCCCTCAAACTTGTCCTAGCCTTCTTGTCCAAGAATGTTTGGTTCTATTCGGCCCGCACTAGTACCATAGTATAGTATTGTACTGCCATTAAGTATATTCCCACTGCTTTATCCTACAGTGTCAAAGATCGGTCAAAGACCGGTATATTTAGCTTATTCTAGGTACCTGAGCTGACCGATTTACGTTTGCTGTCAGAGCTAACTAACGAGCTCTAACCTTCTAGAACGTTCCTCTGTTTTCATACATTAACTCAGATACCTAACTGTCAGAGTTTGCTGCCCTATGTTAACGTTACCTATCTCAATTCGATTGTTTAAGTTTAAGTTACAATTGCCTTATATTGTCCTATGACACTACTACTCACACTGAAAACTTTCACAAAACTGTAGCTTTTCAGATCGCACCAATTTAAACCAAAACGGATAAACATTTTTCTACTGATACGGCTTATTGGGTCTGGTAATGAGATGTTTTACCCACAGGGGCTTGTATTGTCGAAACTAGCGATTACAACGAATATCAAGTCGACTATCCAGTCCCATATACTATAAACAAGTACAGGGATGTAACGGGGTCAACACCTCATGTCCGTTTGAAATTATATTTCAGAATGTTGTCATCATATTATCATTCAATGTTATATACTACGGCAAAGCCAATACATTTGTCTTTAAAACAAGCCATCACACGTAAAAATCGAACGGATAATAACGAGGATATGAATTTACCAAAATGATAAAATATTCGCTTGAAAAAAATATTATAAAATACTTTATAATATCCTGTCAGCTAATAGTGACCCATTTACAAAGCCCAGTATTTGGATCATCAGATCGAGCAAGAATTATAACACGGGGTGCACTGTAATTCACGTATCAGGGATTTTAGATAATCTCAAGTGTTTTTACCCTCTAAACGTAATATAGTGTATAAACTTTAATAAAAAATAAAAAATTAAAAAATGACACAATGGAGCAAAAAATGTATGCAAATAAACGCGCTGTAGTAACTTTAAATGGTAGTGCACATTTTGATAAACACAATTTGTTGTATTTTTTTTTTTTTTATGTATGTAAGCTGGCGATATTGACATTGACAGTACCAACTTGTACATTTCCACGTGCATCACGATTAGTTCTTGCTTTCTGTGAGCTGCCTAATATAGACACTTTTTTTCTGACAAGGACACGTCTCTTTTACCCTAATATATCAAACAAACGAGAACTGAAAATAAAAGTAAAATGTTGTCAATTCTGTTTGTGGTTTGATGTAGTGTTGAGATTGGGTTCAAGTTAGACGAACCATCGAGCACGTGAAACATGAACACCTCGGCCTCGTGATTCACGTGCGCGAGGGCTCTAACTGGGAACACCTCGGTCTCAGTCGGTAACTCCCAAGTAAGCTCAATAACGCCATGCTGTTATATTTTTAAATATGAGACAGCATGCCGTCTTGTGAAATATGAAGATGGCATGTCGTCTTAATTTTTTAACATTTGACACAATGAACTCTCCCCTTAATCATTAAGACGGGATACCGTCTTATACGTTTTATAGACGGCATGCCATCTTTATAAGACAATAATTTTTAGACGGCATACCGTCCTATTGTAACGAGACGGAAAGCCGACATGTCCCTGACTGCTAATGAAATTTGGTTTCAAAGACAAGTACTCCTTCCAATAACACGAGTCAAGGGAATCTGACGTCACTCAAACATAATTCGTATTATTATTGCATAAAACGTACAGCAACAAGCATTTCCTAAGCACGAGGCTATTACGCAAGTTGCCATATAATCCCACGTGCTGCACGATCTTATCTTGCAAGTTACCCTTGTCACACATTATTGAATGTTACGATTGCTATATTAATAAGGTTTCTGGGGGCGGGATAGAGCAGTGGTTAGCGCGTTCGGCTTCGGATCAAGAGGCCCGGGGTTCGAATCCCGCCAGGGGCACGGCAACTTTGTCTGCAGTAGAGAACTGTTCTACACGCAGTAAGGTTTAGGTGCAATGTTACACTGAATGTAATGTCGGCGTAGTACCACCCATGGTTCGCTAGTTCCAGCCGATGCTCGCAGATTTCACCGCAATGCATAGCCACATGACGTTGCGGGCTTTCTCCCTGCCATAAAACTAGCAGCCGGGATATAAGTGAAATAATCTTGAAAGCGGCGTTAAACCCCAACTCACCTCCCCTTAATAAAGTTTCTAAATGTCCTGAGAATATACAAATTATCAACACTTTACCTTTTTAATGTACTTTTTATTGTGATCATACCAGCAAACTATGAGCAATACATTCTCATTGATTATGAAATTCAAGCATAATACCTAGTTGGGTAAACATTTATTTCAATATTTGTAGCAAATACATATTGAAATGAAATGGTAAATAAATAAACGCCGAAAGTTATATACTTCAATTTTTTGCATCAGCGTAAACTTTGTTTTTCTTTCATGCATTGCTTTGCGCTTGAGATGAGGTGAGGTTAGGTACATGTAGTTGGGGTTTAACGCCGCTTTCAAGATTATTTCACTTATATCGCGGCTGCTAGTATTACGGCAGGGAGAAAGCCCGCAACGTCATGATGCTAAGCATTGCGGTGAAACCAGCGAGCATGGGTGGTACTACTCTGAAATTCAGTGTAGCATTGCACCCAAACCTTACTGCATGTAGAACACTTCTCTACTGCAGACAAAGTTGCCGTGCCCATGGCGGGATTCGAACCCCGGGCCTCTTGATCCGCAGCCGAACGCGCTAAACACTGGGGGGTTGGGATTTAGACTGGAAAACACTTTTACTAATTAGTGCAATTTGTCTTACTTTGGGTTGAAAAAATCCGTGAAAAATTAAGTGTATATATTTCATTTCAACATACTAGATGGCTCTTTAAATAGTGTACGAGATTTCATGGCAAAAATATGGCAAGACTGGTTCAAATGATTGCCTTCGGGCATTAATATACGATACATGTTTATTTCTTTGATGTCTTTTGCGTGCTTGTAAAGTGAATAAACTTTGAAGTAAACTATTTTTCGTGATAAAATTTGTGTTTGTACTCAAAGTGACAGCAAAATTATAACATCAAAGCTGACCGTTTTAGACATTTAAAGGAGTATATATTGGGGAGTTGGTAATTACAACCAATAGCTCTAGCCCTTAATTTGAAGTTAAAAAATGGTCACGAATTTCATACAAATATTGAACATGTGCCCGAGTTAAATATAGACTGTGCATCTGTGGATTTATGTTAATGGCTTGAGACGATAATGATTGTTAGATTATGCTAATGGATAGAATTAATGTTGTTGTTTGCATTGGTGTTTGGGAATTTGAAATCGTTTCCTTTCGAAAACAGGGTTAATACTTGCGAGAAGAAAATTTTAGAAATATTTTTTTAAATATCATATTGTGCACACGAATTAAAGGGATGCAACGATAACAGATGTGATATTGCTGTCTCTTAATATCTACTGAGTCGAACTGCCTACATCTAACTGCTAACATAATTTTATTTCTAGAAGTGATTATGAATTGAGCAATATACTCAGCTCATGTCAGTAGAGGATGGGCTGCTTTAATTACACCCAAACCTAATACTATCCAGAGAATTATTGAAGCGTACACTGCTTATGATTTTTTTATCCATTCCATTACTGACATCTGTACTTTTGATTACGGCATCAATGGTGATTTATACTGTAGTAGCCCAAACTCCACTTTGTAAACTATGTAACTTTGTGTAAAGGTACTTCGTTTGAATAGATATACAAGTAAATCTAGTTGTGAAATATTGTTTTCTATCCCAGCAGAAGTTTTGTTATTTTCACGTAATGACTGTTTAAGATAAAGTCACACTTCTCACATTCTCGATAATCCAGAGTATATGATCCGATAAATCTACTCTATATACTCTGGACGCATGCGAGGCTCGACCCGATAACTTTATTACCTCCCTTAGTTTTCCTGCCTTTTCTCCCCAGCCAATCGGGTGCGTCTGTCAAAGTGAGTGACAGCTTGTCTACTCTGCTCGCTGTGCGAGAAGCATATTTTAGGAAGGTAATCGTGTAGACAAATTGGCATTCGGCATGAAAAGTTCTAATTTCTTAAATTAATGTTGATTTAGAGAACTACAACATTGACGATAATTAAGAAAACAAATGATAGTCAACATTGCAAAGCAGAAATAACTTTCACTTGGAAGTTGACCCGGTTCATGACACAATCCGATCGGCTACAAACGTCCGATCGGGATTATTACAAAATAATCTGAGTTATGAGACCGTTTTTCATTGGCATAGGCCTAATGACAGTTCGTAACATACCAATCAGTCGAATGAGCTCAAATGTAATGTCTTCGGCAAGTCAGATGCAAATATAAACGTTCCAGCCGAAACGATGTGGCACTTGGCTGTATCTTGGTAGCAATTATATTTCCACTTCACTTCAAAGAGCTTGCAGTGTAACTGTAATTGAATAAACTTTCCGACGCTAAAGCAAGAAAATACACCATCAGAGTCGCTCCATCTGTTTAACGGAGGTGTGTCACTTTAGCAATCTTTTGATTGGTACGCTCAACTTCCCAGCGTAGACCGCTGATTGGATGAAATACTAGCCGAGGGAGGTAATAAAGTTATCGGGCCGAGCCTCGCATGCGTCCAGAGTATATAGAGTGGATTTATCGGAACGTATACTCTGGATTATCGAGAATGCACTTCTCAATACTTGCAAACTTCTTGAGCGATGAAAGTTCTGACATACATGTCTAGTAAAGAACAAGTTCTCATCAGTCATGTCTAACTGCAACAGGCCAACGTCACTGATTTCAAACCTTGCTTTACATGCAACCAAATAGTAACCCCTATTAGAACTGATCAAGTGGTTACTGTTTTGGTATTTTCCAGACTACGTCACTCATGAAATATAAACTTAACCCATGGCATTTGATTAAATGAACCTGATATTTGACAACTCCACTATGCTTCCTTTATCAATTGTTATAGAGTAAACTTGTATGTTGTCTGTCTGTCCGTGTCTACTTTAACATCACCATGTAAAGCATATTTTCTGTTGGTAACTAATCGTAGGATCAAAGATACCATTAACTTTAACAAACAACTCGTTGATCAATCTTCATGACGTAAGTGATCAGAACTTGGAATACTTTTCAAGATGACAGACCTAAGTCCTAATGGGGAGTGTCAGCTAGCAATCGCATACATCAACACTGGGGAGTGTACAGCTGTTACTCTCAAGTAATTTGTATAGACGATCAGCTCTTAAATATTGTAACCAACGATCACAAGTTCAACACAATAAACATTATATTCAAATACATTGCTCTGCGGTCAGACTAATGAAGATTAACAAAAACGTAAATGTTGGCTTAGAAGTGAATATATAGCAACATTTCAGCCAGAATAGGTTAAGCAAGTCAAATACAAATGGAGAATCTTTCATTCTCTCAGTGCTGCTCAAGTCTTTGAAGGGAATTTAGAAGTACATACATACGAACAGAAAGATTATTTAATGAGAACATACACGACGTTTCGGAATATATATACACTTCTCGTGGTGGCATGTAAGGAAATAAGAAAATGGGATACATTTATATAGCAAACAAAGGAAACTCAATCAGGGAGATTAAATATTCATAAGAATGGTATACAATGAGGATTTGGAATACAAACATGAGGGACTAAATACTAACTTTCTCGTGCATTAATTGTAATTGTTTAGGGCAGCACTATACTATATTACAAAACACATTGGGGTACAGCGAACTTTATTTCTTTTTTAAGATGCCAAATGATCACATACCGGTAACATTCTGCTTCCAATGATTTGGAAATAAAGATATAATAAATTGTTTACATTATTTACATTATTACGAGGGATATCTCAAGAACTGTTTTCTGGATTTTCTTCATCTCTTCCACAAATTCTCTCATAGCAATGGGGATTGGCTGATTAGATTTTGGTGAACTTGTTTTGTTCAGGATGACAGCATAGCATTAAATTGCTTGTTAACCTTGTCAACACGACCTTGACATTATAAAAATGTCACAGTTTTGAGAAGAAAATAAATTTCTTTCCCATGCAGGCAGGATAGGCCGGGTTTTCATAGTGGTTTTCATAATGGTATTGGGATTTACAATTTTTCTTAATATAACTTGCGTTTTAATTGGTTGACGGAACTACTTTACGCCCATTCATGAATTGCTAATGTATACTAGTTTAACTGAATCACATAGATGAACAATTTCGAGCATACCAATTTCAAGTCACACATCAGTAAAACATATAAAATAGAACATCATGTTCAATCTATGTATTGACAGTACTAAACTACATGTAAACTTGCAAGGCGACGAAGCGTGCAAGAGTGGCCGGTTGCACTGCCGTGACGTCATGGCTTTGTGACGTCATTAATCATGACGCCATTTGGTGGCGTAATTACACTCCTATCTTGCATTCCAACAGAGTGATTGTCAGTTCACCTTTTCACTAATTTTCTCTTAATCTGCGACATTGCTTACAATATAAATGAGTTGTTCGCTACGTCAGTTAACCATTTTGAGAATACAATTCAACAGTTAATTTAGAATCTTTCTGAGGAAAAGACCGCAAGTTGCAAACTATTTAGGTTTGCGCATCTTGAAGGTGTGAGAAAGTTTATGAATGGCATATGAGTACAATTCATATTTTACAGTCTAATCAACGATCATGAATTCACATCTTGTTTTTCGATTTTTACACATTAAAATGATCCTGGGGAAAAAAAGAATAACCAACTCAGTGCTCGAAATAACGAATTATCTGTCCCCCGTGATTTATTATGTCAAACTCCTCGCTAAAGCTCGGAGTTTATTACAATAATTAACTCAGATAATCCGTAATTCCTCACAACTCGTTGATAATTCTTATATTAATTAGATAAACACACTTAAACATATTAAGAAAGTTCATCTGTATCACGTTTCCGTTGATGTCTAATTTTCCTTGGGAACCATGTCCCCTTGCTTATTGACTAGGATACCAGTTTCATAAACAGGTGAAGCAAGTGTGATACAGTCAAACGGGAAATATTATGTGAACTACGTATATGTCAAATCAGATCATTTTATTGTGACATAATTGTGTTAAAAATTACTGAAATCATTTTTAGCAATTGAAAACATGTCAATTTGTATTTTATTCTTGAGTAAATCAAAGGGATTAACTTACTTAAATTACCAGCAGAATATTTTGGATACACTTTGAAGCTCGACTAGAAGTGATCTCAATAATGGCCTCTATGTTAGGCAGTCTGCAGTAATGATTACATACATTTAGCATGACAGCAACAGTGTGATTTTAAAACATCCCTAATGTACACACGCAAACTGCAGATTAAGATCTTACTTCCAGTGAAACCATACAAAGTTCATCAAAACTTTAAATGAGAAAAGTCTCAGATTTCTATTTCATTTTGTCTTCAACCATTGTTTCATTTGTTTTGTTTGTGTCGTAAGCTGGTATTTTACACAACGTCAAACAAAATTTCAAACATTTTGTCATGAATTTCGTTAAAAAAGTTACATTGTTTTAAGCATAGATGGGATTATAGAGTCAGAATATGTCGTATGTATATTTTATGACATTGTTGTTTTTATTCACATTATCTTACACTTTCAAATCCTACCTACATTTCCACAGAATTGTTCGTTGAAAGTGGTCAACCACTGCAGAGAAGGTATAGATACATTCACTGTCATAAGTGAAGATTGCGCTCTGGTAATCAGCTGACAATACTCTTTCTTAATATAATATATTTGTAATTACAAAATTGCGTTAAATTAACCAAGGCTCGCAAAATACCAGTTTAATTCCTAATGTATTGTATACCATGATACAGAAACGTTCTTGGTAAAATAAAGTTCAATATTATGTCCTTAATTTAATACATTTGTTGAATTATTCTACAAAAAAGTAATGACTTGAATGTATTGAATACTATGAAATATATATTAATTATAGATTAGTGAGATGTGTTAAATAAAGCGAATTAGATTAACATATTTACAAATAGCAGTTCGTAATGATAGCTTTTCCTACAAATTGTAAATGCATAGTTAAATTTGAATGTGGGTTCAATAATCTTCAGTAATTAGACATTTCATTGGAATAAATTTAAAATTGAAACACGCCGTGAAAAATGCAATTAACAATCTATGGTGATGGACTTATATACATATTTCCTTATCATGTTAAAGGCGCTGTAGCACGTTTTTTCGCTCAAATAAGTCGATGAAATGTATTTGAAAAATAATGTCACCAATAGTAAAACACCCTTCTCTCTTCGGAAAACCAAGTTAAAAATGAGTGTACATGGTTCCGTAAAGTCACGGGAATCGTTTTTGTCATTCGAAATAATAAATTGTGTTCACAATAAAATGGCCGCCATGCAAGTTTTGCTTTATATGCAACACCGTTATTACCACTACGGATAATTAGTTTAAGTAATAAGATGTTTTACCCTCTGAAGTAAATATAAATGACATAAACTATCATTATCAATTGGAAATTTGAAAAAATAAAATTTGCAAAAAACGTGCTACAGCGCCTTTAACGAAGCTTAATTAATATGTTTTTTGGGGTTTACAAATTGCATGAGGACACCTAAATGAATGTTTCTATTGAAAGTGGTTTTCCTCTGATGAGAACTCTGAGGTAGTTCAAAGAGACACACTGAGGCAAATGCTTCGGGATAGAACATCCTGTTCAGAATAATGCCCAAATATATTTGATGACACACATGCATTAACAAGGCCAAGCTAGCTGCTTCCCAAAGTATGTTTGTAGAAGTCGTTCACTTCCATCTAACTCAAAGGATAACAGGTAATAGTCTATTTCTGTGGGTTTTTTTTCTTACAAGCAATGTGTTTCTGTCGGTGATTATTTGTTTAAAGGTGAATACACAAAAACTGTAGTATTGTATAATGTTCAACCTTTCATCATTATGGTTTGGATGTATAACGACAACTGATATGCGTCATTGTTCCTATGCTACAAAGATAGCTGTATGCAAAGAATACCTATTTCTATGAATACAGAAACATATTAGTTATAACTAGAGGTGAGCGGGAATTTACCAACTACAATCACCGAGTGACGTGTTTCATATGGTGGTCAATGTGCTCCAGGTCAACTTACTAAATTGTCAGGCTCAGAATAATCAGGGTCAGTTCTTACCTTCAGGACAATCACATAGTGTAATTAGAGAATTACAAAAGAAGCTTCGTGTCTGTAACACATTTTAAGAATCCAATCATTGATATATATTTGTGAATGTCAGTCACGATATTTGACACTGAATATTTTGAAAATGATTATTTTTATTTATAGACTTCATTTATAGTCATACAAAAATTATTTTTGTTTAGTATTTTGAGATGGAATATAAACTGTCTTTACTTTCTGAAACATCTGCTTTTTCGTACGCCTTTTGAATTGTTAACAAGGACTTGAGTCGCATCATCAAGTTGACAAATGAGAAGACGTGAGGAAAGATACTATTTTGAGATTTCCAAAGGTTCCCCAACATGAATCACAATTACTGGCTTTGTTGGCTGATATTAACTCGTCATATATCAATGTCATACATCCCTCATCCAACATCATGCTGCAGTTATTGAGAATACCCATTGGTAGCTCGTTGACACACGGTATCAGCTGCAGCTTATTATAGAGGTAATCAAACAAATCATTAAAGATAATAGAACTTCTCAGTTTTGTTCGATGTTAATTCGTTTATTCATATAGACAATACTTTCAAGTAAACAAAACACTAAATATTATTTCGAAGCGTCACCTACTTATCAAGATATAGCCCTTCAAAGTGAGTATTATCTCATTCTTCAAACAGTTTTCCGCGGCCCCTCAGTGTAGCATAACCTTCGTAAGCGATGTGACGTCATACACAGGAGTTGCTACAATGAAATCCTTAGGCGATTTGTCGATTTTCGTCGATGATTCGTTTAAAACACAATAACAACTTTTGACATTGTAAGTTTCCGATAGAATGGGTATTAGTGCGTCTGTAGGAAGTAAGTTCGGAGTTTTCGAAGGATTTTTCGATATTCACTTGTTGGTTTTAGTTTGGTTCTTGTACCAATCGAGCGGAGCGTTGGGTTATTTTATAGATATTGCCAACGTCCTGTCATATGACGTAACTGGTGATACTAAACTGGTCGTTAGTTAAAATAAAGATACACATATAGGCGACATTCAGTCTGGACATAGTGAGCCAATCAAAATTAGGAATGCTATATTCAGCCAACGAAATTTAAGAATATTATGTTCTGTTGTTTCGTCGGTGATAGCAGCCGGTCATTCACTATTATGTATGATGCACACCGCTGTACATCGATTAGCAATCATATGGTGACAACAGGTTAGTTATTTAAATCAATAAGGACATCGTAAAGTGTTGTTAACATGCGAACTAGTTAGAAAATCATCACAATGTAGTTGTTGATTTGTATTTCTTTTAATTTGTTTAATGATATAGATATATACGTCGTATAAGTCTCGTTTTTCGTTGAGTAGGATTAGCATGAATTCTGGTTTGTTTGTAAAAATGAAGTATTTTTAAAAAACGTTTTTTCTACTATTTTGGGGTGGATCTGTAATCCAAAACGTTTGTGTCGTTATTCTTTACTGTTGTCAGAATCATTTCCGCGAAACCAACCCCCTGAGGTTAGAATATCTTTAAGAGTTCTGTAGTGATTAGATTCAGGAAGAGTACATGCGTTATTTACCTGTGTAACAATCACAATCATTGAATTTAGTAATCAAGGACGTTCAATATGTCACATGCTTTTATTATCTTTTTATATATCTCTTCTCTGCTATAAAATGCATCTACGATGTCAATGTGAATCATTATATGCAGTTCCTTCATTATCTTGACGTTGCCGATTGTTTCTCAATCACTAATGTAAAAAGACATTTTTATTCAGAAAACATTTATGTTTAGAATGTATGTGTATCTTTTTAAACTTAAATTTTAAAATTATGGTACACACAACAATGTTTTTAATGCACATTTTATTTTTTAACCGTAAATTAATCAATATGTTTTATTTTGATTTTACAGAAGCTAACTGAAATAGGGATAGAAGTATTAGAATATTATAACTAGATAACCTTTGATCATGATCATGAAGGACATCGTCCTCGTTCATGCACCCGATACTCTCCACTATACACTCTTTGGATAGCAAATATCAAAGGCGCATCGTAATGAAACGTGATTTAAATAATATTACACTTTTAAGGACATAAAATTCATTGGACCTTCACGACTAATCGTATACTTTTTTTTAAGTCGAGTTAAGTTCTACTATCTGAAAACCTGGTTCTATGTTACGGTGTTTATCAATATTCCCTCATTGACTGAAATTCAATTGTATTTAAAAGTCTGTAATTTTGATGAATGTGATCTATTAGCATTTAGATAACACAATTAGCCTGCGTGATAGAAACCCGCCTAGTCGGGAACTGGCTGCGGAGCGTATCTCCTAAGACTTTACCCTGCGTTGAGGTGAGTTTCTATTTTCAACCAGATCCTGAAAACGTGTTATTCTTAACATAACAGCCACATTAGATACGTTCATGTGTTAATTTGTGACTAATATATTGGTAAACTTACCAGAAATACAAATCAAGATTGAAGACAATTGCACATTCAAATAAGATCTTTTCCCCCAGGAAAACCATTTCCAGTGTCCCGTCTAAAACCATTTCCAGTGTCCCGTCTGTAACTGTTGTCAGGAAGTAATTTATCAAGGTGTCAACGACTCTAATTAGTGTGCACTTTAACGCTTCCACTAATCAGACGAGGCTAATTAGCAAGGTCTGCCTTGCATTAGCTGTGGAATGGAATGATTGCTGAAGGTGAGATGTGATTTGAACACCTATACTGATCATTTTGCAATGGCAAATTATTCTTATTATCATGATAATATATAATACTGAATATACTATGTCAACATGGCCCAAAACCTCAAGTACGTTTCTTTTTCATTTACTACCTCGGAATTCTAGATTCTACATTGCTTTGACTATCAATAAGTGTCCCTTTGATTTTAAAGGTACGTTAGTTTGCCCGTTTGACAAATTCAATAAATGCAAGTTCTCTTTTTATGTTAAACGACTGTTAAACAATTTATCGAATTAATCATTCTCAATAATAAAAAAGTAACGTTATAAAGATAAAAAACAATAAAACATTAAATCTTGTCCTTCTTCTTATCACAACTCCGCATTTTCACTGTGTGAAGTAAAATATCATTATACTCAGTGAAATGACACTTTCAATCAAATGACTTCATCGTAATATTAGGATAAATACATTAAGGCGTGTCGAACTTGGATACTTCATTTGTTAATGACCATTTACGAATTATGAATATGTTTCTGATAAATAGAATAATTTCTCATTGTTTACCATGTATATCTCATCTCCTGAAGTAGAAATAATATATTTACACCTGTTGGTGCGCCACCCATGAATTTCGCTCAACGAGAAATGTCAAATATCCAGGGTATGTCCAGGGTAATTTATTCAGAATATATATAATTTGAATTCAAACAATTCTTAGTAAATCTTAAAGTGTAATGTCGCTTGTTTTTTTAGACACGAATTCCTTTTATCTTATCCTTCAACCTTGGTCCCTTTTATAATCTCATGAGAACATGTGAACACGTGAACATGTGAACAGATACATTGTACTATTCCTGTATAACAGATACACTTCCCTACGCCATATGGTGCTTCCAATGTACATAGACTGTCGGCCAAAAGAAACGCCTACCAGCTATATTATCAGATATCGTAAAACCTATAATGAACAGTTAAACAATATAATATCATTTTGAACTTGCATCATTTCAACATAATATATTTAAATTTTAGAAGTTCATGTCACAAAAAAATTGCGATAATTGAAATGAGAAAACAGAAATTGTTCAGTTTTTGATCAGTGCTTGATCAGAAAAAATATTTATAACATATTTTCATACAACCATGAGCAACAATACAGGTACGTATTCGCATCAAAGTGGTAGTGACGCTACAAATGTACGTGGTTACGGTGCGCAAGTAAATCAACCGGAAATAGAGGTCTTCATTGGGCATGACTGTTATTGACTCGAATCACAGTTTTCCATGATTTCAATGGACGTTCATATCACTTATTGTTTCAGCATAACGTGGAGACCACCATTAATTATATTTCCGAAATTATTTCATCTTTCATTTTAAGGAAAATCAAGTAGGCGTTTCTTTTGGCTAACAGTGTAATAAGAAAGATATTTATATTTTTGATGAATTTGAATGTTTGGCACTACTCATTAACAGTAAAGGTTTTAATGGGCATTAAGCACCATGTGCCTAAAGACCAAATAGTGTAGGCATGCAAAACAATATTCTCTATCGCATTTCTATGGGTAGTATACAATACGCACGACCTAGGCCATTAAAAATGCCTAACTCTCTTTTTTTCAAATGCAGCTTAATTATGGCCTACTTCTTATTCATAATTCATATAAATATATAACACAATCCTTTAAACTTAATTGGTGCAAATTAAGTTGACAAAGCGCTAAAGAGAGTGTAATAATATAAAACATACAATGTATACATCAGGTGTGTGTCAGTAAAACCTTGTGTCCACCAGCATATTAACACATTTTATTTAGGCCAAGAACCACAACAGTGACAGTTACTTTTACTTGAGAATTAACTGTATGCATTTGAGAAAACCAGTCGGTTTGAGACAGAGGAAGGTATAGTGCATCTAAGTCAATTCCCTGGATGAAGTCTGATGCTAAATGTAAATGGCAATCTCACAGTTTTACCTTGGGGTGTCACCTTTCACACTGGCGGAAGTACATTGTGGGGGTAAGTGTATCCGACATATACTTTGAACAATTATGAGTCTAACCCTCACCCCCATCGTAAAAATAACAGAAATACTGCTTTTTACTTGAGATTGTCTCTCTGTTGGTTATATCAGTCTTTCTTGACAGAAAGTACAAACGGATTAGACGAACGTTGAGTATTCCTTTGCAGCCGTTGTCTTAATTGATTATTTTCTCAAGATTTAAGTTTGCGGTTATGATATCATAATAATGATAATAATAATAATAGTATATTTATAATGCGCACATATCCATGCACAATGCATGCTCAAGGCGCTACACAATTATTACCCTGAAGGAATCGTACTTTCGTTGCCGCCTATGAAGCGCTCCGCGGGACCGTATAGGTCCTTACATTCCCATGTCCAGGTACCCATTTGTACAGCTGGGTGAAATGAGTGCAATGTGGATGAAGTGCCTTGCCCAAGGACACAACATGATGATTGTATCGCCTTATTCTGTTTAGATATTTTAACATCAAAGCATATTCTTAACTTTATAATTTCGAAAACCTGTGTATGGTATTCTACGTGCGGTTTTCTGAGTCATGGTTGTTAGACATAGATACTATTGACTGAAGTGTGTCACGTACTGGAATTAGTTCATTTCATGTCATGGGTAAAGTTGATCTTTCACTCCTGACTACCCTACGCTGCTCCACGTGTTAAATATTAAATTTATCAATGTCACGGGATGAAATGTAACTTGTATTAGACAGGTGCCATTTAGTATCACATCTCGTTTATAATTTTACCAATAATATTTATTTGAAATCACTTTCATTTTAACGCAGTAGCTCTCATTTGTTTACATAAACGAAAGAAGTTGACAGTCTATTAAATTGTCACAGGTCATACTAAAAATGTTCGTCACTGTAGCTTGATATATAGATGTCATTCATGAAGTATTTCTTTGTATATGTTATACTAATACTTGTGCTACACCTTTAAACCTTATTATCATAGCAAATTAGCAATATTTATAGAAGTATAAATTTGTTATGCAAGTCCCGTGTTTTATTCTGTACTAATTAAAACACTTCAAGAAATCATAAACCACCATTTTTGTTCTAAATAAATAAGAAGAAAATATGTAATATCAATATATAGTGTTAACAATACCAGCGTAAAATTGGATAGACATATTCACATATAATTGAGACGAGTAACTAAGACTAAAGGTTCAAACTAAAATGCAGCACCTCAGCCAGACTTGATAAGTGGGTACGCAGACCCGCAAAGTGTTAATATTTTTCGGAATTAGCGAAGGCCATAAGAGTACCTTAAAATAATCACGTTGCAAATGTATTTCCAGGAACTATAGTGATGTTTCTTCTCTTATTTTTTTAAACAACTAGATAAAGAATCCAACGGAAATCCCGATATCCATAACAACCATAGCAATGCAGTCCAAGTATTGTTTTTGTGTAATAGTTATCTATATACAAGATATAGAATCTTAAAATATAGCTTCTGCATAATTCATAAGTACATGACTATTAGAAAAGAAGGCAATCAATACAACTTACAGTGCATCAAAGTTAAAGAGCCATCAAGGATGTTGATGAACAAAATTGCCAAAAATCTATCTCCGTGAATTATATACACTTATTTTGTCACAGATTTTTTCGACCCAAAATAAGCCGAGAAAATGCACTAATTAGTAAAGGTGTTTTCCAGTCTAAATATAGATCAAGTCTATTATTTTCAAGCGCAAAGCATTGTGGTCTAGCTTCACACCGTATCCAAAGACACGAAAGAAAACTAAAGTTTATGAGCAATGAAAGAAATCTAAATGTATAATTTTTGACGGTAATTTATTAACCATTACATTTAATTATGTATTTTCTACAGATATTGGAATAAATGTTTTACCCAACTAGGTATTTTGCTTGAATTTTATAATCAATGAGAATATATTTGTCATAATTTTCTGGTCTTCACTAAAAAAAACGTACATTAAACAGGCAATAATTTGTATGTTCTCAGGACATTGAGAATCAGTGTTTATAAGCCAATCGTCACATTCAGTAATGTGTGACAAACGTAGCCTAACTTCCAACAGAAGCACGTGCAGCACGTGCAGCACGTGCAGCACTTTGGTTGCTTTGGCGACTTGCGCCAGAGACGAACCTTCACGCTTCGTAAAGGCTAGTTGTTGTGTAGTACGCTTTATATGACGTCAAATACGCTTGGCGCGCGCTACTCGTGGGATAACCTATCTTTGAAACCAAATATCATTACATTGTCCTGATATGAAAATTATTGTTCACATATCATGTTGTAGATAAAAGATTTCTCTAGCGATTGACGTTATAAGTATATTTTCCACAAATAATTGTGTATTTGAAACACTAACATCCTTGATGGCTCTTTAATGCCTTAAAGGTAATGTGATGATGAAATTGGCAACAACAATGTTCTGCCTCGAACAATCACCTTGTAAACAGATGGAAGTATATGATCAAGGTTAATGTATCCGACTATACCATGAAGAACTTCTCAAAATGAATCAATAATTTACTGGTAACGAACAACGGGTTTGACTGATTCGTATGTGTAGCTGTGTCAAAAATACCATTTGCAGATGCCTTTTTAAATTTGAGTTTAAGATAAGTATTCTGTTTTTTACTTTTTTTATATTTCTTTGACAAAAGTTTATATATTTAATGCATGCAATTTATTTTTAATATATTATCCTCATTCAAGACCATCTAAAGCTGCCATCATTGAGAGAAGAAGTGAGCATAAAGTGTGAAACGCATTTGGAATAAAGAATAGGCTTGTGTGAATCAAAACACACAATAAAGATCGATACATCGATTTATTCAATTGATTTAATTTTTTGGTAACGTGAGAAAATTAGTAACATATTGGAAGGATGTTCGATTGATATCAAGTTTGTTAAATGTTATGAAGGTTCGTCAACAAACTTGAACAAGACACTTTGGAAATGAAATCATCCAGCTTTCTGAACATGTGCTTGTCTTCACTCCTCTATCAACTCTTGCAGTCATCGAAGTGAATGATTGATACACTTAAAGCTATTGCATCATGGCATCTCACCCTGTTTTTCGTTTTCGTTAATTACAAGTTAATTTAAAAGCCACCACAGTGGAAGTATATTTCATGTTGGTAATCTGTGTCTGTTCCTGTTCAATCCATGGTTAACTGTAATTGGCCTGAACATTCTTTTCAAAATCACCAAAGGTAAAAAACACTAATAGGATTATTTGGGATTACAGTAAGTGTGTAAATTGAAAAATAGAAATATGGGAAAACATATTTTGATTTCAAATATTGACTTTGATGTGAACATATCTTTTTTTGTGTGCATAAATTACAATATATCCCAGAATCTTTGTGAAAATCAATCTTTAAAAAACCCCAATTTTAATGACACATCGACTTAATTGATTTTTGAAGAAATTAATTCACGGATGTAAATTTTAACTCAAGTAAACAAGCTTTTTTGTATGTTCTGATACGCTATTTTCCCACCTTACGCATATATTAAATGTTATTAACGCAATGTCAATTGACAGCATTTTAAGTTGCTCTGTCAATGATATTTTCTCGCTCAGTTGACCATGAAAATAAGCAGTTGAATAGTTTTCGTGACTGTTAATAATCATTATATTTTTATATATATTATATTATAATCAACAGTAAGTTGTTCTCTGTATTCTTTGTTTCTTGTATCATGTCATGTCTATATATAAGGTGTAGTAAAACAAAAACTTGGATATGAAATAAACATTTCACTTGTCAAAAGGACAAGAAAATGATATGGTACCAAAGGAAGTATTAAAAATCGCATTGATTCTGAGATTGAAGTTTCATATTTATTTAATAAGAAGATCTATTTAATCACGCCTGAAGATAAAGTCATATTGTCACAATTCGTGACAAGGATAGATTAACACGTTCATCAGGGCAGTGGTATTAAGTTTTGACCTGCAGCTGTAAAATTGTATCAAAAGGTGAAACATTTCAATTTATTCAAGGATACTATTTTAATCCCTGGTGATAAAAATCAAATGACATGCAACCAGTATTTATTCCATTAAATTAGTAAGCAGAAGCGAACTTTAACACAGCATTCAATAGGATATAGTTCTTTCTTGACGGCTAGTATTTCTGCAGCGAGAAAGTACGCAAACACCATGTGGTTGTGTGTTCTGTCGATTGAATTAACGAGAAATACTATATATAGTATAGTATATATGGAACACAAAACAAATAATTTATGTAGACATCAATGAGCAACTACTACATTTCTACAAAATAATGTGTGCCAATACTTTAACCAAGGCTATGGAGCTTCTCCAATGAAAGCCTACGTCACAAAATCACAAAAAGTGTAAATTAAATGTAAATACCAGTCTTTACAAGGATTTTGCTATCATACAGCTTTTTAACATTAATTATGGAGAACATATGGAAACAGATGACATTGAATGACATACATGGCTTAAATGTATTCAAATAACATATCGGGGTGGTTGAGACGATGACTAACAGAAAATATGTTTGTATTATTGACTCCATGTTCGTCACATGTAACAGAACATTATGTCAGCAAGGGGTCATAACAAGGGATGTAGCTCGGTTGGTAGATTGCCCGCTCATCACCAGGAAGACCGGGATTCAAACCCTGTCGCGTTATACTAAAAAACATGAAAAGATGGGAGTTGTTGCTTCTTTGCTTGACACTCAGCATTATAAGGACATAACAACGCTTGAACAGGCGCTGCACTTAGGCTGCCGGTTGCAAAATGCACAAACCGAATTTTCTTTGGACATTGTGTTGTGGACAAAAAAGTGTTATTATTATTATTAACAACAGTTTTTAAACATTATATGCACGATTTGCTTTGCTTAACAAACTGTTCTTAATATGCTTCCTGTGACAGATTATTATTTCATGATATTACACATTTAAAATAAACAATAATATTTTCTGATCTGATATCCGTCTGCTACTATGGCTGGTTTGACTTCATGACTAATGAACACGGTTATCTAACTGTTTTGCATGCAGACTCAGAGAAGACAGCAAATCAGATAACCCCAATGCACAAATGAGGATTGACTTGAAACATTGCCTCTGCTGTTTTGTGTCTTTAAATGCAAAACCATATCAGATCCAATGATTCACACCTGCTATCGACTGTACCATGTCATATTCTACATTCTAAAATTAACAGTGGCTGTTAGTCTGTTTTCAAGGCTAACAATAATGAAATGCCTCTCAAACAGTAAATGAAATCGATTGTTCGTCACATAACCAACATAGAATATGATCTTTGTAATAGAAGAGAAATTCTCATTAAAGTTATTTCTTACTCAGACTAATACGACTTGCAGTGGTTCCTTTTGTAAACAACACTCCCTTTAAATGGGGGTATATGCGAGACTCCATGGAAATACATCGCCAAACTGACTTATTTAGTTACTGTAAGAAAGACCTAGAAACCATTTTCTATTTATTTTGTGAATGCCCTTTGGAATCAACTTTCATGATATTTATATCCTCATAGGATATACAAACAGTGCCTATAGGTCGATTAATACTATTTTTATATTGATTAAAAAGATCATATTTGACCACAGAGTAAGACATTCTGTACCTGAGTTTCCAACAGTCCGAGCAGAGATTGTCAAATATTATCACTTAACAAAATATAATGCCATTGTTAATGGTAAGTTTTACAAATGATATTATTTAATGTGTATCAAGCTATTTATGTAATCCTCTGTGCTGTTTGTATCACCTCTACCATGTGTAACCCAAAATGCAACAAAATAATAAGTTATAAAACGTTTTCCTAAAAATAATTTTTTTTAAAACAAACTTTTTCGAATGATTACCTCCAGGCACTTACATAAGATTGTTGTATGGTGCTTTGATATCCTGTGCGTTCTTGTAACGTGAATAAACTTAGAAGTAAACTATGCTTCGTAATACACGAAGTGACAGCAACATTGAAACATCAAAGTCGAACTTCTAAGACATTTAGAAAAATGTATATTGTGGGTTGTTAATTTCAAACGATACCCCTATCCCTTAATTAAACATGTGTCCATGAATTTCATATTAAGTTTGATCACACTCGGACAGTCATTAAAATGATTGTTTTCTCGAATAGCTCTCTAATGACATGTGTCAGTGTTTTCCAAATTAATTGTTCAAAGCAGTATGAAGTGTAAAGGATACAGAAGACGATCTAGTGCTGTGAAACGGGCTCAGGTGAAATGTACACAAATAAAGGTACAATGTACTGATATGAGAATTGCATGGTAACAAAGTCACCTCATGTCGTACATTTTCTCATTCTGAGAAGTGAGTGATATCATTGCCTTTAAGCATTGAGTAAGTCAAAGTGTCTGCCTCGGGCTATTAACATAATTCTATTTATAGAAATGATCATTAATTAAGTATTATACTCCTTCTCCATGTTCAGTAGAGTGACATTGAACTATCTTTAGAGGTATTGAAGATATTGATTACTTATGAGTCTCTAACCCATTCTATTACCGACATCGTTACGTGAGGTACTCTATATTTTCTACGCTTTTCCTAACCCACACTTTTGAAAAAAAATTGATATCGCCAACACTGAAAAGTTCAAGCAGGAAATTCAAATTGTCTTTATATCCCTCATAATTGTTCTGTTATTTCAAAAATGCTGATGTGAATTCATTTGGTTGAAAATACCCTCAACATCTCCTGGTTCTTCTTTTATTCTTTGTATCTTCGTCTGTACCTAATCTAAGATGGAAAAGCATAAGGAGATTGTCCAGACTACGTCACTCATGAAACAACAATTGAACGCATGGCATTTGATAAAATGAACCTGTCATTTAACAGCTTCATTAAGTATCCTTTATCAATTTACAGAGTAAACCTGTCTGTCTGATTAGCTAAATTAACATCACCATATAAAACATATTGTCATTGGTAACTGGGCCCCGAATCGTGAGATCAAAGACAGCATCAACTTGAACAAACACCATGTTGACGACCCTTCATAATGTACGTGACAAGAACTTGGAATATTGTGTGACGATGATAGACGCAAATCTTTAAGACCAACGTCAGCTAGCAATAGCATACATCAATACTAGAGCGTTCAGGTGTAAGGTTAAACACAATTGTCATCAGAAGATGCGAAAAATTTGAAATGGATAAGTTACACAAACAGTATCAACCTTGACCATAGTTTGTTTGTTCTGTCAAATCCATCAAGAGACACAGCTGGGATACTTTAGCTCTAAACACACTTTCTCTACGTCTGTGTCTGACCAGTTTATAAATTAATCAGAAACATGATTTGAAACTGGTTTGCATGGTCAGTCATTCCCTTTCAGTATTTTTGTATAAAATACCCCCCCCCCCCCCCCCCCTGCCCCCATCACAGTGCATCACATGCACATATGACTAGTTGTTGCATGAATTTGTTGCTTGTTATAATAATGTCTGTTTAAATTCGAAATCCGGTTGAAAACCATACTTACAAGGACTGTGATACACGTATTCATTGCAAAAATGGAAATTTTGATTCCTTTGCACATTGTAAATAACACATGTATTCTGGTTTAATGATATTTTCCGCGAACTCGATTAAACGTATTTCAATACATAATTGTCTCCCTTGAACAAATCCAATGCATTAACTCTTGCAATTGGATATATTCAAACATGGTCACACCTTATTGATAATTGATTATGTGCTTGAGGCTAGAATAAGTGGACTTGGACGTGATCTTATTACTAGACTCCATTATGGACAGCCTGCAGTAATCTTTTACATACATTCACCATGACAGAACTAAACATGCCATCCACAATGTATAGTACTCACGCCTGAATCCCAGATATCAATTTCCTTGACATGCACTAACATTCCACAACGTCTTTCAAGAATAATACCAATTATGAAATGAAATGATACTTCGTCTCTGTATCTTATAATGTACTAAGTCTTAGATTTGATATGTTCAATGACAAACTTGTTACACAGCCTCATGAAATTAATGCAACATTTTTGTCAATACTTCAAAGTTTTAGATCTTTCAAAATTTACACAATACATAAACTATTGAACATGCTGAGGTTAACTTAGTATCACATCCAATTCAAGCTTTTAAATCAGACTCGCGGTCTTGTCAGCCACACACAGATCGATCAACTTAACGAGTCGAGGAAGTAATTCATTGCTGCATCAACGACATTACTAAAGATTTTACTGCGTCTGCTAATCAGCTAACGTTAATCAACAAGGTCTATCTAGCTCTTCCTGTGGAATGGAAGGTCTTTAGGTCAAGTGTCATTTGCATATCACCAGAACATTCCAGTTGACCTTCTACAGACGCAGTGGATATACTATTACTTTTTACATACATTTATGTCCAAGCATTGTTTTGAAAACTTTGTGATGGATAATCGACGCATACCTGTTAATGAATTCTATACATTCACTGTGATCAATGGTTTCATAAATGTTTCAATATTTTGTTTAGTTCCCTATATCTAACGGTTTCCTATATATTATCCATTGGTAAATATCAGTGAATAATGATCTAGATTCAATAATCTTGTCTATTAAAAATCTTTACATCCAATTGGTGTAGTTAAATGTGTCAAAACTGAAATCAACAAAATATGTAAAATATGTTAGTATAGATGTACAACAAACTTAAAGGAGGTTTCTTACAAATTTAAACATCTCAAGAAATTGCTAATAATTCACTATATACATGGAAAACATTTTTAGGGGTCACCATGCTCGTTTTTATGAGCTCCCAATGTAGGTGGGGGTGCGCAAAAAAAATTTTTTTTGTCACTGTCATTTCACACTATCACGATGATAAAACAACAAACATAATTCATAATTATGGTCTTATTTTAATAAAAGGGTTATGGTTACAGTTTATGAAAGACATGAACTTGTTTTATTATTTTCTGTTAAACATTTATATTTATGTCAATTAATCTCCAGATTTGCTGGAAAATCACTGTTTGATAGAAATAAAATTCAACAATAAAATTAACCCAAAAAAATCATATGTATCCAGGTTAACTTGATTAATAATTTGAGAAAAAAAAACCTTGAGGAACTGTAAATTTTCAGTTGCAAGGGAGATAACTCTTACTCAATATGCACGACCGTTTCCCCTTAAATTAGATTTAGACGGCCTATCTGAAGTGCGAGATACGATCTGTATCTGAATATGACAACTGAGGATGCTCAGAAACAATGGTACGGAACCTCCTTAAATGACCCGTTTGTAGTTCATGATTTTCCAGTGTTTTAAGGTTCAGGACAAACATATACATCTAGGGATATATCTATTGACAAGGGAATTATTTAGATGAGGACTATGGTAATCAATGTTGATCTAGTCCAATCAGAATTTCACGGGTAAGGCTATGGCAAATAATATCTTAATCCACTGGCTTAATATAGCCAATGGTAAACGTAATAAACATGGTCAAACTTGTTTTACAAAAACAAATTGTCTTTAGCTTCATTCGTGCATGTAGATATACCTTATCTGTTATTGATAAACTTTAAAATTAAAATTAACCATTTTAGTCTTCTTTTTCGACTATTTTTTGGTTGCATGATTATTTCATTGAAAAGGACACATCACAACTGTAGTATTTTAAAGATGTTGATGACAAGCGATGGGAAGTTTGAATGTTGGAATTGTATAAATAATGCTGTTTTGTTTCAGTGTTGTTAAGCAAATCACAATATCTGTTAGCAACGGTATCTACTCATTTTAACACTGAAATGTGTGTACGATGAGTGAGTGAGTGAGTGAGTTATTGTTTAACGCCGCTTCGGCAGTATTGCAGCCATTAGCGGCGAGATATTTAATTTATTTGCCTAATTTAAAAATGAAAATTGCAATTGAAAAACAGAACACGACACGAAGGCCGTAAAAACATCAGCGTATTATCACAAGTTGAATAAAAGCTGATAATGAAAAGTTAAAATTTACAATTTGTCAATAAGGTGTATAGCCTTCAAAAAATCTAAAACACAATGCTCACCGAAATGAGTAAAAACTTGATTGATTGAAATAGAAGGATAAAAAGTTTCCCTGATATGTGCAGTGTCCCAACACTCACATAGAATGTGTTTGATTGTGAGAGGGCACTGACAGGGTATACATACTGGGGGATCTTCCCCCTTTAAAAGATATGAGTGAGTAAGATGAGAGTGTCCAATACGACATCGTCGTAGGACACAAGCTTCCTGCCGGGTAAAAGAGGATAGAGATTTGTAACCTAAATGAGGTTGAATAGTGTGAAGTTTGTTATGATGTTGTTGGTCCCATTGGGACTTCCAACGTTGTTTAATGTAAGATTTAATAGCAGGTTTGGAATCCGTATATGGAACTTTGGTAGGAGAAATATGTTTGAGGTTTAATGCTGATTTAGCAGCTGAGTCAGCTTTGTTATTACCTCTTATACCCATATGGCTAGGAAGCCAGCAGAAGACGATGTCGCATTGGAGACACGAATTATGAAGTAATAAAATATCCCTGATAATTGGGTGATCACTCTTACAGTTTTTAATTGCTTGTAGGCAAGAAAGTGAATCTGAAAAAATAATGTAATTATTAGGGGTTGAGTTTTTAATGTGATGGACGGCCTTAAGGATGGCCTTAGCTTCTGCAGTAAAGATGCTGCTGCCATCATGCAGCCTTGAAGCATATGTTGTTGAAGGAGTCACAGTTGCTGCTGCAACTGTGGATCCATCCTTAGAGCCGTCAGTGTAAATTGGTTTATAGTCTGCGAAAAAATCACGTAGTTAAAAAAATGCCTGTTGAAATATTAATTGGTCTGTATTTGATTTTTTATGAGTAGATAGAGAGAGGTTGACACGGGGCCTGACCACCTGCCATGGCGGAGTGGCAAGCAGACCGTGCTCTGCTATTGTTGTTAGGTCAATATCAGAATCTGCAACATGTTGTTGAAGTCTGATACCGAGTGGTGGAATTGCTTTAGGTTTTAAGTTATACAACTGCTGGTATTCTGGATTGAATACGCAGTTGTATGCAGGATTTGAAGGGTTTGCTTTTAATTTGGTTATATATTGAAGTGCTAGCTTGATGCGCCGATCTTCAAGAGATGGTTCATCAGCTTCAACGTAAAGGCTTTCAACAGGTGAAGTTCTGAAGGCCCCAAGACAAAGTCTGAGACCCTGGTGGTGGATTGTATTTAGCATTTTGATATATGAGGGGCGGGCGGAACCATATATTATGGATCCATAATCCAGTTTGGAGAGGATGAGTGATCGATAGAGATGAAGAAGAGTTTCTTCATCTCCACCCCATTTATTATTTGAAACGACCTTTAAAACGTCTAATGCCTTTAAGCATTTAGCTTTTATGTTTTTAATATGAGGGATAAATGATAATTTGCTGTCAAAAGTAAGACCAAGAAACTTGGCCTCAGGAACGACTTTGATTGGAATTTTATCCAGAAAAAGTTCTGGATCTTTGTGCATTTTGCGCATATTGCAAAAATGCACACAAGATGTTTTAGCTTTGGAAAATTTGAAGCCGTTTTCCAACGACCATTTGTGTATTTTATTGAGGCAGAGCTGTAATTGGCGTTCAATTGATGGCATATTTTTGCCTCTGCAGGAAACTCCAAAATCGTCCACAAAAAGTGAACCATCTGTATGGTCATTTAAGACTTTAGCCAAACTGTTGATTTTAATGCTAAATAATGTGACAGATAAAATGCTACCTTGTGGGACACCCATTTCTTGATCAAAGAAATCAGAAAGGGAAGAACCGACGCGCACTTTAAATTGGCGGTCATGTAAAAAATTAGATATAAAATGAGGCATACGACCTCGCAAGCCAAATTCAAATAAATCTTTTAGGATGCCATGCTTCCATGTAGTGTCGTAAGCTTTTTCTAAATCGAAAAAGATAGACACAGCATGTTGTTTATTTATAAATGCATCACGAATAAATGATTCTAAACGAACAAGATGATCAGTGGTACTGCGTTGTTTGCGGAAACCACATTGAATATCAGTAAGTAATTTATTAGTTTCCAAGTACCAAACTAGACGATCATTGATCATCCGTTCCATAGTTTTACATACACAACTTGTTAAGGCTATAGGACGGTAGTTGGAAGGGTCTGTATGATCCTTCCCAGGTTTTGGGATAGGCACAATAGTAGCATTGTGCCAACAAGATGGAAATTCACCTGTTTCCCATATATGATTAAATACATGAAGTAGAACCTCAAGGCAAGGTTCCGGTAAATGTTTAAGAAGCTGATAATGGATTTCATCAGGGCCGGTTGCTGTATCATGAGCTTTAGAAAGTGCAGTTTTGAGCTCTGACAAGGAGAAGTGTTCATTATAATCTTCTCCATTGTCAGATTTGAAATTAAGTGGTCGTTTTTCCTGTACCTTTTGGTACTTTTGGAAAGCAGGGACATAATTTGCAGATGAAGAATTTTTAGAGATTGTTTCAGCCAACTTATTGGCAATGTCAGATTTTGATGTAAGAAGGTCATCATTGACCTTCAGATGTTTTATTGTGGATTTGGAACCTTTGCCTTTAATTCTACTAATCATATTCCAGACTTTGCTTATAGGTGTTCTGGAATTTATCTTAGAGACATAGCCTCTCCAAGATTCGCGTTTTTGTTGGTTGACTGTGCGTCGAGCTAGCTTTAGCTCTTGCCTTGCGACAGTTATCTAAGTTAATTCTTGTAGGTCGTTTACTGAGCTTGCGTTCAGCTTTTTTACGTGCCTTAATGGCAGTATCGCAGGTTTCATTAAACCATGGCTTGTGAATGCGTGGATTTGCCGAGGTTTTAGGGATAGTTTCAGTTGCTATATCAATGAGACCTTTAGAAAAGGCCTCAACAGGATCAGTTGCATTAACTATTTCATCAAATAAAATACGATCACGGCAAAGGGCAGAAAATCTACCCCAATCAGCCTTGGAAAATTTCCAACGAGGATTGTGCTCCTCGGGAATAGGTGATGAGGGTTCTAATACAATTGGGAAGTGGTCGCTCCCACATGTATCCTCATGGACTGACCATGAGAAGTCATGTAAAAGGGATGCATCAGTTACTGATAAATCTATAGCTGTATATGATCCTGTAGCAGGATGTAGATATGTGTTTGAACCATCATTGAATAGACATAAATCGTTTTGAGTGAGGAAACTTTCTAGTATTTTACCCCTAGAGTCTAGGGTATTACTACCCGAGAGGGGATTGTGACCATTGAAGTCACCCATGCTAATAAAAGGTTTAGGTAATTGGGTAACAAGTTGATCAAGATCTTTTATAGTAAGATATTGAGATGGTGGAATATATAAAGAACAGAGAGTTAAAGTTTTAAATAATGATAAGCTGACAGCTACAGCTTGTAATTGTGTTTTTAATGGAATTTCTCTGTGGATAATTCCATCACGTACTAAAATTGATGCACCCCCTTTTGCCCTTTCAGCAGAAGGGGAGAAAGAATTATAAAAAGTGAATGGTCTCATTGCAGCTTTATCAGAATCTTTAAGATGAGTTTCTTGAAGGCAAATAGCTTGGGGATTGTATTGTTGGGCCAACAAGCCCAATTCATTAAAATTTACCTTAAAGCCTCGACAATTCCACTGCAGAATCGCCATGGATGCTAGGATAAAATAAAATATTAAAAGCCTCATGATGGAGGTTTTACAGGAGAAAGACGACGGTCCTTGGACCGAGCCCTGTGCCCCTTTTTGGGGGAGTTGTTAAGAGATGCTGTGTCTGATGCGTCCATAAGGACGTCATCAGACTCATGGTCAAGAGATCCATATTTGTTGTAGATCTCTACCGCACTCCTCTGGCCTTTGGGAGTGCGGTTTGCTGATTTGGATTTGGATTTGGAATTTTTAGGATTTTGTTTTGAGGATGATGGTTTTGAATTTTTATTTGCAGTTGGAGGTATTTTAGATCCTGTCGGTTTGACAGGCTCTGTAAGGGACAGAAGAGGGAATGTCATGGTACCTATTGTGGAAGAAGTTGAATCGCGGATTTTGTATTGAGTTGGGGGATCAGTCACCCACTGAATGTCTGTCTGAGTTGATACAGAGAGTTTAGTGGCAGTTGATACTATGGTTGAGTATGAGGGTTTAGGACCTTCAGTAACAAGGCGTTTTGCTTCAGGGAAAGAGATATTTTGAGTGAATTTTACTTTCAGGATTTTAGACTCCTGTTGCCACCGTGGACACTCCTTGGAGGAGGCCATGTGCTCGCCAGCACAGTTGGCACACTTCGGCAACTCCTTGCATTTCTCTGGATGGCTTTCATCGTCCGGTTTGCCACACTGTGGACAAACACGGCCATCCGCTTTGCAGGAGTTGCTTCCATGGCCAAACTTCTGGCACCGGTAGCAACGGAGGGTGTTAGGGATATACAATTCCGTGGGGAGTTTGTAGTACCCTGCATAGACTGTTTTTGGAGCTTGTGGGGTTGAAAAGGTTAATAGATAGGTTCGCGTCTTGATGATGTTATCCTCCTTCTTGATAGTGAACCGCTTAACAGCAGTCACTCCCTGGCTCTTCAGGTTGTCAAGAAGCTCCTGTTCGGATGAATCATCAAGACAGCGATCCTTATCCTGGATGATGGCTTTGCTGCTGTTTAGCGATGTATGAGGAGTAACCTTAACAGGTTTGTCAATAATGGCCTGCAAGGTTAGTAGAGATGATGCCTGTTGTTTTGATTTTACTTCCACAAGAAGGTACCCATTCCTTATCTTCTTTACTTCCTTTACATCACCGGCCAGACCTTGAATGGTCTTGGCGGTGGCGAAAGGATTGAGACGGAGAGGTTTATCATCAGTGGATGAAATGACCAGAAATCGCGGAAAGGTGCTTGAAATTGGATGAGAAGTAGAAATTGAAGTTGAAGGTTTTGATTTGGATGACTTTGAAATTTTTGATGATTTTGATGATGTTGCCTCTTCCTCAGAAGAGGGACAATCATCTGTTGACAAATTTCGCTTGTTTTTTGCTGAACGGTTCATGTTTGGTTGGTAAGCATTTCGTCAAACTGGATCCCCACCCACCACGGAGCACCAACAAGGGCAATGCTGTGTCAGCGGGTCTCCTGTGGCAGCACCGGGGATACCAGGATGATATACTCCACTAAAACGTTGCCAATGTTTCACTGGATTGGCCCATTGGCCACCGCTATCTTGGAAGCTGAGTAAAGTTGATGAATGTGTGTAAGATTGCACTAAGAAAGAGTGCAGAGAGTAGGGATAGTACATCAGGAAGGAAAGCATTGTTGAAAGGTGGTGAAGGTATGCAAGTGAGCACTAAGAAAGTAAAGAAACTAATTGTAAAGACAGGTAGCAGCGTAAGAAGAAGGATAGCAAAGATGTGCGCAACCAAGTGCTTGGCATGACCAGTCGATTGACCAGACCGGACCAATCTGGCCACCTGTCTAGATGAAGTCGGGGCCGAAGCAGTGTATTGGTCAGTGGTAGCAACCTGCTACACACAATCCTCAACCACCAGGCATCCTTCCTCCACCCGTACAGGTGGCAGTCCACGGCAAACAGACTGCCCCTTTTTAGTCGCCTCTTACGACAAGCAGGAGGAACTGAGGGCCTATTCTAACCCGGGCACCCCACGGGGTGTGTGTACGATAACCAAAGATCAAGGTAAAGTAAGTAACTTCATCGCGACGTGATACATCTAATGCCGAATGTGACCCTGGTTAACAAAATGAATAGTCGTTCACAGACCTATTTTATGATGTATCCATTTTATTATGGATGTCCATATGAACAACAAAGTAACATTTTGAAAATATTTGGCATTTTCATGATATTATTCCAAATCAAATAGTATTCAATGTTTATCAAGTCCAATCAGAGTCTCACAGGTAGAGGCTGTGGCAAATAGTATCTTGATTAGATTATTGGTTTAATATATCCAAAGGTAAACCTAAGTAAACATTGTTACAGAAGCAAATTGTCTTTCGCTTTATTGGTGCCTGTAAATATACCTTACTTGTTATTGACAGATTTCTTCAGTTCTTTATTTCAAGTGGTGTATATGCTGTAAACATAGTAACCGTCATACGTTGTTGAAATTACACAGTTAAAATGAGTAAATCTCTAACCAAACTTGCTTCATAAACCCTTATTTAATAATGGTAGTTTATGATCAAGACATTATGAATATCATATATTTGGAATTTAAAAAAGGTGTTATGTTCACCAAGGTGGGCATGATACAAATTTTATTCTTCATATACATTGTATTGTATTAATAATATGGAAACGTGTTTGGTTACACATCTCAAAGATAAAAATAGAGTTTATATATAATCGTCTCGTTAAATATTATCAATAATGCATGTCTCACATCAGGATATCTAAGTATATCCAATTATTTATTTCCATTTCAGTGAGTTCAATATATTCCTCGATGTCCTTTCCTTCAATACATTCGTTAAATTATTCTAAGAAAAGTTGTGACTTGAATGTATTGAAATACTATGGAATGTTTATTAAATATAGATTGGTGAGGGGTATTAAATAAAATAAAATAGATAAACATATTTAGTATTTATTTAACGATAGCTTAACATTGTCAATGCATAATAAGATTTGAATGTGAGTTCAAGCTTTATAAAATTCAATGCAACAAACTTGAAGGTACCCCCATTGTGTTGTTTGGGGTCAAATATGGCAAATGTTATAGATGGTCTTATTGCATCGAGGAGTACCAACTGTTACCGAAAACTAACATTTTAATGATACTCGACTTAGTATATTGACGATATGAAGGTAAGTAAGTATCGATTTCTGACAGAAAACCGAGAAATTCATAGCTTGTGGCGCGCGCCAATGAGTCAAACGTAATTTTGGAATCTTATTTAAACCTGACAAAATAACAGATTTGGGTTGATAATGTTCAATAGGTCATATAACTACAGTGCATGTAAATAGGACGTGCACTTTCGGTTTCTGCACATGCATAATGATGTTACTCGATTTTAATTGGAAAGTAGTAATTATGATATATTTGGCGATTGGGGATGAATATGCAAGCTGAGTGAATTTGTTTGTATTGTAACAGCACATATTATGTGTTGGAACGTATTAAAGCCAAATAAAATTTTATGAAATACAATGGATGCACCTTTAAACAATGAAACAAGCCAACGGAAAACGCAGTTAGCAGGCTATGTTGAATAGGTGTAAACTGTCAATTCAGTATTTACTGTCTTTCCCAATTTTCCAGGTTTTTTTATTCGATCAGGACAACTAAAGGTATATTTCTATTGACAGTGGTTTTACGTTGATGAGCTCTCTGATCTAGTTAAATCAGAATCACTTGGGCAAATGCTACGGGATAGAACATCCTAATAACATTAAATAGTTAAATATATTTGATGAAACACATGAGTTAACAGGGCCAAGCTATTTGCCTTCCAAAGAATGTGTGTAGCAGCTGTCACTTTCATCAACTGTCTTTAGTTGCTGTGAATAATGTCCTTCAGTTATCTCTCTATTAATTTGGTTGATGCCATATGCCTTGTGTCACACAACGATAAGATATATCTTCCCGTCTTCTTCCACTTCTACTTCTTATTTGTTTTCTTACCAGTAATATGTTTCTGTGGTATGATAATTTGTGTAATGATGAATCAACGAAAACTGTAGTATTGTCCAAAAACATTGATCATTAAGGTTTGAATATATAAAGATAACCAATCTGCGTCAATGTTGCTATGCTAAACACAACAGCTGCATGCAGATTATACCCATTTCTTTAAAAACAGAAATATATTTGTTATAACTAAAGCTCAGCGGAAATGAACTAACTACAACAACTATGTGACGTGTTTCATCTTACGGTCAATGTGTTCTGGATCAACTAACTAAATAATCACGCTCAAAATAATCAGGGTCAGTTCTTACCTTACGAGCGATGCTATATTTTGGCATTACAAAATAAGCTTCGTGTCCTTACTACATTTTTAGAATCTAATCATTGTATTGAAAAGGCCTGTTGGAATCTCAGTCACGACCCATGGGGTGAAAGCGCTATTCCAACATGTTTCCTTTTCATACTGTTTGGAACATAAGGAAGAAAAATATGAAAAATGGAAATTGAGTTAATAAAAGCTATTGTGAACATTAATTCATTGACGCATCGTTACTGTAGAACGTCATACAAGGAAAAAAGGCATATTCACAGTTCACTCTCCTATCTCACCATGTTAAGGAGAATCCAAAATATTGAAACAGAAATAGATCATCTTTAGGAGTTTACAGAATTAGTTTCGTTGGCTTCTGGAGACATAAGTCGTGCTTATTACTCGTTGATTAAACTATTTTGCATTGTTGATGCTTAGGTTTACTGTGCAGTGTAAATAATACTGGACATGTCCGTTCATCATCGGTATGCATTTTTAATTGTTAACAAGAACTTGAGTCGGATCATCAAGTTGACAAATGAGAAGATGTAAAGAAAGATGTTATTTTGAGATTTCCAAAGGTTCGCCAACATTAAAAGATCGAATGGGTAGAACTAATCAATACAAGCATCTGTTGAAGAAGCAATGTTAACACTTGTATTCTAATTGAACTATGGATTGGAAGGTTAGAAGTGGTCACGTTTGATCATGGTCATAAAGGTAATTCCAGGAAGCATTTTCAGATATATTTCAAATAAAAAAAAAACATTGTCTTCTATAAAATGTTCGCATTCAGACTATACAGGGGTACAAACCAACCAGGAACATCCATGGATATCCCTCTCTAATAGTACATGTATATTTCCTTCCTTTTATATGCACAATCCCTATCAGATCAATATTTGTCAGTGCAGTTGTATGTATTATTTCCAGTTACACAAAGACAAATTATGATTTAATAATCATAATTAAATACATTATTAGGAACAATCCTTAAGCAACTTTTAAAGATATAATGAATGAAGATGTTGTTAGAGTAATTCACATTAATCGTCCCTTTGCCAATCTTGTATGATAAGAGGGAAAGTCAATGAAGAATGAAATGCAATTACGAAACCGATCCAGATTTCCAATTATAAATCGTCCTAGGCTCACCAGAATTGATAGTTAATTGGTTAAATACTGCTGACGATAAGTAGTCGATTAAGCAATACAAGTTGAAGGCGATTATGTCATCACTATTTCACTATCAGAATTGTAATGGAAGGAAGTCTCATATGTTTCTATCAAGCGCCACAATACTTCTCTTTAGCGACCAAATGTAAATATATCACAAGGTAAAACCTTAACAAATTGCCACCGTTCTTGGTTGTTTTCATTACAGGAAGCAAGGGGAAGTAACTCATGGTTCGGCACTCAATATTATCTGATAGTGTGTCAATTTGGTTGTTATTGAAATATATTTGAGGTTAGACTAAATGCACGTCGCCTCGATTTAGATTGATGGAGAGGATTTCATTATTTATAAAGGCACGCTGACCACCATGGTGTCAACACTTAAACATGGACTGATTCACAAGTTCCCTTCTTATTTGTGTCCAGTTGAATTGAATATTAGGCTTCTTAATCATATATCTACATTTCAACTGAAAGTGTTTCTTAAGTACAATGTTCCAATCTCAAGATATTAATAGTAGAATCAAAATGAAGAACAACAAATATTAATCGACACATTACTAAACAAATAAATTTACTTCTTATATATTTGTATGTTAGGGAATATTATCAATATGTAAATCATAATATAATCTGTTTCTTGGAAGACAACCTTTACATGAAATTAAATATAATATATCCCCTCAATACTGTACTGACGGGCAGAACACTTATAAAAAATACATTTGCTATAATAAGAAATTAATCAAATTCGAAAGTAAGCAACTGAGTCTGATTTATTGACAAGGGAACTATTTTGATAAGTAGGTGATCACTGTATCAATTAAATCTCTAAAGAAATATAAGTACATCCAAATACGATTCACTGAAAGAATCTGATCGAAGCACATTAATTTATGACGATTCTCTTGATAGGTCATTTGTTACCATGATCCTTGTGTTGATTTGTTTTATACAACATTATCGAATAAACTACTCCTGTAAAGCGTTATTTTTTTGTGATGTTTACATTGCAGATATCTCATATTTACCAATTGTTTATAATTCACCTCTGAAGGAAATTATAATATTGTAGTGAGTATAAGAAGAGATTAACCATTTTAAAATGAATCTTAACATGGACTAGTCTTACTTCTAGTACACATACACATAAACTTTCAGTCCCTCTAGGAGTAAACATGTGTTTGACTACAAGTCAGTAATTTGCACTATTTACCACTAAAAAGGAAGTTATTTATTGCTGTGCTAATAACTCTACTCAGTGTACACAGCTGCTTCTGGTGATCAGTCAAGGTCAACCAGAAATGATGGATCAAGGTCAATTTAATATCATTAATATAATGTTTGCAATGAAGAATGAGGCTACTTAAACCTCGCTTAACTACACATCACGAAGGAACATGATAAAAGCCCACACAGACATTATTACCCTGCTGATAATGACCTGCAAGCTTATTCCACTTTCATTCTCACTTACACTTAGAGTAACAGAGAGTGCACGGAGTATAAAACACGAAGGGCGCAGACCTAAGTGTTTTATGCTCTCTGCTATGTTTTATTCTATGATAAAGCACGCCAACTCGTGTTTTATGCTCTCTGCTATGTTTTATTCTATGAAAAACCACAACAACGAGTTTTCTATTTCTTATATGAGATGCCCTTTAACAGTTACTCGATTTTATATAAACACCATGGAGATATAATGTTGTTTGTATAAACTATTTTTGAAAATATCAATGCCTCCCGTCGTAGAACCAATTCACTAGCATTGAGCATTGAAGTGGCGTAAAATATGACGTCATTTTCTAAACGACGTTCTAACTGTTTTATTGTCTCATAAAGCACGCTGTAGATCCCATTGGCCGTCTGTGTTTTATTGCCGTGGATATCTTATATAATGTATTGATATTCTTTGGAGAAGCTGACTGAAATAAGGATAGAATTATTATAAGATTATGATATTTAAATAGAAGTCTAAGTTTAAGGTAAGTCAAATTATATAACGTCTACTAAAGGCTCAAACATAAAACCCTGCGCTTCATCCGGACTTGACAACCAATGACAAATCTAGTAACCTCGAACAGACGCAGATATGCAAAGTATTAATATTTCTCAACATAAGTGTTCGCCGTAAGAGTAACTTAAAATGATCAGGTTGCAAATGCCTTTTAAGAGACAAGAGTGGTGTATCTTCTCTTCTTTTTTAACTACTAGATATTCTACGGAAACAGCAATGTGTCTAAGAACCATAGGAATGAGTCCAATACTTGTTTTTGTAGAATAGTTATCTATTTACAAGATATGTAATCTTGAAATGCAGCTTGTTCAAGATTCGTAACTACATGACTATCAGAAAACAAGGCAATCAATAGACCTTACAGTGCATCAAAGTTAATGCCTTTAAGGTAATGCGATGATGAAGTTGGCAATAATAATGGTCTGCCTAAAGCAATCAGCCTGTATGTCATATGACGTTAATGTATCCGAGGTATAGCGTTAATATTTCTCTTCTTATGTGTAGCTGTGCCAAGAATACATTTCTATATTTGAGGTGAAAATTAGTACTCTTTACTAGTTCTGTTTCTATTTTACAAGAAACAATGAAGTTTATATGTTCAATGTAGGTGAACACAATATTATCGTCATTCATGAAAATCGATAGCTGACATCATTAGTGGAAGAACCGGACATTAAATTTGAAAGCATTTAAAATAAAAAAGAGGCTTGTGTGAATCAAAACACAACATCAAGATCGATATATATTTTTCTCAGAATGTCATATTTTGTATGAAATGTATAAACTAGATGGTTTATTTAACTGATTTAAATTTTGAGTAACTCGGGAATATTACTTCCATATTGGATTAAATCGATCTCAAGTTTGCTATGTTAACAAACAAACTTTGATGAGACACTCAGGATGTGAAATTGTCAAGCTACTGAACATGTTTGTTCACTCCTCTATGAACTCTTGGAATCGTCCATATAACTGAATGATTGAAACATTTAAAGCTATGGCATCATGGCATGTCATCCTGTTAGCGTTTTTGTTAATTAAAAAATAATTTAAAAGCCACCACACTGAAAGTATGTTTCATGTTAGTAATCTTTGTCTGTGTCTGTGTCTGTGTCTGTTCAATCTATGATTAAATGAACTTGGTCTGAACATTATTTTCAAAATCAGCATCGGTAAAAAAATCACTAACCGGGTTATTTGGAATCCAGGTTAGTGTGTAAATATTTTGTTTGTATCTACTTTTAATTGCAAATTTACTTTCAAATCGAACTCTGAGTCAATAACCTTTATAGAATTTTATTATTTTGGATGAATTGCAATTTTTGCTAGTATGCTCATGAAATTAAATCGTTGAAAAAAAACACAATTTTAATGAGACATTGACTTCGATGATTTTGTCAAAAAATTCATTCATGGATTTCAATTTTAACTCAAGAAAAGAAACTTATTGGTATGGTCTGATCTGCTATTTCACAACGTTAAGCATGTGCTAAATATATATACACCACGTGGTGTGGTTATCAGGTCAATATCAGAGGTAGTTACATGTATATAACCAACATGTCACATACATGTATGACAAACGTTCTTAATGATGTTATTTTATATAGAAATACTGACTGTTGCCGTAAATTAACATTTTTAGGACAGTCGACTCAAAAAAGTGATGATATGAATGTTTAAAAAATGATTTCTGATCGGAAATCGGACAATGCACAGCGATTGACGCGCGTAAATGTTGGACATTTATTTACTACGGACAAATTAGGATTGATAATGTTCAACACGTCATATAACTTCTGTACATGTAAATTGGACGTGTAGATTCAGATTCTACACATGTATCATTACGTTGCTCGATCTTAAATGGAAACTATTTGGTAATTATGATATATACATGTACTCATTGCAACAATGGTTGACTCCCCCTAATAGTTATAGGAAATGTTATATAAATAACGTAACGTTTTTGGTAATACATGTTACTACTGGATGTATTTTTGTGAATAGTGACCTTGAGCATTTGCTATTTTTCCACTTGTATTTTAAAATACCAAAGAAAGGGGAACATGAACAAAATGAAATTCAGTCAAAAGAGCTCATTCCTTGTGTCTTGAGATGCCAGTGTCTTGGCATTGGTACAGTGTTACATTGTTTGAGTATTCTCATTTCGGTTATAATAAATAAGTAAAAGTTGCATGTGAAAAAGTAATTCAAATGGATCCAATATACCCAAAACCTTTCATTGAGTCTCAGTCGCACACAATGCATACATGGTAAGTATTTTATAGTTTACATCATGTGTTTGTGCCATTTAATTTTGGAAATACCATAATATCGAACAATTTTTATTGTTCATGCATTTAATTTGCTAAATCCATTTTCTGTTTAGGGTTGTCAACCATTTTTACCATGAGTATATTTGACGATTAGGGATGAATATGCAAGTTGAGTGAAATTATTTGAACTTAAATCCGCACGTATGGTATGTTGACATGCATTAAACTTAAACCAAATAAAATATTATGAAACACAATGGTTGCATCTTTAATAGTAGGATATTTACTAAATGTCTAAATGATTAAATTACCAATTGTACCATTCATGATGTCCGTGCATCAAAAAATGAAATGAGCATCGTCCGTGCACACTGATAGACGATAGACAGTTGGTCATGGGACGAATAGCTAGTTACAAACAGTATATGTTATCATAAACAAACTTATAAGCGTTTTATATACAATTGTTCATCTTTATTTCATATATATTCAAGGTAGAGGTGATGTAGCTTCTGAAGTAAAAACGAAACGAACCCGTTGGTTACTTCCTTAGAATTTCTGATTGACAACTAAGAATGCATTCTCTTCCCACAGAAGTTACACCCTTTAAATTTCCGATCCTACTGTATCTCTGCTTCGCAACCAATGAAAACTCATCTTTCAGCTACCATGTCCACCGAGTGACTTAAAAGATCAATACATGACTCTGAGGGTCTTGCTTATTAGCGTATGTCCTTCGAATATGTCTGATGTAAATAACACACATAAAGCAAGTATTTGTCTCTGGTTTGGTATTCTTTATTAAAAAGCATTTTTATGATCAAATCAAATACCATGTTTCGATGAAAACGCTTTTAACGAGAAAGTGTTTATCTTAAGTTTATTTTATCATTAGGACTTGTCATTGGCAAATGTCACTTTTACAACGGCGTCGCAGATTGCTCAACTTGATTAAATTGCAACCAATCAGGACACTCCCTTTTTTGCCCTCGATTTCAAGGGGAAAACAACAGAGCTTAAGATCGGGAATCTCAAGTGAGTAACCTCTTGGGGAAGAGGAAGCAAAGAATGTATACGAAGAGATTTGCACGTGAATTTTGCCCAGTGTACACGTGAATTTGAAACAAACGAGTTGAGTTCACTCAAGCATTACAACATAACTATAAATAAAAAAATAAATAATGATTTGATCCACTCAGTCTGCGGTCATTATTTCAACCATATATATGTTTAAGTGCGACTCAAATGAATCACCTGTTTGTCTTTCTTTCTGTCTGGTACTGCATTCAACTTTATTGTAAGAATGCACCCATTGTCAATTGTCCACAGATGCTTTTAGTGGAGTCCTCAAAATGTATAACCGAACTAGTTAACCTCTGCACTATTCCACTTAAACGTACAAAATATCTCTTAAGGACTAAGATGTGTTTACCGTTTTGGTGTAAAAAAACCTATATTGATCAGTAAAACTACCTAAGTATCAAAAACACACGACTCATTAGGCCTGCCTGATCAGACATAAGTGATATATGATCAGTCACGCCATAAAACCGCCTTGGGAAAATGCATTAATTTGGCGTTGTCTGCTGACAGCAAATTACACACTTAAAGCTGCTGTAGTTACAATCACGGGGGGTTACAGAGAAATAGCTCTGATCTAATAAGTACAGCGATTTAGAGGAGGTAAGGTGAGGTGAGTTAGGGTTTAACACCGCATTCAAGAGAATTTCACCAATATCACGGCTGCTATGCATTATGGTGAAACCTGCGAGCAACGGCTGGAACTAGCGAACCATGGGTGGTACTGCACTGAAATTCAGTGTAGCATTGCACCAAAACCTAACTTTATGTAGAACAGTTCTCTACTGCAGACACATTTGCCTTGCCCTGACCGATTTAGAGGTAGATGGTGGGAGTGAAAGCTGATTTTTATAGCTCCATCTTATTTCCTGAAGTACTTGCATATGCTATATATTAGAGGAAAATTTGATTCTGTGAAAGGGGCGATTTCTGACAAAAAAATAACAATTTACAACAATTCTCATACATCAAAATAATAAGTTTAATTTATACTAAGACTGGATTATAAAGAAACATCTGTTATTATAAACATTCCTGGATATGATATAGCTACATTCTATTTGAGAATACGTATCTAGAATTAATCCATCAATTTCAATACCATACGATGCACACTATGCAGTTCATACAACTTTGTTATGGATGAATATTATATTTGTTGTGACTCCATAGATCAGCTTAGCTACAGTGATTTTTGATATTTACCAGGTGTTGTAAAACATGCATAATTTCGTATTGATATTTAAAAATAATGGTGTTTCTACATAATTCCGAGTATGTTTTATATCTAAAGAAATATAAATTGACAATTTTAAGAATTAAGCTTGAGGAGTTATTGATTTGATATTCAGATGTTTATGAAAGCAATATGAGAAGAAGTCCCATAATGCAATTTAATGACATGGAGAGAAAGCAGGACGCGTACAGTGATAATCGTATTTAAGAACATAGTCTTTCCTTTGCAGACTGTCAATTGAAAGCCATGCGTGGGATTAAGGAAACTTTTATTCACATCATGTCATGTTGAAGTATCAAATTACAGCTACAGTATTGTGAAATGTTCAAAGAAATGGCCAATTACTTCCACGTTTACAAATACCATTATTCTCTGACAACTTACCCGCACCTGGTTCACCAAACATCCAAGTGGTAAATGTTCAAGAGCTGTGTACATTTTATGAGAAACGTAGATCACGTTATAGCATATCGTGTCAAATGGTCTCCATGAAATAGGCAATGTCATATATTGAGTGATAAAAATAAATTCCGTTCGGAAATTCGTTTGGTCGTAGAACTTTTAATATGTATAAATCTAATGCAGCAAAACTTTACAGCTTCTCCAGTTAATCAACATTTAAATTACAGCCATATACGTTCTAAACAAAGCCCTTCTGGTTTAAATTAGTAAATATCAGAACCTACATAAAACGAACCCTTCATACAGATAGGTCATATATTCAAGGACATCATTTCATGTTGTTTTAGCTGGAGACGGTGTGTTAGTATTCTATTTTAAGCACAATCAAAACGGATGATGGACGATTGCGTACGGATGGGTGATGAACATCACGATGCCATTGACACCAGGTCTGGCGCAATATGTTTTGGCGCTGTGTAAAGATGACCAAGACGAGGAAACTCTTGTTAGTTATATTTTGTATATATTTGATGTTCGATGAGTTTGTTTAATCTGAAAGAGGGGACCTCAACAGTACATACCAGATTGGACCAGATGTAACAGATGTGAAAATAATATAAAGAAATGTATTGTCCGCTTATCTTCTAACAACGCATTTCAAGAACCCTGTAAGTACATATTGGATTATTATCACTCTTACAATAACAATCTTTTACACTTATTTATAATTTGATCCAATATTTAAGGATCAGTTTCATTATTTCTAAATCGTAGTTTCACCCCTCTAGCACAGCCACAACTGTCTTGGATGTTTTCTCTTGCAATAATATACCAAATATAAATGGTTTTTCACCCCAAACACACCTCAACAAGGTTACCCAGCCTAGTAAGGATGCCTCAATGCTTGCTTTTAAAATCTTCCTTGTTTTAAGTAACCCACATGTACATGTTCAATATGTGTGCGGTTACATCTGCACTGTTCAAGGTAATCACATAAACATATATTTCATCATGATGTCATTTGGTGTAAGCTGATGTTTCGGCAAGAAGATAAGGATGCATCTCCATATTAGTATCTTAAGTAACAGATTTTACAATGACCTCTTCTATTAATGTTTAACGGGTTCTGTTTTGACGACTCTGGGCACACTATATAAACATTTAATTGGACTTTTAATATATTAATGATCATATTCAGAAACGCCTACAACAAATACGTGAAACATGTACTAGGATTATCCCATCATTATGAACAATTCAGACCGGATTTGCTCTTGAGTTGTACAGTCAATGAACAGTGGATTCATTAGAAAGAGTATCCCTGATAATACAATTAGGTGACGTCATTATAATTGATTAAACATGCGAAATTACATATTATCTCAAACACAGTTATTATATATTGAACAAATATAACGAATTATTTCAACATTTATGATTCACTACTTCATCTCTACATTAAGGTGTTCCAATACTTTAACCAAAGCTATGTACCTTCTCCATTGATAACCTGCATCATGTTCAGAAAATCACTGTGCAAATTACATCACAACAACACCAGTCTTGACAAGGATTTCGCTGTATGACAGTCTTTAACATTGATTATGGTGAACATATGGAAAAAGATGACGTTGATTGACATACATGGCTTAAATGTATTGTAATAAGATCACGGGTGGTTAACACGATGACTAACATACGATATGGTTATGTCATTGACTTAAAATGTGTGTCACATGTAACAAACATGCTTTGTTTCAGCAAGGGGTCATACCAGGTTTTAAGCATCATATGCACGATTTGCTTCGTTTAACAGACTGTACTTAATATGCTTCCTGTCACAGATTATTTTCCCATGATATTACACATTTTACATTAGTGTGTCGCTTGATGTCACTTATATCAAATCTCGTTAGCATGAATTCATAACTAATGCACATAGTCATCTAACTCAGAGAAGACAGTTATTGACTTGATGACATGTTTCCACTATTACATGTAGCACAGAACCCACACCTCTCAAAAGCATGTCTCACTAAAGAGGTGCGATGTAGCCACCCACACATTGACTGGAAATCAGATAATCCCCATGCACAACTGAACTGTGATGACAGGTGCGATAGATGACGGTGAGATAATGGTGGTCAAACAGGTTCTGAGAGATACTAAAAGTTCAGGCTTGACTTGAACGTTGCCTCTGCTGTTGTGCCTCTGTAAAGTGTGTGTCATTAAGTGCAAAACAATATCAGATCCAATGGTTCAGAGCTAGTATGTTCTGTATAGTGTCATATACTAAATTCTCAAATTAACATTATTTTATCCTTGTTATTCTAACAATAATGGAATCAATTGTTCGCCACATAACCCACTTGGAATATGATCTTTGTAATTGAAAAGGGAATTTGTTCATACTCTGACTATTTACGAAGTGGTTCCTTTGGTAAACAACACTCCCTTAAAATAGTGCGTACGACACAAAAACATCGCCAAACTTGTTCAAATGAATGCCTCCAGACACTTCTATAAGATACATGTTTATTGCTTTGATGTCATGTGCATGTTTGTAACGTAAATATACTTTGAAGTAAACTATGCCTCGTAATAAACTGTGTTACTGTACTCAAAGTGACAGCAACATTGAAAGATCAAAGCTAGATTTCATAAGTTAATACGTGTTCACAAAGTTTATATGAAGATCGATCCAAACAAGTTAAATGTTCAAAGCACATTATAAAGGATACGGAGGACTATCTCGTACCCTGAAACTGGGTTAGGTGACATACACTGATATGAGAATTGGATGGTTACAAAGTCACCGTATTATTCTTCGAATTCTAAGTGCGTGACCAACCAACGGCACCTAGCTATAACCGAGGCTAATTAATGGTAAAATATAAGTAGATCTCTTATTTTCTGTTCATTTATTTCTGCAATATGTACAAACGACTGCTAATATTCTCTAGACTTGCGCTAGACGGTGATATAACCCTATTTAAAAAGTATAAGACTTAGAATATTTACTTTAGATGGGTCTGTAAAAAATAGTTTGTTTGCACATTTTGATTTCAAAAGAAACCCGCATAACATCCGGTTTTTTATATTGAAATGATATGATCAGCTAGGTATTGAAATCTAACTTAGCAAATGTTAAGAGAAAAAACAACATTTGTAGTTTAATTTTTGACAAGAAAAATAAAATGAAATAGAATTGTTATGAAAAATATTGTTTATAGATCTAACACATTTAGGATGTGATACATCTTTGTGTTGAATGTCCATCGGAATCAAAAGGACAGTTTTGAAGAAAATATCTTACTGTTTAGTTTCTTAGAGGACAGTGTAACCTTTATGTCCTTACTTTAAATGTTTGCATATTTATTCCATGAATTATAAGAACAAAGTAAACATTTTATGTAATTTTATGTGTATAATGAATGTGCAACGCAGGTTTTATTTGCCATTATCATTGACCATATGTGTTTCTGGCATTGATTGGAATGTATGTTGATGGCTTGAATCGATAATATGATTGTTTGAAGTGATGTTGATTGCTAGAATCAATGTTGATGCCTGCATTGGTGTAAACATTGGAAAATTCAAGTCGCTTCTGTTCGACGAGTTAACATTTGCGAGAAGACGCTTTTAGAAATTATGTTTTTGTCCCCCGCCGCAACGCGGAACGGGGGACTATGTATTCAGCGGAGTCCGTACGTCACATTTCTTGTTTACGCGTTATCTTATGCAGCGTTGCATCCAAAGTCTTCAAATTTCATGTCTGCCTACATTGTGGGAAGACGCAGACACCGGTCACTTTTGGTGACCTTGGCCTTATTTTTAAGGTCAGCACGACACTTTGACCACTTTTTGAACTCTTGTTTACTCGATATCTCATGAAGCGTTGCATCCAAAGTCTTCAAATTTTGTGTCTGCCTGCATTGTGGTAAGACGCAGACACCAGTCACTTTTGGTGACCTTGGTCTTATTTTCAAGGTCACCACGACACTTTGACCACTTTTTGAGCTCGTGTTATCGCAATTTATTATGACCGGTTGGACCCAATGTTTTCAAATTAGGTGTCAGCCTACAATGGGCGAAGACGCAGGCACCAGTCGATGTTGGTGATCTTTACCTTTTTCAAGGTCACCGCGACACTTTGACCACTTTTCAAACTCTTGCTTACGCGAAATATCATGACCGGTTGGACCAAATGTTTTCGAATTTGGTGTCAGTCTACATTGGAAGATGACGCAGACGCCAGTCGATTTTGTGACCTTGACCTTATTTTCAAGGTTACCTCTACACTTTGACCACTTTTTGAACTCTTGTTAACGCGATGTCTCATGAGGTGTTGCATCCAAAGTCTTCAAATTTTGTGTCAGCCTACATTTGGGGATGACACACACACACCAGTACATTTTGGTGACCTTGAACTTATTTTCAAGGTCACCACAACACTTTGACCACTTTTAGAACTCTTATTAACACGATATATATATCATGAACCCAAGCACCTAAATTCTTAAAATATGCTGATCATCATGGCACTTTTTACCAGTAATGTCTTTAAAGTAGCTCCAATGATGTGTCTAACTAACTCAATGTCACCGGCGGGGGACATTGGCATGTTAGTGGCAAACACTTGTATAGTTTGTTTCTCGAGTATTTCTCGGGTCCATGGGGCGCAATTGCTATGTATTGCTTGACCTACCATAAATTTACTGGTGGTGTTAACTGGAAAACGTTTTAAACATAACTTCTGATGCGTCATCATAATATCATTGAAAGATCAATTGAGATTTTGTATTTCACATTGTACACTTAATAATTGAAGAGATGATTTAACACATGCAATACCATTGCCTCTAAACATTTAGGGAGTCAAAGTGTCTGCATCGAGCTACTAACATAATTTTATTTATAGAAATGATTAATATTAATTGAGTAATATACACATTCTCTAATTTAAGTAGAGGAACAGCTGATTTAATGACAGGAGAACCTAATACCATATTTAGAGGTATTGAATATATTGATTGCTTATGAGCCTCTAACCCATCCCATTACCGACATTGTTACTTGAGGTACTTTATAACTGGCCATCAATGTTGATTTCGACGCTTTTCATAACCCAGACTTTTTAAAACATCTTTGTATTGCCCAAACCAAATAGTTCAAGCAGGAAATTCAAATTGTCGCTATATCCCTTATAATTGTTCTATTATTTCAACAATGGTGACGTGAATTCATCACCCTAAATTTCTTCTGATTCTTCTTTTATTCTTATTATCTTCGTTCGTACCTAATATGAGGCTAAATAGCATATGGACTACATCATTCATGTAATATCAACTTAACTTTTGGCCCGTGATGAAATGAACTTGACATTTGACATCTCCACTTGGCATAATTTATAAACCTGTCTGTGTGACTAGCTAAATTAACGTCACAATATAAATCATATTATCTATTGGTAACATGGAAACATACGTCACTTTTTGGACTTAGTTTTATTGTGTTCAATCCGGACAAGTTTTCTCGGAAACTATTAAACCTAGGTGAATGAAATTTTGCTTGTGAGTACTCATGACCATACTCTTTATCGAGTTCGAAAACCAATATTATTTGTTATGGAGTTATGGCCCTTGAATCCGCAATTGAAATTGGTACCAAAATCGCTGTGATCCTCCAATGGGGACACGTTTTCTCGGCAACTATTACATCTAGCTGAATGAAATTTAACATGAAGGTAGTCCAGATGATACTCGTCATCGAGTTCAAAGTCCAGTTCCGAAATATTATTTTTACGGAGTTATGGTCCTTGCATCTGTAATTGAAATTGGTACAAAATTTCGCTGTGATGCTCTAATGGGAACAATTAAGTTACCTGAAAAATATTACATCTGGGTGAATGAAATTTTGTAATAACAAAGCCAGTTCCCCACAATATTTTAGACAATATTATGATGCTTGATTCTGTTTTTTAAACACTGTACCCTTGACATCTATGATGCTCAATGGACGGATAGTGGATGGAGGGGTATGTGAGCCATGCACACTTTTTAGCTCATCAGGCCTGAAAGGCCCGATGGGCTTATGGCATGGCATGGTGTCCGGCGTCCGTCCATCCATCCGTCCGTCCATCCGTAAACTTTTCGCTTTTTCGACTTCTTCTCCAGAACCAATAACTCCACAGAGCTGAAATTTTATGTGCAGACTCCTTGGCCAATGGGGATCCTAAATTCACATCCTTAAAAACCTATTTTCATCTTCTTCTCCAGTTCCAAAAGGTCTAGAGAGCTGAAAAGTTGTGTGCAGTATCCTTGGCCCATGGGGATTCGAAATTGTAGATCTCATGACCTCGTGACCCCAAATGGGGTCACTGGGGTCACATCCTTAAAAACCTATTTTCATCTTCTTCTCCAGTTCCAAAAGGTCTAGAGAGCTGAAAAGTTGTGTGCAGACTCCTTGGCCAATGGGGATCCTAAATTGAAGATTTCGTGACCCCATGACCCCAAATTGGGTCACAGGGGTCACATCCTTAAAAACCTATTTTCATCTTCTTCTCCAGTTCCAAAAGGTCTAGAGAGCTGAAAAGTTGTGTGCAGACTCCTTGGCCCATGGGGATTCTAAATTGTAGATTTTGTGACCCCGTGACCCCAAATGGGGTCACAGGGGTCACATGCTTAAAAATCTATTTTCATCTTCTTCCCCAGTTCCAAAAGGTCTAGAGAGCTGAAAAGTTGTGTGCATACTCCTTGGCCAATGGGGATTCTAAATTGTAGATTTTGTGACCCTGTGACCCCAATCTAGGTCACGGGTCATGACCCAAAAACCTATTTTCATCTTTATCTCAAGTATGTTTAGCTCTAGAAAGGTGAAATGTTGTGTAGAGACTCTTTGGTCAAAGGTTATTCTTAATTGTAGGATTGGTGACCCTGTGACTTCAAATACGGGTCACAGGGGTACGTCATGATCTAAAAACCTATTTTTTGCTTGTTATCAATGTATTACTTGAGATAACTTAGATATTCAACCTTAGATAATAAATCAATGAAATCCTGATGAGCTACAGAGCCCATGGCTCTATTTTTTCTTGTTGCATCAGTTATAAAACGTCATTCCCTGAAGGTTCATCAGTATACACTGATGGATGTTGGCTAAATATGTACTATTAAAGGTACATCCCAATTTTATTTGTCTTTAATACGTTCCGTACTGTTTATATTACAAATAAATTAACTCAGCTTTCATATTCATCACCAATCGCCAAATATATCATAATTACTAGTTTCCAGTTAAAATCGAGTAACATCTTTATGTATGTGTAAAAACCGAAACTGCACATCCCATTTACATGCACAGTAGTTATATGGCCTATTAAAAATGATCATACCTAATTTGTCATTGGACAAAAACACAATTTCTAAAATTGTCTTTTCGCAAATTTGTCTGTTGTAAATAAGATTCTAAAATTACGTTTGACTCATTGGCGCGCGTCAATCGCGATACATTGTCCGGTTTTCGATCAGAAATCACTACTTTTACCTTCATATCGTCAAATGATAATTTTCGGTAACAGTCGGTACTCCTCGATAAAGTAACACATTTTATAACATTTGGAATATGTGACCCCTAACAACACAATGGATGTAGCTTTAATAATGTCGAAAATATGTTTGCTTTGGCTATCTCTATATTTAACTACAGTGTCATACGAAGTGCTCCTCATTTAAACCTTTTAAACACTCCATTCATGATGTCCGTGCATCAAAAAATGAAATGAACATCGTCCGTGCACACTGATAGACGATAGGCAGTTGGACATGGGATGAATAGCTAGTTACAAACAGTATATGTAAACAAGCTTATAAGCGTTTTATATACAATTGTTCATTTTTATTTCATATATATTCAAGGTAGAGGTGATGTAGCTTCTGAAGTAAAAACGAAACGAACCCGTTGGTTACTTGCTTGGAATTTCTGATTGACAACTAAGAATGCATTCTCTTCCCACAGAAGTTACACCCTTTAAATTTCCGATCCTAACCTCTGTTCTTTATCGCTTGAAATCGAGAGCAGAAGCAAAATCCCCAAGCAGATGATAGTACTTGTACCTTGTACTGTATCTCTGCTTCTCAACCAATGAAAACTCATCTTTCAGCTACCATGTCGACCGAGTGACTTAAAAGATCAATACATGAGTCTGAGGGTCTTGCTTATTAGCGTATGTCCTTCGAATATGTCTGATGTAAATAACACACATTAAGCAAGTATTTGTCTCTGGTTTGGTATTCTTTATTAAAAAGCATTTTATGATCAAATCAAATACCATGTTTCAATGAAAACGCTTTTAACGAGAAAGTGTTTATCTTAAGTTTATTTTATCATTATGACTTGTCATTGGCAAATGTGACTCAAATTAAATTGCAACCAATCAGGACACTCCCTTTTTTGCCCTCGATTTCAAGGGAAAAACAACAGAGCTTAAGATCGGGAATCTGAAGGGAGTACCCTCTTGGGATAGAGGAAGCTAAGAATGTATACGAAGAGATTTGCACGTGAATTTTGCCCAGTGTACACGTGAATTTGAAACAATCGAGTTGAGTTCACTCAAGCATTACAACATAACTATTTCAAAACATTCATATCAAGTAACTTTTTCGTATTTACATTAATAAAAATAAAAATTATTTGATCCACTCAGTCTGCGGTCATTATTTCAACCATATATATGTTTAAGTGCGACTCAAATGAATCACCTGTTTGTCTTTCTTTCTGTCTGGTACTGCATTCAACTTCATTGTAAGAATGCACCCATTGTCAATTGTCCACAGATGCTTTTAGTGGAGTCCTCAAAATGTATAACCGAACTAGTTAACCTCTGCACTATTCCACTTAAACGTACAAAATATCTCTTAAGGACTTAGATGTGTTTACCGTTTTGGTGGAAAAAAACCTATATTGATCAGTAAAAATACCTAAGTATCTAAAACACACGACTCATTAGGCCTGCCTGATCAGACATAAGTGATATATGATCAGTCTCGCCATAAAACCAACTTGGGAAAATGCATTAATTTGGCGTTGTCTGCTGAAAGCAAATTACACACTTAAAGCTGCTGTAGTTACAACCACGGGGGGTTACAGAGAAATAGCTCTGATCTAATAAGTACAGCGATTTAGAGGAGGTAAGGTGAGTTGAGTTGAGGGTTTAACACCGCATTCAAGAGAATTTCACCAATATCACGGATGCTATGCATTATGGTGAAACCTGCGAGCAACGGCTGGAACTAGCGAACCATGGGTGGTACTGCACTGAAATTCAGTGTAGCATTGCACCAAAACCTAACTTTATGTAGAACAGTTCTCTACTGCAGACACATTTGCCTTGCCCTGACCGATTTAGAGGTAGATGGTGGGATTGAAAGCTGATTTTTATAGCTCCATCTTATTTCCTGTAGTACTTGCTTATGCTATATATTAGAGGAATATTTAATTTCTGTGAAAGGGGCGATTTAGGACAAAAAATAACAATTTACAACAATTCTTATACATCAAAATAATAAGTTTAATTTATACTAAGACTGGATTATAAAGAACAATCTGTTGTTATAAACATTCCTGGATATGATATAGCTACATTCTATTTGAGAATACGTATCGAGAATTGATCCATCAATTTCAATACCATACGATGCACACTATTCAGTTCATACAACTTTGTTATGGATGAATATTATATTTGTTGTGACTCCATATATCAGCTTAGCTACAGTGATTTTGATATTTACCAGGTGTTGTAAAACATGCATAATTTCGTATTGATATTTAAAAATAATGGTGTTTCTATATAATTCCGAGTATGTTTTATATCTAAAGAAATATAAATTGACAATTTTAAGAATTAAGCTTGAGGAGTTATTGATTTGATATTCAGATGTTTATGAAAGCAATATGAGAAGAAGTCCCATAATGCAATTTAATGACATGGAGTGAAAGCAGGACGCGTACAGTGATAATCGTATTTAAGAACATAGTCTTTTATTGGCATCCTGTCAATTGAAAGCCATGCGTGGGATTAAGGAAACTTTTATTCACATCATGTCATGTTGAAGTATCAAATTACAGCTACAGTATTGTGAAATGTTCAAAGAAATGGCCAATTACTTCCACGTTTACAAATACCATTATTCTCCGACAACATACCCGCACCTGGTTCACCAAACATCCAAGTGGTGAATGTTCAAGAGCTGTGTACATTTTATGAGAAACGTAGATCACGTTATAGCATATCGTATCAAATGGTCTCCATGAAATAGGCAATGTCATATATTGAGTGATAAAAATAAATTCCGTTCGGAAATTCGTTTGGTCGTAGAACTTTTAATATGTATAAATCTAATGCAGCAAAACTTTACAGCTTCTCCAGTTAATCAACATTTAAATTACAGCCATATAAGTTCTAAACAAAGCCCTTCTGGTTTAAATTAGTAAATATCAGAACCTACATAAAAGGAACCCTTCATACAGATAGGTCATATATTCAAGGACATCATTTCATGTTGTTTTAGCTGGAGACGGTGTGTTAGTATTCTATTTTAAGCACAATCAAAACGGATAATGGACGATTGCGTACGGATGGGTGATGAACATCACGATGCCATTGACACCAGGTCTGGCGCAATATGTTTTGGCGCTGTGTAAAGATGATCAAGACGAGGACACTCTTGTTAGTTATATTTTGTATATATTTGATGTTCGATGAGTTTGTTAAATCTGAAAGAGGGGACCTCAACAGTACATACCAGATTGGACCAGATGTAACATATGTGAAAATAATATAAAGAAATATATTGTCCGCTTATCCACTGACAACGCATTTCAAGAACCCTGTAAGTACATATTGGATTATTATCACTCTAACAATAACAATCTTTTACACTTATTTATAATTTGATCCAATATTTAAGGATCAGTGTCATTATTTCTAGTTTCACCCCTCTAGCACAGCCACAACTGTCTTGGATGTTTTCTCTTGCAAAAATATACCAAATATAAATGGGTTTTTTTCACCCCAAACACATCTCAACAAGGTTACCCAGCCTAGTAAGGATGCCTCCATGCTTGCTTTTTAAATCTTCCTTGTTTTAAGTAACCCACATGTACATGTTCAATATGTGTGCGGTTACATCTGCACTGTTCAAGGTAATCACATAAACATATATTTCATCATGATGTCATTTGGTGTAAGCTGATGTTTCGGCAAGAAGATAAGGATGCATCTCCATATTAGTATCTTAAGTAACAGATTTTACAATGACCTCTTCTATTTATGTTTGACGGCTTCTGTTTTGACGACTCTGGGCACACTATATAAACATTTAATTGGACTTTTAATATATGAATGATCATATTCAGAAACGCCTACAACAAATACGTGAAACATGTACTAGGATTATCCCATCATTATTAACAATTCAGACCGGATTTGCTCTTGAGTTGTACAGTCAATGAACAGTGGATTCATTAGAAAGAATATCCCTGATAATACAATTAGGTGACGTCATTATAATTGATTAAACATGCGAAATTACATATTATCTGCAACACAGTAATTATATATTGAACAAATATAACGAATTATTTCAACATCTATGATTCACTACTTCATCTCTACATTAAGGTGTTCCAATACTTTAACCAAAGCTAAGTACCATCTCAATTGATAACCTGCATCATGTTCAGAAAATCACAGTGCAAATTACAGTCACAACACCAGTCTTGGCAAGGATTTAGCTGTATGGCAGTCTTTAACATTGTTTATGGAGAACATATGGAAAAAGATGACGTTGATTGACATACATGGCTTAAATGTATTGTAATAAGATCACGGGTGGTTAATACGATGACTAACAGACGATATGGCTATCTCATTGACTTAATGTGTGTCACATGTAAAATAACATGGTTTGTTTCAGCAAGGGGTCATACCAGATTTTATTCATCATATGCACGATTTGCTACGCTTAACAGACTATGTTTCCTGTCACAGATTATTTTCACATGATATTACACATTTTACATGTTTGTGTCCCCTGATGTCACTTACATCAATACTCGTTAACATGAATTCATAACTAATGCACATAGTCATCTAACTCAGAGAAGACAGTTATAGACTTGATGACATGTTTCCACTATTACATGTAGCACAGAACCCAAACCTCTCAAAAGCATGTCTCACTAAAGAGGTGCGATGTGGCTACCCACGCATTGACTGGAAATCAGATAACCCCCATGCACAACTGAACTGTGATGACAGGTGCGATAGATGACGGTGAGATAACGGTGGTCAAATAGGTTCTGAGAGATACTAAAAGTTCAGGCTTGACTTGAACGTTGCCTCTGCTGTTGTGCCTCTATCAAGTGGGTCATTAAGTGCAAAACAATATCAGATCCAATGGTTCAGAGCTAGTATGTTCTGTATAGTGTCATATACTAAATTCTCAAATTAACATGCGCCTTTCTTTCAATGAATCGGTCATGCTGTAAGTTTAGGTATTACACTCAACAGAGGAATTGCACTTACTGTCCCGATCATGGCATACATGTACATGTATGTCGAAAACATAATGTCTTCAGCAAAGCTTTTGGGGGACAAAATAAGGGTATGATGATTAGCTTGGATTGAAAGTTGGAGCTGATATCAGTATATTTCTTTCAGCAGGGACTGGTGATACATTCTATTTTATCCTTGTTATGCTAACAATAATGGAATCGATTGTTCGCCACATAACCCACTTGGAATATGATCTTTGTAATTGAAAAGGGAATTTGTTCATACTCTGACTATTTACGAAGTGGTTCCTTTGGTGAACAACACTCCCTTAAAATAGTGCGTACGACACAAAAACATCGCCAAACTTGTTCAAATGAATGCCTCCAGACACTTCTATAAGATACATGTTTATTGCTTTGATGTCATGTGCATGTTTGTAACGTGAGAAAACTTTGAAGTAAACTATGCCTCGTAATAAACTGTGTTAATGTACTCATAGTGACAGCAACATTGAAAGATCAAAGCTAGATTTCATAAGTTAATACGGGTTCACAAAGTTTATATGAAGATCGATCCAAACAAGTTAAATGTTCAAAGCACATTATAAAGGATACGGAGGACTATCTCGTACCCTGAAACTGGGTTAGGTGACATATACGAGAATTGGATGGTTACAAAGTCACCGTATGTTTTTCGAATTCTAAGTGCGTGACCAACCAACGGCACGTAGCCATAACCGAGGCTAATTAATGGTAAAATTTAAGTAGATCTCTTATTTTCTGTTCATTTATTTCTGCAATATGTACAAACAACTGCTAATATTATCTAGACTTGCGCTAGACGGTGATATAACCCTATTTAAAAAGTATAAGACTTAGAATATTTACTAAAGATGGGTCTGTAAAAAATAATTTGTTTTCACATTTTGATTTCAAAAGAAACCCGCATAACATCCGTTTTTTTATTGACATGATATGATCAGCTAGGTATTGAAATCTAACTTAGCAAATGTTTTGAGAAAAAACAACATTTGTAGTTTAATTTTTGACAAGAAAAATAAAATGAAATAGAATTGTTACAGATCTAACACATTTAGGATGTGATACATCTTTGTGTTGAATGTCCATCGGAATCAAAAGGACAGTTTTGAAGAAAATGTCTTACCGTTTAGTTTCTTAGAGGACAGTGTAACCTTTATGTCCTTACTTTAAATGTTTGCATATTTATTCTATGAATTATAAGAACAAAGTAAACATTTTATGTAATTTTATGTGTATAATGAATGTGCAACGCAGGTTTTATTTGCCATAATCATTGACCATATGTGTTCCTGAAATTGATTGGAATGTATGTTGATGGCTTGAATCGATAATATGATTGTTTGAAGTGATGTTGATTGCTAGAATCAATGTTGATGCGTGCATTGGTGTAAACATTGGAAAATTCAAGTCGTTTCTGTTCGACGAGTTAACATTTACGAGAAGACACTTTTAGAAATTGTGTTTTATACTTTGTTTCTCGAGTATTTCTCGGGTCCAAGGGGTGCAATTGCTATTTATTGCTTGACCTACCATTAAGTTACTGGTGGTGTAAAAATGGAAAACTTTTTAAACATAACTTCTGATGCGTCATCATAATCCTATTGAAAGATCAATTGAGATTTGGTATTTCACATTGTACACTTAATAATTGAAGAGATGATTTAACACATGCAATACCATTGCCTCTAAACATTTAGGGAGTCAAAGTGTCTGCATCGAGCTACTAACATAATTTTATTTATAGAGATGATTAATATTAATTGAGTAATATACACATTCCCTAATTTAAGTAGAGGAACAGCCGATTTAATGACAGGAGAACCTTATACCATATTAAGAGGTATTGAATATATTGATTGCTTATGAGCCTCTAACCCATCCCATTACCGACATTGTTACTTGAGGTACTTTATAACTGGCCATCAATGTTTATTTCTACGCTTTTCATAACCCAGACTTTTTTTTAACCAAATAGTTCAAGCAAGAAATTCAAATTGTCGCTATATCCCTTATAATTGTTCTATTATTTCAACAATGATGACGTGAATTCATCACCCTAAATTTATTCTGGTTCTTCTTTTATTCTTATTATCTTCGTTCGTTCCTAATATGAGGCTGAGTTGCATATGGACTACATCACTCATGTAATATCAACTTAACTCTTGGCCCGTGATGAAATGAACTTGACATTTGACATCTCCACTTAGCATCCTTTATAAACCTGTCTGTGTGACTAGCTAAATTAACGTCACAATATAAATCATATTATCTATTGGTAACATGGAAACATACGTCACTTTTTGGACTTAGTTTTATTGTGTTCAATCCGGACAAGTTTTCTCGGAAACTATTAAACCTAGGTGAATGAAATTTTGCTTGTGAGTACTCATGACCATACTCTTTATCGAGTTCGAAAACCATATTTTTTTTATGGAGTTATGGCCCTTGAATCCGCAATTGAAATTGGTACCAAAATCGCTGTGATCCTCCAATGGGGACAAGTTTTCTCGGCAACTATAACATCTAGCTGAATGAAATTTAACATGAAGGTAGTCCAGATGATACTCTTCATCGAGTTCAAAGTCCAGTTCCGAAATATTATTTTTACGGAGTTATGGTCCTTGCATCTATAATTGAAATTGGTACAAATTTTCGCTGTGATGCTCTAATGGGAACAATTAAGTTACCTGAAAAATATTACATCTGGGTGAATGAAATTTTGTAATAACAAAGCCAGTTCCCCAAAATATTTTAGACAATATTATGATGCTTGATTCTGTTTTTTAAACACTGTACCCTTGACATATATGATGCTCAATGGACGGATAGTGGATGGTGGGGTATGTGAGCCATGCTCACTTTTTTCTTGTTGCATCAGTTATAAAACGTTATTCCCTGAAGGTTCATCAGTATACACTAATGGATGTTGGCTAAATATGTACTATGAAAGGTACATCCCAATTTTATTTGTCTTTAATACGTTCCAACTCACCATGTGTACTGTTTATATTACAAATAAATTCACTCAGCTTTCATATTCATCACCAATCGCCAAATATATCATAATTACTAGTTTCCAGTTAAAATCGAGTAACATCTTTATGTATGTGTAAAAACCGAAACTGCACGTCCAATTTACATGCACAGTAGTTATATGGCCTATTAAAAATGATCACACCTAATTTGTCATTGGACAAAAACACAATTTCAAGTGTCTTCTGGCAAATTTGTCTGTTGTAAATAAGATTCTAAAATTACGTTTGACTCATTGGCGCGCGTCAATCGCGATACATTGTCCGGTTTTGATCAGAAATCACTACTTTTACCTTCATATAGTCAAATGATAATTTTCGGTAACAGTCGGTACTCCTCGATAAAGTAACACATTTTATAACATTTGGAATATGTGACCCCTAACAACACAATGGATGTACCTTTAATAACATCTATCTATCTCTATATTTAACTACAGTGTCATACGAAGTGCTCCTCATTTAAACCTTTTGCGGCTCATTATATGTCATATCAGCTACCTGTACGTCTCTTATATCTGCATATTGTATCCTGCTCAATCTAAATGGCATGTACTTTTCGATGGTCTGATTCTGTCAAATATAGGTTATCGTAAATGTTCCTCGAGGTTAACTACATTGAACATTCAAAGCTATATCTTAGGCACCTGTCTTCTACAAAAATATATGTCCTTCTTAGATTAAATGTTAGTAAATTACATGTAGTAAGTAATGCTTCAAACATGAAAGCTCATCCTTCAATATGTTCCTCAAACTACCACGTCTGGATAAAGCTATCTGTTCCAAAAGTCAAACTTTTAAGAATGAAAAATATCATTTTCGGAAAACAAATTTAATAGAGAATATCGTTGTAAAGTAAAAGTGTCAAAATGTAAAGCACTATACTAATGTTGTCCGTAAATTGTTCATGTAAATTTGTTGGTCTGAAACGCACACATTAAAATCCTTATTTTGAAAATGTATTTGTGATTAACAATAGTGTATGTAGCATTTAGCATTTAGTTATTTGTTAAAGATCAAACAATCCCCCTTGGTTTTGTTTGAGAAAGGCCTCGGCATTTTCCTGAGGCAGATGGCTTTCTGTCTACACCAAAACCATGGGGAGGTTTTGATCTAATATATGAACTAATATATGTTTAAGATGTGGTTAAATAGTTTTTAAATCCTCACGGAATCAATGGCGTTTATGTCGTGGCGCAGCCCGTCTGTCCGTCCGTCCGTCCCGAAAACAGTACTTGTGTTCTGAAATCAACTCCTCCCATAGTTTTCGGTCAATCTTTCTGAAATTTTAGACATGCTTTGGATAAACATCAGTGATACGCAGGCGCTTTTTGGGGACCGATCGGATTATTTTTTTCAGAGTTATGGCCCTTGACTTGGAGCGCTCGGCTTTCCAATTTCAGACTGACAGTACCTGTGTTCTGAAATAAACTCCTCTGACATTTTTTGTTATCAATCTTTCTGAAACTTTACACATGCTTTAAATATATACATCGGTGATACGCATGCGGATAATATTGTCAGAGTTATGGCCCTTGACTTGGAGCCCTCAGCCTTCCGATTTCAAACTGACAGTACCTGTGTTCTGAAATCAACTCCTCCCATTCACATGAAGTGCAAGCGGTACTGTATAACACAGAATTCAGAAGGAAATATCCGGTCGGAAATTACAAATGTGTACACATAATAATAGCTCTAAAGCATCACGTTGTACGTGTAAGTGTGTACGGTTATATAACACCTTTGTAAATTGCACATTATGAAATCTACAAGGACCCTATAGTCCTGTATACCCTTTCCAAACATCAGGGAACTACTAGTAGATCCTTTGTACTCATATAACAAGGGTTTTACATTTCCGTTCATCCATTCTCAACACCTTGCAATTGCAGCTGGTAATTTACTGTGCATTGCACGGTGACAGTTTGCAAGTTACATAGCTCCTAATCACATCTCTCAGAAAGTCTCAAGATCCTTAATCTGGCTTAAAAACGTGTTCAAATGTTGTAACTAAACGGTTTATTTTCTGATTAAATGACATAAGTGCATTTTAACACGGTTTCCTTTCACAATTTCAAGTTTCTGTTCACTTTTTGAAGTTGGAAGATTGATATTGATGCCTACATTTGCAGTGCATCAGTATTGAAAATTTATTATTCAAATAACTGAATAAACAATGATTGCAGTTTGGATACACATTCGGAATTATTGTGAGTTTAATCTGTTTACAAAACATGTCTTGCTGATTTTGATAGACATTAAAAGTTAAAGGTGACCAGCTGTGATCATCAGACAACTTGCAATGAACTTTGTAAGTTTGATGATATTGCTGAAATTGTGTTCTTGTCTTTATTTGATTTTTTATTTGGAATCTTTGTTTTGAATCAATATATAATGGTTATAATAGTTTTGAGTTAATGTGTACATTGACATGTAAATAAAAGTCATTTCATTAGTTTCAAATTCGAAATTTGTTGTTACCCTGAAGCAAGAACTTTAACGGCAATTCATCATCATTTAAATGTAAAACCTTAATCGCAAAGTCTTCAACTTCATCAACAGTTTCAATATCCTCAACGTTTTATTTTATCAATAACGAGCTCAGAATTTAATCATTGTATTTAATCAAAACAACAATCTGTAAGTTAGGGAATCTATCATGAACAGCACGTGTTTCAACATGAAGGCGTTTTGTTCACAGCATATCAAACTTATTCATTGCATGTGACGAAAAGATTTCATCTATCACCAACTCAATTTGAAAAGAGGCATAACATGTAATCGTCTATTTTATCATTTCAAGGTTTAAAATGTTGCAGTGACATGTTTAACATGGTTTACACAAATCAAATAAATTAACGTAAAGTTAAAAAAATCGCATGTTTTGGGTAATAACATTGATGTCATCAATGCATATTAAAAGTGACAGACAGCTATCAACATTTTCTAATTACATTAAATATGTGTTCAATAGCTACACTGTATACGTATCTATACATAAATGTTGTTCAATGTATCAAAACACAGGTATCTCACATATGAAGAAATGCAGGTTTACGCACAACTTCCCTACGCACGCCATAGCTTTTGCAAGTCTCTATTATTGGCTAAATTAAACCTTGCCGTTTTTCCCGTCCAAAGATTCACAAATTCACTACTTTTAACGTTTGAACAAGTGTGATGCTAATGATATCGAGAAAAACCTAATCACACATGCATGTATAATGTCTAAATAAGGGACATGAGAATTACTAAAAATAGTGACTTGGTGCTCACACAAGATGTTTGTTAGTATGTTATGTGTCATTCATTGTAACATTAACATAAGAGGGTCTATAAACAAACATTTTCCAAGTTATATATCGGTATGTTTTTTCTCAGAAGCCGTGAAAAACCTGACGTTTATCGAGGGGAAATGTCCGTGTGGTAAGCTGTTGATGCGGTCAGATAGTTGCCTTACTCTGAGGTAGTGTTTTCGAACCCCGCGAGGGACTCGGAAAATTTGTACTATTGAAGGTAGTGTTTTCCCAAATGTAACAATGTTATATTTGTTCACTTTCTAAATGGCATGTATTTCTAATGCATTCAGCCCGGGGAGCTGCGTCAAGTTATGTCTATTAGAGGTACATGTATAATGAATGTAAAAATTAGCTTAACTATCGATTGTTGGACCTCGATTTTTGTCCAGGCGAAATGGTCGTGTGGTTAACTGTTGGTGTGTGTGTGGTGGTGTGGGTTCGAATTCCGCAATGGACTCGGCTCGAAGAAGTACAAGAATTTGCACTATTGAAGATAGTGTTATCCCAAATGTAACAATGTTATATGTTTGCATATATATTATTGCATGTATTTCTAAACATCGTATTGTAAATATGACGAACTTATTTCCACCAGTGTATCAGTCCTCGCGATGTTGTTGATGTATCTTCTAGATAATTTGATATTCTCAAAATGACAAGGATACTTGCATCTTAATCATCGAATTCCAATCAGCTGCAGCCGAGTGATCATGATTGATATATGGTCGACTGTATTGCAAGATCAACCAGACACTGAATCCCCCGCTAATTGATATTCTTATCAAAAAATTCATCTGAGAGAATCGTTTATAGTTTAGGCAAATCTAATCATAATTGTATTAGGAAGTCGGATGTATAACATTTAATCATCTCTGTATAAATAACAATAAATCGATGAAGAGGCATGCTGGTGTGACACGTGTTAATGTCATATAAATATTGCAAGATGAAATTATCACTTTACATAATACACATTATCTAAAATACCTCCTTCCAGTACCGGAAGATTGAAGTTCATTCAGCAGTATAACGTAATCAGTTCACTGTTTCCATTTGTAGCAATGGTTTCATTATTTACAAACCACTTCATGATTGTGGTGGATATGGTTCGAATCATATTATTAGGTAAAGTCTTTGAGAAGTGTGTATGTCAATCTCTCCATAAAGATGTAATTCCTTAGAATCATCCTTAATCTGTAAGGCAATGCAAATCTCGTTAATACTGGTGTTGAATTCCAGATATCATGTCTGAATCTATACATAATTGTTTAAGAATCAACTGTCAATATTAAGTTGTTTTTTAAACATTATGTTGAATCAGAATAGTTTGTCCTATGGTTAAATCGTATATTGAATTTATGGATTATAGAAGTATAACACCCTGACTTAAGATACATTTCAGAGTGCTATTGGTTGGTGGTAGCCATGATATGACGTTATTCAAAGGACGGATAACTCTCAACTCCTGACTATAGTGGTTTTGCCATAACGAACATAACACATTATAGAATAGTTCGATAATATTTAACGTCGCAATTTTACTTACAGATGCTGTGACAGGGATGATACTCCTCCGTTCCGTTCCTTATTAGAACAACACAAATATATTTTAAAACACAATAAATCGTATGAATTACAAGTTGGTAATAAATAAGATACATAACTCATTCCCCTTTCAAGGCTCGATACAGAGCAAAATTATTTCACTCGGGACATAAACTTGATATGAAAGGGAAGCTCGTTTGATATCCTATAATATCAAATGTGACACGTTATAATTATTTCGAAATTGATATGAACCATAGCAATATAAAATATAGTTAATTTTTCTTTTAATTTAACTTTGGTAGAAAACGAATTTACCTGTACTTAAAAGTGTCTGTTAAGATGACATACCACTTGATATAACTTTAGAAAACCGTTTGACATTTCTGATGAGGAAAGTTAAAACTGTAACGACTAAATGGTATATCGCCCAGCTGAACCCCGGAATAATACTTATATCAAAACAATTAACAAATCAATTATTATGTCCTCACTACTTAAAGTGCGAGAGATAAAGAACATTTCTGTCAATCAACGAAAGGGTTTTCTCAAATAAATTAATCTGTAATGGTCTCTTAAAAATCACGTCTCACAAAAGAAATTATGTAGTTTTGTCGTATACTGTCATTCATTTGATTTTTATAGATTGTTTGGTTAAACACTTTTCACTCAGACTAACACATATAACATCCTGTACATCCAGGGTCAAAGGAAATGATACCATACAAAACACGAAATAAACTATTTCAATCCAAGACACGACTATAAAATATTTACATCATGTCTTCAGCTGCGAACTAAAGAAAATTTGAAATTTCTAATCATTATCTGTTCATTTTGCTTAAGATATCGTCATTTTCGAATCCTCTTAACTAGATGATATACATGACGTCCTACAGTAATCATGGGTCAACAAATGTAAGTCGCTGAAGGTACATTATGCCAACAACATCTAACATTAACATAATTCTCATTCTTCATTAAATGTTACCTTAAAGGGGCAGTAGCACGTTTTTTGCAAAATTTATTTTTTCAAATTTCCCATTTATAATGATAGTTAATGTCATTTAAATTAACTCTAGAGGGCATACCATCGTATTATACAAACAAATTATCCAAAGTGGTAAGAAACGGTGTTGCGTATAAAGCAGAAATTGCATGGCGGCCATTTTATTGTGAACACAATTTATTATTTTGTATTTAAAAAACGATTCCGATTGCTTTACCAAATTATGTACACTCATTTTTAGCTTTATTTTCCGAAGAGAGTAGGGTGTTTTACTATTGGTGAAATTATTTTTTAAATACATTTCATCAACTTATTTGAGCGAAAAAACGTGCTACTGCCCCTTTAAATACTTTACATTATGTCCAGAAATCTCTGTTGAAATAGTAATTTCAGCACACATGTGTTTTTCAACAGATACAAATATGAAGTGACATTTTTATCACCTTTATATTTTGATGATTAATCTTGTGGTAGAATGTTTATTCTAAAGTAAACCAAAATGGTTTTATTGTATCAATGTATCAGATGCGTTTATATAATGCTTTCAAATCCACATGTCACTTTTCATTATGTTATAAAACCATGCTATTAGTGCAGTCAAGGAAACCCAAGGAGACGAATCAGCATTATATGCGATATTCATGTACAGGTCAAAGAATTAACAGCTTGAAAAGAACTCTTGCGTAAATTGCTAGCATTATAACATGAGTATAAGAGACACCAAATGTATCATTTCTATAGGTTTGGTAAAATGGTTAATAATTGCCATATTTTGATAAGCTAGGGTATATGCATCAATAGCAAAAATAATATTAAAATGTGATATATTCCTTGCTAGGTTCATACATGTAAGATGGTTCAGGTAAAACAATTTGACAATGAAAAATGAAATTCATGACACATAATTAATTTAGGGATTTACTTCTGTCACACCTTCTTTATTTGCTTCATTTTTATTAATCCAACATTAGTCCTAATTAGTATACGAAACTAACAACATATCCTCCGATTCGGTGAATAGCAATGGATGTAAAACCCGGAGTAAATATCTAAACTGTATACAATGTGACACTTTTCATGTGTTTCACAATTAAGTGTGATACATTAATACCAGAAGCTCACGTTTCTGCATTACTTGAGTCTTCGACGATCATTATCATACGCTGTTAGAAATAAAGAGGATTCATCAGGTCATTTCTAGTCAATCTCAAACTCAAGACTAAGCAATTACAAGAGACACATTTCACAATTCTCATCTTCCTTGCTCCAGGATACAGCGTCGGTCATTTATCTGTCGACTGCTCTCGTAACGTGTTTACTTGATATCAGGTATCTTATTATAGACTGCTACACATGTTCAGATAGAGATACAGTTCAATACCTCAGAATCAGTATTACAATTCTTATTATGATGTTTTAAATGGATGCAACAAAGAACAATAATGAGAAAACGTTTTCACCATAACCTGATTATTCGGATTGTACATGTATGTTTGGGCTCATTCTCCACTAAACGCGCATTTAACAGAAAACCATGTCTCCTTGGGATATCTTTTAAATTTCTACTCTAAAATGTACCTTACTATGTGGCAGTGTCAGTACACATTTAAAATAAGTTATAGAAACCAACATATTTTTATTCAGGCTTCTCAAAGTGTCAAATCTACACAAATATGCATGTCTCCAATCGATAGGCAGTTACAATTATATTTGTCTAATTGAAAATTATGCATTATTAATTCTAAAATTTTAGATTCTAAAGATGTCTCGATAACACTATAATACATTCAATATGAGTCCATTACTTTAGAATATCAGTATTTTTCCAAAAATCTCAGATATAGATGTCTCCAAAAAGACAGACAGATACATTACCAAAATTCATATTAGATTATGAAATCAAATCCTAAGGTGTATATACAATTAATTACGATGTCATCTCAACCAAAATTAGATAAACAACAACATATAACAAACACACAAACACACAAGTCTCATAAAATTTTAGTTTTGGACAGACTACTCATTATTGGAGTACGCGAAAATGTCAACATATACGTTACATATTCCATTGTGAACTTATTCTGCTTACAATCAACAAGTCTTATACTAGTAAATAACTGGAGGGCGACACCATTCTTCTGCCTTTAAGTGGTTCTCCAACCCATCCAAATACATCCAGCAGATACGTAACCAACACATACGTTACAAATACGTTACAATTTTTTTACCAATGTGTACAAGAATTGTCTGACTGCACGTGGAGCCCACAGGCGACCTGTTGAATGTCAATATGTTCACGAAAGAAGCACTTCCGGTACCAAGGAGGGGCGTATGAAAGAGAATACCACCAAACTGAATCGAATAAATATTGTTTCATAAACAGTGTGAATGTTGTAAAATACGCTATTTGGTTTTTCTATAATATGTTAATTTTTCATACAAAGGTTATTTCCAAATTATGATCTAGAAAGCATAGTGCAGTGGTTAATTAATTGCGTTAATTGGTTAATTACGACAGGACTTGATGTATATATGGTAACGTATCTATTGCTCATTTTCTATCAGAGTTGACTAACTTTCAACATCCTGTAATGGTTTATTCTTACATTCAATATATCATACAACATTTATCTCTGATTTATGATTTTAAAAAGCTAAGTACATTGATAAATTACGAAATGACTGTGAGAGTTTTTCGAGGTAACGTTTCTGTTGCTTACTTGATGTAGTACATATTGTATCCGAGTATACTAACGTTTCATTAGTTTAGCATTATATAATGTTAATAGCCTACATGTTAGTTCATGATTTTGGGTTAAATTATGTTTATATTGAACATATTGAACTAGATTCGTGGCATATGAATGACAGAAACGTTACTATTTGTCTCTTGATGAAAAACAGCGATCTTCAGGTTAAGTTGTTATACTGGCGTCTTTCTGTTCTTTGATGATGTTGTCCACAGGAAAATGCATCCCATGGATAACTATGCATTCCTGTGTTCGATTCCATACGTTTATGAAGAAAAGATATGTTTGTATGTTATATCCGTTTGAAAAAATAAGTATTTCCTATTTACATAAACTCTCTTTGATATATTTCAAAACAAGACATCTTCAGACCTTACATGTGTTTTGTATGTCAAGGATGTTAACAATACTATGTAGTGTATTTGATCACCTGAAATGATGGAGATACGATGAAACAACGCTTCTGTCAGAAAGGGATATTAGTTGATTTCATGTTTTGCTGCAATTTGACCTTATATATCCTTTCTTATAGCCAACATCGCAATGTTATTTCTTGTGACCAAGGAACTATTCTACAAAGTGAATACTGTTTAGCCTCATATCCATCACTGTTGAAGCACCACGAGGTTATGTCTTATCCCATCCCCAGTGAACTCACTAAATATAAATGCTGTGCAACTAACAATAGACTTCTTGTGAAATCCACTAAATATAATCTGTTCAACTAACAATAGACTTCTAGTGAAATTTGCTAAAGATGCTACTCTTGCTGGATTACATATAATATGCGTTGAGACATTATATTGCAGTGACGTATCCAACATTTTCGAACAAATAAATTTTTCCTCTCGTAACCTGTCTCCACTTGGGAAATCTCGGTGTTAAACTCTCTTATTATCCCAAAACTTAACCACTTATTTTCATCACTACCAGGTCCGAAAGACAGTGCAATCGAACTATTTGAACGCAAATGTTTCAAATCCATATCGGGCAATACACCAGACAAAATTAAAAGAAGTCAAATCACCTGCCAAGTGAAAGATGGCGGTTTAAACGCACCAAAAATAAAACAAATCATACTATCTCAAAAGTTGTCTGTAATCGGTCGTTTCTACAAACAAAGTTCTAAATGGTGCGAACTATTTTCAGCAAACTTACCAAAACTTGGCTCTGGATGCATATTTGAATATAATTGTCCAAACTTGAGAGATATTTTGATCCCAACGATCCGTAACAAATTTTATAGCGACCTCCTATGTGCTTGGTGGGACCTCACAACCGCCCACAATGAATCCAATTGTGAACCAAGTAACATAGCAACTGAAAGTATTTGGTACAATGATAATGTCACTATTGGTAAAAAGTCTATTATCACCAGTGGAGCAAACGGGGGATTCATTACGTTAACGACCTATTGAACGACGACGCAAATTTGTTGTCCTTTGAAATGTTTGAAAACAAATTTAACGTGAATGCAACTTTTCTAACATATGGAGGAATTGTAAGCGCCATCAAAACATACTGCACCTCAATGTCTATAAAAATCGAGAAGAAGCAGAATCCAATATTACCTTCTACCCTGAACAAGATACTTAAAGGCAACAGCCAAACCTACTACAGAACATTAATTACTAAATATAACATTACTAACCAGCATGCTTGTAAATGGAATCAGATAGTTGAAAGCAACCTAGAACCAGAGATGTGGAGATTCTACAACCATCTACCTTTCAGATGTACTCACGATACACAATTACAATGGTTCAAATATACATTGCTACAGCACATATTATCGACTTACAGGAGATTACTTAAAATGCAACTTACAGACTCGGATATGTGTAGTTTTTGTTCTAATCACATAGAATCAATCGCCCATGTGTTTTATGATTGTAGCAAAGTAAAAACGCTTTGGCAAAAACTGGAACTATTGTTATCAGAAAAGATCCATGTAAGACTTTCATTAACAAAACAACATGTTCGGCTTGGTTTTCACCAACGAAATAATGACCCAATCAACATTATTATAATTCTCTGCAAAAACACAGATTTTCTCAAAAAGTATCAAACTTCAAGTTCAAGATCTATAATATTATCTGTTGACCAAAGCTGCAGCTCTAATTGGTCCAGGAATAGATAGATTCTACAAGTTCTGGTCATCTTGTCATTTACTGTTTGTTATTTGAATTGTTTACTGTATACAATATCATTGATGTAACCGTCTCATGTCTGAAATGCAACAAAATAAAAAAAAATATTTAAAAAAAAATTGTTTTTAACCACGAAACTATTTTGAATCATTTATTTCCTTTTCAAGAGAAGTGACATCAACAATATTCTTGTGTTTGAGATCAAACTGCAAACTCCTCTGACTGTACTTGAAAAATACCTCAGGTTCCCTATCGTCGCCTCTCTGCAATTATTTAACATGGCTCACTAATTCTGTTTTCGTTCTTTCTGACGCTTGCTTCTTTTCAAAGGAATGTGAGATACAACTAAATGGAGCGTACATGTAAGTATGTATACAAACTTCACCTCAATCTGTTTGCACTGATTCGATGAATTATTCAAAATATTATACAGTTCCCCTTGATGATCTGAAGCACCTTGTTTCCTTCAGTATCGTAGTTAATCAGTCATCACCCACAAGCTGGTGAGCAAATCAATTATTCACGCGTTATCATCCAGCAGATAAATCAAACGGCACTGGCACAATCAAGCAAAATCGGTATAGTAATTTTTTATTGATTTAAACACCGGGAGTTAAATCATCAAATAAATTCTCACTTTAATTTGTATTTCACTTCACATTCCAGATTTGTGCAACATCCAGTGAATATGCTTGGACAAGCCATTCTGCTACAAAGGAATAGATTATCATAAGCAAGTTGTCAAAACTTCAATGTTTCAATTTACAGTAGTCTCCTGGAATTGACAAGATGGACAAGTAGATAGTACATAACGAGAGAGTGTTGAACATATTCCAACAATAAACTTACTTTTTAAAATATTGATTTTGAATATTGTCAACATTCAATACTCACGAATTGTGTGATCAATGCATTACTATGAAAGTTGTGTCTCTAACATTGATCTAGACAAGCATAAAATTTAAACCATGTGCAACAATACTGCGCAATAATACGAATCAGCTGAACTCGATGCAGTTGTTTAAGTAAACATATAAAGTCCCGTTTTCCTTTACACTGCTGTTCGCTTCCCCCACAATGAAACGGTCACCTCATATAGCCTGTCAATAACATTGTCTGAAATCAAGACGTTAGATTCCACTCGAAGACTAAACTCTCGCCCACTTGGCGTAATACCCCCATCACACCAAACCCGTTCTCACTACGTTCTTGTTTTTTTGGAAAACGGGCTTGAACTGTGCTCGAACTGTGCACAAACGGAGTGGACGTAATGGCAACTGTTTACAAACTTTATGGACGGGCTCGAACTGGGTAAGAACGGAATGGTGCTCCAGAACGTTGAACATGTCCAACGTTCTCCCCGTTCTAAATTTGGACGGAGTAGGAACGTAGTAAAAACGGGATTGCCGTACTAAGAAAGGAATTGCCGTATTGCGAACCTATTAAGGACGAGTAAGAACGTTGTGCAGTCGGGACGCGATTGCAATACGTTTGTGCACAGTTTCCACCCAGTCCATGACGTCCTCCGTCAGATCGAACTCGACCGCAGTACGACCATAGTCAGTTGCTCTAACGTCCAAATATGTGTAAATAAATTAAATTGTTTCGATTGAGTTCTTAGTACGTTCCTACACAGTTATAAAAGTTCGCATTAGGTTGTCATTGTGTTCTACTCGTTGTTAGTACGTTTGCGAAATCTCTACACAGTTCTTACGACGTTGGCAGTACGATGCGAATGAACTGGTATAAATACAGGCGTGTTAATACGTTTATCACTTTGGTGATATTAATGACCAGAGAACCATGAACAGAGTTACTGCTCTCAGTATGTTGAATGTAGGGTTTCAACAGTTTTTGATGGAAGCAGAAGATTCCGAAGGTGCAGGGGATACTGCTCTCTCGGGAACAGAAGACTCGGTCGCTATGACTTCTACAGGGGTTGAAGATACTGTATTTGGTTTTCTTTGAACCATCTTCTTCTGAATACACTTCTTCTTCCTGGGAGGCATGATGTTTTCACCTTGAAGTTCAGAACGGCAATGAGAACGGACAAGAACTTTCTGGGTATTTATAAAAAACGAGGCAGGACGTGACGAGCACGCACTGAGAACGGAATGAGGACGGAGTGAAAACGGAGAGAACTGTCTTAAAACGAGTTAGAACGGTATTGTGCGTATTAAGAACGAGATAGGTCTAGTCAAGAACGACTTAGGACGGAATTGGACTGGCTGAGAACGTTGTGAAATCGAGGTGAACGGTCAATATTATACAATCTAAACGTGGTACCAACTGTCTGAGAACGGCGTAAAGACTAGATGGACGTTCTGAGAACTGTTTGTGAAGGTACTGGGGTCGTTGTTTGATATACAGGAAACAAAAGTTGCTCGTTTCTATCCCGTTCGAGGCCGTTCTACAATATTTTTTGGACGGAGTAGAACGTAGTGAGAACTACCTTGGTGTGACTCAGGCATTAACAGAGACTTTCATACAGCTGTCTTTTCTGATATTATAAACACGCAAGTTTCTCATTATGAACTTCATATGTGCATGTCTTGGAGAAGGCAATTTTAAAACTAATTTTTCATGACGACTAAACACACTTATGGCTTCTCACATAGACGTCTTTGCTCCTGAAATCGGAGTAACTTTTGATAAAACACGGTAGATTAAACAAAAAATGGGATACTTTATCAAGACTTAATTCGAGCCATATATTGTTGTTCTATTTAATGATATAGGGAGGGTTCTTTCGGAGTTCATTACGTGAAGTGAAACGAAACGGTGTATTTTCACCAAGTTTATCATTTTGTAATAACAAAACATATATTGCTGGAATATGCAACAAACATTTGCAAATTATTAATTTTTATATTGAACAACAATGTTTAGAAATGCTTCATTAATCGATGTGCGTCATTCTTTGTCAAATTGCCAAATATTAGGATCGAGAAAATATATATTATCTTCAGTAATTTATTCCCCATGAATAGTACAATATCATCATCATTTATTAATACCATATTTTCTCTCCACACAAAAATACCCCGAAAGAACCACCAGGAGATGCTTTCATGAAGATCATGTTACCATATTCACAGTGTAAAAAGTAGCGCCTCTCATCCGTCATACGATTCGTGATAGAAAAATTGAAAATGGGTTTGACGCGTCAATACTTAGGCCCGTTTCTTTTTAAATGCTTCAAGTCTTTACATCCAAAAGGTCAATAATCTCACCTCTACACTTCATCTCAACAGAAACGAGTGACAATTTCAATGTCCGATGTTTTCTGAATAATTACAGTTATTTACCCCTTTCTTTTGTTGAAACCTAGAATAAAAAGACCTAAGGCGTGGGTTTAAAACTGACGCTGGCGGAAACCAGAAACCAATTCTTCTGTTTTAGACTTAGATCTTCAAGACATCCGACTTGACTGTCAAATCCATGTCTGATCAAGAATGTACTGATACTGTTCTGTCAAAATTCCATCTAATATGAAACTAATACTGTACTAATAAAACCGCAAAAATGTCGAAGTTGCACTATAAATCCAGATAGCAAGAAAACCATGTGACTTAGAAGTCGCCATCATTTACTTTTTTTGCACGCATTATTATTGCCCATCATTTGAAAAAGGTTTCAAGTATTTGTCAATTTAGAAAAATTGGCCCATGTTAAAATCGATAGCCTTATGTTCTGTCATTTTTTCAGCCTTAATCGTGACAAGACATTTACGTTCGCGATTGATTTTATTATTGATTCCTAAAGACACTAAATAGTTCAAGTAGCCTTGAAAATCTCATGCAAATGTGAGTCTGGATTTTGGATTTAATTATACTTGTGACGTCATCCTATTATTTTCTCATTCCAGTAATGGACAGTTTTAACTCGAAATATCATTTTGTAAAAAGTGTTGAAGTAAAATTTTAAAATAAGCAGTAGTTTGAATCTAATCATTTTAAAATACTCATCGGCCAATGGTGATTTTTAATTGTAGATTGTCTTCTTGGGTCGTGCTCTTATACCTATTTGTCATCTTCTTCTGTAGTACTGAGAAGCCTAAAATGAATATTTAAAATGAAATTGTGCAGAGTGTGTACATTTTCTTTGTACAGAATGTCCTGCCACGTTACGACAAAAACCTCAGCCAGGAACAAACTTAAAGACGCTTGACGCAGAGTAAGAGCATTCATTTGCAGATTACGATCAGGTATGTTGTCTCGAGCATCGCGTGCCGACGACAAGAACAAGTCTCTCAAGTTACAGTTGAGATGGACATGCAGATAAAACTTGTAGCCTGGTACAAATCGGCATTTTAAAAGACAAGCATAAATTTTGAGAAAACGGAGCTCAAGCTATTGAATTTGGAATCGTTAAGCAGATAATGGTGGTATTATTAAATAATTTTATAATCATAACTGTTGTGTCTTTTAACAGATGAAGTCCTCCTACTACACATCTGCATCAAGTAGCAACCTTCAGCGGCATAAGAGGGGGAGGTATGAGAGTAGCTGTAGCTTCTGTTGCGACCGTTGCGATCGCGACTACCCTCGATGGTCCGAAGGGTCAATCATCAAGCCTCCCAAACCGCCCAAATCTTATAACTGAACTTGACAGAGTCCGGCCATCCACTTCTATGGCTTCCTCGCCTTCTCCGCTTGCTGTGGTGTGCCACAGACTCCCGTTTCGGAGATCACTGGCTGGGACAACGTGGAAGATCTATAGCTTCTGCTAGAGGAAGGGGAGATTCCTCCTTCCCCTGGGTACGTTTCCTCTTCAGCATGTTCATCAGCATCCCCGCCTTCAAGATTAACTGCGCTGAGACGGAAAGGCCGAGGGAGAGCGAAGTTGAATAGAAGAATATGATCAGGATCAAGAAACTACAATTACAAGTACTATTGCTTCGTTCGTCAAGGGAAGTGACCTATCACATTTAATTAAAATAGAACCATGGGCTCTGTAGCTCATCAGGCTTTATATACGTTAACTAATTCAACTTTTCAGGTGTCTAGACCTTTGGAATTGGAGAAGAAGATGAAAATTGGTTTTTAAGGTTGTGACCCCAATTGAGGTCACGGGGTCATCACATCTACAATTTACAATCCCCATTGACCAAGGAGTCTGCACACAACTTTTCAGCTCTCTAGACCTTTTAGAACTGGATAAAAAGATGAAAATAGGTTTTGGGGGTTGTGACCCCTGTGACCCCATTCGAGGTCACAGGGTCATGAAATCTACAATTTAGAATCCCCATTAGCCAAGGAGTCTGCACAGAAAAGTTCAGCTCCCTAGACCAAGTGGTTCTGGAGAAGAAGATGAAAATTGGTTTTTAAGGTTGTGACCCCTGTGACCCCAATTGAGGTCACGGGGTCACCAAATCTACAATTTACAATCCCCATTGACCAAGGAGTCTGCACACAACTTTTCAGCTCTCTAGGCCTTTTGGAACTTGATAAGAAGATGAATATAGGTTTTTTGGGTTGTGACCCCTGTGACCCCATTTGAGGTGACGGGGTCATGAAATCTACAATTTAGAATCCTCATTAGCCAAGGAGTCTGCACACAACTTTTCAGCTCTATAGACCTTTTGGAACTGGAGAAGAAGATGAAAATTGGTTTTTGAGGTTGTGACCCCTGTCACCCCATTTGAGGTCACGGAGTCACCAAATCTACAACTTTGAATCCCCATTAGCCAAGGAGTCTGCAAAACAAGTTTTCAGCTCTCAAGACCTTTTGGAACTGGAGAAGAAGATGAAAATAGGTTTTTGGGGTTGTGACCCCTGTGACCCCATTCGAGGTCACAGGGTCATGAAATCTACAATTTAGAATCCCCATTAGCCAAGGAGTCTGCACAGAAAATTTCAGCTCCCTAGACCAAGTGGTTCTGGAGGAGAAGATGAAAATGCGAAAAGTTTACAGAAGGACGGACGGACGGACGGACGGACGGACGCCGGACACCATGCCATGCCATAAGCCCATCGGGCCTTTCAGGCCAGATGAGCTAAACACTACCTGGAGTGTTATGGTCTAGGAACGTAGGTCGTAGTGCTTGTTTTACAATTTTCTTTTCTAAAGTAATATGTATCTCATAATGATGTATCCGTAATTGTAAATCAATTGTGTAAATTAATTGATCATTCTATCATTTTGCCATACATGTACTTTTGTGTTCCGCTATTTTAGGTGAAACCTATGACGTCAGGTTTGTATAGCACATGACTGGCTTAAACTATAAAAAAAAAACGCTCAAAATTAAATTAAAATTGTTTTGATAGGTAGGTAGGGGTTAGGATGTGTAATTGTAGGTTTAAGTTGTTGTAATATTCGTTGATCCATTCAGTTGAAGAATTCCTGAACTAAGATTGTTTCTGGGTGTGTTCCGGCAATTTCCATATACTCTGGTCAAATGATCTATCAGTTCCTTTGTGAAATCCCATTTTTATTAGTTATTTGTAGATCGAGGTTTAACGCCGCTTTCAAGACTATTTCACTTATATCGCGGCTGCTAGTATTATGGCAGGGAGAAAGCCCGCAACGCCATGTGGCTATGCATTGCGGTGAAACCTGCGAGCATCGGCTGGAACTAGCGAAACATGGGTGGTACTGCACTGAAATTCAGTGTAGCATTGCATCCAAACCTGACTGCGTGCAGAAAAGTTCTCTACTGCAGACAAAGTTGCCGTGCCCCTGGCGGAATTCGAACCCCGGACCTCTTGATCCGAAGCCGAACGTTTGTAGATCGATTATTCATGTTGTGTCCATGATTTGTTAGGGGCCACGCCCCCTTGTATGAACCAGCTGATAGGTAAACCATTTCAGGGTTACGGGTCAATACTTCCGGGTCACATATGTGATGTTTACGTTATTTACTTCCGGGTTTGGGTATAACCAGCTCCATGAGTTCTATTGAAGAGTTATTTAGTGAATATTAGCTGTAGTGGTTTTATTAATTGATTCTATTAGATGCATTATTTGTGAGGTAACTTTAGTCAATGATCATGAGGTATACCAAGTATTCAAAGAAAGTCAAGGACTCCCAGTACAGTCAAAGTCCAATCAAAACCTTTCTGGCATAGATCGCATCTACCTTGTTATTTCCTGAATCAAATCTATTAATTGAATTCTCTTTGTTGTGTCCTCTATTTACATTGTTGTTTACTGTTTGCATGGTTTTGACTCTGAGTGCTACTGAACTTTGTGATATACTGAAGATTGCAACATTATTATCTTAAAATTTCAACTTATATTCTTAAAATATCAACTTAACCTAAAATGCTCAAATTTTAACTTTTTTCTTCAAATTTCAAAATAAAAAAAGTAAAAACAAATTACCTTAATACGCCACCGTTCTAACGTCATGGTGAGAACAGTAGTGTTTTAGACAAAAGAAAACATTCCCTCAGATAAGTTTTCAGCACTGGTTCAATCAATGGTTGTTAAAGTTTGAATGGTGACAATGTGGAAGAAACGGAAAATGCCCTTGAAAACGATTGAAATTTTATCGGATTAATCATTGATAAAACTGTCATTGTGACTGTTAAGGAACGACTGATTACTTTTATTTGCATCGACAATGGTTCATAATGGTATTCTTGGGAAACTATAGGGTTCATGGCGGCACATACGAATTATTACAGACAAATACGAGAGATGATGTCTGAATTGAACAAAACCTGTAACAGACTTTTGTCAGAGGAAACAAAGCGTTTCGACTGGAGTGGTGTTGGTGCCAAAACTTCGGGATTCAAACTGTCCATTTTAGTGCACGTACATTACATAGCACACAGGGTAGCATTGGCCTCTCAACACCGTGCACGCCTCTCAAAGTGTGTAGCAGAATATTGTACCAGCCAAATAATGTTTAAGGATCAATCATCCATCCCCCTGTAAACACTGCACAGTTGCTGCAATTTCTGCAACAAGAGCGGTTCGGTATTACCCAAGACTCTCTGAGGAATCTTGTTGCATCTATGAGACGACGGTGCCTCGCCTGCATTGGGGACACACGCAGTACTGGAGAACTCCAGCAAATGACCCTTATCACGATTGAAGGTTCATTGTGTCTATCCGCCGCTTGTGTTGTTCTGTAATCATGTGATTTTGTTTTTGCAACGAATTGACCAGAAGCACCAATAAAACTTGTTTTTATCTTATCATATATGTGTTGTCTTTATAAAACAAAACGTAGGCGTTCCTTGGTTTCTGCTGAGAATTTTATATCATTATGTCTTTCTGACAAGGGATCCAATTTATCAATATGACGTTTCTAGCATTTAGCAATAGATTAAACAAACTATTTTTCCGACTAAGGCTATTATTCCATCAATAAAGACAATAATTATTTCCTAGTGAGGCTATCATTTCATCTTTAAAGACAAGAAAAGTAACCTTTGACATTTAAAAATATATATCTTCTGATAGAGTAAGACCAACGTATTAGTTACACGGTGTTTTGACAGGGTGTTCGAGACTGTTAGATCCTTGTATATTTCGTATTTTCCTGAGGTGCAGATCTATTATATGTATATTTTCTTCTTTTTTTTACATATGTATATTTCACTTATTTCCGACCAGGTACATAGGCTATATAGCTATTTCCGTTTGTGATAAAACAAACTAAAAAAAACTACGAACATGATGAAACAGCGAAAACGCTGTATAGAGTTTACCGATCTATATCAAGGGAGATAACTCTGCGACTAAAAATAATCAATTTAAGTTTATTATTACATGAAAAATAATAAAGACATTTGTTTTTATTGAATTAGTTAATTGACAAAAACAAAATTTTAAAAATGTATATAGTTGAAATCACCGTTATAGTAAATTTCGATCTAATTTCCGAGTTGAGCAACCGTTTAACTTCCGCATTTCATCTAAGGTAAAGGTCATCCATACGACCCGTTTACTGTCACATGACCTGTCTTCAAGAGTCCTACGGATGGTACACCCTGGCAAATCCGCCTACACTGTATGCATTGACCAATGACCAATCAGAATTCAACAAATTCATCTGAAGGATAATAATAAGTAATATTTTATTTTGTCTGTCTTTTTCCTCTTGTATACGTAGAGAATTAAATAGTAGACATTGAAAATCATCTGCTGAAAGCGTCACTAATCTAATTCAGGTGAAATTTTGAAATGTTTTGACATGCATGGTAATTAAATGGGTATTACTTGTAACTACTTAATATCAGGTTTGAGGAATGAATTAAATGTTAGATAGTACCGACTAAGTTCAGGTGATACAGAATTCAATGCAAACGCTTAATCTTAATTCATTCAGATATTATAAAGACCGTCATTCCAAGGTCACCATGACACTTTGCCAAAGTCTTGTCAGCGGGATCTCTGAAGTGACTGTTACTTGATTCTCTTCAAATCTTACACACAACCTCTGCAGATGAAGAGTTGACAAGATTTCGGTTAACTTGACATTATTCTCAACCTGCAAATTAGTCTCATCAGTTATCAGTTTTGAGAAGGTAAATACAGTGGTAACCTTGTAGTAAATGTGTTCAGAAATGTAATATCATTACTTTTTCATTGAACAACAGACACATTTAAATTCGCATTGAATATCATGTTCAGCATCTAGTTTGTAAGCTCCAGATTCGTTTTAGAGCTCTTTTTATTGATTGAGGAGTATTTTGTAGCCATTGGTAACACTTATTTACCGTTTAGTGAGAGCAATTTAAAGCACCCTCCCACACATCATTTTCCAACTGTTAACATGCAAGGATACACTGCATATATTCAACTCCTTAATGATAAATGTTATGTTCGCGTTGGTCGTGTTCCTAGGCATCTAATTTTTCAATATTTTTCTGCCTCGCCGATTGCCGAAGTCTCATGTTACTCCTGTAGGCTAAGACGTATTCATTATTCTTGCATGATATGTCACATTAAGATGTTTATGCACTGGAACAGCCAAACGCTAAGCAGATTATTATACCCATGCAACGAAGTAGTCGGGGGTATACATGCACAGCGGTCAGCGTGTCCGTCAGTCTGTTACATTTTGTTCCACTCATTACTCAGACACTAATTGTTCAAATATTACAAAACTTGATATATATATTCACAATCAGCTTTTTGTACCCTCTTTGAGACTCAAAAAGTCTTGTTTGACATATTTTTGATATTTGATATTTGAGAATTGCTCAAATCGTAATCACTTAGTAATGATATACCTGAACATATGACCAGTAGGATACTTTCAGGTTCGTTTTACAGCATGGGCCGCATGATGACGCACGCGGCTGAGTCTCTTATTCTGTCTGATATAACATTGTAGAAACTACTAATGATTACATTTCTTCTTTATTTATTTCTTAAACTAAACTATTACCCTCATGACGATGATTCCCAAGCCGAAGTTTTTTAGGCTTATTTTGAGAGTTACTTTTATCTAACATCAACATTCCTACACCTGTTACTTTTCGCATAAAATAATACATTGGGCGGAGATGAAGAAACTTACCTCAATCGCTCCTACCTGGATTATGGATTCATTCTCTATGGATCCATCAGCCCCTCTTAAATCAAAATGCTATATAGTATCCACCACCAGGGTCTCGGGCTTTCTTCAGGCTTTGTCTTTGGTCCTTCCGGTAAACACGTGTTGAAAGTCTTTGTGTTGAACCTGATGAGTCATCTCTTGCAGAACGGCGCATCAAGCTAGCACTTCAAAATGACATTTAAATTAAATCGAACCCTTATAATCCTACGTATAACAGCGTATTCAAGTCATTTTACCAGCAGTTTAATAACTCAACTTTTCGGCTAATATGGCTTCAACAACAAGTTGAAGATTCTGAATACCACCTCACAACAATAGAAGAAAATTGTTTCTCGGCCACTCCACCATGGCAGTTGGTTGATCCTTCTTTAACCTTTCATAAAAATCGGACACTGATAAATCATTTTTTTCAGCAGGTGATTTATCAACTCTGTGGGGTTTTATTGAGAGAGTTTAAACAAATGTCACCCATGGGTCCAGAGTTGCAGCAACATATTCACTGCTGAAGCGAAAGCCACCCATTAGAACCTGCGGCACATAACACATTCAACTCCTCGTAATAATGGTATCATTTCTTCTGACTATTGTTCATGCTTGCATGCAATTTTATCACTTACTACACTTGTCGCGGTATGATGCTGCCTCCCTGTATTCGGGTATAAGAGACCATATATAGCACACCTGAATCACCAACGAAATCCGCTTTAAACCACAAACATATGTCTCTTACTAAAGTGCTATACCGATTCTAAACCCGCGATTTAATATTCCATTAAAGAGCGTTCGAGATCCCAATCAACAACAAACCAAACTTCACAATATTCAAACTCATTTACGTAAATATCAACTATAGTGTCTGCGTATTATCACAACAGGGCTGGTACCAAATTTGAAGAAGATTTGAAGAGGCGCAGCGGTTCATGAAATATTGAGATACAACAACATTTAACAACATTTAATAACTGGTCAAAGACTCGTAGTCAAATCAACTGGTGTCTGCGTATTCTCCAAATGAACACTGGTACAACATTTGAAGACCAGGTGCGGCGCTTCATGAGATATCGCGAGAAGAGAAGGGACGAACTTCCGGAGCTGAATACTACAATGTATGCTTCGCGCGGGCGGAGACAAAAAAGAAAGTTAATAATTTTTAAATTTCTCATTTATATCGGTATTTTCAAAGGACTCTCACTGAGTTCTACCATTCTCAACTTTGGTTGCTATACTCAGATATTCCATCCTTTTGCGTGTTCTCAATTGCCCTTACCAACATTTAAAAATATGTGAGGAGCAGATAAATTTGTAGGAAATAAAATTATTTGGATGTTCGTGCAGCATACTTCACAATAAGGTAAGGAAACTGGCAAATAGTAATTATGTTTTCTTACATCTACACCCACACACAAATGTTTATTACATGTCGGTAGGCGTGTATGCACATCTTGTGATTAATTTTAGCTCAAGATAAACACAACATATGTGTATATACTGACTCACAACGCTTATATATATTATCTCTGACGCTTTATTAGGTCGGAATATTGAAGTTTATTTTCTCACCCCATGTCATCTCTAAGTTTCCGTAAGGTACTGTATGATACCTCGAATGCTTGCATAGTCTCTTAACCAAGTACATATTTACAATCTGTGACGTTTATTAGCACGAATTTACATAGTAATTCATGACCCTGAAGTACCAACGCATGCTGTAACTGAACCAGTTTTTAAGCTAAAAGTAAATCACCGAGCCGTTCTATTTATATGAAGTTAGATATCTACATCCAGGAAATGTATCAATTTCTTGTTTTCTCTTCAGTATGATTTAGCAAGGTTCATTAAAATACTATATAGAATATATTTCTCTAATTTTCACTTGTCAGTTAATAACTTGTTAATCGAATGTGGAAGACACAACAATATTGTTGTAAATGAAATGTATTTCAATTGTAATTTTTAAAAGGTGAGTTTCACTTTGTTTCAATTTTTCCTTTTTATGTCAACGTTAGACATATAGAAAATATATGAAGCAATATTACTGGAATAAGTTGTCACTGATAAACTTAATCCATTTATATATTTAACAGAATGTTAAATGGTAATCAGCAACCAAAATGCATACCCATGCTCCTGTACGAGGTACTCCTGTATATTTTAAATAAGAAATACAGAATCACAAATGACAAATAATTACTAACGCCATATTTGACGGATATAGGATTTTTACCTCATGATTAATATTAGCTTGAAACGCATTCATTACGTGTTTGTTATTAAACTGTTTTAATACATAATTATAAGCTCTGAAAATAGTCATCCGCAATATAGTTTTACCATATTTCAATGAGGAACATAACATCTTAGACCCTTTAATGTTGCAAATATGGTGGTGTTGTCCATACCTTTCTTAGTAGTTCCTTTGAAACAGGAAGTAAATGTTTAAAACAAATACAGCATTAAAGCTTTACCTGTTTTCCACTATGCTATATAAATACTACAAACCAACATTTCTTCAATATCGGCCTCCATCCCCTCACAGTGTTGGGAAATTTCTCTATTACACTTGGAATATTAAAAATCAACTTTCAATCAGTCAGGCTTGACGACTTCATATTTTGGAAAAAATATATGATCAATGAACACAGCTGTAGCACATTCTGAAACACGGGGGTAATCCGAAACTATTGTCCCCCTTATATTTATACTACGAAAAAGGAACAACTCAGATTGAAACGAGCACTGTGATAATTGGGATTTCAACGATGGATAACTTTGATTTTCAGATAAGAACAATTTTAAACGTGCCAATTCACTGAATAAGTTCGTACTGAATTTTCGGAAAGTCATTTCATATTTTCCATGTTTTATTCAAACGATACGACAGTCACGCAAGCATCTATCTATAAGTCGATAATGAGCAACCATTCAACACGCCAATATTACATTCGATTGTCAACTTACTTTTTGAGTGCCAGTAGTTCAATGACTGACAATCTATAGCTATTCATCACTGAAAACGTGAAGCATGTACATGTATCATATTTGATAAAATGCATATATTTCAATGCATAACTTCTAAACATCTCAAGCTATGCAGGGAGATTGAGACCAGTTCATATTCGTGGACTTAAAGAGATCCATTCTGCCTTTCGCTAAAAATCCAAAACACGCCCTAAATATGCCCCATAATCAATGGAATAGGTATGCTTCAATTAAGCAAAGTTTGAACAAACATTCGACCGTTTTTAAGGATATATATCCATTCTGTATACTAGTAATATGTGTACATATTCTATTGCATATAGCTGAAATCTTGAAATGGCAGTCTCAGTAATTGATTGCTAAAATTCAGAATATAATTCAACATGTTAAATAATAAGGGGAAGTTGAATATAAACTTATATTTTTGTTTTGATTTATAATGTATGTAAATTGTTATCATAGTATACTGGTATATCACACACGAAACTTAAATGACGCAACAATTGAACAAATACTTGTTTTCTTATTTAGTAATCGAGGCTTTTAACCTTAGAATGACCACAATGTAGTGTCCATTTTCCAACGCGCTTATTAAATAAGGTGATTAACACATCCTTTTCATAACATGCTCAAACCTTATCAAAATGCCTCCAGCCATACCGTTTTTAAGGCTTCACTTGTTTTGTCTCCAGCGACCATTAACGACTGCTGTTTGTGATGAAGAGGATCTATGAAATTCTTTCCAGTCACTGCGAAGGTAAGCGAAGGTAATTATACGAGACAAATTACACACACCTTATCTTCACAGCTTCAGGATGCATTATCTATTATATTATGTCTCATTATCTATAGTCTGTCTCGTCACTCATAACTCCTCTATATCATGTATCCGCACTCTATGGTACCGCCCACACCACAATCTAAAAAATCAATATATTAATACCGGACACGATTAAATACGTCAGACACAGTAGTTTAATTATTTAGTCATGATATTTCCCATAACCGTATCACATCAAATCTTATCAACTTGGACTTTCGGTACCACATATCATCTGTCAATTAAACCGTTTCCTCTCATGCTATATAATTTAACATAAAGTAAGACTGGCAACAGCGACTCGAATCATTATGTTCTTTTCATTGTCTTATTCAACGTTAGTGAGTATAATATTAATTCATAATGACAAGAGCTACATAAGCATGTGTATGAAATATGTCAATAACATAGCATCAATAGACTTCTAAGTCCCAAGATATATAAGAAATGCGATATTGTAAGTGGTAGTTTACTGTCTAGCCTGCCGGTCTCTCACGCCAAAAGCCCGGGTTCGAATCCCGGGGAGTAAAAATATATACACCATGTCTCGTGCCCCACTCCCGTACACTGCAAACGGTTCCTTATTGAAATACATAAGTGGATACCTAGAGCCACCTAACATTTGTCAGCCAGAATACTTACGGGAGTGAATTTCTTAAAACAAATGTAAAACCTCACTAATAATGTGCACTTATTGTATTTACACATGAAAATAGTGCTCGCCTAATACATATGTTGGCAAAGCTACTTTCGACCTTGAGTTTCAAGTGAATAGATCAAAACAAAACACCTTGTTATTTGTTTATTCATATTCTTTTCAGGAAACGTTTTCTTTGTAAGTGACACTATCAGCTAATTGTTCTTCATTACTTACATGTACGGTCAATGATGTGATGACAGTAAAGATCATGGTTACACTTATAAAACATACGGTTGCTATAAATGTGATCCGGGAACACAGATAACTTGAACTGTAGGAACTAACAGAACAATTCCTACAGACCTTCGAAGTGACTGCTGGACACATGAAGCATACCGCCGTGTGTTTCAAGGGATTGACAGAATTGCATTTATGCTGTAATGTTTTAAAATTACTAAGAAGTTGGTAAATCACCACATGGATGTTTCACAAACGTCTCTATGGTCAGGAAATATATCTTCACATCGGTGTGTGCTTACTCGTTTTCTGAAATGTCATGTGTGCCATATCAAACTTATATTAGGTCGCATAGATTGTTTTTATTAAAAGTAACTATTTAAGCGAATACTTATTATCTTTTCACAGCACTCATTTCGACTCTAGATTACATCTCTTTTCCTGTCCTTTTCCACAGTTTATCTGTGCTGCCTAATGACGACATGACCTGTACAATTTCTCGAATTAACTTACTAATAATGTTCTTGCCAAATTACGGTATTAGACGGGAATACATTTCAAAGTTTATATCAGTTGCTAATCAATGCAACTAAAACAGTAGTTCTTAAGGTAATGTATTCACGGTTGAGACAACACTCTTCTCTTACCAATTATATTTTATTGAAACTGTATAATTCTAAACTGTTTGAGAGGCATTCTAGAAGTTGGTGTGATGAAGAAGACATATTTATGGATGATCAACTTCTTTATTAACAATAGCGACGTTTCGGTATAGATCCTTATACCGTTATCAAGCATATGGGAGAGATGATAAAATCAGAGGTTATATACATGAAACATTTTTGGTATGATAATGGGATAACAAAGACAACAAGATGAGATAACAATAAGATGACAGCTGTAACAAGCAGGTAGTGATAACATGGATACCAGTGGAAGGTAAGTTAATTAAGTTGGGATGGGGATACAATGCAGCAGTGAGGGTGAGCAATCAGTGGAGGATAATGAAGGAAGCCAGAGTGAGTAGAGTGGATTAATTATTTGTGGATTAAGTGGTTGTAAGCTGATGGGATGAAATAGCCTTGATCTCTATTCAAAGAGGGGTTATGTCTCAAAATTTGTAAAGCTTCAGATAAACGGCGGTGGGTGTAATCATGTTTGTTGTTTGTGAGTGTTTTGACAGCGTCCCAATTGATGTTGTGTTGTGGAAATTTGGTGATGTGTTCTGAAATGGCTGATTTGTTGTCTGCCTTGATTGTGGATGTTTTGTGTTCTTTGATGCGTATGTTGAGTGGTCTGGATGTTTCCCCAATGTAGTTACTGCCACAGTTGCAGCTGATGTTGTAAACTACGCCTTTAGGTTGTTGTTTAGCTGTGGAGTGTTTCCTACCATTAGCCCTAATGATGGTTTTGAGTGGGGTGGCCGTGGAGAAGTATGTGTCTATGCCTACTTGCTGCTTGAGTAGGCGGCTGATGTGATGTGAAGTTTTACCAATATAGGGTAGTGGGATGCGAATGGGGGCAGGGGTAGGCTTGGTAGTAGTAGGTTTAGGTGCTGGATTTTTAGTGCGGTTGATGACACGGTCAACAAGATGAGTTGGGTAATTGTTGAGTTGGGTGAAGACATGCCGGAGGTGATTTAGTTCGGAGTCAGGGGAGTCAGAGGATAGGTTGATAGCACGGCGGGTTAGAGTGGAGATGATGCCGGATTTAGTTCTGAGTGGGTGGTTTGAGTCAAAGTGGATGTACTGGTCAGTGTGCGTGGGTTTGCGGTAAACAGAGGTTTGGATGGTATTGTTAGGTGTGCGAGTAACTAGGACGTCAAGGAATGGAAGTTGTGAGTCGGTTTCAGTTTCGAAGGTGAATTGGATACGAGGGTGCTGTTGGTTGAGGTGTTGGAGGAGTGCAGTGGGGTCGTTATTTGAAGGGAGTATGACAAAGGTGTCGTCAACCTTCCTGAACCAGCAGGTTGGTTGGATTAGTGAGGTGCTGAGGGCATGCTGTTCAAAAGAGGTCATATAGATTTCAGAGAGGATGGGAGAGAGAGGGGATCCCATGGGTAGACCATGGATTTGCTCATAGAGGTCATCACCCCAGGTGAAGTAGGTGGAGGTGATGGAGTTAGAGATGAGCTGAACGATGGAGTCAGTAGTGAGGTTAGTGTCCAGGGGGGTGTCAAGGTTGTCAATGCGATGGCGGAGGATGTGCAGGGTTTCATTAATGGGAACACTAGTAAACAGATCCACAACATCATAGCTAACAATCTCTCCTGGGGTAGTAACACATTTAAGTTTTTGACAGAATTCAGCAGAGTCTGATATATATGAGTCAGCAGTTTTGCCAAGCCACAATCAAGGCAGACAACAAATCAGCCATTTCAGAACACATCACCAAATTTCCACAACACAACATCAATTGGGACGCTGTCAAAACACTCACAAACAACAAACATGATTACACCCACCGCCGTTTATCTGAAGCTTTACAAATTTTGAGACATAACCCCTCTTTGAATAGAGATCAAGGCTATTTCATCCCATCAGCTTACAACCACTTAATCCACAAATAATTAATCCACTCTACTCACTCTGGCTTCCTTCATTATCCTCCACTGATTGCTCACCCTCACTGCTGCATTGTATCCCCATCCCAACTTAATTAACTTACCTTCCACTGGTATCCATGTTATCACTACCTGCTTGTTACAGCTGTCATCTTATTGTTATCTCATCTTGTTGTCTTTGTTATCCCATTATCATACCAAAAATGTTTCATGTATATAACCTCTGATTTTATCATCTCTCCCATATGCTTGATAACGGTATAAGGATCTATACCGAAACGTCGCTATTGTTAATAAAGAAGTTGATCATCCATAAATATTTGTCGTCTGTATAATTCTAGATTTATCTTTACTATCCATAAATCTGTGTTTCATTATCGTATAATTAACGACTAAAGACAGGTTATCCTCATTTCATCAGTGATTAATGATTACAGATTATGAATAACAAGATAATGGAAACACATATAAATTTAATGACATCAAAAACCAACAGAATGATCAATGGTAAAGTTTTCAACAACGTAAAGAACATTTATGGAGAAAGCAGCAACTATTTTTAAAAGAAAAATGTTTGGCTTTTATCAACTGAAATTAAAGATATTTATGTATATATTCAATTTTTTGGCTAAAAGTACGCCAAAGCCTACAGTTTTGAAGAAAAGATACATAATTCATATTTCATGTGCTTACCTTGTCAAAACATATTCTTGTATTAGCTGATATTCTCGTGTTACAATATGTCATGATTAAATAAACACGACACGCATTCTCTTTTTCAAAGCATCAAAATATCATTATTGAGACGTTTATATATTTCTTTGAGATGAATGTTATTTATTCTCGGTTAAAATTTGATACCTAGATTTCATATATACTGCACTGAATCAATTTGATTTTGGTCAAATTCAATATTGAGATAATGTTGGATCAGAATCACTGTGTAGAATGAATCCCCCCTACTCATTTCTCTTTTGTCATTTTGGTTAATTTGACTTTTTTCACTTCTGCTGTTTCAATATGGTTTTGTTTTAAAGATCATATGACCTAAAGTATAAACCAGAACTCTACATACTATTTAATCTATCAAGCACAAACGATTGGCTTTTCGGCCATGAGAGTCCATTTACCTTGAACGGCCGTTTTAAGATGTTCACCGCTCAAAGGTAGTTCAAGGAATCTGACTGACATAGCGATACCTAAACGAGTTTTGAATATGGCACCATGATGGAATGGCCAAACATATGGCTGTCTGAACTATCAAAGACCTACAAATCTATCTCTCACACTGACGAGTTCCTAACATCTGTCACACAATTCGTTGCACCATTTTACTCCAATATGGATAACCGGTTTCTAAGGATACGGCTCATCAGGTAATAAGATGTTTTACCCTCAAACGTAACTATATATTTTATTAACTTGCAATAAATGGCAAATTGAGAACAAATTATATGCCAAAGCCGTGCTACAGCGCCTTTAAGATACGAATGTCTATATTTAAACTTAATAGAGGGAATTGCTAAAGACTAAAACAGAACAGTTTCAGACACATTTGACAATGCTATATGAAACCAGAAGAGAAGGGGCGTAAACACGGTTCTTATGTTTGGTCCAAACTGCTGGAAAGGAAACCTAGGCTTCCTGTGTAATTATCTCCAAGTTTTAAATATTCAACTGTTCTCTTCGACCTTCAAAATATAGGCCACTATCCCTATCCCAGCAATCTTTAACTATTCAAGAAGCTTACGGACTATGTGATTGCTACCTGGGGATGTTGCAAATCATTCCGACGCATGTGAGGAAAATGCCTGTTCTGATACTCTGTTCTTTTATAAGTGAAAATAGCATGTGTTGACAAAAAACTTTACCCTAGATCGTTCTACAAACTGAAAATGCATGTCTACGTTTAAGCCTTGATTCCTTTGAAACTATTACAATAGGATTTGTATCCATCTTTTAGTGATTTGAAACAAAGTCTATAACAAACTGAACGGGAATTGAACACCGACCAAAATTGCTTCAACATATATGTTGACTGAAAACTGACACTAAAATAATTACAATTCTGTATTCAGAGTAATCGGATACTTAACAACGATATCCACATGAATATTTAGTTATCCAAAGAATTATCTAAGAAATGCAACGTTTCTGGATAACAACTTCTTTATTGTATACGACGTTGCACATATCAAAACAGCACCTGGTTTTATATGTATTGTCATTCGTCATGGTGAAGAAACTCCACCGTTAATATCTACTACGATGTATCAAATATAGAAACAACATCTGATTGTATATGTAGTGTCATTCGTCATGATGAAGAAACTTGATCACCCTAGATCTCTACTCGATCACCTCGAGGACAAGGAATGATGATAGCTGGGCTATTGTTAGAACACATCTATCTCCAGCGTTTGATGACCAGGTAGTAAACTGGTTATATTTGCATACAAACCGTAGCTTGTATTCACAATAGGCTATATACAAAATGAGTAATAAGGGTCAACTCTATCAAATGTGTTCATTAATCCAATTACGGTTCTCCTACATGAGTCTTTGCATTGCTGAGATGTGTGTCCGTGGATTGAGTTCACAGGTGTACATTCAATTCGTGTGGAGGGAATGTTGCTCGTCCGATAGTAAACGTGATGAAATATAAAGGAGCAGTGATACATGCTATCTGATTTGACAATACAAATGGTGGAACACAATTTCCGACATCTAAAATAACTCCCAACATCAATTACTGCATAGCAGCTGTTGACACGTTTGTGAGATTTCGGGAATAAGATCGTGTGATTGATCAATCCGTAGTAGAATGCCCTGAACAGTGATGATTAATTGATGGTCTCTATGAACTTCGTGCTCTTGCTTTGCATCATCGCATCGTGTGGTGAACTGAGCCATGTATCACCTAAAGCTGCAAGTGTCAATAGATAATGAGTTCCATCTTTTCTTTAGGTGTTTACTAACTAAAGCTGAGTAAATTGCCTCTATAAGCTGCAACATTTTCTATTTCACAGACACAATTTGAATAGGTGCTCTTCATGTAAGATTAATTGGGAGACTTATAGTTTAACTGTTTTGTTTAATGGATACAGTATCAGTTATTTTCTGCTAGCACGTGTCACTAAATAAATGATTGTGCAGTAAGACAGGCATATCAAAGGACATTGCTTTTATAATCTATTTTACACAAATCCCTCGTGCATCATGATGTTTTGTATTCATAAACACAATGTCGCCAACATATATCCTCATATTAACATTTAATCATTTAAGGGCAAAGAGACAATATTCGTATTAATAAGATATCATTATGTTATGCCGGCGTCCGTCAGTCCGTCCTTCTGTCCTTTCCGGACCATATCTCAAAACCTTCTTAATATGTTTACGAAACTTGGTATGTGGTTAGACCTAGTGATGGAGTGGTACCTTTTGCTACACTGGTTCATCTGATCTTTATTTTGTATTCCTGGCTTCCATGCAAACAATGTAAATTTTAGTGACCATGACGTTATTCTTAAGGTCACAGTGGAACTTTGAAGTTTTCTACATGTCAACATACCTGATATCCAACGAACCGTTCACTAGATTATCTTCATATCTTTCATATAGCTTCTATTATTGAAGAGGAATGGCTGATCAGATTTTGGTGACCTTGACAATATTCACAAGTACAAAGCGGAACTTTGACTTTTTCGTGCATGTTAAAGCTTGTCAGTGTGATATCCCAAGAACGGCTCAATGGATTATCTTCATATCTTACACATAGCTTCTCCAAGGAAGGACAAAGGGCTGATTAGATTTTGTGACCTTGACATTATTATCAAGGTGTAACTGTTAATTAGTTTCTCAACATTATCTTACAACACCAGTTCTTTTAGAGAAGAATCAGGGCCAAGTCGATCTTTCTGATATTGACATTATCATTCAATTTTGAAGTATTAATTTGCGGTTGGGGATCATGTCACCTTAGAGACAACTGCATGTTCACACTTATTTATTGTTGTTGCAAATGTTACTGTTAGTGATTTCGATTTCCTGGTTCCATCTCTCCTTAACCCATTATATAAACACCTTCTGAAAATGGTTTCTAAATTTAATCTATTTAATAAAGGGTTATCAATATCATTCATTCATTCTTTCTAAGTGTTTGCTTTTGAAGCATAAAACAAATAATTATGAAATTGTGCAAAGTTGTTATTTAAGAGGTCACAGATGAACAAACTGGCCAAGCCAAGACTTTCATTTAAAACTTAATTACCTTCCTATCCCGGGTCAAAGGTTACCTGGTTACAGGTGACACAGCTTCATTCATAGACTGCTACAGTTTGGTATCTACAATAAATAAGGTGATTAGCACATGTTGCCAGTAATAGCTATAGTCCACTCTGTCTCTTTTACGTGAACGTGAACGTTTCCCAAATTCGTTTTAAGACAAGACCATTTCCATCTGTTCTAATTATTGAAATTTAAGCTCTGATGACTCGGTTCCAACGTTATATTGTAATATGATTCTCGTCTATTGAGTCAGAAAAATCAATATCACCATTTACAGAAAATATTCTCTCAGGCAGAACTGTTTTCTTGCTATCGAAATAACTTGAATCCGTTATTACAAAACTTATTTTGTAAATGTGGTTCTGATGCAATGGTGTGGTGAATCCATTAACGTCAGTGTAAGTTCCACGCGTATGTCTGTTTTCATTTCTTAGGTTTTGGTACACAAAAGTTAAAGACGACATACTAGCTATTGCTAACATTATGCCATGCCAGACAGATCCACAATATATTGTTAATGAACAGTCAACTACCTCTCCAGGCCGCTCATCACCTTGCGGAGAGGATAAGGTTCTGACAAGGTTCTGACGTCTGTTTTCCATTACTTAAAGTGTGAAGAAGTCAAACAGGTTTTGACGCATTTGTGTGAAGAAGACTTTTGGTCATTTATGACTGAAATGGTAAATGTCTGCGGGCCATCGAAACAAGAAGATCCAAGGTATGTGATACTGAATACTTTGCATTCTGTATTTAATTGTGAACAATACCACGGACGTGTGTCATCTGAATGGTTCTGAGTTCAGTAAAGTCAGTTTTAGCATGCCTAGCGTCAGGATTGATGAAACGATCTCAAAAGTCTTGTAAATCTAGCCTTAGTCATCAATAAAACCGTTAAAGAGCCATCACGGATGTTAGTATTTAAATTTTTTTAAAATATACTTATAACGTCATTCGCCAGAGAAATCTTTTATCTACAACATGGCATATGTTAAATAATTTTCATATCACAACAATGTATTGCAATTTGGTTTCAAAGAGAAGTACCACTTCGACTAGCGCACGCTAAGGGTATCTGACGTATATAAACAGAATCCCCTTTTTTGCGTAATACGTACTACACAAACAGCAAGCGCTTCCGAAGCGTGAAGGCTCGTCTCTAGGGCAAGTCGCCATAAAAACCCATATGCTTCACGTGTCACTCTTGCAAGTTACCCTTGTCACACATTACTGAATGTGACGATTGCTTTACAAACAATGTTTCTAAATGTCCTGAGAATATACAAATTATTTCCTGTTTAATGTTATTTTTATTGAGATAAGACCAGCAAATTATGACAAATTTTGACTCTCATTAATTATAAAATTCAAGAAAAATACCTAGTTGGGTAAAACAATTATTCCAATATCTGTAGCAAATACATAATTAAATGAAATAGAAAATAAATCAACGCCAAAAAAAATATATTTCAATATCTTTCATTGCTCATATGTTTTTGTATTCTTTCGTGTCTTTGTTTACTGTGTGTGAGCTAGACCATAATGCTTTGCGCTTGAAAATAATAGACTGGATCTATATTTAGACTGGAAAACACCTTTACTAATTAATGCAATTTCTCGGCTTATTTTTAGTTGGAAAAATTAGGGAAAAATTAAGTGTATTTATTTCACGGAGATGGATTTTTGGAAATTTTTTGATATTTTCATCAACATCCGTGATGGCTCTTTAAGGTACACGATATAACGTCAAGGTAGATTTTGAGATATAAATATCTGGAGTGATTATTCAGAAACTATTGATATTGTTAATATTTACCAGGTTTAATATGTAATATTTCTGTATTTAATCGACCTGATACCACATTATAGTATAACAGTTCTAGCCCTATTCATGAACCAAAACGTTGAGGTACACTTAGTGACGTCGAGACATATTATCATATGACATTCTCTAACTTGATTATTCAAGAAAAAGACAAGTTTAGAATTCTCAAATATTGTTGATATTTACTATCTTTTACTCATAATTGATTATTATAAACTCACAACTGTGCGTAGAGATATTATTACAATTGTTGTGTTCATCTGAACTATTTTCCAAAGATACCACAATGAAATGGTGAAATTAAAATGATGTAAATAAAACAAGAGTTTTTATCTTATGTTTGTATTGCTTGATTAGTTAAAACAGTACGAAACTGATTGATTTGTATGAAATTATCTAATTAAAAATGCTTAGTTGTTCACCAATCAACTACCGCCTCATCTGCTACCAAAACTTACAAGCCCATTTAAGCAAGTGTTTGCTGTCACAAAAGGTAATATTTGACCACTTTATTAGTGGGTCAGCAACCTACCAATCACTTTAACTCACTCTGGTTACTTGTCTATGTATAGATGTAATTACGCAGGTTACTTACTATTTAGGTACATCGCACTAACGTCACTCGAAATGATTTTGAAAGAAAATCAATCTGAACAGTTGATTACAGTGATATGGTTTCGCCGTCCATGTTATTATCGCAGTATCCCAACTTTGTTTGCCACGTCAATAAGGAAGTACATTATGGTTTACCGACGTCAAATTCTTATTTGGAATATATATGTTTTAAAATAGTGTACATTATGACTAATAAATGTATACTATCAGGAAATATATTTGTGAAAAGTCTTCATTTGTTAAGTGCTTTCAAAGGAAAACTACCTTATTTAATCTTTAGATAATTTGAACAGAAAGTTGACAACATTCTACATTTCCTCAATTCAGTACCAGAGTGTCATTTGAGTTTCATTTTTGGAACATTTTAAAATACAATTGTTGTTCTGAAATACAATAATCAAGGTTTAAACTGGTTTTTGGTTTCAAAATAACAGATGTTACCAATGTTACCAGTCTCCTTTACACCATTTTGAAATATGATTTCAGGATGAAAAGACTATGTGATTGAATCGGTCAAGAAGGTCTCGATTAGTACAAGAAGAAGAACCCCACAGCAGCAATTACTGTCCAATACAGTATCTGACAAAGTAAAGAAGTTCGAATTAGTAAATAAACTCTAATACCGTCCTCATAGCATGTTCACAATGTTAAAGAATTATCGTGTCTTGCTTTAAGACTCAAATCACAATAATGTTTTGTCAAATGTTGTTGAGATCATTGTTCTTTGCAGTTGACGTCGAGCATGGATCTGTTAATAAAAGTACCTGTATTGTCATATTCAGGCATAGGGAATGAAATTGGCAGAAGTTCCAAATATTTTTGTTATAGTCGTACGATGTAAATATAAAGTCTCCAAAGTATGAGATAGCGAAGTTATTGTTCAGAAGCGACTATAAAACACCCACCCCCAATCCCATTTTTGGGAATATTGTCAGAAATTCTAACATGACACTATATTTAGAATGAAAATACTGCTTTCTGATTGGTTCCTCGTATTAATTTTGGAGTAATTATTTTACCGATAATCACCTCTAAATATTTGCGACCGATTCACATTGCTGAAAATCACGGGGCACAGAAATCAACAGTCGCTCGCTTCATACAACAGCGATTCATCCAATGAACAGAAGCGGCGTTATTCCTCTATTTTGCAAAATTCTTCCACTGCCTCCAGTTCACAATCCCAAATGACCCCATTTCCTACCACGATGTCCTCAACCATGACACAAAAAGCGTTCTTGTCAGGCTTTCTTCAAGTCTCAAACTCTTCGCTTGTAGTGAATAACTACTTTGAGAGTAGCGCCCCTTGAATGGGATTGGTCCTTGTCGGCCTTGTAGGGGAGATAGGTCGGACTATGTATTTACTTGAAAATCGCTTCTGTGAGTCTGATGACTTCCAACATGGGTTTTCTATTGATATTATCATCAATTGAATAAAGATAAGTTACATTGAAATAAGTTTTAGTGTTTGTTTTGATATTTTGATTGAAGCATGTTCTTTGAAAAGTGAACTGCATCGAAGGGTCGCGGGCGAGTGAAACCAGTCTGTACTGGTTTGACCCAAGCACAGCGCTTTGGCGCAAGACGAAAGAGTTCCTCATTATTTTCCTAATTAGTCATGTTAGAATGGAGATAAATCCATTCTGTTTTATATTTTGGGGTTGTATGTTGTGCATTTTTTACCCCTAAATTAACATTTCAAACCTCGCAAGCTCGGTTTGAAATTAAATTTAGGGGTAAAAAATGCACAACATACAACCCCAAAATATAAAACAGAATGGATTTATCTCCTAAATGGCACCTGGAATCTTAGAAGTTGGTTGGTATTCACTTATTCCCAGAAATGTCAGAATGTGATCATCAATGACTTAAAACACGATGTGCATGTCTTGTATTTCTGATTAAAAATCATATTTCACCAAAATAAAACCACTACTCATTTGTTCATGAGTCGTTGTTCATGTTTGGCTGTCCGGAACATACCATAATTAGAATAGCCTTGAATTCCCAAGCGTTAACTCTATTGAGAGTCTCTGGGACATTATTAGTAAAACAGCTGCCAGGTCCATTTCAAGATAGGAGCTTTGAAAGTTGGTAAATAAATGTTAGTATTTTGTCTAAAATGATACATGTCGAAGTGTCCGGGAACCCATGTCTAAACAAATAAAGGCACTGGGAAAAACAAAAGGGATTAATATTCCTTATTAAATGTACTTTCTTGTGAAACCAAATAGTGTACAATACAAGCATTAATAAAAGTCCTTAATCTCCTAAGTCAGCAATGTAACAAACTTTTGTTCAGCAGCTGTATATGTTGCAGACAAGGGGACAGATATTGGTTCGTACTTTTCAATGGAACATATAAGTGGTATATATGTAAATTGGGCACATGAATTCGGGTTTTCGTGGTGTATTGCTCGAGTTTCATTGAAAACAAGTTATTGTCAAATATTTGGCGTTAGGGCAAACATATGCAAGTCGAATGAAATTATTTGGACGTAAATTAGAGCAACTAACAATTCCTACAGACCTCTGATGATTGCCGTGTTTCTGAGGCAACAGGAAGTATAGGAGGATTAATGTATTTTGTGTTTCAAGGGATTGACCGAATTGCATTCATGATGGATTTTTTTAAATCACTAAGAAGTGGGTTAATCTGTTCACCACATGCATGTTTACAAACGTTTTTAATGTCTTGAAATACATTTTCACATCTGCTCGGTGTGCGTGTATTTATGACTTTTTTTTCTGAAATGTCATTCGTGCCATATCAAGCCTATATAAGGGCGCATATTTTGCACTTAATAAAAGTAACTATTTAAATATTTAAAAGAATATTTTTTATAAACGTTAATTAAGGACTCAAGATAGGTTAATTTTATTTCATCCATAATTAACAATGACAGACTATTCAATGACATTATATAGAAACATATATAAATTGAATTACAGCAAAAAAACAACAGAATGATCAAAAAGTAAATTCAGGGTTAAGTGTTCTCATCAAAGTAAAGAATATGTATTTGGAAAGTGGCATAGTAATATGTTTGGCTTTTATAAGGAGTAATACACGATTTTTATTTAAAATTCAAGTTTTGCTGTCTTTTAGTTAAAGATACGTCATAGCCAACTCATTGGACAGAGAAAAGATACGTGATTCATACCTTGTCAAAATATATCCTTGTATTAGTTGATTCAATAAACACAACAAACTTCCTCTTTTGTAACGCATAAAAATATCATTATTGAGACGTTTATACAGTCTTTGAGATTAATATGATTTATTATCGTTAAAATGTGATACCTTGATTTCATATCTAATCCACTGTATTAATGTGATTTTCGTGAAATACAATACTAAGAAAATGTTGCCCCAGAATTACTTTGTTTTTGATAGCAGGGCAGAACAATTTAATAATATTGGGGTATTTATGATAATATTATGCTTGTAGATATTTTTCTCTAAGATATGAGTACACAGGACATATAAGAAAAAAAATGGTATTCTTGTTCTATTGAATCTAAGCGACAAAGCTTGCAGATTATTTCTTCACGAAATATAGCGCCCTGTCTCAAAACAAAGGTCATGAGATGAAAATCTAAAACGTGAAAGAGCCATTCGGATTTTTTTTTATAAGTAATCTTCCCTGATTATTTCAGATTTAATCGTTTTGTATTAATTTTGTAATCAATTTTGCTGTCATTTCCTTGCCCTTAACACGCAATTTGCATGTAGCACATCATACACTTATTTTGTTTTTGTCCCCCGCCGCAACGCGGAACGGGGGACTATGTATTCAGCGGCGTCCGTCCGTCAGTCCGTACGTCACATTTCTTGTTTACGCGATATCTTATGACACGTTGCATCCAAAGTCTTCAAATTTCATGTCTGCCTACATTGTGGAAAGACGCAGACACCAGTCAATTTTGGTGACCTTGGTCTTATTTTCAAGGTCACCACGACACTTTGACCACTTTTTGAACTCTTGTTTACGCGATATCTCATGAAGCGTTGCATCCAAAGTCTTCAAATTTGGTTTCTGCCTACATTGTGGGAAGACGCAGACACCAGTCACTTTTGGTGACCTTGACCTTATTTTCAAGGTCACCACGACACTTTGACCACTTTTTGAACTCTTGTTTACGCGATATCTCATGAAGCGTTGCATCCAAAGTCTTCAAATTTGGTTTCTGCCTACATTGTGGGAAGACGCAGATACCAGTCACTTTTGGTGACCTTGGCCTTATTTTCAAGGTCACCATGACACTTTGACCAATCTTTGAACTCTTGTTAAGGCGATATCTCATGAAACATTGCATCCAAAGTATTCAAATTAGTTGTCAGCCTACATTTGGGAAAGACACAGACACCAGTTTATTTTGGTGACCTTGACCTTATTTTCAAGGTCACCGCAACACTTTGAGCACTTTTCTAACTCTTGTTAACGCAATATATATCTTTACCAGTTGGACTCAAAAGTCTTCAAATTTGGTGTCAGTCTACACTGGGGGATGACGCAGATACCAGGGGATTTTGGTGACCTTGACCTTACTTTCAAGGTCACCACAACACTTTGACCACTTTTAGAACTCTTATTAACACGATATATCATGAACCCAAGTAGCTCCAATGATGTGTCTTATTAGCTCAATGTCACCGGCGGGGGACATTGCCATGTTAGTGGCAAACACTTGTTATAGTATTTTCCTGCAGGGAATTTACCATTTATTAACATTTTCACAGGTTTAAGCGTCCCATTATGTTCAGAGTGATAATAGTTATACCAGGATACTCTCCATGAGAGTAGACATTTAGGCTACATATGTATAGACTATTTCAATATACCCTAAACAAACTATCGATACATGAGTGTCAATATTCAAACTGAAAACAGAAAGTTGTTAACGAGTAAAATTGAACAGTTACAGACAATGCCATCTGATACCAGAAGAGAAGGAACCTAAACACTGTTGGTCAAAACTGCTGGAAACGAAACCTGTTTAAAGGTTTCCTGTGTAATTGTCTCTAAGTTTTAAATAATTTACTGTTCTCTTCCACCTTCACAATATAGGCCAATATCACTATCCCAGCAATCTTTAACTATTCAAGAAGCTTACTGACTCTGTGATTGCTACCTGGGGATGTTGCAAATCATTCCCACGCATGTGAGGAAACACGAGATTATGCCTGTCCTGCTACTCTGTTCTTCTATAAGTGGAAAAATCATGTGTTGACACATCCTTGACTCTAGACCGTTCTACAAACTGAAAATGCATATCTATGTTTAAACATCGATTCCTTTGAAACTATTACAATCGGATTTGTAGTGTTCCTTCGATAATTTGAAGCACTTTATTTCCTTAAGGAGAAACTTGTATGTTGGACATCCGAAATTGGCCGTATATCGAAATCGGTGTCCTGAAAACTGACACTAAAACAATTACAATTGCTCAAATCATGTTGTTTAAAGGGGCACCTAAGTAGAAAATGTATTTGAAAAATAATGTCACCAATTGTAAAACACCCCTCTCTCTTCGGAAAATTAAGAAAATGAACTCAATCAGGGAGATCAACATGCATGAGGAAGGTATACAATGGGGACTTGTAATGCAAACCACAGGACAAAAAGTGGTGGAATCCGCTTGCCGGATTTTTTTTTGGGAGAATCCGGAAGGTCCCGGCAAGCCGATTCAACCACTTTCTGTCTTGTGAACACGAGGGGGTAAAGCATAATACAATTAGGATTGGCAATACAAGCATCAGACTGGTGAATAAACATTGGCCTGTCGATTTTATATAGTAAGTAAATACAAAGTACAGTTGATTGGAGGAGAAGCAAGTGGGTGATGTGGGTGGCTTTGAAGTTGTTGGATGGTGATTGGAGGTGATATGTGATGATTGGTAGGGATTGGTAGAGACTCCTCGGATAGTTTCCTCCGACATTAGTGCACAGATGGTGGGGATACTTGGATTTGGTTTGATGCGAATATAAGGAGTGAGTATATACTCCAAAACGTCGGGTATTTTCACATTAAAGAAGTCGTTATCCAGAACATATTCCTGTTCTTATGTATGCAACTTCTAAATGGCCTTCAAAGACCCAAACTGTGTTAAACTTTAAGTCTCCTAATTAATCTTACATAAAGAGCACCTATTCAAGCAACATAGAAAATGTTGAAGCTCATAGAGCCAATCTACTCACTTTTAGTTAGTAAACTACAAAAAAAAGGTTGTGGACCTCATTATCTATTGACACTTGCAGCTTTGGGTGATACATGGCTCAGTTCACCACACGATGCGATGATGCAAAGCAAGAGCACGAAGTTCATAGAGACCATCCATTAATCATCACTGTTCAGGGCATTCTACTACGGATTGATCATTGACACGATCTTATTCCCGTAATCTTACAAACGTGCCAGGTGTTACTATGCAGTAATTAGAGGTGGGAAATTCAATTGGTGTTAGAACGAATCATGCAGAAATGATAAATTGCATGTTTATTCTAGATGTCGGAAAATGTTATCCATCACTGATATTGGCAAATAGGATAGCATGTATCATTGCTTCTTTACATTTCTCTTCGTTTACTATCGAACTGGTAACATTCCATCATTACGAATTGAATGTTCACCTGTGCTAAGTATCACTGGATCCGGGGACAGGCATCTCAGCAATGCACAACGACGCATATAGGGTAACTTTAAATGGATCGATGAACACATTTGACAGAGTTGACTCTTTTCACACATCACATGTATTTTCTCATTAAAGAAGTTTCTATCCAGAAAATCGTCATGTTCTAACGCAGTTTGGTTTAATGGATATATGTATCAGTTATATTCTGCTAGCATGCCTCACTAAATAAATGATTACACATTAAGACAGCCCTATTAAAGAATATATTTTTGTATATTTATTTTGCACATATCTCCCGTGCATAATATTAATGATGTACTATGTTCATAAATAAAGTGTTGCTAATTAATTTCCTAATGTGAACATTTCCTCATTCTAGGGCAGAGAGAGTTCGAAATAATTATACATCATTACCTTTCCTGGACAAAGAATCTAATTAAGCATGTCTATATTTTGCTAATACTTAGCTTATATATTTGAATAAGAGGTTTATTCCTACTGAGATTATTTATTCATCAAAAACAACAGTATAAGTTTAACCACATTCTCCTGTGATAGATTAGGACCATGACAGGGTATTATAGACTAAAACATTGATGCTGAATTTTGTCCATGGAATTTTTTTATTTGTAAAATTTCCGTTATCATTTTCATCACATTCTATATCCAATATATGATTGAAAGAAACACATTTCGTTATCATTAACAACATCGTACTAAGTGGACCAAAGGCAATAGCAGTTATTCTCGATTCTCGATAATGCTATGGGGCATAAACAATGTACAGATGTCACATAATATTTGTTCATATTCTGTTGTATTAAACAGTGAAGTGAGGTGTAACAATGGCCAATCTGCAATTTATTTTCAAATAAAAAATAGGTTTAAAACCAAATGAGTGGACAGTTGTAGAATTGATTATTCAGAATCCTAATAAAAATAGTTTAATGGCATTTAGAAGTGGGGTGTTTAAGAAAGTATTGTCTCAAGACCTTCGTATACTTTATACTTCATGACACTTTTATGTCAATTAATTTCATAAAACCTCACTTAATGTCATGAATGGTTCCATTATGTCACCATTCACATATTATCATCAGTAATAACAAGATTTCATTTTGTTTGGAGTCTTATCAATATATACAGTGCGTTGCAGGCATCAGTATGGTTTTGTCAATACATATTTTGTCAAAAATAGAGCCTTGGATCCTGCAGCTTTGAATAAATTAAAACAGCATTAAGGTCATAATCCCTGTGGCCTTCAGAGTCACCAAACCTACAATAATCCCATTACCTGAGAAGTCTGTGCACCAGGTTTCTAGGGCTTTTCGTTCTGAAGAAGATGGAAATAGGGTTGAAGGAATGTTCTTAAAGTGTTCTGCCTGATGTAGCGATGCCTAAACACTCAGAGTAGAGTTTTTAATATGGTACAGTGATGAAATGGCAAACCATCTTGCTGTCTGAATTCTCAGATTCTCATGAGACCTACAAATCTACCTCTTACACTGAATAGTTCCACACCACGGTCACTTTGTACGTAGCACCATTTTCTTCGAATGCGGAGAACCGTGTTCTATGGATACTGCTTATCTGGTCGTATAAGGAGATACACATTGCAAAATAATATGCCAAAAACGTGCTAAAGTGCCTTTAAGGCAAACTGACGTTCAATTAAAAGAAGCACTTTAGGGAGAGATGGGACGAAGAAATTAAATATTTTAGCATTCGTTGACTTTTTATTCAAAATAGTTTGTTTATTAAGTCTTTTTTTTCCAAACATGTAAGAAAATTTAGGGGCCACCAAACGATTTATGGTGATCATGCTCGTGTGTTTTGGGATGGTCAATATCCTGCATTAGGAATAGATATCCGTTGCCTTTATCCTGCTGAGAACACAATCCATTGTATGATAAAAAATAATAATAATTATATATTTAATATTATAGTAATAATAATACTGCCATTGTCAAATTTTTAACCGATTTGGTCTCCGTAAATGAAGCACACACAAGCAAATTTATATTTTAAACATCAATGATGACGATAAGCACTTTTTGAATAAAAAGGAGATCATTTTTAAGTACTTAAAAGCAAAGTCCAAACGTCATAGCTGTCAACTCTGCTGATTTATCGTGTAATTAGTACTAAATAAACTATCAATATAAGAATGCCTAGTGGATGACCAACTATAAGTTAATCATACAATAAAATTAAGCCCTTTCCGTTGGTGTACGGATAAGCTTCTACTACTAAAAACATAATGCACATATTTTGAGACCTATTCACAGCTGTATATTGTTAATGCAAAATGTTATCGAAAGTGATTTCGATTTCTTGTTCCAATCTGTCCTTAAAACATTATATACTGAGCCAAAAAAGTTAAGGCCCATTTGATTTTATGCTTATTTTGACATTATATTTCGAAGTTTGAATTTTGCAATTTAGCCTCATGCTACCACCACTGGTTTAAGGTCGCATTTCAAAATATCTTGCGTCACCAACAACCTTAAATGAGCTCGCTGATGCCCTTGTTAATAAATGGCATCAGATTCCGTATCGACTGCTCCAGTACCTTTCCTTAGGTTTTGAAGACGTTCTTAAGCCGTTATTAATTGCATGCACGCCAATGAAGTTTCAGATGATTAAAACATTTGCGATTCCGAGGCAATGTACATGTACATGTAACTAAAAAAAGGTCTGTCCATTTCTAGAATGCTAATATTTGGTTCATAACTTTTTATCGCAAGGACGTTCGTCAGAATATTATTCATAATCTTGTTTCAGTTTCAAAATATTGGAAAATCCAATGGCGCTAAACATATTTTGCTCTGTATATCAACATCTTCTGAAAATGGTTAATAATGGTTATCAATATAATTAATTCTATTCCATAAACATCTTGATAATAAAATATGACATTAGTTTACCGTATTCCGAAGTGTTTGCTTTTGAAACATAAAACAAACAATTATGTTATTGTGCAATTGGGTTATTCTGGAGATCACAGATGAAAAAAAGGCCAAGCCAAGACTTTCATTTAAAACTTAATTCCTTGCCATCCCGGGTCAAACGTTACCTGGTTACAGGTGACATGGCTTCATTCATAGACTGTTACAGTTTGGTATCTACAGCATGATTGGAAGTAAATAGGGTGATCCGCACAGATGCCATATTTGCATAATAGTCCACTTTCATGTAAAATCGAACGTTTCCCAAATTCGTTTTAAGACAAGACCATTTCCATCTGTTCTTATCATTGAAATTTAATCTGATGAATCGGTACCAACGTTATCATCATGATTGTTATATAACCACTTCCATAACGCCAGTTTCTGGATCCCCCTCTCAAATGCGTTCATGACAAAAGTATCAACCACTTGTTCAAAGATCAAAGGAGTGTTTTCAATCAAGACTTGACGACTAACAGACTGTTCTCGGATCGGATCCTAAGAGGACGAGTGTTCCATATTTTTGTTACTACAGATTTTTAATTGCTCAGTCGCTATATGTTTTGTGTGTTTGCTGCTTTGAACTTAAATTAAATTTGATACATAATTCGATAGGTAGCACTTGGATATAAGAGAGCTTTCGATATGGGTTAAGATATGGTGTGACGGTGTCAAAACTTGATAAATCCAATTTGAAGATGAAATAAGAACAGGAAGATTTTATGGATAACAACTTCTTTAATGTGAAAATACACGACGTTTCGGAGTACATACACTCTACTTCATCAGGTGGAATGTAAGGAAATAACAAAATATGATACATTTAAATAGCAAACAAAACAATGGTGCGGAAACTCAATCAGGAAGATTAACATGCATGTGAATGGTATACAATGGGGATCTGTAATACAAACATGAGGGGAGTCAGTATCATCATGTGTGTTTAATTACATCTTCATTAAAGCCCACATGCCATTGTTTATCCATCATTCAAGTACTTACTCCCCTCATGTTTGTATTGCAAATCCTCATTGTACACCATTCTCATGTTTTATCCCTCTCATGTGAGTATTACAAATTCACATTTTATACCATTCACATGCATGTTAATCTCCCTGATTGAGTTTCCTCACCATTGTTTTGTTTGCTATATTGATGAATCATATTTGGTTATTTCCTTTCATTCCACCTGTTGAAGGAGTGAGTATGTACTCTGAAACGTCGTGTATTTTTACATTAAAGAAATTGTTATCCAGAAAATCTTCCTGTTCTTATGTATACCACTTCTCAATGCCCTTCAAAGACCTGAAGATGAAACAGTTGCGGCTTTTCCAAATTCCAGATTCATTACTATTCAACATCAACTGATTTAGGATAAAACCAGCGACATAAGCATTCTGTAAGATCTTTATGTCCCGGATAAGATATGCAAACACACGGGTACTTATTTCTGCTTACAATACAATGTTATTCAACTGATATTGAAAATAAATGATTTAAGTAAATGAATCAACGAACTATACTTTAATATGCTCATAAAATTCTTTATGCATGTGTATGTTCAAAACTAGGTGAGTCCAAAATGGATTTGATTATAAATTGTGTGGCTGGAAAGAAGAGTAATGAGATGAAGATGAGGTTGTCAATCACAAAACAGAGGGATACCTGATGACTCAGATATTAACACTGATATTGCACTCGCGTTGTTGACAATGCACTGACTGGCACCAACAGGTAATTATTGCCCACGCTATTCATCTTTCCAAGAGTGTAATTTTATTTTTTATCTCACGTGTTCATTTTACTCTGACGTCTTGTACTATATATACAGATAATTAAACAAGCCCGACAATCATTAGAAGAGGCATTCCAGAGAGTATTCCTTATCGAATCTGTCTAGCTCAACTGTAATCCATCACATGAAACCTTTAATGATATCACTGCGTTACGAATACACTGCAAATTACACCTGAGCGTTTCACGTGTCTGTCACTGCCATTGATTCTTTATCGCAGGAGACATAAAGGCATACCACCTGCATTCCAAACATGCACTTACGGGTGTGCCCAAGTGCACATACCTTGACATTTGGAATCCCTGTTGACGTCAATTACATAACTTCAACTTGTAATGACAAAGAATGATTGTTTGTCCACGTACACAATAATGCATTTTAAACTTGTTTGGTGACCGTTAGGTCAATGGTGCAAGTTTTGCAACATTGACAATATGAAATAGATCGAAGGGATCAGATAGTAAACAGCTGCATAAATGTGATCACGCAAACATGTTGATGCAGCTGTTGCACTCAGTGTCAGTCACACCATCGTATCATTTTAAATTTGTTGTGATTAGTTTTTGCAGTTTGTTTAAATAAAAGTTATTTGCTTATATTAAAGAAGAATGTTGCAGGCAAATCAGTGGTTCTAATAGATAGAGTAAATATAGAATTAACATTTGAAAATACATATATGTATTAAGGATTATATATTATGTGATGCTCCATTGATTGTTACAACACATTTGCCTCGTATAGCTGAAGGTACTAACGCATTACTATTTACATCATGTACTTTGTGAGCCAATGAAATGTTGCGATTTGAAAATGTATTGTCACAAAATGGTATGCTCATCCGGGCACTGCGATTGTTGTTCGATTTTAGTAATAAATTGCCAGGTTATCCTGACGCGATACAAGGCAACAGTTGTGTAGACGATCAGAGGGTTACCACTGATAGTTATGTCACGTTACTTTATTAATCCACTATTCAACAAACAGTTCCATATATAGACTAGGGCCTCTCCTAAATCTTTTAGACAGTCGTTGGGCAGGACCGATCGCCACACATCGTTTGTTTATTACAAAGGCCAAGAACAAAATCAATACTGAAGTCACATATGCTTAATTAAAGGGCCTCAGAAGCTCTGATAAACTCTCGTAACTACCTTCTGTGAAACACTCACTTTGTGTAACTGTCACGAGCGGTATCGATTAAGAACATATATACCTTGTTAACCTTAAGCACTTTAGCACATTTGCAATGATGACAAATGTACACATTGGGAACCAGTGAATGACAAAGTTTGTCAAGATTTGTATCGCAGTAGATGACAATACGTTTAACTTCATAGACACATAGTTCCTTTCAAATGGTAAAATGAATGTCTTTACCAAAGTCTGTCATTTACATTTTGATGTGCTATAGCTTGCACTAGACAGGTTCATATTATAACGATGATGGAACGGTGAAACAATTCATTATGATTCTACAAGCAGTAACACAGCTGAATACCAACGTGAATATCCAAGCAAATATCTAACTTGCAGATATAGTTCAGTTCATTGATTTTTTATTCTGTTTTGCAGATGTTAATGCCTTTTCATTTTGTAATATACTCCTTTAAAAGTCAAATGTGTTTGTTCGATGGTGAGTTATGTTATCGTATCGTTAACCACCAACTGAGACGTAAGAGAAACATAGATAACGGATATGTAATTAAAAAGTCGTGTTCAGGTCCTCACTCGCTGAACAGCCTTCCCATCGATTACACTCTGTATCCATCACAAGACCACTCTATCTCTCTGCACCATCCGCACTCCCTCTCTAGCCTCCTCCTCCTAGCTTGATCCCCTCAACCTTCTGTACTTACAATTCAAGTCTAAAAAAAAATTCTAACTTTTATCAAGTACGTTTTTCAAAGCGAATATGTTTAACTGTCTCAATTGGATTAAGGCAAACCGTCATTACAGGATTTGTCTGTGTCACATGTTTCTTTCACATAAAGGTAACGCAAAAGTCTTCTTGTTTTCGTGGGGATATATAATTGTAAATGTAAAAGTTTATATCATGCGATGAGATCATCATTTTAAGTAAAGTGTGGGATCTTAATCATTAACCAAACATGTTTATAATGGATCTGTGCAATAGCATTCATGTATTCACAACAACGTTAACGTGGTATTGTTTCTATTCGCTACTTGTAAACATGTAAACTTTGATGAATTTCTAACAATTTACATGGAAATACATCTCTGCTTCATTTTTCTAATTTGAAAAATGATGTAATGTCATTATTCGCTACTTACCGAAAATATCCACCGAAGCAGAACTTGTATATACATTTTGTATTAAAATAACAATCCATTAATATAAAGATTCATTTGTAAATGTGTTTTTATTCAGTCGTTTGGTGAATCAATCAATGTCAATGTCACTTCCACGTGAATTTCTGCTGTATTCCATTACGAAGTTTTTGGTACAGAAAAGTTGAAGACGACCTATAGGTTGCCAACATTATGCTCATGCCAGACAGATCGACAATAGGTTATTAATGAACATTTAACAACATGTCCAGGCCGCACACCACCTGGCGGAGAGGAGACGGTTCTGAGGTCTGTTTTCCATTACTTTAAGTTTGTAGAAATCAAACAGATGTTGACGCATGTGCGTCAAGACGATATCTTTGTCATTTATCATTATTCAAGTTGTAGATGTCTTCTGCCAACCCAAATAATAAGACAAATGTATCAGTTACCAACACGTCATTTACTCACTGTAATTAAATGTGAGCAATACCACGGATAATAACAACACTTTTGAATCTGGCCGAGTTCAGTAAAGTCACCGTCTACATGCCTAGTGCCAGGATTGGTCAAATATCATTACCATATCACTTTCTCAAACGTGACTGTTGAAGAAGAGATAAGTTTAGGATTCTTAACTATTGTTGATATTTATCATTTTGGATATATTATTAATCATTATTAACTCAAAACTATGAGTATAGATAGTATTGCAGCGGTTTGTGAACTATTTTCTAAGGGTAATGTAATGAATTTGTTATGTTTCTTCTTCAACTTCAAATTAATATAATAACTCAGCAATGATATTCATTTACTTTTTCATTTTGTTCCTGTTTAGGGTAGCGTTATGATTTGTTACCTCACATTCAATAATATTTAAAACATGAATACAACATGAAAAGGCCATGTTAGAATGATGCTTTGTACTTACAAAATTAAAGAGTGGAATTAAAATGATAAAAATAACACTGCAGTGATAAGTTATTACTTTATGTACTTAATTTTTTCCAATGATTAAACATAGTTCAAAACCAATAAATCTAAATTAAATAATCTAAGACTGATTGACAAATCAATGACTGCCTGGTCTACTACTAAAGCTTTTAAGACCATTTCAGCAAACGTATGCTGTCACAATAAGGACATATTTGACACACTGACCACTTTATCAGTTACGGTCACCAACATACCAATCACTTCCACTCCGGTTGTGTGTCTCTCTGTGTACGGTGTAATTACTCAGTATAGTTTAGGTACATTGTACTAATGTCGGTCAATGAGATTTGGAAATAAGTAAGTCAATCTGAAAAAGGTGACTACAGTCATATAGTTTTGCCGTCCATATTCTCATCTCATTAACCCTATTTCATGTGCCACGCTTACAAGTGTAGAGTGTTTGACATGATTAAATATAGGAAAGACACATCTATATGGGAATGACTAACCTGTGTGTAAAGTTGAATGAATATGGAATGTACAGTTCCAACACGAATAATATAGAATTGTTTTAAAACAGGATTTAATTGCAGTAGTCAAAATTAAGCTTTATGTGTGGGGTTTAAGTATCAAATGAGTTGATTGAAGTGAACCAGAATATGTGAAAATAAATCATGTTATAAATAAACAATAACTCAACAATGGACAGCGGTAAATGCATCATGTGTAGTACATACCGAACATCGAGGATGGTGACTACTGTAGGTTGAAGAGTACTTGGATGGCTGCATGATTTGAGCAGTACATTTGTGTCAAGTGTGGTGAAGGTTTTAAGTTTAGTTATCAGATATAAATCTCAAAGAGTTACTGTTAAGTCACGTTTCCATTGAAACTGCCAAAAAGGAAATTCAGATACAGGTCTAACCCTCCTACGGCATATCTACATATCATGGTGACATGTGTATATACAGTTTGGTGAAGCTAGAATGTTTAGGTTGGGAGATAAGCTAGCTCCGCACAAAACCACTTCCTTACAAAGTCTCTGGTTTGGTCATGTGTCCATGGAAACCGCAGAATTAAATTCTGAAATCGGTCTAAACTGCAACAGGCACAATTAGAGATCACGGCTAACATGTGTAGCAAGTTTGGTGAAGCTAGCATGTTATTTGGGAGATATGTTTCGGACAAAATGAGATCCTTACAGAGTCACTGTTTAGGTCATGTTTCCATGGAAACCGCACCAAATAAAATAAAATGAGATATTATGCTCTGTACAAACTTTTGTGACGGATGGAAATACTAAAATGAACGTTGTATACATGTTAAGGAAGTATAACATGTAACTTCGACATAGCCATTCTAATTTGGATATCTATTTCTAAACTACTGTTCAGTATTACTGTAGTTATTGTATGCTATCCGGAAATAAATATTTGTGAAAAGTCTACATCCTACATAAGGGTGTCAAAGGAAAAACTGCCTATATTTGATCTTTAGAACCTTTGAACAGAAAGTTCACAAAGCTCTACGTTTCCTAATTTCAGCATAAGAGTGCTCTCGAAATGTTCTTGATGGAAGCCTTTTTCTACATAAAATTATTGTTCTGAAATGCAATTTGTTTTTGTTTTCTAAACAACAGGATAATAACCCTGTTCTGTTTTCTCAGCAATATATACACAAAGAAAAAAGTTAAGCAATATATGAGATTATTATTTTTCTAGATAGAACAGTCATCTGGCAAGACAGAAACGCAACAATATGTAGCTGTTATCAATATTTAATACCGATGACGCCATGTTTACACAGGTACTGTTTTTACCATGATACAATGTCAACAAAAGTATGGAGCTGCAAATGAAACAAAACACATTCGCATTGGTGTTGTCACTTCTAAATGTTCTTTGTAGACCCAAGTGTAATTGTTCAATAAGACTGATCAGTATCTGGTAGGACCGCCACGTAACCGGATGACACACTGCACCCTACGTCTCATGCCAGTCAGACGTCGGATCTGTTCTTGTGTCAATAACATCCACTCAGCGTGCAGAGATGCCTCCAACTCATGTACATTCTGTACTGGAGGGTTCCGATCCTGGAGTCGCCGCACTAGAATATCCCACACATGCTCCAGAGGGTTCAGATCTTGACTTACTGCTGACCAGGGTAAAGTTGTCACTGCGTTGGTTCGCATGTAATCGACAACGGCACGTAAACAGTGAGGCCGGGCGTTGTCGTCCATGTACTGTGGTCAAAGCCACCTCCATACGCAACAGTTGGCTGGATGTTCCTGGGGGTATAAGCTGTATTCTTCTGTCTCCAAACACGTGCACGCCTATCAGTAACATGGAGCAAGAATCGACTCTCGTCAGACCAATGGATTTTCCGCCAGGTCCTCAGATTCCATTGGTGTCTGCCCAGACATCATGCCAAACGTGCACGTTTATGATTGCCTCTCAACAAGGGACGTTTAATTACCCTTCTTGCCTTTAGTCCAGCCGATTTGAGGCGATCTCTGACTGTTCTGGTGCTGATGTTTCGATTTGATAACCACAGGCGTTTTACCTTAGGACTTGTCAGGAAGGGTTCTCGGCGTACATGTCGAAGAAGGCGCCGGTCCTCTCGAGGTGGAGTGACAGAAGGTCTTCCTGACCTTGGATGGTCCATTGCACTTCCTGTCTGTGCATGCTTTCGACTAAACAATGCAATGGTAGCCCAGATTTCGTCCTATCGCCTTAAATGACATTCCTGCAGAGTGCATACAAATACTTTGATTTCTGAGATCCATTGACAATTGTCTTAGTGCCATGTTCAATAGATATGCTTGAATGGCTATGTAAAGCAACGTTACGTACCACCAAATGCAGTTGGGTCATACTGCTTTTCGTGATTCTCGAGCGTAGCATGATGCACGTGTATGCCCCGAAGGTGTAGGCGCAACTGGTTAGAACGTATCGCACAAACACTACTCTTCTCATAAATGAACCTTGTTTCACTATTTAAAATATTCTCGAAAAAATATCATCACAATTATCAGGGGGTGCTTAACATGTTCTTTGTGTTTATTTAAAAAATCATTTCATGATGCGACTGTTCGTTCATTTTGTAACTTGTATGGTTTTTTTTATATGTTTGTATTTCCTAGAGTCCCAAAGTACTTGTAACTACTTGTGTACCTATTTAACACACGAGTCGGTCACGAAGGTCCCCATACTGCAACAAGAAACCCCACCATGCAGAAGAAATTACTGTCCGGTACTGCATCTGACAAATTAATGGAGATGGAACAATAATACTGATACTGACCTCAGAGCACGTTCACAATGTCAACAGCATTATAGTTTATTGCTGTATTAATGCATTAATTGCGTTAATGTTTTGTATAATTTTGTTGAGATCACTGATTTTTGCAGTGTATGTCGACCATGAATCTGTTAACATTTTCAAAATATGACATTGTTTTATCCAAGTTTATCCAATATATGTGTATAATGTGAGAACTATTGTATCCTGAAATTTCGTTGGGGATTTTCATTCAAAGAAGTGTTTTACATAACACCTGCAGGTCAGGTAGTCAAATACAGTGGTATTTATATAGAGGATATTTTGTGTTTTCAGTTTGATATCACTTATCTCTCATCAAGTGACGGGGTAAAGCCGATATTTTCACGAGTGGCGCACCCACGAGTGAAAATATCGGCTTTGCCCCGTCATGAGATGAGAGATACGTGATATCGCACTGAAAACACAATATATTATGTTTATTATATGCTTCTGTAGTTGAAATATGGTGTTTTACGTCCAAAACTGCTTCAATTGAGCGAGTTCTGGCGACGTCATACCATTGTTGCTCTGTCACTTAGCAACATCGATGACGTCGCGTTGATTGTAACGTGACGTCATACCACTTTACAAATGACTACATCCCCTTTGTGATTAGATCACTGTGTTGAGAAAGTGATATCAAGCTGCAGTGATAAGAACACATTTCTTAAACTGAGAAAACTCAGTCTCACATCGATTAGCATATAATAAAACTGGTTAAACGGGACAGAATTCTACAAGCCAGACAGCAATATTTAGTAAAGAGACATGATAATTCCTGATGGTACATGTATCTGTCTAGCTCAACAGTATAAATTGCCACGGATTGACACGTGTAACACTCAGGTGTAATTTGCAATCTATTCGGAATGCAATTATATCACTTTAAGATTTGATATGATGGATTATAATCAATGATATGTATTCGACGTCGACGGAGACATGAAGACATACCACCTGCAGTTCACCTTGTGTGTCCACGTGGACATATTATGAAAGTTGTGTTGCATGTTAACGCCAATTACATTACTTAAGCTTGCAATGACAAGATGGAATAGACCGAAGGGGGTCAGAAAGTAAATAGTTGCATATATGTAAGTCATACATACATGTTGATGGTAAATCTGCAACAGCCACAAAAGTGGACTCATCCTAAACGTAACTATCAATTGGATGATGTAATGCAGCTGAAAGATGATTTTCTTCCCAGAGGTGCCTGGTTTATGGGTCGCATCACAGGCACCGAACCAGACATAATTGGAATAATAAGATATGTCACAGTGAAGACCAGAGACTCTGAGCTTCGTAGACCCATACACAAACTTGTTCTGCTCCTACCTTCAAAATAGAAGCCAGAGTGAAATGAACACATGATATAAGCTAGTATCTTGATACGTCAAGATCTTGCATGTTTAGTTATTTTGTGTTAAACACCGGGTGTGTTTAAGGGGTCGAGTATGTAAATGAAAGATTGCATAATGTTCATTTTAGTTATCTGCACTAACAATGATTAAAGTTAAGTTAGTGTAAACGTTATAATTACTAAAATTACCACTTTATGTCAGCTAACCAATTGGTCCAGTGGTTAAGTCTGTGGACTTCTAATCCATTAATCCTAACAATCCAGGTTCAAATCCCTCTAATCCTAACAAAACCTTTGTAACTCAATAACTAACTAATAACTAAAATATGTAAATCACCCTCATTCCCACTTGATTGTATATCACATGACATCTCAAAAAGCACATGGTATGAAAAGCATGCTCACCACACCAGACCACACTGTCATGCAGTCAACACCTCACTGTCTGCTAATTGCCACATCAAGGAACAAATGTAAGTTGAACTTTTCTACTTCATACCTGTTCTAGCCTTTATTGTATCTATATCGTTTGCATAATGTATCTGCAAGTGTAATGTGTACTGCTATACTGTAATACAGTAACATAATGTATTAGCAAACGTAGCTTGCTAATTCTTAGTATAGCTTTCACATAAAGATAATGTTTATTCTTCAAATATATATATATTAACGCTAATGAATGTTTTATGTGCATTAACGTGCAACATATTATACAATGTTTTATTTTCATTGTAGTTTTTTGAACCGCATCAAACCGCATCACAACCGCATCTATACTATTGAACGAATCTAACCTCAAAGCATCTATAGAAGTCTGTGGTCACATCAAATTGTCTAACGGATGTTCCACTTCTGTCAACTTGTAAAACGTGTAATAAAACCCTGATGCGAGTCTCGGAAGTTTTTATCCTTGCATCTACACAATTGTTGCACTCAATGTTAGTCACAAGATCAATTTAAAATTTCCTATGATTAGTAATAAAAGTTATTTGCATACATCAAAGAAGAGTGTAGCAGGCAATACATGTATACATGTATGTTTTAAGGATTTAATATTATTGAATGCTACCCTGATCGTTACTGCACGTTTGCCTTGCATCAGGCAATGACATGTTGTGATTTGTAGACGATGGTCTTAAATGGTTTTATCAGGGCACTGCCAATGTTACTCGACTTTTAGTAATTTATTGCCAAGTTATTGATATCGCAATACGAGGCTAAATTGATCAGACGATCAAAGAGTTAAAGTAACCTTGTGGACACAAATACTCTGATGACGTAGGATGTTCGAATTTAACGGTTTTCAATGAGTTACTGTCCAATACAATGTACAGTTCCTATTTTACCTGTCTCATACAATGTAAAAGTTCCATACATCAATGTATATAAATATAAAGACCCCTTTGATGCCTGTATTGTTCATATTTTAAGGTTGTTTTGGGTTTTCAGTTTGGAATTACTGCTTCAGTAAAGCCAGGGATTGTGGCATGCTATCTCTACGAAAGTCTAGGTTTACATAATAAGTTGTATGCTTCTCACGAGGGTAATACGGTATCATGTACTATCTTTGTACCAGTGTCTCCCGAGCCGGCATGTCAATAAATTAGTACTATTATAGTTATTGCGTTTTAACAGCCAATTACTGATCAGCTGATATCGCTTGAATGACCTTGACAATAAACGTAAACAAAAGGGCGTCATCCGTCTCATCTCGTTGTGTTCAAGATTGTAAATGCCTTCAAACGAGTAAACTTTACTTTAATTTAATGTGCAAGTAATGCAAAAAAAGACTTGTTTTCAAACCAAGCAGCAAATTATTTTGTAATTCATAGACCCATAAACAGCTGATCGAACTGTTAAAAACTCTGTACACCGCTTACGTCATTTTATAAAGTCATCTGACCATAATGCGACACCTACTTTTAGCTAGGAACTGTTTCTATGGCAGCGGGTATATGAAATTTGTACATAAGGAAAAACGTAACGACCGTTTGCAAATCAAAAACGAGTATCCTACTGTTAGGAAAGATAAACTAATGTCACATTACTGTACTAATCCACAGTTCGACAAACAGTTCCATAAATAGACTGGGGCCTCTCCTTAAGCTTGATAAACACCCATTGGGCAGGACTGATCGGTACATCGTTAATCTATTGCAAAGACCAACAAAAATCAATGTTTGAAGTTAAGTTAGTGTATGCATTACACAATAATAAATAATAGCATATGCTGAGAGTTATATTGGAGGCGATGTGTGTCTTTACCTACATATATATATATATATATATATATATATATATATATATGCATTGTAAGTCTTTGTTCTGAATATTGTTGTGGTTAGCTTGCACTATTGATTTTTAAACACGTTAATAGTATATCAATAATGGTCTGTAATTCAGGGAGTCTTTGAAATGGTGCAACCATTCATCAGGATTCTACAAGCAGCAACACAGGCGAATACTAGCGTAAATATCCAACAACATATCTTAATCGCAGGTATATTTCATTAAACAGCGTTCATTGATTATTTTCTCCTGTTCTGCAGACGTTAAGGGTGATTTCATTTCCAAATACAATTGTTTAAATCTCGTTAACGATCAATTGAGACGTTGGTATATAACAAAGTAGAATACGGTTATCAAAGTAAAAATTAAAAGGTTGGTTTAGATCGCACTCCTCGGAGAGTGTTGCTATTGATTACACCGGATATCCATCATGTGAGCACTCTAACCAACGGCATCATCCGCTCTTGCTATCCTCCGCTATGTTGATCCCCTCAACCTTCTACACTGAAAAATAAAGCCTAAAAACTGTTTCTATTAGGTAAGATTTGTCATGTTTCATAGTATAACATAACGTACATGTTCATACTATAACAATGAAAGTCTGTACTGCAGAGAGTCTTAAGAACGCGGAGACCATTCGGGGAGACCATTCGGGGAGACCATTCGTCAGGATTCTACAAGAAGTGCTACAGCTGAAGACTAGCGGAAATATCCAAGCAAATTTTTAAATTGCAGATAAACTTCTGTTAACGACATTCATTGATTTTGTTCTGTTTTGCAGACGTAAATGGCTATTTCATTTTCTAATCCAATCGTTTAAAAGTCAAATTTTATTTATATCATGTTAAGGAATGATTTGTATCGTTATCGACTAATTGAGACGTAAAGAAAGATACGGATATTAAACTGGATAAAGTAAAAGTTGTGTTCAGTTTCCCACTCACTGAACAATGTTCATATCGATTACACTCGTTAACCATCACATTAACACTATCTGTTTCCATCATTCGCTCTCTGTAGTCCTTGGATCCCTCTATCTTAATCCCCTCAGCCTTCTGTACTTAAAAACCAAGTAAAAACACTTTTCTAACTTTTGTTAAGTACGTTTTCTTTAGGCAAATACATTTAACTGTTTCAATTGGATTACGGCTAGGCTTCATTTTGATGTTTGTCTGTGTCACAATTTTCTTTCACATAAAGGCAACGCAATAGTTATATGCTTATAGTTTCATTGGGGATATATGGTAAGATAAATATTATGTGGAGGAAGTGTATATCATGCGATGAAATGAAAAATCATTTTATGGAAAGTTAAGCAGTTTGATCATTAACCTTGTTTTAATAATGGATCTGTCTATGCGTTTACAACAATATCCACATGGTAATGTTTCTATTCGCTACTTGAAGTGTAATCGCCATTTACAAAAAATATTGACTGAAGCAGAACAGTTTTCTTGATATTTAAATAACTCGAATCCGTTTTTACAAAAGTTCATTTGTAAATGTGGTTTTGATTCAATCGTGTGGTGAATCCATTAGCGTCAGTGTAAGTTCAGCGTGGATGTCTCTTTATTTTTAAGGTTATGGTAGGGGAGAGCGGGAGGGTTCGGACGATTTTCAGACAAATCTTCTTGGACTATTATATACTAAGATATGAAAGCCATGATACATACCTCAATAAAGCTTACTAATAAGTGTATCAGATTTTAAAAGGTGTCCCCATTGTCCGAATCTACCCCATAGGTAGGGATACTTCGGACAAGGGGGGGGGGGGGGGGGGGGGGGGGTACATCCGGACACATACTGCTTTTGCTGAAAAATCAGTTTATTGCAATGATATAAACATAAAAATGAAATGAATATGAACCAACATCACGTAGAGCTATAACCTACTACTGCAGTTTTCTGCTATTCTTTAACCCTAACTTACATGACAAAACATAAAGATAAGGAGTCGAAATCTATGATAGTATCCTTACAGCACTAAATAATCCTATACAGCTCTTTCAGAAATCAATAAACGAATAAAAGAAGAATCAAACTTAGTGGAAATTCAATAAAATCGTTTAAAATATTTATATTGCCGTTATTGCAAAATGTTTCTATATTTTATTAGTGACATTCAGGAGAAGGCATGCTTGTCGAAAACAATCTTCACAAATCATACGTCGACGACTCGTTTATTGTATCAATGTTTATGAAGGTGTAAACAAATGTACGTGTCTGACATATATGCTTTCTTTGCCGTGTGTTTGGCCAAGCATGTGTTTAAAGTATATTCGCTACAAGTAACTAAATAACTACAAGTATGCCAACAATGTAATGTTTAAGAAACTGCAATATAGACCATTACTCATTGGACTTTTGAAAATAAGCAACCAGTTTTCAGTGAATACAATGTAGGCATTAACGATCTAATACCGAAGGAGATAGTAAATATGCATTGAAAAAATGTCAAAAACAAAGGCTTTTGATTATTCTCCATGTCTGTGAAAGTTTTAAACAATCGCACACATAAAGAAGGACATGTATAGGGTAGTTTCGTCCAAATGGACGAAGCTACCCCACTGTAACTTTTGTCAGATAAATATAAATTGACAACCAGACAGGAGAGATTATACGAGAATGATACTGTCCACACATGATTTGTGCTTATCAATGCAAGGAAAAATTCTGTTCCTCAAAAGAAAGATGCCTTTTATGGCAGTGTGCCATTACGTTCTGATAGTCAAAGGCTATATATGGGATTTGATAAAAAACGAAAATCGTCTAAGCTGATCAAACTTCCCGCTTGCCCATATGGCATGGTTGTTTCCTCAACCAATGAAAACATCTGTTACATTTTCGGTTTTGGAGTTAGCGGGGTGTCCGAACCATCCCGCTGTCCGAGCCATCCCCGCTCTCCCCTAGATACAAGTGAAAGACGACCCATGCGCTATTGCCAACATTATGCCCTTCCAGACAGATCCACAATATATTGTTGATGAACATTCAACTACCTCTCCAGGCCGCTCATCACCTTGCGGAGAGGACACTGTTCTGACATCTGTTTTCCATTACTATAAAGTGTGAAGAAGTCAAACCGGTGTGGACCATCTCTGTGAAGAAGATTTTTGGTCATTTATCATAGAAATAGTATATGCTTACAGGCCATCCAAAGAATCCAAGCAATGTGTGTCTGAATCCTTGTCTTTCTGTTTTTAATTGTGAACAATACCACGGACGTGCGTCATCTGATTGGTTCTGAGTTCAGTAAAGTCAGTTGTAGCATGCCTTCTGTCAGGATTGATGAACTGATCTGAAAAGTCTTGTGAATCTAGCCTTAGCCACCAATCAAACTGTAAAGGTACATGATATAACGTTGAGATACATTTTCAGATGATTTCTAGAGTGATTATTCAGGATCTATTGTTAATATTTACTAGTTTTGATATATATAATTTCTGTATTTAATCGACCAGATACCATGGAGAATGTTGACACTTCTAGCCCAAATCATGAATCAAAACGTTGAGGTACACTCAATGACGTCGGGATACATTATCATATGACATTCTCTAACATTATTATTCAAGAAGAGACAAGTTTAGGATTCTCAACTATTGTTATTTATATTTACTATATAATTAATAATTATAAACTGAAAACTGCGAGAAGAGATATGTTAAATATGAATACACAATGAAAAGGCAATGTTTAACAGATACTCAATACTTACACAATGAGTGTGGTGGCACGTGGTCCTGTGCATAGCTCAGTCTACCACCATCAGTGAAATTCTGCAACAATGGGCGCGGCTTGCCGCATGGGTGGGTTACCCGCTTCATTGCTGAATTAACTGAGACTCTGAAGGGTGACTCCCTGCCTCACACTGAGACATGAGTGGACAGACTTATGGTTTCACCCTGGGTAAGTGACTTTATTCAAGATGTGCCTCTGTTCACCCAGCAGTAAGTGGGTACCTGGTGTTAGATGTGGAGGAGGTGACCTTTAAGCGCTTTGCGGCAGCTTAGGTTAAACTAGGGTAATAATGTTGGAAGCGCCACAACGTGGAGATTTGTGCGCTATATAAAAACTATTCATTATTATTATTATTAAATGGTGAAATCAAAATAATGTTAATACAAAAAGAGTTTTTATTTTATGTTTGTATTTTTTAACTAGTTAAAACAGTACGAAACTGATTGATTTGTATGAAATTTTCTAATTAAAACTGTTAAGTGGTTTACCAATCAATTACCGCCTAATCTACTACCGACCTTAAAACTTAAGCCCATTCAAACAATCGCTGTCATAAAAGGACATATTTAATAAACTGACCACTTTATCAGTCAAGGTCAGCAACCTTCCACTTCCACTCACTCTGGTTATGTGTCTCTCTGTGTATTGATGCAATTACTCAGATTACTTTCTATTTTAGGTACATTGTACGAAAGAAAAGGTGATTACATTGATATGGTTTCGCCGTCCATGCATGTTATCATCTCAGTATCCCCACTGTATTCATATTTACCATTTTGGACATACAATTAATTATCATAAACTCACTAACTGCGAGAAGAGATAACGGTTGTGTTTATCTGAACTATTTTGCAAAGATATTATAACTTAGTAGTAATGTTTCTTTTAATTAAGGATTCAGCTCTTTGGGGCTGAATCCTTATTGAGATTGGCATGTTTCATTATATTTATTCAAGAAAGTTTGGTTTACGATATAGCCAAAAAGGCTGGAGCAAATATAACCAAATTTTGCAGTCTGGTAGCCATTGCCCTTGAATCGAACATATAAGCTTTTGGGGCCAATCAGGCCAAGCCATTAAAGATTCAGTTCGAATCTAAGCTTTGATTTTTAACATTGGGAATTTTGATACGTATTGACAGTGCGAACAGAAAAGAAAATCATGACGAATTTGTAGGTTACGTCGTTTCGCCGCCATATTGATTTTTCACACGACCCCATGCACCTCTGAAAATCCTCTCCTCTGAAGATGCAAGCATTATAGAGCTGATATTTGCACATGATGTATCTGAAGCATTGTATATATTGCCTTACTCCTCACAAATGCTAATTCGCAATATTTTATTCACAGTAAATACTTGAAATCTGGCAATTTTGCAAAAAATGCGAATTTCAAACCAGTATAGCTCAAAAACTAATTAAGATAATTTCACAAAACATTCCACATCCATTTGGTCTATAGCGTTTTTTGAGGGTACGCATCTTCGAAAATCTTCTTCAAAATCACGGCAACACATACACATTCGTATGATAGCTCTGAAAATGGTTAACAAAGTATCATCTTAGAACTAAAATTATCTGCCCTTGAATATGGTCTGTTTTAAATGGCATAACTCTGTAACAAACATACTTATGCCACAGTTACTGACTGCAATCCTTTACTTATAACAAGCTTATAACAGTTCCTTCACATATCATTATCGTATAAAAGTTGATAGTTTGTCTACAATTTGGACAAAGAAACAAATAATAATTTTCGAGGTGCACATTCTTTTGAGAACAATAAATTTCAAACGTGTATCTGTCATAGTTATTATATGAAAAGTCTAAGAACATTGTCATTTTTCGAAAATTGCCATTTTAAAATTACAAAAGATCATATAACTGCTTCACTTATTCCGATATTGAACCTTTATTTGCACCTAAGTGTTCACAATTACAAGAACAATAACTTTTATGTCGAACCCGTTGTCGTCTAGGGGTCCAAAAACAAGCACTTAATATAAATGATGATTACATCTACTTAAGCACATTTTCTATGATATACCTTAGAATGACAATATTAGCCGTTTTATCTTAATCATGAGAAATATAATTTAGGGGTCTATTAATATGGGGGTGGGATAGCACAGTGGTTCGCGCGTTCGGCTTCGGATCAAGAGGTCCGGGGTTTGAATCCAGCCAGGTGCACGGCAACTTTGGATGCAGTACCCTCGTGAAGTGAATAAACAATTTTTTTTTAATTTAAAAAAAACAAAACAACTTTGAATGCAGTAGAGAACTACACGCAGTAAGGTTTGGTTTCAATGCTACACTGAATTTCAGCGCAGTACCACCCATGGTTAGCTAGTTCAAGCCGCTACTCGCAGGTTTCACCGCAGTGCATAGCCACATGGCGCTGCGAGCTTTCTCCCTGCCATAATACTAGCAGCCGCAATATAAGTGAAATACTCTTGAAAGCATGAAAGCAGCGTTAAACCACAACTCACCTCACCTCATCTCACCTCACTTCTTTTAATATGTGATTTTTCCATTCTCACTTAGAGACTTGCAGTGCATTTTTAACATGGGAAAAAAATCAAAATGCAGATAGAGAGTTGCAACTTTTTTAAAAGATGCGCAATAACCATGCGAGCAAGAAATTAAATCATGGCTAGTCAGTAGGTCTCGTGGTTTAGCCGCCATTTTGATTTTCTTGAACTTATGCTGTTTTGACATTGGAAATTTAGGTCTCGATAATCCTACAGACCAGTTACATTCATTACTTTCATCCATTTATCCGGTGTATTTGGTGTCTATTTGTTTGTGTATAAAATTATTTTTTTTTAAACTTGATATTTGTATTTCTTAGAGTGCTCAAATACTGGTAACGGCGTGTGTACCTTGTCGAGTCGGTCAAAAAGGTCTCCAATATTACATCAAGAAACAACAGCAGCAATTACAGTCCGATACACTGTATCTGACAAATCAGGTAGGTAAATTGATTCGCGCTGCGTAACCGCACTGTGTTATTTGTATTATTTAACTTCAGAGATTTCATTTGGTCTTCTGGGCAGCCATGTTTAATCAACTCCATGTGGTTACAGTCATATGATTGGCTAGTCTGGTACTCGTTTAACCGTAACGGCATTAGCCAAGTTAAAACCTTGCTGAAAATAGAACTTTTACTTAAACACTGTTGCACTGCATGTTACTGGCAAATTGGCAATGTTACTCAATGATGAAGTCCTCACACATTGATAATATCAATATATTGATCAATCACTCTTACAGTCTCTGTAAAGTTGAGTGAGCTTTTCAAACACAACTTGAATTAACTTTAAATGAATGTTCTCCAGATAATTCACTGAAAAATAATTGGCACTTTTAACAAGTTGAACACATTTACAGTCAGTTTATTTGAATCTTGCAGGTATCCTGACTTCTCTCCCTGAGCGAGTTGTTGTTGCGCTGTTAGGTGGTGGTATGGGTTGCCCACCCGTTGGCACTTGACTTTCGGGAACTGTGCAGGGGATTGATTCCTGCATCATCTCAAGCTTATCACGAAGCTTGACCGGTTTGATGTGTTGCCGATTTCTTCGGTATTCAGCACCATCTGGTGTCTGAATGATGTATGACCGTGGGTACCGGTCACATTTCTGGGTTACCTTAGCTGGTGTCCACAATCGTTTGTTATCACACCAGACAACAACAGGTTCGTTGTGGATTAAAGGTCGCAATGACCTATTAGCACCATCATAGTACTTCGCCTGAGTTTTCTGCATGTGTTTCCGTGCATTTTCCACTGACGACTGCTTCTTAGCATTCAGGCTGTTTTTCAGCACTGGTAGCCTTGTCCTCAGCTTTCTCCCATAGAGAAGTTGTGCTGGCGATTTCCCATTAATCACTGGTGTGTCTCTGTAATTCAACAGAGCAAGGTATGGGTCACTGCCGGAGTCTTTGGCCTTCTTTAACAAACTTTTAACGATTCCCACATACCTCTCTGCTAGTCCATTTGAACGAGGATAGTGTGGACTTGATGTTTTGTGAGTAATTCCCCATTCTACACAAAACTCATTGAATTGTGAATTCACAAAATTTTTGCCATTGTCTGACATCAATTGTTCTGGTATTCCATTCCTGGAAAATATTTACTTCAGGTGCAGACTTGTTTGAGCGGTTGATAAGTTCTGCAACTGTGCTGTTTCAAAGAAGTTCGAGTGGTAGTCCACTACAAGTATGTTATCCTTTCCCTCAAAGTGAAAGAGATCACAACCCACTTTCATCAAGGAATATGGCGGCCTTTCATGCGGTTGCATTGATTGTTTGGTCTGCTGAGGTGCAAACTTTTAGCAAGTTTCACAAGATTGTACTGAATTTGTGATGTCCTTACCCATGCCTATCCAGAACATGCACGATCTTGCTCTCTCAAGACACTTTTCAGTTCCCATGTGTCCTTCATGTATCTGTCAATCATTTCACTCTGCCAAACTTTTGGAATGACAAGTTTAGATCCCTTGAAGACAAGTCCATCTTCATGTTAAACTTCATCTCTGATATTGAAGTAGTCTCTGACTTTCTCAGGTACTTCATTGATTTCATCCGGCCAACCTAATTTGATTTGTTATATCAGTTCCTGAATTTCACAGTCTTGTTCATTTGCTGTCCGAAACTTCTTCAGATATTCTTCTGAAAATGGTAGTGAAGATGTGATCATGTTCACATGACTATCCAACACTTGTACTAGCTTGGATTCCTTAGAGCTGCTCTGCACTGGCGCTCTGGACAATGCATCAGCCATTACTAACTGTTTGCCTGGAATCCACTCATACGTGAAATTGTATTTCTGCAGTCTCAATAACAGTCTCTCAATTGTGGGCGGTGCATTCGCCAGCGGCTTGTTGAAGATGAATTTCAATGGCTTATGGTCATTCTCCACCACAAAGTGACGTTCATAAACATACTGGTGGAATTACTCTCCTGCATATGCTACAGATAGAAGTTCTTTTTCTATTTGAGCATAATGTTGTTCAGCTGATGTCAAAGATCTGGACGCAAAAGCAATTGGAGAGCCATTTTGCATCAATGTAGCACCTAAGCCGTACTTAGACGCATCACAGGAGATCTTCACATCCTTTTCAGGATTGAATAGCTTCAACACTGGTGCACTGGTTAACAGTTTTTTCAATTTTTGAAACTCTCTTTCATAGTCTTCAATCCACACGAATGCAACTTTGTCTTTCAACAAACTTCTGAGAACTGCAGTCTCTGTTGACAAATTATGTATGAACTTACCTACACTTGTCATCATGCCCAGGAATCTCTGTAGTTCTTCTTTCGAACTAGGGCTGTCCATTTCCTGAATGGCTGAGATCCTGGCTGGATCAATCCTTTGACCTTCACCACTGATTATGACACCTAAGTACTTAACTTCAGTCATAATATCTGTACACTTTTCTTTGTTGAGTTTCAGATTTGTACTTCTGATTATCTGCACATACCTCACATTTGCCTGCTTGAGTTCTCATTTCTTGTAAGAAAATGTCAAAATTCTTATCACCTTGCCGTATCTGACGAAATAAATGTCTTTCGTAAGTTTTGTTTGATTTGCCTACAAAATGTTCATCAAACTTGGTGACTAGGTCCTTAAATTCAGCGTCTGCTGGCACCGTAAAGTTATTATAAACCCATCTGCCCTCCTCACCTATCAGCGTGAGAAGTGTTGCCTTCTTTACGCCATCACTCTTGGACGCGCAATCTGTCGTGGTCATGTAAAGTTCAAGTTCTTGACTGAATTTCCGCCATGCCGTTGTGACATCTAAGCTGGCATCAAGCCCTTTTGGTGCTGGAAGGCCTTGCATTGTTCTAATTTACCGCTTAACGTCTGACACCATGTGTTATTTGTATTATTTAACTTCAGAGATTTCAATTGACAACAACGTGGTCTTCTGGGCAGCCATGTTTAATCAACTACATGTGGTTACAGTCATATGATTGGTTAGTCTGGTACTCGTTTAACCGTAATGGCATTAGCCATATAAGTGAGGCTAGACTGTATATAAAGATCTAGTGACACGCACCATGTACATTCATTTTAGACCTATACAAATAATTATTAAAACTATAATACCGTCCTCATAACATATTTATAATGTCAACATAGTTATTATGTCTTGCTTTAAGACTCAAATCACAATAATGTTTTGTCAAATTTTGTTAGACAGATATTTCAGTCATGGTACACGTTTAAAAGAGAAACAAAAAACATAATAGCTTTTGATATTCTCTGAGTAACCAAGAAACGGGGCAGGTAACTATTTCAAATATTTACGCCACCATCCCTCATGATAGTTTAATTGAACATTTTATGTAGCTTCTGCTGCCCATGTACTCAATTTTAGATTCGTCGTGAGTCTTCCTTTGAGTTTATTTACTTTCTAATTGCCTTTAATAATAGATCTACACCATTCTAAAATCACATGTTTGAGTGCAATGCAACACTGAATTTCAGCGCAGTAACATAAGTTTATCCAATATATTTGTATATATATTTTTTATAATTTGTGGGGTTTTTTTATTCCAAAAAGTGTTTACAAAAAACCCGTAAGTAAGATAGTCGAATATAAAGGTATTTATAACTGGTAAAACGTGACAGAATTCTACAAGCCAGACAGTCTTTAGTAGAGACATATTGATTCCTTATGGTATATGTCTAGCTTAACAGTAATCCATTATAAGAAACCTTAAAATGATATAATTGCGTCCCGAATACAATGCAAATTACATCGGAGTGTAACACGTGTCTGTCCGTGGCAAATTAAATAAGCAATGACATGCATTCACCATCTTAGTTGACATGAAGTGTGTTCGAAAGTGGGTTCACCCACATGTGTATACACATGCAAATAAAACGTAACTGTGCAATGTATCTGTACTATGAGTATACAAAGAAAAGTGTTTAAAGTTTTTATCTATAGTTTCTCGACCGGGGTCAGTGTCAAACGTATAATGCAACAACGATGCATTCTCAGTAGAAGTCAACAATAAAGCATAACGTTGCTTGTCGAGAATAGATTCACGCATGTTCACACATCAGTATCGAGTGTGACCACCGCGAGCATCAACACGGGATTGACATCTATACCTTTTTGACGATATGAAGTTAGTGAAAAAGGCTTGTGGAATCTCTTTCCAAATGTCAACCAAGGTTTGCCTCAGGTCATTAAAGGTCACAGGCACAGTCTTCCAAAACTTCTCCCCATCGCTCTATACATGTATGTTTTAGATCTGGTGAAACAGCTGGTCATGGGAAACATCTGATGGTCTGTTGCACGTTGCATTGTCATGCTGATATTTCATCTTTGAAGAAAGGGTAACAGATGAGGCAGTAACACTTCATCTCTGTACCGGATACATATGCCCGTTAAATTACTATAAATGATAAGGTGATGCCTCCCCAAAACATAACGCTTCCACGGCCAAAATGATTGCGTTGCAGAACACACACACATGTGGACGCCCGTCACCACTGTCAAGATGAAAACGAGATTCGTCTGAGAACAGAACATTATCCGAGTATCTTTTGCTGTATCTTAGATGCTGTCTACACCACAACAACCGTGCATGTTGCAACATAACTGGACGGATTGCTGGACGTCGTGGCCTAGTGTTCCAATCTTGCAGACGATTCCTGACAGTTCTCCCATTTATAGGCCATAAGCTTGGAATGGTGCTGGCAGTTTGATGGTACCAGTTCTACAGAGAAGCCACAATATATCAGTGAACACCAAAACGTTGACCTACGGCATTCTGTGACATCCCCGTCTCTAACATGCCAACAGCACTTAAACCAACATCTTGAGATGGCATCATGTCATTAAAAGGATTCAATAAACAATGTGATTTTTTGGTAAACGTTCAATCGAGGATCTGAGAAGGCCTACTGGAATGAGTCTTATGGTTTTTGTCAAGTCACTTAACGACTTTAATGTGCATGGAAATGTTTTTACGTGTTAGACATGTTCGTGAGAAGTGAACGGGAGTCACATTGCATGCTCAAATTACATAACAGTGTTTTATCGGCTGTATGCACGAGTACCCTAAAATAAACATTTATGTAATGCACAGTTACTGTTAATAGTAATGTGGATTGCGTTTTGATTGCATTACTTTAACCGCTATGACAAACAATCATTAAGATTGTTCATAAAGATATATAATTATAAAGTAGGTTTTGGTAGAATTTTTTGTTTCCCTCGGTTTTTAGTCCGGAATAACTGCTTCAGTGAAGCGTAGGATTGCTTAATGTTAATGTAGAGGTTCCATATGTATATAAACATACCCTCTTGATGTCTGTATTGTTGATATCGTAGGTGCCTTGGGCTTTGAGTTTGGAATTAATGCGTCAGATTGTGGAATGCTATCTCTACGAAAAACTACGTTACCACGCTAATGCCACGTTACTGTACTAATCTAGTAGTCCACTACCAGTTCCATAAATAGACATGGGCCTTCCCTAAAGCTTGATAAACAACCACCGGGCAGGACCGAGTGGCACATATCGTTTGTTTATTACAAAGACCAAATTAAACAGTCTCAGAAAAGCCCTGATAAACTCCCACCTCATATCAAACTGCTGTCATATAGAGTGAAACATTAAGTCTGTATAACCGTGGATGTGCGAACGCACAGCTAAATCTGGTGGTGTGATACAGGAGCAATGGGTGGGGATGGAGAATATATAACGGATATACGGGATAAACCTGATCTGTTCTCCTGTTATGCAGACGTTACTTTATTTCCTAAAACAATCGTTTAATAGTCGAGTGTGTTTAATCAGTACAGTATTTTTAAAATATGACTGTAACTCAGCGCAACAGATTCCAGAAACCAGAATAATGACACATTTTTATGATCCGCATTACCATTGAAGAACTGTTGCAAAATTTTGGCATAAGAGGCGGTTATGGCAGACAGGAATCAGTTTTAAATATTTACACCGTCATACGCCATCGAGTTCATCTCTAACTAGACTAGAACATTATAGAAGCAGATAGTGTGCATAAAAAAAAAATAGTTGCTCGATAATAAACATTTTAACCGTAGTTAAATTTCATTATAAATCTCTAAAATATATAATCTCTCTTTAAAATAAACCAGGTTAATCAGTACACTGGTACACATATATACATAGAAAAGTACACTTACATATACCAAAAAAATAGTGTTTCATAAATAAATGTTACATGTAACGTAAATGCATTGTTGGTATGAGGCATTTTTGGTGTCAGATCAGATTCCCTGCTGGGTCAACATATCATAAAATTAGTAATAGACACTAGACACTAAACATTAATCGCAATTAATACATAACATCGACTGGTCCCTGAATATTCACTTGAAGAACATTGACATGCTTTACATGCAGGTTCACATGACGACAAACTTCCACTGAGAATAATTCTTGAGAATAATGCCAAGGTCACCAAAATGTGATAAACCCTTTGTGTGACGAGAATCCACTGAATGGTTCTTGAGATATCCTGCAGACAAGTTTAACATGTTTCACATGCAGAACCAAAGGTCACACAAACCATATCCACTCATTGTCTTCCCAATGAGCAGTTATCTGTCGAACTGTTAATTTCAAATTGCAAAACGCCTGTCTCCCCAGTCAATGTCCTGCAATGTGCTACAGCTTGCACGATTGTAAATAAATTTGGTTGCAGATCCCTATAGGGGACTGCAACCAAATTCACTAAATACGATGTTTCAAGTACATTTCTGTCCTGCAACCAAATTTTCTGAAGTCAGACATGACATGTCATGTTATAGAAAATGATCTCTGCTATTTTGATCACTTTGTATGATCAGTTTCTCTTACTTCAGTAGCATTAAACATCATTATGGAGCCCCCGTCATTTGGACCCTTCAATTACGCTTAGGCCGATAAAACTTTGGAAGCGTTTAACTTTGTAACTTTGTACAATGATATGTTTCTGTTCTGAAGACGCTAACCCTTATTTCATTGTCTAATTCAATCGTTTAAAAATCAAATATGTTTGTTTCATGAATAGTGTTCCTGTCGATTAAACTCTGTATCCATCACATCAGTACACTATTTTATTGTACCAATTCCTCTCTACATCCTCCTCTTCTATCTAGATCTCCTCAACTTTCTGCACGTTTTCTTTTACTTACTTTTTTAACTTTTTCTCAAGACGAAAACTTTTAGATGTCGCAATTGGATTACAGTCAAACATCAATCTGGGTTTAGGCTGTGTCATAGTGTTCTTTAACATAAAGGTTAGAGTTATATGCCTCTAGTTTGTGAAAATCAAGTTATATAATGTGGTGAGTTCATCATTTGAAGCACAGTTAAGCATTTGTAATCTCAGAATTTGTTTGAATAGGAATTTGGATCTGTCCAACAGTGTGTATGCCTTCACAGTAATATCTATGTAGTCATATTCGTTTTCACTTTTTGATATGTTTTATGATATGATGTGATATGCTTTTCATAAGAATACATCTGCGTGTACATTATAAAAACGGAGATTCTAGTCTACTGCGACAGATAAAGCAATATCAATACAAATCAATACTAAAAATATCCACTGAAGCAAAAACAGTTTCTTTTACTGATAGACAATTTTTTATCAATTCTTACAGATAGATCATAGATAGTTTGTAATACGTGTTAAAATTCAATCGTGCGATTAATCCACCTATACCATTTGCAGTTCGGTATGCATGTCTGTTTTCGTTTCATTTCTAAGATTTCTAAAGACGGCCTACACGTAGCTAACATTTTCCTCATATCACAGATCCACAATAGATGATTGATGAACTTCCAACAACATTTCCAGACCGCTCATAACCTTGAGAGGACAGTTCTGACGCCTGTGTTCCAGTCAGGTATTGATGCTCTGCGTGATTAGAATTTCTTCAATGTTTTATTCATTATCATAGAAAGCATATATGACAGTGGACCATAAACAGAATAAGACCACAGGTATTTGTTACTGAAGTGTTTACTTTTCTTTCTGTATTTAGATATGAGGGTTCAATACCACGGATGATAACCTACCTACCCTAAAACCTACAGTCAACTATAACTATATATAAGTTCGACTATATTGAACAATAATAATCAAGTTATAATTTTTTAAGAAATCCTTAATCAGGTATTTTCTGAGCTATTGAAATCAGGAGTTATATATTCATGCAACACAAGAATATCGTTATTCTTCCGAAGATGTATTTAGCCTTACAGTTTTAAAGATCTTTTGGAGCATAATTATAAAATGCTGAGATGAGTTGGGGTTTAACGCCGCTTTCAAGAGTATTTCACTTATATCGCGGATGTATAAAATGCATTTCAATGGAAACAGCTAAAAAGATATTGAGAGTACTTTAGAATGCTTAGAGGTAATCGAAACAACGGCACTCTGAGTCTACATAAAATGAACAAAGATGTGTTACCATTGAAACGGCGAAAATAGTGTTCTAGCTTAACTAATGACGATAATAATGACTTGTCCTTAAAAAATAAAAACCTGAACAACGTAGAATTGCACAAATAAAGGGTGTCATATTTTGAAGTAATACTAAATGGTATGAAGAAAGGGCAAACAAATACTGAATACTTATTGAATTTAGAAAAAAGAAATTACGTAAATAAAAATATAAGTGAACTAATAACTAATCATCCGATTTTTACAGGCAATTATACAAAAGTAAACATGCTAATGATCTATTTTTTTTATGAATATCGATACGAAAATCACATATGATAACCGGAATTTATGTGAAGCGGACCTCTCACATGATGAATGTGCACGTGCTCTTAAAAACTAAAAAAACGAAAAAGCCAAGGCCCAGACGGTTTCACCGCAGAATTTTATAATATCTTTTGGAAAGACATTGGTATATATATTTCTTTAGCGATCTATCTTATACTCATATGAAACTGGAACTTTGTCGGATTTCCAAAGGCAAGGTATTATTACTTGCCTACCAAAAGACTCTCGTGACAGGAGATATTTGATATTCCGATAAGTCTTTTGAATGTTGAATATAAAATCGCATCCGCTGTAATTGCCTCACGCCTCAAAGAAGTTCTTCCTGATATAATAAACGAAACTCAAACTGGGTTTTTAAAGAATAGATTTATAGGGGATAATACAAGGATTCTTTAAGATTTAATGCATTATTGGGAACACAATGACATACCTGGGCTTTTGGTTGCGATCAATTTTGAAAAAGCTTTTGACACAGTTGATTGGGATTTTATAGATAAAACGGCCTAAGAGTAATTGAATGGTCCCAATGACGGGGTGACAGGAGATATTTGATATTCCGATAAGTCTTTTGAATTTTGAATATAAAATCGCATCCGCTGCAATTGCCTCACGTTTTAAAGAAGTTCTTCCTGATATAATAAACGAAACTAAAACTGGGTTTTTAAAGAATAGATTTATAGGGGATAATGCAAGGATTCTTTATGATTTAATGCATTATTGGGAACACAATGACATACCTGGGCTTTTGGTTGTGATCAATTTTGAAAAAGCTTTTGACACAGTTGATTGGGATTTTATAGATAAAACTGCCTAAGAGTAATTGAATGGTCCCAATGACGGGGTGTCTAAAATAGCCATAAAATGCATCCAAACTCTTCAAAATTGCTCAGATGAAGTTTTTCTGATAGCTGAAATAATTATCTATAACATGATATATAACATGATATCTTTGAATTTGGTTGCAGATTATAACTTCACATGGAAATCGGGTCATTTCTAAATTTGGTTGCAGTCCCTATAGGCAACTGCAACCAAACTTTTTAAAGCATCAAAATACATGTTTTCATCAAACAGAACAGCCTTGACTTGACACAATTTGGTTGCAGAAGGAAAATATTATGATCTGATGAATGTTGGAACTTACCTTGCCTATTATTTCAATATTTACAGTTAGCGGAAACTTCTTAGCGATTGTTATCGAGTCCGGTTTTCGATCATGTCATATTATCATGTTGCTGTCATTAATAAAGCTATAGATAGAAACTACCCACTAACCTTGTTTAATTTAACATTTCCTACCATAAGGCATGTCTAGGTAGCCACTTTTGACACATTTTGTCCAAATTTAAGCTTTAATTTACGTTTTTGTTTACAACCAGCTGACAACGTGGCCGCGAGATGAATTCGAATTGTTGTCAAATCTTATCACAATTCTGATTGGTTGTCAAAGATATCTTTGATTGCTAAATTAGTTTTATTGGAAATAAACAGCATTAAGTTATTTTAATGAATAGTTTCTATCTAGAAACGTGAATAAAAGCAACCAGAATTAATAAACATGAATTTATTTTTTTGTTTAGAAATGGTTGATACGGAATGAGCCAATAGGAGAATGCGTAACATACATTGGTTTCAATGGTTTCATTACGTCATACACTTAGCGCGAGAGAACTTGCCGAAATGATTCAGAAAATGTCATCGTATTTTTGTCAAATTTAGTAAATTTTAAAACCTCTGCAACCAAACTAATCCTATGTGCTTGTCAACACACTATTTTTTTCTCTGCAACCAAATATGTTTTTGCCAAGGTAGGAATAATGATGAATAATTGCTGTAAAAAAATTTGGTTGCAGATCCCTATAGGGGACTGCAACCAAATTCACTAAATACGATGTTTCAAGTACATTTCTGTCCTGCAACCAAATTTTCTGAAGTCATATATGACATGTCATGTTATAGAAAATGATCTCTGCTATTTTGATCACTTTGTATGATCAGTTTCTCTTACTTCAGTAGCATTAAACATCATTATGGAGCCCCCGTCATTTGGACCCTTCAATTACGCTTAGGCCGATAAAACTTTGGAAGCGTTTAACTTTGTAACTTTGTACAATGATATGTTTCCGTTCTGAAGACGCTAACCCTTATTTCATTGTCTAATTCAATCGTTTAAAAATCAAATATGTTTGTTTCATGAATAGTGTTCCTGTCGATTAAACTCTGTATCCATCACATGAGTACACTATTTTATTGTACCAATTCCTCTCTACATCCTCCTCTTCTATCTAGATCCCCTCAACTTTCTGCACGTTTTCTTTTACTTACTTTTTTAACTTTTTCTCAAGACGAAAACTTTTAGATGTCGCAATTGGATTACAGTCAAACATCAATCTGGGTTTAGGCTGTGTCATAGTGTTCTTTAACATAAAGGTTAGAGTTATATGCCTCTAGTTTGTGAAAATCAAGTTATATAATGTGGTGAGTTCATCATTTGAAGCACAGTTAAGCATTTGTAATCTCAGAATTTGTTTGAATAGGAATTTGGATCTGTCCAACAGTGTGTATGCCTTCACAGTAATATCTATGTAGTCATATTCGTTTTCACTTCTTGATATGTTTTATGATATGATGTGATATGCTTTACATAAGAATACATCTGCGTGTACATTATAAAAACGGAGATTCTAGTCTACTGTGACAGATAAAGCAATATCAATACAAATCAATACTAAAAATATCCACTGAAGCAAAAACAGTTTCTTTTACTGATAGACAATTTTTTATCAATTCTTACAGATAGATCATAGATAGTTTGTAATATGTGTTAAAATTCAATCGTGCGATTAATCCACCTATACCATTTGCAGTTCGGTATGCATGTCTGTTTTCGTTTCATTTCTAAGATTTCTAAAGACGACCTACACGTAGCTAACATTTTCCTCATATCACAGATCCACAATAGATGATTGATGAACTTCCAACAACATTTCCAGACCGCTCATAACCTTGAGAGGACAGTTCTGACGCCTGTGTTCCAGTCAGGTATTGATGCTCTGCGTGATTAGAATTTCTTCAATGTTTTATTCATTATCATAGAAAGCATATATGACAGTGGACCATAAACAGAATAAGACCACAGGTATTTGTTACTGAAGTGTTTACTTTTCTTTCTGTATTTAGATATGAGGGTTCAATACCACGGATGATAACCTACCTACCCTAAAACCTACAGTCAACTATAACTATATATAAGTTCGACATATATTGAACAATAATAATCAAGTTATAATTTTTAAGAAATCCTTAATCCGGTAATTTCTGAGCTATTGAAATCAGTAGTTATAAATTCATGCAACACAAGAATATCGTTATTCTTCCGAAGATGTATTTAGCCTTACAGTTTTAAAGATCTTTTGGAGCATAATTATAAAATGCTGAGCTGAGTTGGGGTTTAACGCCGCTTTCAAGAGTATTTCACTTATATCGCGGATGTATAAAATGCATTTCAATGGAAACAGCTAAAAAGATATTGAAAGTACTTTAGAATGCATAGAGGTAATCGAAACAACGGCACTCTGAGTCTACATAAAATGAACAAAGATGTGTTACCATTGAAACGGCGAAAATAGTGTTCTAGCTTAACTAATGACGATAATAATGACTTGTCCTTAAAAAATAAAAACCTGAACAACGTAGAATTGCACAAATAAAGGGTGTCATATTTTGAAGTAATACTAAATGGTATGAAGAAAGGGCAAACAAATACTGAATACTTATTGAATTTAGAAAAAAGAAATTACGTTATTAAAAATATAAGTGAACTAATAACTAATCATCCGATTTTTACAGGCAATTATACAAAAGTAAACATGCTAATGATCTATTTTTTTATGAATATCGATACGAAAATCACATCTGATAACCGGAATTTATGTGAAGCGGACCTCTCACATGATGAATGTGCACGTGCTCTTAAAAACATGAAAAACCGAAAAAGCCCAGGCCCAGACGGTTTCACCGCAGAATTTTATAATTTCTTTTGGAAAGACATTGGTATATATATTTCTTTAGCGATCTATCTTATACTCATATGAAACTGGAACTTTGTCGGATTTCCAAAGGCAAGGTATTATTACTTGCCTACCAAAAGACTCTCGTGACAGGAGATATTTGATATTCCGATAAGTCTTTTGAATGTTGAATATAAAATCGCATCCGCTGCAATTGCCTCACGCCTCAAAGAAGTTCTTCCTGATATAATAAACGAAACTCAAACTGGGTTTTTAAAGAATAGATTTATAGGGGATAATACAAGGATTCTTTATGATTTAATGCATTATTGGGAACACAATGACATACCTGGGCTTTTGGTTGCGATCAATTTTGAAAAAGCTTTTGACACAGTTGATTGGGATTTTATAGATAAAACGGCCTAAGAGTAATTGAATGGTCCCAATGACGGGGTGACAGGAGATATTTGATATTCCGATAAGTCTTTTGAATTTTGAATATAAAATCGCATCCGCTGCAATTGCCTCACGTTAAGTTCTTCCTGATATAATAAACGCAACTAAAACTGGGTTTTTAAAGAATAGATTTATAGGGGATAATACAAGGATTCTTTATGATTTAATGCATTATTGGGAACACAATGACATACCTGGGCTTTTGGTTGTGATCAATTTTGAAAAAGCTTTTGACACAGTTGATTGGGATTTTATAGATAAAACTGCCTAAGAGTAATTGAATGGTCCCAATGACGGGGTGTCTAAAATAGCCATAAAATGCATCCAAACTCTTCAAAATTGCTCAGATGAAGTTTTTTCTGATAGCTGATATTATCTATAACATGATATATAACATGATATCTTTGAATTTGGTTGCAGATTATAACTTCACATGGAAATCGGGTCATTTCTAAATTTGGTTGCAGTCCCTATAGGCAACTGCAACCAAACTGTTTAAAGCATCAAAATACATGTTTTCATCAAACAGAACAGCCTTGACTTGACACAATTTGGTTGCAGAAGGAAAATATTATGATCTGATGAATGTTGGAACTTACCTTGCCTATTATTTCAATATTTACAGTTAGCGGAAACTTCTTAGCGATTGTTATCGAGTCCGGTTTTCGATCATGTCATATTATCATGTTGCTGTCATTAATAAAGCTATAGATAGAAACTACCCACTAACCTTGTTTAATTTAACATTTCCTACCATAAGGCATGTCTAGGTAGCCACTTTTGACACATTTTGTCCAAATTTAAGCATTAATTTACGTTTTTGTTTACAACCAGCTGACAACGTGGCCGCGAGATGAATTCGAATTGTTGTCAAATCTTATCACAATTCTGATTGGTTGTCAAAGATATCTTTGATTGCTAAATTAGTTTTATTGGAAATAAACAGCATTAAGTTATTTTAATGAATAGTTTCTATCTAGAAACGTGAATAAAAGCAACCAGAATTAATAAACATGAATTTATTTTTTTGTTTAGAAATGGTTGATACGGAATGAGCCAATAGGAGAATGCGTAACATACATTGGTTTCAATGGTTTCATTACGTCATACACTTAGCGCGAGAGAACTTGCCGAAATGATTCAGAAAATGTCATCGTATTTTTGTCAAATTTAGTAAATTTTAAAACCTCTGCAACCAAACTAATCCTATGTGCTTGTCAACACACTATTTTTTTCTCTGCAACCAAATATGTTTTTGCCAAGGTAGGAATAATGATGAATTATTGCTGTAAATAAATTTGTTGCAGATCCATATAGGGGACTGCAACCAAATTCACTAAATACGATGTTTCAAGTACATTTCTGTCCTGCAACCAAACTTTCTGAAGTCAGATATGACATGTCATGTTATAGAAAATGATCTCTGCTATTTTGATCACTTTGTATGATCAGTTTCTCTTACTTCAGTAGCATTAAACATCATTATGGAGCCCCCGTCATTTGGACCCTTCAATTACGATTAGGCCGATAACACTTTGGAAGCGTTTAACTTTGGCCCCATACTCCCATACCCCAGAGTTGGGTTAAACTTTTTCAAAAAGATAGCTGCAGCTCTGAAATCAATTCGGGAACTTTTTCAAATTTCTTTAATCTAAGTCTTGGATGCCAACAAGGTGACCCCTTACTGTTTTGTTGCATGTGTCGAATTATTAGCTATTGCAATTAGAATAAACCAAAACATCAAGGGCATAAACATCAAAGGCATGGGATATCTTATGTTTCATACGCGGATAATACAAACTTTACTCTTGATGGATCAGAAAACGGATTATCAGAACTCATCTATGTCATTACAAAGTTTGCTATTGTCTCTGGTTAAAACCTTAACTGTGACAAAACCATTGCTATATGGTTTGGCTCCAAGAGAAATTCTAATGAACAACTTTGTCCACACATTCCTCTTCGCTCTTCATTGCTGAATTAACTTAGAGTTTGAAGGGTGATTCCCTGCCCCACACTGAGACATGAGTGGAAAGACTTATCGTTTCACCGTGGGTAAGTGACTTTATTCAAGGTGTGCCTCTGTTCACCCAGCAGTAAGTGGGTACCTGGTGTAAGATGTGGAGGAGGTGACGGCAGCTTAGGTTAGACCAGGGTAATACTGTTTAGAAGCGCCCTGAGTCCACAACGTGGATATTTGTGCGCTATATAAAAATTATCCATTATTATTATCCCCCCTCATATTTACCATTTTGGACATAAAATTAATTATCATAAACTCACTAACTGCGAGAAGAGATAACTGTTGTGTTTATCTTAACTAATTTGCATAGACATCATAATTTAGTAGTAATGTTTCTTTTAATTAAGGATTCAGCTCTTTGGGGCTGAATCCTTTTTGAGATTGGCATGTTTCATTATATTAATTCAAGAATGTTTGGTTCACGATTTAGCCAAAAAGGCTGGAGGAAATTTTTCAGTATGGTAGACATTGCCCTGGAATCGAACAAATAAGCTTTTGGGGCCAATCTGGCCAAGCCATTAAAGATTCAGTTCGAAACTTTGATTTTTAACATTTTGAAACATGTTTTCAAAGATACGTATTGACAGTGCGAACAGAAAAGAAAATCATGACGAATTCGTAGGTCACGTGTTTTCGCCGCCATATTGATTTTTCACACGACCCCATGCACCTCTGAAAAATCTTCTCCTCTGAAGATGCAAGCATTATAGGGCTGATATTTGCACATGATGTAGCTGAAGCATTGTATATATTGGCTTACTCCTCACAAATGCTAATTCGCAATATTTTATTCACAGTGATTACTTGAAATCTTGCAATTTTGCAAAAAATGCGAACTTCAAACTTGTATAGCTCAAAAACTAATTAAGTTAATTTCACAAAACATTCCACATCCATTTGGTCTATAGCGTTTTGAGGGTTCGCATCTTCGAAAATCTTCTTCCAAATCACGGCAACACATACAGATGTGTATGATAGCTCTGAAAGCTATGAAAGTTGAATAAATGGTTAACAAAGTATCTTTACAAACATTTCATCTTAGAACTAAAATTATCTGCCCTTGAATATGGTCTTTTTTAAATGGCATAACTCTGTAACAAACATACTTATGTCACAGTTACTGACTGCAATCCTTTACTTATAACAAGCTTATAACAGTTCCTTCACATATCATTATCGTATACAATTTGGACAAAGAAACAAATAATGAAAATTTTGTGATTTTTAGAATTTTCGAGGTGCACATTCTTTTGAGAACAATAAATTTCAAACATGTATCTGTCATAGTTATTGTATGAAAAGTCAAAGAACAGTGTCATTTCATCAAAATTTCAAAGGATCATAACTGCTTAACTAATTCCGATATCGAACCTTGCACCTTTGCACCTAACTGTTCACAATTACAAGAACAATAACTTTTATGTTGAACCCGTTGTCGTCTAGGAGTCCGAAAATAAGGACTTAATATAAATGATGATTACATCTACTTGAGTGAATATTAAGTGAGCGAGTGAGTGAGTGAGTTATTGTTTTATGCCACTCGGGCAATATTGCAGCCATTAGCGGCGAAATTGAATATTAAAGCACATTTTCTATGTTATACCTTAGAATGGCAATAAAGGCGTTATATCTTAATCATGAGAAATATAAATTAGGGGTTCGGCTTCGGATCAAGAGGTCCGGGGTTTGAATCCCGCCAGGGGCACGGCAACTTTGTCTGCAGTCGAGACTTCACACAGTAAGGTTTGGGTGCAATGCTACACTCAATTTCAGCGCAGTACTACCCATGGTTCGTTAGTTCCAGCCGCTGCTCGCAGGTTTCACCGCAGTGCATAGCCACATGGCGTTGCGGGCTTTCTCCCTGCCATAATACTAGCAGCCGCGATGTAAGTGAAATACTCTTGAAAGCAGCGTTAAACCAAAACTCACCTCACCTCACCTCATCTCACCTCAAATAATATGTGATTTTTCAATTCTCACTTAGAACCTTGCAGTGCATTTTTAACATTGGAAAAAAATCAAAATGCAGATAGAGAGTTGCAACTTTTTTAAGAGATGCGCAATAACCAGGCGAGCAAGAAAGTAGATCATGGCGAGTTAGTAGGTCACGTGGTTTAGCCGCAATTTTTATTTTCTTGAAGTTATGCTATTTTGCCATTTGAAATTTAGGTCTCGATAATCCTACAGACATGTTACCAACTTGAAACTTTCTTTAAAGATGCACATTTACAATCGAAGAATGGCTTCATTCATTACTTTCATTCATTTATCCGGTGTATTTGGTGTGTATTTTGTGTACAAAAATAATAATAAAAAAAACTTGAATGTTTGTATTTCTTAGAATGCTTAAATACTGGTAACGGAGTGTGTACCTTGTCGAGTCGGTCAAGAAGGTACAACAAGAAGAAACAACAGCAGAAAGTACTGTCCGATACACTGTATCTGACAAATCAGGTAGGAAAATTGATTCGGGTTGGGTAACCGCACCGTTCATTCATTTTAAAATTATACAAATCAATAATTAAACTATAATACCGTCCTCATAACATGTTTACAATGTCAACAGAATTATTATGTCTTGCTTTAAGACTCAAATCACAATTTGTCTTGTCAAATTTTTTTGAGATCATTGTTCTTTGCAGTGTATGTCGAGCATGAATAAAACATTTTTTAAATATGACATTGTTTCAAAATATGAATGGAGGGGTGCAAAATCCAAATGACTTACTGTTACTGTTGCATAGATATTTCAGTCATGGTACACGTTTAAAGAAAAAATAACATTGGCATTAATTTCAAAATTAATATTTTAATATGTTTTATGACAAAATAGCTTTGGATATTCTCTGAGTTACCAAGAAACGGGAAATAAATAAATATTTACACCACCATACCTCATGATGGTATAACTGACCATTTTGTGTAGCTTCTGCTGCCCATGTACTCAAAATTAGATTCGTCGTGAGTCTTCCTTTGAGTTTATTTACTTTCTAAATGCCTTTCATAATAGAGCTACACTATTCTAATATCACATTTAAGTCAAACAAATCCTGACGACATTAGTTTATCCAATATATTTGTATAATGTAAGAATTATTGTATCTAGAAAAAATGTTTGATAATTTATGGGTTTTTTAATTCCAAAAAGTGTTTACAAAATACCCGTAAGTCAGATAGTTGAATATAGAGGTATTTATAACTGGTTAAACGTGACAGAATTCTACAAGCCAGACAGCCTTTAGTAAAGACATGATAGTTCCTTATGGTATCTGTCTAGCTTAACAGTAATCCATTATAAGAAACCTTAAAATGATATAATTGCGTTCCGAATACAATGCAAATTACATCGGAGTGTAACACGTGTCTGTCCGTGGCAATTTAAATAAGCAATGACATGCATTCACCATCTAAGGTGACACAAAGTGGGTTCGAATGTGTGTTCACCCACATGTGTATACACATGCAAGTAAAAAGTAACTGTGCAATGTATTTGTATGATGAGTATACAAAGAAAATTGTTTAAAGTTTGTATCTATAGTTTCTCGACCGGGGTCAGTGTCAAACGTATAATGCAACAACGATACATTCTCAGTAGAAGTCAACAAATAAAGCATAACGTTGCTTGTCGAGAATACGTTCACGCATTCATGTTCACACATCAGTATCGAGTGTGACCACCACGAGCATCAACACGGGATTGACATCTATACCTTATGTACGATATGAAGTTAGTGAAAAAGGCTTGTGGAATCTCTTTCCAAATGTCAACCAAGGTTTGCCTCAGGTCATTCAAGGTCACAGGCACAGTCTTCCCAAGGTTAGGTGTAATTACGCCTACATCGACAAATGCCTACGGGGATTAATAGTTACATTTTGAGTTGTGACAGCGATACGCTTACTTGCACAGTAGTGAACTGTTCCAATCAGTGTGCACTAACGCCTACACTAGAGAAGTAATAACACAAACTGAGCAGTTTTAAACTTCTCTCCATCGCTCTATACATGTAGGTTTGAGATCTGGTGAAACGGCTGGTCATGGGAAACATCTGATGGTCTGTTGCACGTTTACAACTCGCGCAACCTGCAGCCTTGCATTGTCATGCTGATATTTCATCTTTGAAGAAAGGGTAACAGATGAGGCAGTAACACTTCATCTCTGTACCGGATGCATGTGTCCGTTAAATTACTATAATGACAACGTGATGCCTCCCTAAAACATACATGTAACGCTTCCACGGCCAAAATGATTGCGTTGCAGAACACACACATGTGAACGCCCGTCACCACTGTCAAGATGAAAACGAGACTCGTCTACTCGTCTGAGAACAGAATATTATCCGAGTATCTTTTGCTGTATCTTAGATGCTGTCTACACCACAACAACCGTGTATTTCGGTGATGTTGCAACATAATTGGACGGATTGCTGGACGTCGTGGCCTAGTGTTCCAATCGCGCAGACGATTCCTGACAGTTCTCCCATTAATAGGCCATAAGCCTGGAATGGTGCTGGCAGTTTGATTGTACCAGTTCCACAGCGAAGCCACAATATATCAATGAACACCAAAACGTGACCTACGGCATACTGTGACATCCCCGTCTCTAACATGCCAACGGCACTTAAACCATCATCTTGAGATGGCATCATGTCATTGAAAAGATGCAATAAACAATGTGATTTTTTGGTAAGCCGACATTCACTGATTTTGTTCTCCTGTTATGCAGACGTTACTTTATTTCCTAAAACAATCGTTAAATAGTCGAGTGTGTTTGATCAGTACAGAGTTATGTTTTCGTATCGTGAACGATCAATTGAGACGTAAAAGTAGCCTAAAATACTGATATTAAACTAGTTAAAGTAAAAGTCGTGTTTAGTTTCTCACTCGCTGTACAGAGTTCCTATCGATTACACTTGTTATCCATCACATCTCACTGCATCATCATCGCTCTAGCCTCCTCTAGTTTGATCCCTTTAACTTTCTGCACTTAAAAATCGAGTCTTAAACACTTTCTAACTTTTATCAAGTATGTGTTTCAAGACAAATACGTTTAACTGTCTCAATTGGATTAACACAAAGCATTATTATGGGATTTGTCTGTGTCACAATTGTCTTTTACATAAAGGTAATGCAATTGTTATACACTTCTAGTTTGATTGGAGATAAATAGTAAGATATATGTATGTGGAAGAAGTTTCTACCATGCGATGAGATCATCACTATAAGCGAAGTCACACAGTCTCATAATTTAACCGAATTTGTTTATAATGGATCTGTTCAAAATATCTATGCCTTCACAACAATATCAATATGGTAATGTTTCTATTCGCTACTTTAAATGTAACATGTTATTTAACAATGATCAGTATCTAACAATGTAGACAGAATTAAATCTTTGCTTCATTCAATAATTTGAAATTTAATGTAACTTGATTCTCTTCTATTGAGTCAAATAAATCAATATCAAACCTACATCACAATTTAAAGAAATATCCACTGAAGCAAAACTGTTATATTTATTTTTAATATTGAAATAACAACCAATTAATACACCTTCATTTATAAATGTTTTTATTTCAATCCTGTGGTACATCCATCAACGTCAGTGTGGATGTTTTTATTTAATTTTTAAAGGCTTGGTACACTAAAGTTAAAGACGACCTATACTTGCTAATATTGTGCACCTGCCAGACAGATCCACAACAGATTGTTGATGAACATTCAACTACCTCTCCAGGCCGCTCATCACCTTGCGGAGAGGACACTGTTCGGACATCTGTTTTCCATTACTTCAAGTGTGCAGAAGTCAAACAGGGGTTGACGCATCTGTGTGAGGATTCTTTTTTCATTTATCATAGAAATGGTATATGTCTGCGGGCCATGTTTCAATAAGTTTCAAACAATAAGATCCAAGGTATGTGTTCCTGAATACTTTTCTTTCTGTATATAATTGTTAACAACACCAAGGATGATAATAACTTTCTTAATTTAGCCATGTGTCATCTGAATGGGTTCAGTAAAGTCATCTTCAGCATGCCTAGTGTCAGGTGAACTGATCTTAAATGTCTTCTGAGTCTAGCTCTCGTCATCAATCTAAATGTTGAGGTACACTTTATAACGTCGAGTTACATTTTCAGATGATTTTCTCTGGAGTAATTATTCAGGAATTATTGTTAATATTTACCAATTTTGATATATACTTTTTCTGTTTTCAATCGACCCCATAACAAGGATAATGATAACATCTCTAGCCCAAGTTATCAATCAAAACGTTGAAGTACATTCAATGACGTCGAGATTATCATTATCATCTTTCTCTAACTTGATTATTCAAGAAGAGATATTTACTATTTGTGACATAGCATTAATTATTATAAACTCAAAACTATGAGTATAGATATTATTGCAGCTGTTGTGAATATGTGAACTATTTTGCAAGGCTATTGTTATGAAGAATTAACGTTTCTTTTAATTTCAAATTACTATCAACAAATTACAACTCAACAATGTTATTTCCATTAACTTCTGTCGGTTTTTCCTCTTTTGGGTAACTTTATGTTTTAATATGTTGGCATACATTCCATGATATTTGAATACAAACACATAGTTAGTACTTACACAACGGAATGATGAAATTAAAATGGCACAAAGCCAATGAGGAATAATGTTTTACTTTATGATGGTATTTTTTAATAACTTAACATAGTTCAAACCTGTCAATCTAAATGAAATACTCTAAGACTGTTTAATGATTTTCAGATAAATGACCGCCTGAGACAAATCAAGCAAACATCAGTATCTTCCCACAGAGGTTTCTCCCTTCAGATTTCCGATCCTAACCGCTGTTCTACATCGCTTGAAATCTAGGACTCCAGCAAAATTCCCTAGCGGGGATACTGTTTCCCTGTTTTTTAACCAATGAAAACTCATCTTTCAGCGGCCATGTCGACCGAGTGACTTCAACGATCTAGGCACTTCAACGATCTAGGGTCCTTTTCATTAGCAAATGTCCTTCGAATATGTCTGATGTAAATAACACCAGTGAACTATTTTGGTTATTTGGTTTTCTTTGTTTATAAGCATGATTATGATCAATAGTTTTCAACAAAAAATTGCATATTTCGAGGAAAACCCACATCTTACTTTTGTTTTATCATTATGACATGTCTTTGACATGTGTCACTTTTACAACGGCGTCGCTGATTGCACAACTAGATTAAATTGCAACCAATCAGGACACTCCATTTCTGCCCTTGATTTCAATCGATATAGAACAGAGGATAGGACCGGAAATCTGAAGGGAGTAACCTCTGCGGGAAGAGAATGAGCAAACAGTTGCTTTCACCAAACTACTTCATCAGTTATCGTCACCAACTTACCAATGAGTGACACTCTGGTTGTGTGTCTCTCTTTGTATGGTGTAATTACTCTGACTATTTTAGGTACATTGTACTGATGTCAGTCAGATAAGATTTGGAAATGAGAGAGTCAATCTGGAAACAGGTGACTGTAGTGATATGGTTTCGCCGTCCACATTCTGATCTCCTCATCGCCATTTTATTATACAATAGGCATTTGAAGTCAAGTTCTAATTTGGGTATATATGTTTAAAACTATTGTTCAATGTTATTGTAATAATTGTACACATGTATGCTATCAGGAAATATATTTGTGGAAAGTGCTTGCTGAGGAAGACTACCTTTGCTTGATCTTATATGAATATACATACCTTATACATATCTCCATTTCAGCATCAGAGTGCCATTTTAATTTCATTCATAAAACTGGGATTTTTTTATAAAATTGTTGTTCAGATATCATGAAACTGTTTTTGGTTTAAAAATAACAGGATGTTATTCAGTCTTGTCTGCAACATTTTGAAATAATGATTACAGGCTGCAATGGCTATGTGTTTGTTTGCGTATTTTGGGTATAAAATCAAATTAAATAGTTTGTTTTAGGACATGTTTGTATTTCTCAGAGTGCTCAAATACTCGTTACAGCATGTGTACCTATTAACTACTCCAGTCGGTCAAGAAGGTCTCCATTAGTACAAGAAGAAACCCCACAGTGTAGCAGCAATTACTGTCCAATACACTGTATCTGACAAATTAATGGAGTTAGAATCAATAATTTAACTCAAATACTGTCTTAAGAGCATGTTCACAATGTCAACAGAATTATTACACCATAATGTTTTGTCAAATGACCATGAATCACTTAATATTATTATTTTAAAAATATGACTGTTACTCAGCGCAACAGATTCAAGAAACCAGAATAATGACACAGTTTTGTGATCCGCATTACCATTGGGAACTGTTGCAAAATGTTGGCAGTAGAGGCAGTTATGGCAAACAGGAATCAGTTTTAAATATTTACACCGTCATACGCCATCGAGTTCATCTCTAACAAGACTAGAACATTATAGAAGCATAACATGGTTATGTTTGGGGTAACACTACCTTCAATGGTACAAATTCTTGTACTTTTTCGGGTCGAGTCCCATGCGGGATTCGAACCCACGCCCTCAGAGTAAGGCAACTATCGCCAGCATAGGCTGTACCAACAGCTTACCACACGACCATTTCTATCAGAGTGGTATTGAATGTAAAATTAGCTTAACTATCGATTGTTGGACCTCGATTTTTGTCGAGGCGAAATGGTCGTGTGATAAGCTGTCGGTTCATACCATAACACTGATGATCTGTCATACTAACAGTCTTCGTAACGGTGAAATCAACCCTATCGAGAATATCCAACCACTGATATACAGTATTGAGTACTGCTAGTTTAATTATATTTCTGAAAACAATGTACAATGATATGTTTCCGTTCTGAAGACGCTAACCCTTATTTCATTGTCTAATTCAATCGTTTAAAAAATCAAATATGTTTGTTTCATGCTGAGTTATGTTTTCCTAGGTTAACGACCAAATGAGACCTCAGCATGTTACAACATAGGTCACGAACATGAAACTTAATATTACAAGTGAATACCGTAGTGTTCCTATCGATTAAACTCTGTATCCATCACATGAGTACACTATTTTATTATACCAATCCCTCTCTATATCCTACTCTTCTATCTAGATCCCCTCAACTTTCTGCACGTTTTCTTTTACTTACTTTTTAAACTTTTTCTCAAGACAAAAACTTTTAGCTGTCGTAATTGGATTACAGCCAATCATCAATCTGGGTTTAGGCTGTGCATAGTGTTTAACAAAGGTTAGAGTTATATGCCTCTAGTTTGTGAAAATAAAGTTATATAATGTGATGAGTTTATCATTTTAAGCACAGTTAAGCATTTGTAATCTCGGAATTTGTTTGAATAGAAATTTGGATCTGTCCAACAGTATGTATGCCTTCACAGTAATATATATGTAGTCATATTCGTTTTCACTCCTTGATATGTTTTGTGATATGATGTGATATGCTTTACATAAGAATACATCTGCGTGTACATTATAAAAACTGAGATTCTGGTCTACTGCGTCAAATAAAGCAATATCAATACAAATCAATACTAAAAATATCCACTGAAGCAAAAACAGTTTTTTTACTGATAGACAATTTTTCATCAATTCTTACAAGATAGTTTGTAATATGTTTAAAATTCAATCATGCGATGAATCCATCTATACCATTTGCAGTTCGGCATGCATGTCTGTTTTCGTTTCGACGACCTACACGTAGCTAACATTTTCCTCATATCACAGATCCACAATAGATGATTGATGAACTTCCACATATAAACCTCTTTTATTAAACTTGGCAAAATTCGTTAAAGAAGGTCTGTGTAAGTTTTAATCTATATGAAACCATAAACAACACATAATTATGTATACGGCACATTATTCCAATTTGTAAATATATGTATGTATATATATTTGTTCTGTTCTGTTGACTGTTCTCTATGTCACTAATGTGAATTACGAGAAATAAAATTCTGTTCTGTTCTGTTCTGTTCTGTTTCATTTCTAAGATTTCTAAAGACGACCTACATGTAGCTAACATTTTCCTCATATCACAGATCCACAATAGATGATTGATGAACTTCCAACATTTCCAGACCACTCATAATCTTGAGAGGACAGTTCTGACGCCTGTGTTCCATTACTTAAAGTGTGCAGTAAGCAATATCAATACAAATCAATACTAAAAATATCCACTGAAGCAAAAACAGTTTCTTTTACTGATAGACAATTTTTTATCAATTCTTACAGATAGATCATAGATAGTTTGTAATACGTGTTAAAATTCAATCGTGCGATTAATCCACCTATACCATTTGCAGTTCGGTATGCATGTCTGTTTTCGTTTCATTTCTAAGATTTCTAAAGACGGCCTACACGTAGCTAACATTTTCCTCATATCACAGATCCACAATAGATGATTGATGAACTTCCAACAACATTTCCAGACCGCTCATAACCTTGAGAGGACAGTTCTGACGCCTGTGTTCCAGTCAGGTATTGATGCTCTGCGTGATTAGAATTTCTTCAATGTTTTATTCATTATCATAGAAAGCATATATAACAGTGGACCATAAACAGAATAAGACCACAGGTATTTGTTACTGAAGTGTTTACTTTTCTTTCTGTATTTAGACATGAGGGTTCAATACCACGGATGATAACCTACCTACCCTAAAACCTACAATCAGCTATAACTATATATAAGTTCGACATGTATTGAACAATAATAATCAAGTTATAATTTTTTAAGAAATCCTTAATCAGGTATTTTCTGAGCTATTGAAATCAGTAGTTATAAATTCATGCAACACAAGAATATCGTTATTCTTCCGAAGATGTATTTAGCCTTACAGTTTTAAAGATCTTTTGGAGCATAATTATAAAATGCTGAGATGAGTTGGGGTTTAACGCCGCTTTCAAGAGTATTTCACTTATATCTCGGATGTATAAAATGCATTTCAATGGAAACAGCTAAAAATATATTGAAAGTACTTTAGAATGCTAAGAGGTAATCGAAACAAGGGCACTCTGAGTCTACATAAAATGAACAAAGATGTGTTACCATTGAAACGGCGAAAATAGTGTTCTAGCTTAACTAATGACGATAATAATGACTTGTCCTTAAAAAATAAAAACCTGAACAACGTAGAATTGCACAAATAAAGGGTGTCATAGTTTTAAGTAATACTAAATGGTATGAAGAAAGGGCAAACAAATACGGAATACTTCATGAATTTAGAAAAAAGAAATTACGTAAATAAAAATATAAGTGAACTAATAACTAATCATCCGATTTTTACAGGCAATTATACAAAAGTAAACATGCTAATGATCTATTTATTTATGAATATCGATACGAAAATCACATATGATAACCGGAATTTATGTGAAGCGGACCTCTCACATGATGAATGTGCACGTGCTCTTAAAAACATGAAAAGCCCAGGCTCAGACGGTTTCACCGCAGAATTTTATAATTTCTTTTGGAAAGACATTGGTATATTTCTTTAGCGATCTATCTTATACTCATATGAAACTGGAACTTTGTCGGATTTCCAAAGGCAAGGTATTATTACTTGCCTACCAAAAGACTCTCGTGACAGGAGATATTTGATATTCCGATAAGTCTTTTGAATGTTGAATATAAAAATCGCATCCGCTGCAATTGCCTCACGCCTCAAAGAAGTTCTTCCTGATATAATAAACGAAACTCAAACTGGGTTTTTAAAGAATAGATTTATAGGGGATAATACAGGGATTCTTTATGATTTAATGCATTATTGGGAACACAATGACATACCTGGGCTTTTGGTTGCGATCAATTTTGAAAAAGCTTTTGACACAGTTGATTGGGTTTTTATAGATAAAACGGCCTAAAAGTAATTGAATGGCCCCAATGACGGGGTGTCTAAAATAGCCATAAAATGCAACCAAACTCTTCAAAATTGCTCAGATGAAGTTTTTCTGATAGCTGAAATAATTATCTATAACATGATATATAACATGATATCTTTGAATTTGGTTGCAGATTATAACTTCACATGGAAATCGGGTAATTTCTAAATTTGGTTGCAGTCCCTATAGGCAACTGCAACCAAACTTTTTAAACCATCAAAATACATGTTTTCATCAAACAGAACAGCCTTGACTTGACACAATTTGGTTGCAGAAGGAAAATATCATGATCTGATGAATGTTGGAACTTACCTTGCCTTTTATTTCAATATTTACAGTTAGCGGAAACTTCTTAGCGATTGTTATCGAGTCCGGTTTTCGATCATGTCATATTATCATGTTGCTGTCATTTATAAAGCTATAGATAGAAACTACCCACTAACCTTGTTTAATTTAACATTTCCTACCATAAGGCATGTCTAGGTAGCCACTTTTGACACATTTTGTCCAAATTTAAGCATTAATTTACGTTTTTGTTTACAACCAGCTGACAACGTGGCCGCGAGATGAATTCGAATTGTTGTCAAATCTTATCACAATTCTGATTGGTTGTTAAAGATATCTTTGATTGCTAAATTAGTTTTATTGGAAATAAACAGCATTAAGTTATTCTAATGAATAGTTTCTATCTTGAAACGTGAATAAAAGCAACCAGAATTGATAAACATGAATTTATTTTTTTGTTTAGAAATGGTTGATACGGAATGAGCCAATGGGAGAATGCGTTACATAGATTGGTTTCAATGGTTTCATTACGTCATACACTTAGCGCGAGAGAACTTGATCTCTGCTATTTTTATCACTTTGTATAATCAGTTTCTCTTACTTCAGTAGCATTAAACATCATTATGGAGCCCCCGTCATTTGGACCCTTCAATTACGCTTTGGCCGATAAAACTTTGGAAGCGTTTAACTTCGGCCCCATACTCCCATACCCCAGAGTTGGGTTAAACCTTTTCAAAAAGATAGCTGCAGCTCTGAAATCAATTCGGGCACTTTTTCAAATTTCTTTAATCTAGGTCGTGGATGCCAACAAGGTGACCCCTTACCGTTTTGTTGCCTGTGTCGAATTATTAGCTATTGCAATTAGAACAAACCAAAACATCAAGGGCATAAACATCAAAGGCATGGGATATCTTATGTTTCATACGCGGATAATACGAACTTTACTCTTGATGGATCAGAAAACGGATTATCAGAACTCATCTATGTGATTAAAAAGTTTGCTATTGTCTCTGGTTAAAACCTTAACTGTGACAAAACCATTGCTATATGGTTTTCCTCCAAGAGAAATTCTAATGAACAACTTTGTCCACACATTCCTCTTCGCTGGTCGAAATAACCATTAAAAATTATTGGGATAACATTCTCTACCAACTTAAATGAACTGATTTCGCTCAACTTTGAGCAACAATTTTCGAAAATCAGAAAAATATTATTCTCTTGGTCAAATAGATCTTTATCTCTTCAAGGAAAAGTAACAATTATCAAGTCTCAGGATATTCCCCTATTTACACATCCAAACGGTTAAACTCTATTCTCTTTAAGTTTGTTAGCAGCTCCGACTAAGTCGGAGCTGCTATCAGTTTTTGTGCAGTTTCCATCGCCGCCGCCGCGTTTTGTATTCGCTATTACTTTTTTCCTATTAGGTTTTGAGAACTCATACTTATACCCCTGGGGAATTTTTTGGACATGTTCACATTCAAGGTCAAAGTCACGAGTTCTGAAATCGCTAAAAAATTCTTGTAAACACGATAACTTGAACAACATTTGTGCTATCAGGCTCTTCTTTGGTGTATATCAACTATGGAGAAAGGCCAAGATTTGAAAAGGTTTTCGCTAACATCCGTCAAAGGTCAAGGTCATAGTGAGGTCACAACTTAAGCATGCTTTTGCAAAAATGTCTTATTTCAACTATTAACATTTTGAATCATTACATGATTGTGATACACAATGAAAAGTGATCACAGATTGTGCGACCTTGAATTTTAAAGGTCAAGGTCACGAGATAGGGTCATGGTCACCAGTTCTGAAATCACTATGTAACTTTTTTCCATGAAGGTATCAAAACCTCATATATATATAGCTTCTTTCTTCTACACCTGGGGAATTATTTTGACATGCTCACATTCAAGGTCAAAGGTCAAGGTCATGAGTTCGGAAATCACTACAAAAACCTTGTAAACACGATAACTTCAACAACTTCTGTGCTATCAGGCCCTTACTTGGTATATATCAACTATGAAGAAAGACTGAAAAGGTTTTCGCTAAAATCTGTCCAAGGTCAAGGTCACAGCGAGGTCACATCTTAAGCATGCAGTTGCGAACATGCCTTATTTTAACTATTAACACTTTGAATCATTACATGATTGTTATACACAATTAAAAATTGATCATTGACTGTGTGACCTTGAAGATCAAAGGTCAAGGTCATGAGATATGGTCATGGTGACCAGTTCTGAAATCTGTAAATAACTTTTTTCGAAGAAGGTATTAACATCTCATATACATAGCTTCTTTCTTATAAATCTGGTGAATGATTTTGACATGTTCACATTCAAGGTCAAAGGTCAAGGTCATGAGTTCTTAAATCACTACAATAATCCTTGTAGACATGATAACTTCAAACATTTTTGTGCTGTCAGGCTCTTATTTGGTATATATCAACTATGGAGAAAGACCAAGATCTGAAAACGTTTTCGCTAAAATCTGTCAAAGGTCAAGGTCACAGCAAGGTCACAACTTAAGCATGCTATTGTGAATATGCCTTATGTTAACAATGAACACTTTGAGTCATTGCATGATTGTTATTCACAATGAAAAGTTATCATTGATGGTGTGACCTTGAAGGTCAAAGGTCAAGGTCATGAGATATTGGTTAAGGCCATGTTAATCCTTTGATCCAATTTTAAAATCAGAAATAGGTTTTAAGAACAAGTTTGTGAAAAGTGACCCCGGTGATGATTCAACTTGTTAGAATAACTTGAATAATAAACAAATTTTTGTCCAAAAAAAATCCATTTTATTTATGCTGAGGAGAAGGCGGAACAGGGAAATGCGAAACCCAAAGTTTCGGAGCTGCTCTGCTTTTGCGGTGTCCCGCAAACGCTCATCTAGTTTGGGGAGGGAAACGTGATAAGATCAAAAGAAATATGCTGATAATTGAGTATGCAAGTGGGGGGTTGAACATGATTGATATGATATCCTTCTGTAATTATATGAAGATCAAATAGATAAAGACACTTTTCGGTTGGAAAATATTATGGCAGAAGTTAGTATTTGAATCATTATCACCTTTTGGAGACATTGATTTATTTAACTTTCAACGATATAGGATATATACGAGGGGCGTTCAATAAGTGTTGCAACTTCAATATAAAACCAACTCGCGTAGTCAATTTTTTACTTTTATTTTTCAATATAGTTACCCTTCACCTCAATACACTTATTCCATTTCTCTTTAAGACTTTTGATGCCGCTTTTGTAGAAGTCTTCCGTTTGCCCCCCTAACCACGCCTCTGTGGCAGCTTTGACGTCTTCGTCATCCCGGAAGTGCCTTCCACGTAGGGCGGATTTAAGGTTTCTGAACAGGAAGTAGTCACTGGGGGCTAGGTCTGGGCTGTAGGGTGGGTGGTTAAGCTGTTCGAATCCACAATCACGTATAGCGGCCTGTGCAACTCTTGACTTGTGGACTGGAGCGTTGTCATGCAAAATCAGAACACCACGTGTCAACATTCCACGGCGTTTCTGTCGAATTGTCTTTCGCAATTCTTGCATTAGGTTGGCATAATATTGACCATTCATTGTAGTTTTGGTTGGCAAGTAATCAATTAATAATATGCCTTTTGCATCCCAAAAGATTGTCGCCATAACCTTGACAGCTGATGGTTGAGTGCGAAACTTCAGGGGAGGCGGTGAACTCGGGTGCTTCCATTGCTTGGATTCCAGTTTAGTTTCCGGGTCACAGTGGTGGATCCAGGTTTCGTCACCTGTCACCAGACGAGACAAAAACCTGGCTTCATCCGCATTAAACCGATCCAGGAGCTCCATGCAACTTTCGGTTCTTTTCTGGCGATCTTGTGCTGTGAGGTTTCTGGGTACACATCTTGCAGATACCTTGGACATACCAAGATGGTCATGAATTATTTTTTCAACACTTCCAACTGATATCTGGAATTCCAAAGACAGTTCAGAAACTTTAACACGGCGGTCAGCTAAAATTCGTCTTTCGATAGCGGCAATAACTTCCGGTCGGGTGACTTCAGATGGCCTGCCTGACCGTGGGTCATCGTCTAAGGACTCCCTGCCCCGCTTGAACTGAAGAGACCAGCGACAAACTGTTGAAAAGTTAGGAGCATCCTTACCCATCACATTACACATACGAGTATGTATTTCTGTAGCTTTGCATCCCTCTTTAGTAAGGAACTTGATCACAGCGCGTTGTTCATGTTTGAGAGAATCCATGATTATGGAGACCCCTAGGTCAGCGCAGCTTTTATATCTAAATAAGTGTTATGTCTAGAAATTGTTTTGACATGTGTCAATGTTATGTTTTGACTATAGTAACACCTGCTATAAGCTGACACTGTTTATGTAAACACCAATGCCCCGCTTGCAACACTTATTGAACGCCCCTCGTACCTTTATACAAAATTGCTTTTGGAAAGATGTTGTAACGTGCTACATTTGCTTAACCAAAACCGAGGTGATGACCGTTGAAGATATTGCATCTCTACATTTGTACCACTTCTTAACTTCATTCCATTTACTGATATCAACTTGTTCATTTCATGGTATAGAAACGGAATGAAACATATCGGGGATATCATCTCGTTAACTGTTAATGTGAAAACAATTATAGCACTTAAACAAGAATATAATATTCAACAAACATACCTTCTTTATTTCAGATTTCTAAACTATATTCCCAAACATTATTTTGATCTAATCAAGGCAGAAACTTACTTTGAGACAGGATATTATTCACAATGTACTATTTTGAAACAGATATGCACCTCTGTAAATTTGTATACTCCCAATTGTGTGCCGAAAAAGCTGTTTCTTTAGAGAACCTTCAGCTGAAATGAGAATCTAAGCTTAATATTACTCTATCCGACAACTATTTGTATGAAAATATAAAATATATAAAATAGGAATTAGCCAGGATGATATGTGTACGTTGTGTGGTAAAGAGCTTGAAACGCTTGAGCACTAATTCTATGCATGTGAGAAAACTAAAAATCTGTTATCACAATTGGAAACCTGTTACCATTCTAAAATTTACACCAGCCCTAACATTTATATTGCAGCATTTCTTCTTGGAAACCCCATGGCAAACGCATTAATAAATCACATCTTTATCATAACAAAATAATTTATCAATAAACAAATATTTGGCTCTAATAACCTCAATTTCAATCACCTAACCCACTCCATAGAACATCACTATTGCCTAGAAAAATACATATTTTCGGGGGATGATCCCAATTGTCTAAGAAAATCATCATGTATTTTCAAAAATGATTAATGTGTCGTGATTCCTTTAACTTTCTGCACCCTGTCACTGTCCATCCAAACTATTCTCTTTAAGTTCTCTTTTGTTGTGTACATATCTTGTTCAATCCGTTATCTTATTGTTTTTGTACATTTTGAACATGATGTATAACTGTACCTATCTTTTTCTGCAATAAAAAAAACAAAAAACACAGCGAAAATAACATTCAAAAGAAGAGGGAAGCCCCAAAACTACATGTACACAAAATCAGGATGAGTGTTTCACTGAGGTAGGTATACATTGTAGGGCTTATAGTTTTAGAGCTCTTTAACATTTAAGTTATGTTTCATTGAGCTGGGCCTTACAGTTTCGAAACGAAACCTTGATGCACTGACGGATAACGGTCATAACCCCGTCAACCGTGGTGGTGGATAATAACACTTGTAAACTGGCCGTGCGCCATCTGCACTGGATGACGAGTTCAGTAAAGTCATCTTTGGCATGTCATATGTCAGGGTAAATGAAACGAGCTCAAAAGCCTCGATCTATATCTAGCCACAGCCATCAATCAAAACGTCGGGTACACTATTCAGCATCGAGACACATTACATGTACCATATGACTTTTTCTAAAGTGATTCCTCAAGAGGAAGCAATTTTGGCATTCGCAACTATTGTTTGTATTGTTTTTTGTGATAGCATTATTATCTTAAACTCAAAACTATGAGTATGGATGTTGTAACGAAGGGTTCACCAGGCATTACAAACAGACGGGTCAGACACAACATGTAAATATGCATATTTACTTTCAATTAAGATATAAAGGTATACATTTTTTATGACAGTCAAATCCATTTTAGCAGAGCAGTATAATCAGGTTGAAATCTTAGCTTACCTGTTCACAGTTCAAGAGCTACCACCAGATATTTCCAGTTGTCGATAGGGCACGAATACACCAGGTATAAGAGTCGACATGGCTAAAGTCCCGACTTGGGCAAACATCACAACTGGCCACTGTAGAGATGTAAGATCTCAGTGACAAATGCATTTTCTTTTTTATAAAAGGAAGCTTACAGGTCGTAAAGCTTGTATTAAATGACATTACGTGAGAGCTTGCAACTACTGATTGTTTAGGGTAAAATTAAGTAACCTCCAAGCTATTGCATGTCAACTTATATAGCGAAAATAAAAGTTAATATGAGTTAAAATATATATTTTTAACAAAAGGTCATACTCATACAAAAAGGTTTTAATAACTTTTGTTAATATATGAACTACTGTGCAATGATATGGTAATGAACTTCGGTAGTAACAATTCTAACTAATTTCAACTTACTATAGAAACTGATAAGTGTACATACGAAAATCTACCGTTGTCAGTTTGTTCTGTTTTGTGATGCATTAACATATGTTGGCACACATTCCATGATATTTCTAATATGTATATAACATGAAACGGCAATTAGTAAAATAAAATAAAAATGGTAAAATTGAAACGGCAAAAGTACAATGGAATTTTTATTTTTAATTTGGAATAGCTAGAAATTAATACATTTGAATGAAATTACATAATTTGTCAACAGTCAAGTTCATATACTTCACATCACGTTATCAGTTATATTGACTGATTTACCAATCAACTATCTTGTGATTATCTATCAAAGCAGCCCATACAACCTGAGCAACCGACTGTTAAATAACTTAGTGTGCATTTGGGACACTGACCACTTCATCAGTTCTGGTCATCAATTTACCAATCAGTTACATTCTGGTTGTTTGTCCCTCTGTGCATGAATGGATGTAATCACTCAGATTATTTCAATCATGTGTACTTATTTCAGGCCGTGCGGTATTGACATGGAAACGTCAATTTGAATAGAGTTAAATACAGTGATATATTTCCCTTTGCTATTGCTTCATCCTCAATCATATTCTGGTAAACGTTCCTACAACACAACGCTGCCTCCATGTACGACTCGGCTTGGTGATATTTTAAATCAATCTTTATTCACTTAGTGGTAATTTAAGTTCCATATTTAATTAACGGTAAATCATTTATTTCGGGAGTCTGGCTTGTAGGGAAGAGACTCGTTTACATCTCGAAAACAACTTAATGGAACTGATAAATAGAAGTTTCCGTGTGCTGCCGTGTGTACTCAAACCAATCAATGAAACGTTAGTAAAGAAAAGTGTTTAAGGAAATTTATCACTCATTGAAATAGTTAAAACAAATTGTACGCGAAAGTAATAAAGCACTGATAAATGTAGCACAATTGTAAAGTTGAGAAAAAGCATGGAAATACACACTGGAGATTATGTTCAATGATAATATCGCCAGTGGGAATATTTCGCTGGTCGTTGGAATGGTTGGTCCACTGCCTAAAGTTGACTTGATGATGTTGTCGGGTTGGTGCGGGGCAGTTGGTATCGAACTGGTAGCGTTGTGAAGTCGTTGATGTCTAGCTGGTAGCATTGTAAGGTCGTTGATGTCGAGCTTGTAGCGTTGTGAAGTCGTTGATGTCGAGGTGTAGCATTGAAAGGTCGTTGATGTCGAGCTTGTAGCGTTGTGAAGTCGTTGATGTCGAGCTTGTAGCGTTGTGAAGTCGTTGATGTCGAGCTGATAACGTTGTAGACCCGTTGTCACCGAGCTGGTCACGTCCTTGAGCTGCACGAGTGGTCAGTCGGTTTGCAGCAAGTGGCTGTTGCTTCATCCTCTGTCTATTCTGGGCTTTACAAACTAAGTTCGTTGCATTTGGAAGCATTTCTTCATGGTTATCTGCTACTTGAATTTCATGTATAAATGCGATTTACTGATGCGTCACACTCTGGAAGGAACAATGACCGAGGAGATGACTATGCCACGGTGAGCGGTGTGGCGATGCGGTACAGTTGAACAGAGGTACAAGTTATAGAGTATGGGAAACTTAAACTTAAGAAATCAGAAAACAATATCGCATCAAAACCCAAATGAATCATAATATGATAGCGACAGCTGCGGCTAGATCTCGCACGTAAGAGGAGTACACACGAATGTTGGAACATTGAAATGTTCGTGGGTGGTTTAGATATCACCTTATTAAAATTGACATTTTGAAACGTATTTATAACGTAGATATTTTAAGTATGTCATGCAAATAGCGATCCTTTAGTCATTAGTTGAACATTAAACGACAACAATCGTAAAATGTTGTTGTACATTTTGCAATATTATCATATGTGACAAATGTCATGTTGTATATGAGGAACACGGTTGCGGTTTTCCATTCTATTTTATAACTGCAAATTTCAACGTTTCTCTTGTTAATGGTTCTATATTCACACGCCCTGGTGTCAAAATCTAAATTCTTGGCAGAGGATTTTGTATTAACTGATCTGACACAATGAAGGAACATGCCATTGATAAATGATACGCGAACAATATCTGAATGTATATCTTAACAATGGAACTCTACCTATAAAGCACACGTTCATTTGATCTCAGCCCAAAACGATGACCAGGGGTAACCTTTCTCTTATAGATCAACGCGACAGATGCCATTCATATGACAACCAAACGGCACTTTGATGTTGATGAATATGTGTAGGCACCCTGTAACTCATATTGGTTATTAGATCCCATGTATCTAAGTTCGGCAGGTTTCATGTTATACATATTATACACATAGAGTTAATTGTCTGACATTTAATTGTGTTCTGAAATCATGAGCCTCAAATATAAAACAAGCCGTATAATGAGCTATACAACCAGTGGATATAAGCTCATGTTTAATCTACCATCGTGATGAGAAACGTGTCAGCTCGTTTCCTTTTACACTGTAAACATAATCCTCTACTCAATCACCTCCAGGAGTAATAAGTTAATGAACCCCGCATTTTAAGGACCTATCTGTTTTCACGGCTTTAACAATGGTTGACCTGGTCGGTCAGTAAATCTTGTACCAGCTAATGGTGTTACCTTGTCTTCCAGTATCCATGAATTGCAATACTCATATCAAGTTCTTCAAATGATATGTACATTTAAACCTGTGCGGTCAAGATCATATATTTAAAGAAGGATTCGATGTCTTATAGCGCCTGTTGAAAGCTTAACTAAAACTCTGGAAGTTGATTAGTAGTAGTAGTAGTAGTAGTAGTAGTAGTGTTAGTATAAAATACATAATGAATCAATCAGCATTTTCCCGAAACTAATTTTTTTCAAACAATGAAACTACTTCATCAGCACTGTTAAATCTTACAGCCATTACTTATCACACGTTCAATAACTATAAAGTAGTTCGTGCATCTCTCCCTCACGTGTGTAGGAAGACTGAATATCATTTTACTGATATGCATCACACACGCTGACAGGAAGTTGAACAATGAATGATAATTATACTCATGCTAAACCCCCTAATAGTTATTGAAATGAAATCGTATATAAACAACGTAAGGTAACAGTTTCGATTATTTTTTGGTAACTACTTGATGTCTTTTTGTGAATAGGGTCCTTGAGCAATTGCTATGTCTCCACTTGTACTGTAAAATACCAAAGAAATGGGAACATAAAAAAAAAAAAAATTAGTCAAAAGAGTTCATTCCTTGTGTCTTCAGATCTTGGCATTGGTACATTGGTACATTGTTTGAATGTTCTCATTTCGGTTATTATAAATAAGTAAAATTTGCATTTGAAAAAAAAGTATACTGAATCCAAATATACCCAAAATCGTTCATGGAGTCTCATTCGCACACAATACATACATGGCAATAATTTTATAGTTTACATCATGTGTTTGTGCCATTTAATTTTGAAAATACCATAATAGCGAAGAATATAATTTGTCCATGCATTTAATTTGCTAAAATCCATTTTCTGTTAGGGGTGTCAACCATTTTACCATGAGTATATGTTTACTGTACATAAAATTTAACTTTTCCATTATATGTTTCATTAAAATTAGTATACGTGCTTTACTGGAATTAGCATTTAACCTATACATGTAGGGATTTCACTATTGATTTGTAAAAACAAAATCTTGTTAAAGAAAGCACGAAAACAGAATCATTAATTGATAATCTAAGTAACCATAAACAAACTCCTTTAACTACGAAACTCTAAACCATTGTTTTTCATTGCGTTTAGTTGTCATCTACTCGAAGAATAATGACCATGTTGGTGATGTTTGTAACAGGCATATTTGTACCTTTACTGCAATCACAGGGGCGTGTATTGTCGAAACTAGCGATTACAAAGAATATGAAGTCGACGATCCAGCTCCATATCCTATAAAAAAGTGAAAGGATGTAACGAAATTAGCTGACAGGATATTATAAAGTATTTTATAATATTTTTTCATGCGAATTTTTATCATTTTGGTGGGCTACCCAAATGGCTTGGGTTAGCAATACACATATATTCAAGGCTTTGATAAATCATATCTTTGTTATTATCTGATCGATTTTTACGTTTGATGGAATTTTTCAAAGAAAAATGTATTGCCTTTGACGTGGTGTATACTATTGAATGATAATATGATGACAACATTCACAGCAAATTCACTGAAACTAACACGATACCCAATTGAAACCAGTATTTCCAGTTGGTATCCAGACAGTTTTTAACAGTTTCCATGTGGTTTCCAGCAACACTGAAACTGAAGTTTGCACCAGTATCCGGTTGGTATCCAGTGCGAATTACCCACTCCTCCAAGTGGTATCCATCTGGTTTCCATGAATAACTTTATTGTAGGTTTCAACTCAGTTTCCATGTGATAGTCTCCACTTGGTTTCCACTTGGTTTCCATGTTCAGGTTTACTGTAGGTTTCAGACTGGTATCCATGTTGAGGTTTACTGTACGTTTCAGTGTTATGGTTTACTGTAGGTTTTAGTCAGGTGTCCATGTTAAGGTTTACTGTAGGTTTCAGTGTGGTTTCAGTGTAATGGCTTACTGTAGGCATGTTGTGCTAAACATGCATATCAAGCAAGTTATGATTTAAATGAATACAGTGTCAAGACTTACAGCATCAACTGCTATCTTCATCAAGAGCAATAATGCTTCGGAGAAAATAATTCTAGTAATGACAAAAATAATTGTAATTTGTTATAAGGTTTATTACATAAAGTGCCAATAGCAGAGTAAATCTTGGAATATTATTTTAACTAATTGCAAAAAGGAAAAGACATCTGACAATCAAATCTATAAAATGTATTTAGACACACAAGACTATGTGGTGAAACTAACTATGATCATCATAGATACACATTGAAAAATTGCATTATTTATAAAAATTACTTTATATATGATCCAGCAAAATAACATCAATTGGAGTTGATGTGATTAACAGGACATTGCTGCTGATCAAGAAAAGATGATCGCTGATAAAGCCACAGTTAAGGGTTTCTTTCTGGGTTATTACTGTCCGGCCGGCCAGTCACTTTTCAATGTATTTGAGGAACAGGTGATTCTATTTTCCTTGAGGAAACGGCCCGGTTTAATTACGTCACGAATCATCCTCCTGGGGCGATGACAAACACTTCAGCTTCAAACTAGTACCACGTGTGTCCCATTGGGTATGTTCGTCTTCTGTCGACCTCAAGGTACAGAGAATCTTTGATCGTCCACACTATGCTTCCTTCCTGGTCTTCTTTACTGAAAAATGAATGCAAACATAATACAAAATATATTAATATATAAAACATACATCGAAAAAGATACAACCTTTTTTTAATTTATTTGTTCGTATTTGTTATATATACCTGTTGTAGGTTGAGCTAAAAGGATCATCTATCGCCTTGGTAAGTTTTTCCATAACTGCAGGGGTGCTGATGTAGTAAGTATTAAAATAATTAATAAATGAAATAGGAATATTCAAAGGACATTTTATATATTCTAATTTAATGTAATAGTATTCATGAAATACAAACAAATAATTAGTACAACAACTGTAGCTGAGAATGTAATTTACGTAATCATTTATAAATTTTAGTGAATCAAGAAAGTGCAGACTGTTTGTATTGATGCTATAAATATTGAAATAATTATTTATTGGACATGTAATACCTGTGCACTTTTAGGAAACAAACATAAATCGGAGTACATAAACTATTAAATTATATTACCAAACTCTTTCTGATATATGATGTGACAGGGTAAATACAAGAGTCATCAGAAGATGACATATCCCACCGGTTCCACAAAATTTGTAAAACACATCTTTGACAGATATGTGTGTATCTACTACCATACTTCAGTTAGTGGGTATTACAGATGCTGAGTTTCAGGTATGTTAAGGGTTTTAGACTTCTGCTCCAGAAGCAGTCAAAATCAACGACAACCAACATTCCTCTCATGTTTCTATGGAAACAGAAAAAAAATAAAATTTTCAGAAATCTGAAAATATCAAAAGGCACCACTTCAATTAGTGGGTAATACATATGCAAAGTTTCAGGAAGATATGATGAACGGTTTTGGAGCTGTGCTCCGGAAACGAACCTGTCTCTGAACAAAGTCCAACTTCAACATGTTTCTATGGAAACGACCAAAAATAAAATTTTCAGAAATCTGAAAATATCAAAAGGCACCACTTCAGTTAGTGGGTAATTCACATGCAAAGTTTCAGGAAGATATGATGAACAGTTTTGGAGCTGTGCTCCGGAAACGAACCTGTCTCTGAACAAAGTCCAAATTCAACAAGTTTCTATGGAAACGAAAAAAGAAAATATTTTTCAGAAATCTGAAAATATCAAAAGGCACCACTTCAGTTAGTGGGTAATACAAATGCAAAGTTTCAGGAAGATATGATGAACGGTTTTTGAGCTGTGCTCCGGAAACGAACCTGTCTCTGAACAAAGTCCAAATTCAACAAGTTTCTATGGAAACGAAAAAAAATTAAAAAATTAAAAATCTGAAAATATCAAAAGGCACCACTGCAGTAAATTGTAATACATATGTGAAGTTTCAGAAAGATATGATAAATGGTTTTCGAGTTCTGCTCCGGAAACGAAATGATTACGGACGGACAGACGGACGGGGCGTTGACTATATCCCACGGTATTACATACCGGTTGGATATAAAGAAATGTTTTACATGTGATTTGTTTAATATAGTCAAATGGTGCATATTCTCATATATATAATACATTTGGTGTCTGATAATTCTGAACGTAGCATTGTGTTAACTTTTTAAATATATTCGGTCTTATTATCGTATATTTGTTAACATTTTGGAAGATCTGTGATTTTTGTAAAATTGTACATTTGTTATATATAATGACCAAATAAATTCTTGTATGCGAATTTTGGTGTTGAACCTTGAGAACAATTTCATTTTTCTAAATCAATGGAGTAGTTTATTGTAATGCTATTTTCTATTATTTTATCATTTTATTCTGCAAGAATGTCATACAGGGTATCACAGTATTTCGAAGGTAGTTGATTATTTTTACAATTTAATCAGTTATGTCAATCGTTAGCATATGGCGAAAAACGCTAAAAAAATTATGAGCTATATGTATTACATGAAATGCGCACTATACCTGCATGGTTGTAGAGAAATCATGAAGTTTGGCCTTCTGTGAATGACAACTCTTGTTGGCATTGAAGTTCACTACCCACCAGACATGATTTTGATGTCCTTGCCATTTCTCCATTGAGTCACAGATTATCATGACAACTGAAGTAGGCCAATGGATAAATTTGGCGGCAATTGGGTGAATGATGAAACAAGGGCCTATGTTCAGTCAGAAGGGTCGGGCCGTGGCTAGCTTTAATTACCTCCATATGCGACTCCCTCATTAAAGCAGTCATGGTCCATATATAGGCGTTACTACTGGAGAGCTTGTATTTGAGTTCCACCTATTTGAGTAAAATTAAGGTTGCTCACTGAAATTTAAGCTTTGGCATAGATATTATTATCGCTTATTTGTTAAATAGTAGTCCAATATATTACACAAAACAATACATATCTATTAAATTTGGTAGGCAGTAGGCATACGCACAACACGATGACACCTTTCATTAAATAGTCCTTAACCGTATAATTTATATTTTTGTGATTCTTTCACCCGTGTATAGTTCATAATTCATTTCATTTCTTATCCAGCTTGTCCATTCATTGCACTAGATAGTTTCATGTTGGTTTCCATTAATCTATGAATGCCAATTTCAGGAATGGAAACCAACATGAAACTACACTTTCATGTTAGTTTCCATTTAATGGAATCTTATAATGCAAATTTTAGGAAATGAAACGAACATGAAACTCCAAATTATGGTTTCATGTTGGTTTCCATTTCATGGAATCTTTGAATGCAAATTTCCAGGAATGGAAACCAACATGAAACTCCAAATCATAGTTTCCTGTTGGTTTCCATTTCATGGAATCTTTGAATACAAATTTCCAGGAATGGTAACCAACATGAAACTTCACTTGATTGTTTCATGTTGGTTTCCATTTAATGGAAACAATAATTGCAATTTCAGGGAATGGAACTAACATAAAACTTCAAATTGTAGTTTTGTGTTGGTTTCCATTTCATGGAAACATTGATTGCAATTTCCAGGAATGGAAACCAACAGGAAATACATAATCAGAGTTTCTTGTTCGTTTCCATTATGGAAATACTAAAAATTATAGAATCCAAAATGGATTCTAGTTGGAAACTAGTTTGCCTAGTTTCAGCGGATGGATACCAAGTGGATACCCCTATTACCCAGTTTACAGTTGGTTTCAAGATTTGAGGATTCTCAGTAATTTTTGCTGTGATTCTAAAATATAATTTCAAACAGACATGGGATGTTGACCTCGTTACATCCCTTCACTTTTTGTTTATAGTATATGGGACTGGATCGTCGACTTCATATTCTTCTTTCGACAATACAAGCTCCTGTGATTGCAATGAGAAGCGGCGATGTCGATACTAACATTTAAGGAGCTTTCAATCCATATAACTTATATTTCCCCAAAGAACGCATGTTCCTAAGGCTTTTCTTTAAAGAAACATACATTCTGATAAAGTTTCCCCGACAAATGGACGTAAGTACAAATGAGTATACTATATAGGTCCCATATGATTTATATCTCTAGATCTACACTTGTTCATGAATGACGAAACAACATTGTAAGTTTTAAATAAATGTTGTTCAAAATGATCTCTCTACCACCAGCGAACATCGCTGCTTAGCAAATGAAGCAAGCAACATTTCTGCATTACAGAAGCATTTGGTCTCTCTACAACCAGCGAACATCGCTGCTTAGCAAATGAAGCAAGCAACATTTCTGCATTACAGAAGCATTTCATACCAATTTTTTGTCAAAACCGTTCTGGCATTCATCAGATTTTAAATGAAGGGTTGATCCTTTAAAGGTAGTGGGGGACAATATCAGACTCCATGGCGCTTTTCTGCTTCCTCTCAGATCATACTGATAATAGGAATGAAGGAATAAAGACGACATAGCGATATCTGGTTACTCATTGTTTAGGCAGTTCATTCTTCTCGAATTTGGAAGGGTTCCATTATAAATGATTAGAGACTCTTAAAAAGATAATCGCCAACACTCCGGACATTCTTCTATTGGAACTAATTCTAAATTACTCAAACCCTATAGTTATGAGCTCTGTATGTGTCTTATTTTTAACCTACAGTTTCAAAGACACATTAAGAATGCTTCATTACTCTGTAGGCTTCTATCATAATGTTTATATTGAAAAAAATCGAGAATATTCCCAAAGTAACCTGATGACATTATCATGAAATGTAATATATATGAAATTAATATACTTGGCGTTAGATTGAATATAATTATTTATTTTGTGTATTTACATAACAATGTCGCAATGCAACATGCTGGGTATCAATTTTTAACACATAAATGAAATAATGTGCCAGTACAGGATATTCTGTGTTTTCATCTGTCTCGCTACGCCTGAGAGACTCTCGAACATCCAGTGACCAGCATATCAAGGTCAGTTGTAGCGGATCAGGAACTAATCAGACCGAACAGAACTCATCCAACATTCTGGGCGTCCACTTAAAGCATATATATAGATGTAAGACCAATTACTGTGGAGTTTTGTCCAAACAGTAAACTTCAAATCAAAGCATCAGCGTAATCTCCGAGAAGCGATTATTCAAGTTTGTTAGATTTGAGTTGATAAATAAAAGTTTTAAAGTTGTTTTTACTCATGCAAGCGCCCAAGTTCAGTTTCAATCGGCATGAATTTCAATGCCAAGAGTTATAGTTGTGTGTTCACGACATGGCTTAGTTTCCGTGTCTGTCGGATGTATAGCAACGTCTTTCTGTCGCTAACAACGTCCATCCCCAGTATGACAGTATGATCATGTTGTCTCCCTACCTGGAGAACAATCCTATCAGAACACAGTCCTTATAAATTAGAGCAAAATGGAGTACGAGCTAGACTCGTTATGCTGAGCCTGTACCGTTATCTCCTCGCAAAACTCAAGTCATCGCTCCCCATGTGTATGTAACCTCTGTCCTAATACGTTTTCTCATGCGATCGGTATAGAATCTTTAATGCTCACGATGGACATTTACAAGACGAAATTCCCTCCTTATTTCCTCCGATCACCACTTAACCATACATTGAATAAACAACAAGTGAATGAACTCAATAATATCGGTCCGTTATAGGAACGGAGCGAATGTTTGTTTTGCGAAAAAAGTGTATTTGATTGGAACTTTCGGTTTAAAGCTAATTTTGACTTTCGATTGAATGTAATTTTAAACCAAAGATGTTTTGTTAAGGCCTCATTGAGTTATAAAGAACATGAATTAATTGTGCAACATGATGTTGACAATTTAGACGACAATTTGACGAATTCAATCGTGCATAGGATTTAAGATTAGCCAAAGATAGTCGTCGTTACAGAAGCCGGAATGAGTAAATGTCGCTAACCAATGAAGTTCTGTGTCTGTCAATTTCATTCCTTCCCATAATGGTGTCGATAAGATCAATTTAAGCCGGAAGGTGACGTCAATAAGTCCCTAACAAGGTTATAAAATCCAAACCGTGATCAGATGTCTCGTGTAAATGTTTGCAGTCTCCATTTAGTGTGACGAACAGCGCTCTTGGGCCCTAGTAAACAGCATCTGGACAATCACAAGAGATGATTCAAGGCCAATGGGATTGACGCAATTTAATTGAAAGACTACGGATGGGGCTAAACCTTTTCAGAAAGGAAAACTATGTTTGAATACATTTTATATGAACGCATATATATCTTTTGAAATGAAATTAAAATGGAATCTTTAAAGCGCTATCCCTTAGTTTTCTTCCTTACAATACCATGTTCACATTCCGAACTTCCGGCAATATAGCGACGAATCCATGTCATGAGGATAGACAGTGTCTAAAGATCGAACAGACAAATAGCGAGGGCTCGATATCGAGATTGCAGTAACTGCCCCACTGATACTTAGATAAATGCATATTTCATTGCATATACATTCTTTTATCTGCTCCCTCTAACGGCTTGTTGTTTCCACTACTTTATGTACTTCAAATCAAGTTTTTAGCGTCGAAGTCGTTCGAGAATTGCATGTTAGAAGCTCAATTTTCGGTAACAATGTAAGGCAGGGGACCATTGCAGTAGTAAGAGGGACGAGTGATGTAAATCATGCAACATTTAGACAATAACTAACGAGTGACGGGGAATGACAGATTATCTTTCCCGAGTTATATCATTTGAGTAATTCTCGAGCCTTGGCGAGAGAATTACACACAATTGATATAACGAGGGAAAGATAATCTGCCATTCCCCGTCACGAGTTGGTTATTGTTTATATTACCCATATGACAAATTAAAGTAAAAACGCGAATATTAAAAGCCAATAGCACCGCAAGAAAAGTGCTAGTATACTGACCAGTATACGTCTTGTCAACCACCCTAATTTCCTGGCGTATACTGGTTTGTCAACCACCCTAATTTCCTAGCGTATACTAACCAGTATACGAGACATTTCCAAAGCTTAGGAAACTTCAGTATACCCCAGTATACGCTAGTATACCCCAGTATACCTCAGTATACCCCAGTATACTCTAGTATACTCCACTATATAATAGTATGTGTCATAATTAATTACAAATGAAATGAAAATATATTTGTTGGTTTGTTTATATAGGTGTTCTCTGTTGGCTTAATTATATCAGATTGAACTACGCTAGACAAACTTGTCTTGGGTCTTTGGTTTTATAAGATGAAAATGTCCGTGTGACAAAGTTGATAATAGCTATATATGCATTCAAATAAATAAAACTATATTTACGTGATTATTTAAGCAGATCAAATGTAAACGTGATCAGCAGAAAGGCATTATGAGAATTATGTATTTAATAGCAAACACGATATATTGTATCCTCTTTGGTATGCATTGGATTATAGGCACTGGTTACTTATATCGGATTTAAATTCTCTGTTCAGTTAGTATCAATTTTGATCGTGGTTTGTCGTTACTCATACAGCATCAATTAATGGACTGTAGTATAGACATCATTGCATATATAATTCGCAAAATGTGTGAAAGTGTGTTATCGTCATACAAGACGTTTCACACTTTAAACATCTCATATATATATATATGTGACAATGGATATATTGCATTATTGAAGACTTACCTTTGTCGACGAACATATCCGGAGGAAAGTTATAAATATCCAGATAGTCAAAAGAACACAACTTGAAAAGTAAATCCCTAATCGAAACGTATGCGTTTGGGTCACAACTGATGTCGAAAACACAGAGATAACATCAACGTTACGTTATTTGTTTGACAGTAACTGCTAATGATGATGGCGCAGTCTTTCAACTGGGGGGGTAACTGGTAAAGGCATGTCCAAATATTCATGATCATGTATTTTATTGGTTGTTAGTTTTGGCCTTAATTCTTATTGGCTATCTTTAAATGACCAACCAGACGCGCGAAGCCCATAGTCAGACAGACATAGTGTTTATTAGCCTGTCGCCAGGTCGTCTGTATGTTTATACAACACACCTGTCAAGCTCTTCATTCCCAGCTTGGCTCGCCTGCTGGACACACCTCTCCTCGGAGCTCTCTACGCATCACCGCTGCCCTCGGATCTGACTAAGGAAGTCCTGCCCGGACTTCAACTCTCACCTCATTCTAACTTGTAAGTTTAACTTTACCTTACCTCTTCCCACCCAAACTTACGTCCTACCTCTGGAGGCATGGACCCACCTAAATCTATCCCTATCGCGCCATTTCAAACACCAACTACATCTATGCATTCACGTAAAGGCAAACGTGCCCGCTCGCACTCCGAACGTGCTCACGCAGTAAGCAACCTTATGGGTTGTCTCACTTCTCTTTCATTTGTGGCCGATATCCAAAGTAAAATTCTTCCAAATTCTGCACAATCTACAACACCAAAATCCACCGATGACGCGAATTTTGACGCGAATTTTCCCGCGGTTCATTCCAAACATCACCCGGATGTTAACCCTACAGGTAATTTCTCTCCTTCACCTACCAATCAACCATTAAACAAACGCAAGCGCAACACTTCACCCTCAAACAGTGAGCACGCAGCTCAATCCACACAACTCACAAATGAGCCCCCAGCTCACCACTCACCAAACACAACAACTCACATGTCAGGCTCAAACACTCACTCTCTTACAACAACACCTAAACTGCTCACATTCGTAATCCTTGCTACTACCGTAGGACAACACCTTTCTAAGGTGTTAAGCCGTGAAAGGATCGGCTCAGTCCTTAATAGTCAAGGCTATCAATACACTCTTCTCAAACAATTAGGCAGCGGCTTTTTGGTTAAATTTAAAACTCTCAAATTGGCTAACTTTGCAAAACATCTTACAAAAATCGCTGGCCACGATGTATCTTTCAAAACTCCAATTTGGTTTTCGGAGTCCAGGGGTGTAATTAGCTTCTCGAAAAACGAGAACAATCTTTCTACCTACATTGAGGAAGCAAACTTTCGGGAAGAGCAAGCAAAAATCATTTCGGCCCGGCGCATTCAAAAAACGCTTCCCTCAGGGCAACAAATAAATACCCCAAAAGTAATTCTTACTTTCCAAACCCCTACACTACCAACCACAATCTTTTTTGGCGCCAGTGCACGCACCGTTGAAACCTTACATAAACCTATCACATACTGTACAAACTGCCTCACATACAAAACTCACACCAGTACCAACTGCAGGCGGGCTAAGAGGTGTGCAAACTGTGGCGACAGGTCATGCAACAGTTCAGATGAAAGTCTGAACTGTAACATGACCTGCGTACATTGCAAGTCGCACGAGCACCCATCTCTTCACCCTTCCTGCCCGACGTATCGGCAACACAAAATGGCAGCCAATCCTCACGCAAAACAACCACCAAAACAAACCACTAAACCACCCACCCGCTCTAACCCTCCCCCACCCTCCAACCTTAACCCTCCCTCTCCACCCACTAACCAAACCCCAGCCCCTAACCAAAACCCAATCCCCTCAGCACAATTTACCCGCCCTAACCCCCCTTAACGCATGGCCAAACCTAAAAAACTCTTCACTCCCAACAAACCCTCCACCCCCACCACTGTTAACAAAATCCTATCCAATAATCTCAGCATGGCTTTCATCCAACCCCCTCTCACCCAAACTCACACTCAACTCCCCCCTACTGACCAATCCGAATCCATGGATACGGAAAACGCCCCACCTAACCCCCCTACCCTTACCCAGCATGAAACCCAATCCTCTCTCCCACAACCCATCCTTCAACCCAAACCCACCCCCCCCCCCCCCCCCCCCCCCCCCACCCCCCCCCCCCCACCTAAACCCTTCACCCAAACCCTACCCCAACCACTTAACACTTCCACACCCAAACCTAAACACCCAAACCCCGTTACTAACCCTCCCGCCATCTCCCAACCCCCTCCCCCCCGCTTCCTCTCAACCTCTCCCAAATAACAACCAAAACCCAACTAAAACCACTACTAACTCTCCAGCCCACCTAGCTAACATCCTGCGTAAACCCAAACCCTCCTCCTCCACCCCCCGCAAACACGACTACGCAACACAACTCATCGCGGTTTTCACCATTGCAATCACCACACACAATTTCTTCATTAAACAAATGCACGGCTTGCTCCGCAAAGCTAAGCTAATAAACCTAAATTTTTCTCAATTCAATCAAATCCTTAAACAATTTAAATAAATACAACTCCCACCACCCTAAATAACTCTTCCTCAAACCAATAATGCAGCACAAAATAAATTTATACTTTTTATTCCATTGTTTATTTTTCCTTATATTTCCATTCATGCAAATTATACAATGGAATGCTAATGGCCTTTCGGCACACGGCCATGAGCTTAAAGCCAAAATTAAACTTTAACAACTTAATCCCCACATTATCACCATTCAGGAAACCCATTTCGGCCCTAGGTCTAACTTTAAAATTCCTGGTTACAATTTAGTAAGGCTGGACCGGCCCAAAACCAATCCCGGTCCCCCCAGGGGAGGCCTAGCTATTTTTATCCAGGAACAATTAAACTACCAAAAACTAAATATTACCCTAAATTCCTTAGAGGCGTATGCCATAACTATTATTTACCAAAAGGATAGGGTTAATATTTATAATATATACAAAAAACCAGATTTGGCTTTTCAAACAGAGGACCTCCAGGCCCTTCTAAATTCTTCTAAAGGTCGTTCCATGTACTTGGGTGATTTCAATAGCCACCACCAGAATTGGGGAGTAAAAGATAAGTTAGATGCCAACGGCAAACTAACTGCTGATTGGATCATAAATAACAACCTAGTAATCCATAATAATAATTCTCCAACTAGGTACGATAGCTTTAGGGACCTTATGTCCGCTATCGATTTAACGATCACTACCCCGGACATCGCTATAAATACCGAGTGGCAGGTATCCTATATTTATTACACTAAATAATTTCCTTCCTATAAATAACTCAAATATTCCAAATTCACCCCCAAATCCTAAATTTCATTACAACAAGGCTGACTGGGACAAATTTAATGCACTTTGCATCCAACTTAACCCAGCAGACCTTGAAAATAATGACCCCCAAACCTTTTCTGATAATTTCACTAATGCTATTATCAATGCTGCAAAACAAGCTATTCCATTTCCCGGAAAATGCAGAAGTAAAATCCCACCTATAAATAATCTTAAAAACCCTAAAGATAAAGCTAACGCAATTGCATCACACTTTGCTAAGGCAAGCAGCAACACCAACTACTCTCCGGAGTTTTTGAAAAACAAAAACAAATCCGCACCCACCGCAAAGCACCCAACAGATAACATACCAATCAACAAAGCATTCACAATGGAGGAGCTTCAATTTGTATTAAATAATAGGAAAAAAGGAACAGCCCCCGGGCTCGACCTAACCTCCTATCAAATAATTAAGAAGCTACCCACCTCCACCCTTACTATTCTATTAAACCTATATAATACCATTTGGCAAGCAGGAAAGCTCCCCTCCAACTGGAAGGAAGCTTTAGTAATACCAATACCTAAACCCAATAAACCCCCCGGGGATCCAAACTCCTATAGGCCCATCTCCCTAACTTCAAACCTATGTAAAGTAATGGAAGCAATGGTAAAACAACGCCTCCAATCTCACCTAAAAACCAACCCATTAAATAACGACCAGAGTGGCTTCACTCCTGGTCGTTCAACCCTAAACAATCTTGCTCGCCTCGAGCAAGATATTAAACTTTCTCAATCCAACAAGCAATATACACTCGCAATCTTCCTGGATTTTTCCAAAGCATTTGATATGGTGTGGCATAACGGCCTCACCCAAAAATTAATTAAAAAAGGCCTTTCAGGAAACATAATTAATAATATCCAGGATTTCCTTCACAATAGGCAAATAACTGTCGGGGTCGAAAACCAAAAATCTGAAAACCACCTTTTAGAAAACGGCACCCCACAAGGAAGCATCATTAGCCCCACTCTATTCAACATAATGCTTGATGACCTTTTCGAGGGTATCAACAAAAAAATAAACACCTCCAAATTTGCAGACGACGGCGCCCTCTGGGCACGTTGTAAAAACCCAAATAACGCTATCTCCTTACTCCAAACCGCATTAAATAAAATCAGCCGCTGGGCTGATAAATGGGGCTTTAAACTAAATGCGGAAAAAACTGTAGGGGTAGTATTTAAACATAAAAATTCGCGCCCTATCTCCCCTAACTTATATATAAAAAATAACCTAATTAAATTCCAAAAACAAACTAAATTTTTAGGGCTAATCTTTGACGAGCATCTCACATGGGAAGCTCATGTCAAAGAACTTAAACTTAGATGCTCGAAAGACCTTAATGTCATGAGAGCAATCTCCGGCACAGGCTGGGGTGCAAATAGGCAAACCCTTCTCCATCTCTACTCCTCCCTCATAAGGTCCAAACTGGACTATGGCGCACCTATATATAACTCCCTCCAACCAACCCAAATTAAAACCCTAAATTCTATTCAATATCAGGCACTAAGGGTAGCTACACGCACTCAAATGGGTACCTCACTCGAAGCTCTCCAAGCCCTAACTGGTGAAATTCCCCTCGAACTGAGAAGGGACCAACTCACCTTAAACTTCTGGGCTGGATCTTCGGAGGACCCCCTTATCAAGGAACTACTTACTAGTGGTCCCTCTAAACGTAAAACCGCAATTTTTAATAAACACCCCTTACGGGCTCCAATCTCCCACCGCATAAAAACACTTCTATCCCAAGCTAAGATGGAGCATATCAACCTCCCCCCCATAAATACGGTGCATCACACTATTGCCCCCTTACCCATCCCCAAAATAAATCTCCATCTTAGCAAAATAACTTCTAAACTAAACCCAAAACACGCTCAAACCACCACACTCAACTACATACAAGAACACTGGTCCGACTGGTGTCACATATACACAGACGGGTCACGTGACCCCGATGCACGCACAACAGGCGTAGGCCTACACATTCAACACCCCACTCAACATTCCTACTCCAATAGGCTCCCTAACGACCAATCGGTCTTCACTGCTGAGCTTATGGCCATAGCACTCGCTTTATCCCACCCTAAAACTAAAGATCAGGGCAAAATTCTCATCCTTTCGGATTCTCTCAGTGCCCTTCAGGCACTTCAAAACAAATCTACAAAAAACCGCCCTGATCTAATTTCCAAAATTCTAAATTCTATTCAAAATCTAAATTTCGAAGGCAAGGCAGTAAAACTCCTATGGGTACCAGCGCACGTCGGTATATTTGGCAACGAAAAAGCCGACAAAGCTGCCAAGGAGGGCCTTAAACTACCTAAAATTCTACCCCTTTTTCATTCGAAACAAGAGGCAAAAAGCCTATCAAAATCTCATGCAAAGCGAGCATGGCACCTGCAATATACAAATTCCAAAACAGCACACCACACCAAACAAATTATCTCCAAACCCTTAACTAAACAAAAAATATATTCCAAAAACAAAAATATTGATAGGGCAATAATTAAGCTCCAATCGGGGCATACAAAATTAAACTATCATATCCACAAAACCAAAATCGCAAACATCCACCCAACATGCCCACACTGCCCACAGGCAGAAACAATTCACCACATCCTTATTGAATGCCCACAGTATGCGGCCTTCCGCCACATACTTAAACTAAAATTAAGGGCCAACAATATCCAAACAAATAACATATATCAAATTCTAAACCCACACAATAATCACAGTACCTTCCAAGCGGTCGGCACTTATATAAAGGATTCGGGCCTTTTGGACCGAATCTTAAACACACTTAAAAATCAAATACCATCCAAAATTAACAATTAAACCTACCCCCTCTCCTCCCCCGGCTCAACCTAACCTAGGTAATTTACATATTCCAAATTTCAAAATTTCAAAATTGCCTCCACCTTTTGGCCTGGCTTCAAAATTATCCTCTTTATGGAACTTTCGGAACTTTATTAATGGTCCTTGCGACCCGAGTGGGAGAACAGCTCCGCTGAAAACCGCTCGTAAAATCCCCGTACTCATCATCATCAAAGCTCTTCAACGCACAACTGGTCTCTCAGCTAATTACTAGCCTGAGTGGCTTAAAGTTTTGTCTAAATAAATGCTAATTAAGCATGCATTGTCCCTCAAACAGACAGACAATTGTTGAAATGCACCTAGCTTTGGGCATACAAAAAAGCGTTATATCAATAACCAACAACAATAATTATTCAACTCATTTAACCATAAATGTATTAAGAAGAACATGAACTAAAATAAGATGGAACATATCATACAGACCAGGACATAGCTTCATGATATTACTGCATCACAGTTACGTTGGGATTTTTTAAATTGTGAGAATAAATGAGATAAATGTACATAAAAACAGGATATCTATGGTGAAGCAACAACAGTGCTGTTAAATAATCCAAAGAAAATAAATGAGATTATTCATAATTAATTTATTAAATTTATAATATTGGTACACCTGTTGCCGTTTTATGTGAAATAATTTGTTTTAAGTTGCGCGTAATAATATAAATATAAACGGACAATAGCTATGCAAAACGATATGATTTGGTAAAGTTTGCTTTTGTTCAGACTTCACTTCACAAGTACAAACATAATATACAAATAGCATATAGGATATAGATAATGAAATAACAACAAAGTATGTGCAAAACATAACGAACTTACATAAGGCTAGCAGTTACTTTTCATTGGTTTTTAGCTTTTCTCTTTTCTTTAGACTGCCTGACCTGATGAAATCGCTAATAAATTGGTAATGGGACGCATCGTATATGTAGGTCAAAATCCTCAGTCGAAACAATCACCACTGATATGAAGGAATAGTTGACCGTATTCAATATAACACAATTCATTGTTTCTAATATCTGTACTTTTTATTTTACATATAAAAATAAGTATGATTGCATCCTCATTGTCATATGAAGACGAACATTCAGCATTAGTTGATATATCCATATATATGTTTACTTTAGATAAAATGATATGTAAATAACTACTATTATTAAGGATAAATTAACAAAGTTAAGTATACATGTTATCTGTAATAACAGGATTTAAACAGGAAATGTTTCCTTAAAATTACTATCAATGTAGTTTTCATAATCTTCTTAAATTACAAGAATTCAAGTCAATACCATACTCTTATTGTTTCTTTATATAAATTGTTTTACTTATTTCAGTTATTTGTTTTCCTACATATCTCTTAACCTGATCAGCTAGCTTTGAGTAAACCTATAGGAACAAACAACAATTGTAGTGCTTTCAAAAATATTTATTTTAAAGGCAAGAATTGGTAAACAGACTCGCAGTTTATCTTTAAAGGTCTTTAAAGGTGACATCGTGCTTTGAACTGTGACGTTGTGCTTGTATATTACCGGTATATGACAAACTCTCACTGTACTGTTGAAAACTTTTTTTTTTAGCAAACACTGTTACTATTTTCTGATACTTATTTCTGTTACTTTTTTCTGTTACTTTTTCCCTAGCACCAAGTTTTAAGTCGAAAGTATGTCTCCATTAGAAAGTTAAAATCCAAAGATATATTTTCGTTATTTACGATTCAACTTTTCACAATAATAAACATTTTAATCCCCATTCTTGCATCACGAAATGACAGGCAGAGGTTTTTTTTAAAATGCTGCAACTGATCAGAGACAAATCGGATTTATTTATGAAAACATCAATTTCTCAAACTCTTGTTCTGTTACTGATCAAAGACAAAAAGGGAATTACTTATGAAAACAACACTTTTTCAAGCTGTTTTACTGTTACTGATCAAAGACAAATTGGAACTATTTACGAAAATAAAAATTTCTCAAAATTGACTTTGTACAAACTACTCTATAACAAAAGATCATTTTAAGCCTACTTATTAGAAATAACATAAAGATCAAAGACACATTCTATTGTGTTGGGGATGGTGTCTGTGTTGTTGTTTTTGGGTGGGGGGATTATATCCACTGGGGATTTTGTCATAGGGGATTATTTTCCTTGGGGATTATGTCCAGTGGGGATTTTGTCTGTCCACCACGCTGGTCTCAATAAATCCCGAAAAGTTACCATTAAGACTACTATTAAAACTAAAATAACATTACATTTTGTAAAGTAAACTTGTTATCAGTAGATACTTTAATGCACTGGGATTTAATTCTGCCCATCGCCTAAGCAGAGGCTTATGTTCAGCTTAATTAAGTAAACGCTGTAGCTGCACTTCTCTCAGTTTAAACATATTTATTTCCAAAAAGAAGGAACCGGATTGGTAGGGAAGAAAATGCTTATATACAAAGCGCTCCGGGATACAACCAAATACAAAACATGACATGATGCATGTACAGTATAATTATTAATACAAATAAATGATACAATCTGATTATACAAATTATGACTGTGCCATAGAAGCACTACTTTAAATCAAATCTGCCTGTTAAATTTATAAATGAATGAACTGAATTTAAGAGTTCCATATTTACAGCTGGGCAAGAAATGTGACTTCCAAACAAAATTGATTTAAGATCAAATCCCTTTGCATAAAAATACAGACTTAACGATATATAATAACGAATATCGCTATAGAGAGGACATACAAGGAATTAATGAATATTCTTCAAAGATATAACCACAAGAGCAAGCTGGTGTTGGAGATATAAACCGTTGATATTTATGTGCATTATGATCAGTACATTCTGGTCGGAGACGAGATTGTATTATTTGACAAAATCTGATGCCGGTGTTTAAGTCAAAAGTGGCTGTAAATATTAGTATTGTTTAGAATGTCAGTTTTAAATCTTGAAACTGGCTGTATTTCAGTTCTGTTCAGGTGGCAATGAATTCCATAATTTAACTGCATCGATATCTGTGGGGAAAGGACCTCGCATAACTTTCAGTTTTACAATGTATAATCTGAAGATTCGAATCATTGCGAAGATTATAACCCGTGACATCTGAGAACTTCTCTCATTAGAAATGATAAAAAATAAAGATGATAAATTTAAGTCTCACCTCACAAATTAAATACATACATTATACAAAGGCAATCATTTATGTTTAACTATTGCGAGTTTACTAAACATGTGTATGAACTTCAATGTATTCCCACAAATGTATTAACAAATGATTTGTTTTAAGTTTGTTTTAGAAGAAGCATTTATATAGGCTAGTGTATAGCCTGTTTGCTAATCCTTTTTTAAAATTTAACTTCTCATAATTTCTTTTGTGTTATATGTTATTTGGGAATAAAATACTGTTTAATCAACTATTGATTTTTCTCAAGCAAAAACAGTTACTTTTTTCTGCTATTTTTTCCGGTTACCTAACAGTAATGCCAAAGCTAAGTTATGTAACCCATTTCATCATCACTAAAACGAATTTATCCACATGCCATTATTATAATACGTTTAAGCTATCTACATCGAATATATTTTTCATTGAATTTACAATAAGTACCTGTAACCGTAGACTCCCGAATGAAACAGATAGAACTATGTTAAAAAGGATGAAAGATTATGTGCATTTTGTAAAAGGCTATGTATGTAGCAAATGTGACTCATAACATAAGCAGGTCACCTGACTGAGCTTCTAATACTTTCTTAAAATGTAAATGGACAATATTGTATTGTTTTGTCTGTCAAAAGTACAAAAGTGCCCATGTCTGGTATACAATGTATACTATAAAGTATGACGTATATACCCGTTAAGTATATTACTTAGAAATATGTATTCGCCAGAAAGTATATATCAAGTATTATGATGAACAACTGCACATCACACACAGTGTTCATTCAGGAATAACAAAACGATTAAGTGCCATGCCCATTCAGGTGTGACTTATCTCGAATTCAGGTTTCTCGGCCATGAACCGTATGACATTACACACGCCCAGTACTGATCATCCAAAAAGTTAGCACTCAATACACATTGATGACTTTCACTGATTAGACATGAAACTAGGTATGATAAAGCGCCGATATATTGCCGGCAATTGATGACAGTGGCGACGCAATGTCTGGTTGAACATATCTTTTACCGACTGTTAAAGTGTCACTCTCTGCGCGTGAATAAACAGTGGTTACACTAATTAGACCTATACCCCTTTGAGAAGTGACCATTAACCACCACGGAAACATATTGCCCACAATTAATTACCGTTACATAATGCGTGGCTATTTAAACTGGGACTCTCTGTAAGTCCAAATCACTTCATAGATATATTCAGTTGCGTTAATCCCTCCTGGTTCCTGCAATTTATTTTGCACAAGTGTTTACCAAGTCCTGAGGAATGGATTCCTATCAAAGGTACGTTGTAATGTCATTTCTCATGTCAATGTATAATGTATGATGAATGGACTGATTTTAAGATCGAGGTACAGATAACTTGAGATCGTAAGTAAGATACATTAGGCTGTCGAAATGTTCCAGATCAAAGTTTTGGTAAAAAGAGAGGGTTCGATGGTTTTAGAAAGGATATTCGAGAGGAGATTGCTTACTGCATGTTCCAAGCTAATAAGGGTGATATTATTATTCATTGATTTGTAAAATCTAGCGTACATTCATTACAAAATACAAAACAATGGTGAGTGTAGAAAGCTTTGCTACGGCATAAGAGGACAATGTTGATTAAATAATTCACATCTAAAAATGTTGCGAAGATTTAATCACTTCATCAATATTTGAATGAAAATAGATCATTATCCTTGTAAATATCAATATATACTTTGTGATAAGAAAGTGGATGTGTCTTAAACGTGAATAACATAAATGAGAATATATATAAAATAAATTATGGTTTAGGAAATAGTAAAATTTATATCACAGAACACAGGGAGTGTAAATGTAAACTTGTTAAGGCATATTGATAATATAAACACTATTTATCTATATATTTTAATTATTATTCCTACAAATTAGAGAGATCATTTAAATAAAGGTCATACTATAAATATCTTATTTGTATAAAGTTACTTGAACCGTTACTCTAGCCCATTGGTTGTTTCGTTTTGAAAAGCCGAATGCATTTACACTCGATTCTTTGATGTTGGATATCTGTGGCTAGTCCGGTTAAATTAAACAATTGACTCTTGTGTTTATTATCAAACTTCCTGTTCCCTGTGACGTAAATGCATGGGACCACAGACTAAAAGGTTACTACCTCGTATATTCTGCCAACGGCAGCACATGAGTTAATTCAAACAATCATGATATTTACAGTAAGACGGAAAAAATGTTTTTGATTGTGATTCTTTAGCACTTATGTATTCCAATGTACACACAAGATGATAAATGTATAAAGTGTATGGATATTTATTTATCAGATATAAGCGTTGATTTGATAAAGCATTACAATTAAATAAATAATGAAATTCATCACGAATCTAGATAGAATTATATAAAGTATATACTCGTTCTTGACGAGGGAGTGTGATATCGACTTTTTTTCAACCGGCAAATTAAGAATTACAATATTGATTTGTACACCATATTGGTTTCGTTCATTATAACATATTGATCAAAACATGGGGAATCCTTAATGACAGCAGAGTATATTTGATAATGTCACTACACTATGTTTGCCGAATTTATCTTTTAAAACATTGAATAACTATCCATTCCTTACATAAATATTAGGGATAATGGAAAATAAGTATTTGACCACATGCCACATGTAGTTTTGACATAATTTAACCAAGGATATGATTGTCGTGCTTATAATTATGCATAATACTTGTCCAGACTATGTACAGTACGTATTAAACGGTTTGCAATTTGCAAACAATGACTATTGGCGCTGTTTTGTATGATTCTCGCAATTCCTTCATTACCGAAAAAGACTTTGTACCGTATGTTTTTGACCCTGTTGAAAATGTGTTAGCTTGGCCTACACCCCATATTGCCTACATCCCCAAAACTCCTCGTATCGCCTTCACTAAATGCAGAGCGTCACCTATTGTATAACATGCTACTGTTCACTTAGCAATTAATGAACTGGTTCATTGTTATGAAGTCAAATCTGGTAAGGTATACATAATGACATATATACAAATATACATGAATATAACGCAAAATTTGATGGAGCATACGAAAGTCACGTTTGATATGCAAAGCAATTCTAACTAGTATTGGTTTGTATGTGATGGACATAAGTGAAATATATTTTTCAATGGATACATGTTAACAATAATAAGCTGGATGAGGCTGGAATTATGCCATCAAATAACGTGCGTATTCGTTTCAGAAGTTGTATATGGCGGTATTGCAGTGAATATACCAGAATAGGTCGATGGTTAGTCGACATCGGTAATTTTTTTATTATGAAATATGATAATCTTGTAAATTGTCGAAAAAGCATTTGTCTTACATGTCCGACAGAACAATCTTACACCTGAAAAAATAAAATATTAGTCAAAATAAGGAAATTATATGGTCTATGAAAAACGATAGTACTTTATTAACAGCTAGCTCATTCATGTATTTGATCTGTTTGTGGTAGGTGAAGTTTCTAACTAGTTTTATTCAAGTTATCCATTGGCATCTAGCACGTGGACGTAATTATTCCAATAATATACAGTATATAGTATTCATACAGTACTTGCCAATATGTCGCTATTTTGCAATTTTGATATCCGTTGCAGTGAGCAGATACACTAGCTGTCATGTTTAACCTTCTAGCAAATTGCATCATTTGACCATGACGTGAATATACAAATGTGAGAATGTGTATTAACTGTCAAGTAATTACTGCTCATTATGTCTCAGGGTGTTGAAACTGCGCTGTGTATGTGATTTGTTAATTGACTTCCTTGGAAATTGCGTTCAAGATTAAAGATGTTAATGGTGGGCCGACCGTGAAAAGTATCTTCTGTCACCTAACTAACAACCTAACAAGGAAAGATATAAAGAATATCATTGAAAATGACACAATTATAATGACATCAACATACATTGGGAGATATAAAAGGCTTACTTATTTAAAAGGTTGATTGTTTGGATAATAAAAGTAGCTAATTTCCCATCCGACAAATCAGGGGATGAACCGTTGTGTGTATAAGGACATGTATTAACCCCTAAATTATGTTCTGTTGTATGATATATCATAACGTTGACGTTAGACCTGCAGTCTATATCGATTTGTGTTTCATGCATAATAATACAACAGTTCGAAAGGCGGTTGATTTCATCATATCATATCATCTCTTCTCGATGAAATACATGGAATAGATAACGAATTGTGAAATTTTAATAATGTTAATATTATTAGAAGTTGGAGGCTTGAAAAGACGATACACCTTGTTATACTTTAGAGGTAAACCATCATAAGATAACAAATGTGGATCTTTGTTCAATAGTTTTTTCAAATTTGTATTGTTGTTTGTATTGTTGTATGTGCCTAACTTTATTTATCAAAATCAAGTTTGTCAAACCTAGTCTATATCGTATTGATGAATGATACCATAACATGTGGAATATTGTTTTCGTGAAAGTTATAACTTTCTTCATGAATCATATCGTTAACGGTTAATATGCTTTTTATTATGTACTTAGAGTGATTAAACCAAGCCACTATAAATGCAAGGAGAGTAAATGACACAAACCAGGTACCCTCTAATCATAACTATCATTAGCGATAATTATTATCTACCTGCACGAACATAAATGTATTTAAATCTCCCTTGGTTATCCGTTTGGATGTAAGTTGGCTCTGTACCTCCCTCCCCCATTAAATTCTCACATATATATATAAACTTAAATCGTTTATGCACATTTGTATCACTAAAAAAGGTTACTCATGACTTCATATATGCTTCATGCTTGAATAGTTACACATTGGTAAAAGCAAACTCGTCATTTAATGTTTATATGAGAAAAATGCTCCCAAAATGTTGAACTAACTAATTCTAGTGATTGAAATACATGTATTATTTACACATAAACGCATTTCATATGGCATTTTGCATTGACATTTTAAAATCCTTCACCCATTTTACTAAAACTAATAACCCACAGTTGATTTACAGTGAAGCTATCACTTACTCTATTGCAATTAATTTACTGCCCCAATAAACTCGCTCTCAAAAAGGATGTTCATAACCCCGTTACGGTTCGTTAATCACCGCACTACACAGAAATTAACACCTAATTAATTTATTGCTACAATAAACTCGGGATCAGAGTCAATGCAGTACACACTTCCAACACCGTTATCCAAACATACGATTGGTTTGGTACATATTAAACATTAGTTAGCACGAATCAGACTATTTATTAATAATTAATTAATTAATTAATTATATCGTAAGTTTTATCATATAGCTACAAAATATGCTGTATTTCTGTATTTGGTTTGTTATTTATCCATGTATAATTCAATTAACTCATTTTAATCAATTGACTGACTACAGACGCGTGCTTGTAATTTGTACTTCTGTAAATGTTTTTGTACTACCGAACGTTGTTTTTGAGTAAACAGTTTGTAGCTATGTATTAGTAACATTGGGTTGACAAACTATAGCACCATTCACGCATTAAAGAAAATAAATAATTACAAAGATAAGTTCAATGATTAATGATAATAATTAATAATGATTAATCGTCCTATGTAAGACATATCATATTCACTTTATTTTTAGATTTTATACATAGTTGTATTGTAAGTCTAGCATGGGTCTGTAACCTTTGGAATTATATAAGAACGCAATGTTACCATTTTTGTAACTGTTTCCAGGTTGAAATGATTTGCGCCATCAGCATTATATTTTTTACCCAAACCGAACATTGGTTGATATATCTATGATATATCTTAACAATTACTACTGTATGTTTTACTGTAGTTTGATAATACTTGTTGAATATTGTGTCACATCCATAATCATCTGTAAGGCTCACTGAATTCAACTACACAGTAAACAAACCATCTTTGTTACAAAAGTTTCCTGCAACGACAGGCAGGCTCTTACGTAATATACACAAACCATATTACCATTAAACAACTGTCCCTTTACATTCACAGAAACACTTCTATGAACAGATACGACTCAGCGACTTCACTACATAAGCAAACCATACAATAGAAACCATACTTAGCCACATTGACGTATCTTAAAACATAATGACTGACACATTACACAAAAGTTAGTTACTTCAATCACACACAAATCCGACTAATGCTCCCATAAATATGCAACATACATGTAGCGCTATATCATTGTAGTTACATATAGAAATGACTCCACCTTGCTTTTCTAATTATTGTTTTCTTATTTTACATCTTAGACAATGTGCATTATATTTATCAGCATAGACACCCGAGTCTACCACTAGGTACATATATCCCCAGCTCCCAGCATAACTCTTCACTTACATCCTTCCTACATCACCGTCCCCATTCCCAGTAATTTACCATGCCGCTACCAAACCCTACCTTAGTAATCCTTCAACCATATATTTACCAAAGACTATCTCGATCTATGCCCATAACCCCCAGTCAGTCACTCACTATTAATTACTTTCTATTCCCAGTTCCAAACTTCACCCATCATGTTATCACTAACCCTAGATCGACTCACATCTCCTAACATTAAGGCACAAACTGTGCCTCTACATGTACATCTACAATTAAATTGAAACCACAGTTCAAGTACTACCCACGACCCTTCCTTCCTAGACCTAAGCAAATAAACATAAATATCAAACCCCTAACTCGTAGCCACTCAACTCAACACAGGCAACAGCGGCAAGTACACAACAACACTCATGCCTCTCACTGACGAACTTCACACTGAAAAAAGGCACCCCACACCCAGTCACCTACCCTCAAAACTCCACAACACCAGCCACCAACATACAGATTTGTAAGAATTGTAAATAAACCTGTATAATTAACATTAATTAAGTTACTATTATTATCAGACTACATTCATGAAGGATATAAATTTTCATGCTAATTCCAAAACTTCATTCCTTATTATGTTAATGTTATTCAAGTGTAAAATGCACTCTGAAGTAGTTAATTTAATATAAAATAGTTCATGCAAAAGTATACAAGAGTATACAAAAGTTTCCTAGAGTATACAAGAGTATACAAAAGTTAACAAAAGTTTCCAAGAGTATCCTGAGTTTGGATACCCGGCGTATACTGATCAGGATATTTTTGGATACCCGACGTATACTGCCGTATACTGGTTTGGATACCCGACGTATACTAGTCAGGAAACTTCAGGAAATCACTGTATTTTCTCCTGTGTAGCTTCTCTAAAAGGACCCAAGGGGGAGAGGAATCTCCATATCCATACGCGTGTGACGTGGATTCACTTCTTACGTACCTATCCTTGTTTACTCCGCACGATTAAAATGTCCACTGCGAAAATGTCTTTCACAATAAAAGAAAGATGTGGCTTTAGTTGAAAGTTTTGTATTCCTGCCAATAACTATCAATCTATGATTATACATATAAGTTATTGCAACATCCATATCAAGAGGTGTGCGAAGCTCAAAAACAAGTCGGCTCAAACCGAAAATCCCTGTGACGTTACAATCGACACTGTGACGTCATAACCGCTCGCGCCTATGACGTCATTACATTCGAACGATCGCCGTCGCTCTTGAAGCTTTCCGTGGTTATACAGTCAAGCAGTAATCGCTAGTTTCTTTAAATTTCGGACAATTTAACTGCTTCCTCCGACATTTGATGCGTCGGCACATGTACGAAAACCCTAATTTCAACTGCGGGAAACAAATAAATCATGTTAAAATGCAGAAGACAGTTTCTAAAGTTACTAGTCGGGAAAAGTAAGAAAGATGAATGAAGTAGTTCCGGCAACCAATGAAATTCTTATTTTTCTGTAACAGCCAATCAAAAGCCAGAAAAAGGTGTAACTCCCGTGTGACTTACAGAAAATATATTACCCTGTGTCCGTCTTCCCATATGGGTAATATAGAAATATACGCCTCGCATGCACAGATGTGTGTCTCACCACAATTGCTTTAAAAGTTGGCAGCAATTGGACCAATTACATTTCAACACACGAGTATATCATCCGTTTTAGTCAAATCCCTTTCTGATAACATGGAATGAAGTCTTTATTTTCAGATTAGTTCACACACGTCGCTTTGTTAGCATTACAAATATTAAACGCACTTGTTTTCATGCTTTCATAAATGTAATTACACAGCTAATTACTTACCAACATTGTTGGGAGCAACACAGTCAGAATGATTTTTTAAACTTAAATATAAATATTTCCTTTTCATTTATTCTAGCCATGTGTTCTATTAAGTTTGAGCACATGTGCACATATCACGTTTGCCTAGCAACGATTGCTTCGCCGCGGCTTCCAGTATTTTGTCGTCTGTGACGTCATAAAACGATTGTTCGTGACGTCACTGTTGCTTGCCGTCGCAAGAGAAGTGGGCCGCTTTCTGACTATTTTTGTGCGAATCAAATGGAAAAGAACGGGTAATAAAGAAATTATTACACGCGAAAGTGTGTCATATGACGTTTACGAAACTAGTGCGAATTTGTGTATAAACGTCGCTCTCGCTCGGGCAATACAAAAATTCACACTCGTTTCGTAAAAGTCATATGACTCACTTCCTCGAGTAATAATCTCTATATATGTCTTTCAAACGCTGTTTCTAAGCGATACACGCCTCTGTGGTGTGGTATATGTAATAGCAATAATAAAGCTGTATCAGTATAAGAGAGGATTGCATACGTTTAGCATCATTGTTTAAAAAATGTCGACTTAACATCAGCAGGATAAACAATTCTGTTACAGGTGCTTGATGGAAATAACATAGGTGATGTTAAATGTGATGTACCACATATGTATTTGTCTTGTTGCATATATTTGGTTATTTCCTGTGTTCGTAAAACATGGAATTAACATGATGTACATGTTGTCAAATTATACCAATTGTGATGAATAAGAACATTGGTGGTAGGTATTATCACAACGCATTCATCTCTCGAAATAAGCTTTCTTTATAAATTTCCAGAATATTTTAAAAAACAATCAATCTATTGCAACTTTATCCATTGAAAAGTTTACCACGAACGCCGTAAAATGTTGCTTTATGGTCTGCAGTGGTCATTATGCAGAAACAATGAACGGTGGAAGTTCACTAAAAATAAGTGGTGAGGTGTTATCATTGAATATTTCCGACCAATGGTACGTGTTTGTATTTGTAGGTTCCTTTCATTAACTTCCATGTCCCACCGCCATGTCAGTTTTGTAGGTCAAAGGAAATATGTATACACGGTCATTTTGGATCTCTCAGCTAATGGAATATGCATGTGTACACTTTTCGTTGGATTCCCCCACATACGTGAAATATAACCATGAAAGTATTTCTGATAGTGCTTGATAATACGTTGAACCTGCATCTAATGACGTTACCAAACATGTATACCTAGGCACAAACTGTTTAAGTCTTCCACTGTTAGTCGGCATATTCAATGTCTTATGTCTTTATTCCTGGCCCCTCAATCACAAACAAACCTTAACTAAGCAAATTTCTATTCTGGTCATCAATCTTGGTTATTGTGAAAGTTTCTCATTTAAAGGGGCAGTAGCACGTTTTTCGCTGAAATAGGTCGATGAAATGTATTTGAAAATTAATGTCACCAATAGTAAAATACCCTTCTCTCTCCAGAACATCAAGTTAAAAGATGAGTGTACATGGTTCCGTAAAGCCATGGGAATATAGTTTATTGTCATTCGAAATAATAAAATGTGTTCACAATAAAATGGCCGCCAATATTTGCATTATACGCAACACCGTTATTACCTCTACGGATCATTGGTTTGTGTAATAAGATGTTTTACCCTCTAAAGTAAATATAAATGACATAAACTATCATTTTCAATTGGGAAATTTGAAAAACTAAAATTTGCAAAAAACGTGCTACTGCCCCTTTAAAGTTAACGGGTGAATTCGAGCTAAAATTAAAAATGGTTAATTCTAAGCAACTTTTCCATTTCTACTTCAAAGTCGTTTCATGATCCAGGGGCCGGTTATATAAAATGGCATACCTCCATCAAGAACAAAGCCAATATATATATATATATATATATATATATATATATATATATATATATATATATATATATATTACTGAGCATTACAAACTTGGCTCCGTTCGTTGCTAATATGCAGAGGATTTTAAAACGAAAACCCTTATCAGAAACATTCAACACCTAGACAGTTTAGTGTACGTGTGATGCTTCTGTAAGAGGCTTGCAAGTCAAGGACCCAGGCAAATGCGCCAGACAGAGGACACTAGTAGCTGGTTGAAGAGACCTTGTGGTCGTTATTCAATCCATGGAATGCCGTCATTGAGCACTTACATGTAAGTGACTGATGTCAACTGTTTGACAAACAGGTTACAATAGTGGCAGGTTAAACAGATCTTGTGCGCGTTGTTACGTAGGTCCGCAAAATGTGTTCTTAGGGTAATTCAAAAGTGTTGTCGACTCTTGAACACGATTTCACAATGAAATATCAACTAACAGATTTGTGAATATCTTTCGTTACGTTTAGGGATACATCAGATAACCAGAATTCTACACTCCGAATGAAACATTTGTATTTTACACAGTTCATGAATGTAATGTCAAAGGACCAAAATGACTAATTTGATCAAATTCATCATCGATGATCAGGTAATCACACATATTTATAAAAATGATGTTGATACCAAACGTTTCCGCCTCAAATATGTCTCATAGAGTTTTAACTTCAAGATTTCAAATGTCATCATAACCTAGTACATACAAATGTTTGAATGAAAACCAAAATCTGGACCAATATAGACAGATTCGTTATTCCAATGAATGCAACATTTCGGTGTAGATATTAACACAATTATCGCGCAAGTGACGTTTAGGGGTAGATACTAACACCGTTGTCAAGGAAATATTAGAATGTAAACCAAACTGTTGCCTGCTTCTAAAATGCCTCCTAGAGAAGATGTTTTATGGATACAAAAAATCGTGTTCCCCCATGCATGATGGGAATCTAGCAAGACATTAAGCCTTCAGTCCTTTTCTAACAATAATTGAGAAAAAGTCTACAACAATTGCTTCTGTGAATAGACGGCTATTTGAGTTCAATATGTTAATTAAACACCGGTCTCGCTAAGCCAGACATGTTATTACTGACCTTATTTGTTCATTACTTCAATGTTATTGAATTTGACAGTTTGAAGGTTCGTATACTGCTACTACGAGTGACTTTTATTAAAAAGTCAATTAGTAAAGTGTCATCACTTCACGTGAAAGAATGACCCTAATCACATTGCAGCAACAAATGTTGACATTCATTTTCCGTTATAACGGAACTTGGATTTTGACCCCAAAATACCAAGCTATGGTAAAGGTTGTTATATAAAAACTGTAAAATAACTGTTAGTTTAGTAAACTTTCGTTTCAACACTGCTCCATGATTGATGTCATTAATTGTTTTTCTACCACGTTTCTTCTTTTTTATTAGATGGATTTTGCTGTAAAAGATATGTGTGTTTTAATTTCCAACTGTATAGTTATTTCACTGCCAACTGTGAGTGGATGTAAATAATGCAAGTTCAACCACGGGACTTACTTTATCCAACTTCTGTCTGGTGTAAAGTAGGTAATGCGACATTACAAAACCTAATTTAACAGTGATATATGCGTCTGGTATTATTCGTTCTCGGCTGAGGTACCTTAACGACCATAATTTCAATAAAGATATCAATTAAATGTCTGAGACTTAGTTCACGAAGTTCTTGAACAGCTTAAGTGTCTATCCATTATATATAGTGTATTCGCCAATAGTTTGCAAATCAACAAAGGCATATTTATGAAGTTATGTTATTGTTTGAATTGCAACTCATTTTATACACATACATGTAATTATATATATATATATATATATATATATATATATATATATATATATATATAATCTCATTTTTCATTCATTCAGTACGTTGACTGATACATTCAATGTGTACATTAATTGCCTGAGTGAATCAGAGCAGCATGAACATGACAGTTAATTACGCCAGCTTGACCATCACCTGCACTCAAAAACATTCAATAGATTGTGTTTGGCTTATAAACGTTTCGAAAAATCCGAGTTAAACTCACATAAACGCCAATCAATACTGATAAACATTAACGATATATCTTTATATCTGTTACCATACTAACCAAGTCATCTTTACATTCAAGCCAGTGTTTGGAATAATAGAAAGTATGCAAACTCTCCAAAGTTTTGTGTATTCTAGATAGCATCGACGTCGCCCATCATCGTTATGTGATTCGACATCACAGATACACGCCGACATCCATGGTACAAAGACCTTGCAGCATCGATATTGAATGTGCATACATCAACTGAAGTAGTCTAGGAGGAACAATAAACTCGAACCACATCCATCCCTCTGTCACGTGTTGGTCGGTACCAGACCCTGTGCACTCTAGAACATATCAGGTCTATTGTATGTGACGGGGGCGATACCTGTATCCAATTAGTTAATTGCATTATTGCAAATGGTACGTTGAAAAGAATGTAATTCAATGATGTCCAAATACTCTTGTGACTTTTTTTATACGATTGCCCGAAGATGACCCAGCCTGGCCTGTCACTGGTGTTAACAAATGATACTAACAGCCTGGCCACTACTCCAGGATGTTTATGCTCACATGTTTAGTGAAATTATCATAAAACCGGCTTTCAGCTATAGAATACTGTTTAGGAAACTGTCTTCACGTAAAAGACTAGATCCGCTAGATGTAATTTGGGGCAGATCCGAACGGATCCGGCAAGCGGAGTCCATCCCTTTTTGTCCTGTGTAATTAAATGACAAGAATCCTATATATTAAACATATTTCAAGAGGAGCAACATCAAGATTGTCTATCTCCCAAGGAATTGTATGTTCAATGTCTGATCTTTCAATCTGCATTACATATGCGAAGCTGCATTCAAGATGTAATGAGTTATGAAGCCTTTCGATTTGGTGCGCTCAATTTCACAGTATGGACACCTAATCAGATAAAAGACAAGCCGCACTAGATCATAAAATCAGGCAGTACCATGGCTGAAGCCAGGGTATGAGAAGATATTAAATGAAACGTATATTCTGGACATGATCGAGGATTATTTACGTAGGCAATTAGTGATTTAGTGTGCAAAGGTGAACTATCCATACGATCTGCTGTTGGTTTTGGATTTGCTTCAAAACCAACTGTTTGGGCTGAGGGTTTAACTTTTTAGATGGAAATATTCATTATGCAGGTATCTGCGATAATGCACATAACTAAATTATTCTAATGGAATGGAGAATCGTTGTATACACATTCGTTAAATTATATTTAAATTTATTTCATCAGATTGAAATTAAAGACATAAGCACATGTGTAGCAATCTGCTACCTCCAACATATTTTGCTGTATGACTAAAAGCATATTAGCAACAAGAAAATGCCTCCCTCAAAAATCATTTTAAAAGTGGTAGTTCGATAGATTGTTAACTTCTTAATTTCTGTATTACTGTAACATAATATGATCGTTCCAAAATACTTTTGTAAATTTCAGGTTTTTTGGCTAATCTAGTAGAGACAGAAATGAAGTTGGCAAGGACATTGTAACTGTGTATGTAAGGTTACATCTGATGGACATCCACCATGTATGTACTTACATTAATCCTCAACAAGAGGAAGACTAGTAGGGGTTGCTAGTGATGGAACCTGTATTGTGACTGGTAGGAGGTATGGGTTGCTACTTTGCTGAAACTTAATGCCCCAAGGCTGGTTCAGAATTACTCTTGAATAGCGCACTGACTTGAATTACCAATCAGATATCATACACATATATACATGTAGATGGCGTTGACGCACCTCATTGTAATATGTTATAAAGGTATGTATGGACGTCTGATAGGGATAATTGAGAAGTAATTTTTGAAACCTCTAAAGGGTAATGGCATTATGTGGGTTGAGCACAGACACCTTTGTCGAAGTGGAAGAAAAACTGATGTCGAAACAGTATCTATCTTGAAAGTTCTCATGTGCGAAAACGACAATGGAGCGGACAGAGACAGAACTAAAGACATTCACAAAAAGTCTAAATTAGTCATGCGCTTGTATGTCCTTTTTCCTTGGTGTAGATGGTCAATTGGCACAACTATATGTTGTTCCTACTATATGGAATACAAGTTCCCAAGGTTGTTATGAAAATTGAAAATGCGCGTGTGATAAAGTATCGCAGAATGTTTTCATTCGATGTCTTTTTGTCTTGTATACTTAGCGATGTCTATCATATGTGCTGATCAGAATTCCTATCATCTCACATTTTTTTTGTCGCCTCGGTACACATAGCGGCGACTATAGCATTCGGAATCATTCGCGTAACTGTGAAATAGCGGGAAGTTTTCCATTGGATGACTTGAAAAAATGGCCGATATTGTACTGCTGTTGACGACACGTTGGATATATTGCTATAGTTTGGAAACAAGAATCGACAAACAATGCACAGATACATTTTTATTTATTTGTGGAAAATAGTGAGATTCTAAAAAGTGTAAGTGAAATTCTTTGTTTATTTTCACGGATTTTACAAAAAGATTAATGTTTTCATTTGCCGATATTTTCGCAAATTTGCCATAATTTTCTAACAAGAATATATTCAATGTCTACATATATATATTTTAAAAAGCTAGGTTACAATATTCTGAAAATAAAGATTTACTATAGAATTTCAGCCTACTGAATAGCTAATATTTTTATTAGGAATGTCAAACACGCACGTGACTGAAAATACGTTCAAGATTTTTTATTCGTCATTTCTCAATGAAATAGATTTTTACAGTGATACTTAGATACTACTCACATCACGTGAAAGCCCATTGATTTCTGATTCGGAACATGTTAACTTTATTATGAATTACGAACTTCGTCACACACTTATGTCGTATGTATGTCAAAGGGTCAAAAGTCACTGACGTGCCCATATATGACAACCCCTCGGGCTTGATATGCGGCCTGCAGCAGCGAGCATCTTAAAGTCGCATATTGAAATGCATCGTTAGGATCTTCTGCACTACGTCTATGGTTGTGTACTATATTCTTATCCAGGCAAACATTAATGATTTCAACAATGATCCCGTGTTACTACTACACGCAACTAACGTGGCTGCATCAATCCTTTTTGTTGTTATTTGTGAATTCTTGCGATCTCACTTAGCAGGTATCGTGCAATGTTAGGAGTTTATTCATGCGCGCATTTGAGAGAAAATTGTACCTTTACAATGATATCTTAAAGCAGAATACACTCTGAGAGCGGTTATCTTTTGAGACGGTAAAAATCCTGCTTTAGAAAAACAACAAATATTAATTTTACGTGCATGCTCACAATCCAAAGACAAACTCTCTTAAAAATATCATTACACAGACCAAATTAGAAACCTAATTCCGAATCGTTATAGCCGATCCCTCATCAGTTTACCATGCATAATATCAATACATACCGTCAAGCCATTCATAAATATCCATGTTCTCATCGGCATTTGATACGTTTATCCAATCATGTTGACATTGATTAATTTGATACTAACACTACCGATTCTGGCTGACTGTAAATATTAGGGCCATAATTTACTTCATATATCTTGGTGGAGATGCACTGATTTTGTCTTTGGAAAATAAGTTTAACTTTATTTTATGCCGTGTTTAATCATGAAGAAGACAAATATTTGATGGATGATCGACTTCTTTATTAATAATAGCGACGTTTCGGTATAGATTCTTATACCGTTATGAAGCTTGATAACGGTATAAGGATCTATACCGAAACGTCGCCATATTAATAAAGAAGTTGATCATCCATAAACAATTTTTTTGTCTTCATCATCATACCAACTTCTAGAGTGTCTCTCAAACAGTGTTTAATCATATTGAATTCGCCAATTTCTCGGGATATACTCCCAAACGTAATCTTGCTCACAATTAAGAAGTTGTTATCCAGACAATTTGTTTATGCGGAAACTCAATATCGGTAGTTGGAATGAGAGTGGTTACAAATCAATAGAATACATTTTCTTCAACTGACATCAGACAAGTTTACTAGTTACAGCAGTATGAACCTTCAAAATCACGAAATTGTAAAAATTAATAAACCTAAACTTTTCAAAAGAGTACTTAATTTTTTTACTGAATAATAAAAAGTTGTTAACATCAGTAATGTAATCAAATAATTTGTATAACTTAAATTCCATTGTAATGAAGCATGGGTTGAATTCAGTATCAACTTACAAAGTTAAACAAAACTGTATGTGATTTTAAAACTATGTGTGTCCTTTTGTTTCTGTCAGACCGCCCCTCACTTATGTATAGAACTCTTCCGGGGGATGAAGATAGTTGGAAAAGCTGGTTAATTAAGCTATGAAAATGCACCCCTACTCTTGTAATGAGCCCGCCCTACCATGGGTGCTTGTCAAGAATCAATACTAAAACAATAACTTATAATAGAATAGTTTAAGATCATTCAACACTGGTTAATTTGCAGTACTTGTTTGAAGTAAGGTATCCGAAAACACCCGGGTAATTTACCGTTGTGAGAGAACATGAACTGTTTTGTACTTGTGGACTGGAGAAACAATTCATTCATCTAAATAAACTACTCTCAGTGAAGCGTATTTCACTCTGTTGACCTCACACGACACCTATTCAAAATTCATAAATGATAGAACCACACATTCCAACATTATGTCTTATTTATTCAGAAACTTGAAAAGACATATTTTCCTTTCTCTGGTATGAGATGGAAAAACTTTTACTAGTAAACGACTTTACCATTTACACGTCTACGGCGAGATGTAAATTACTAAAACATGAAACATTCTCTCTTCAGTTGGGTTGGTCATGAACCTGATATAGATTTATCACCGAATAACAAATTATAAATGGTCTCCGAACCACTTGAGTGTCTCGCAAATTATAAAAAATTCTGCTTTCTTCAAAAATTTCAGTTTTCACCATAGTTATCCTTGTCTTCTCGAAACACTATTTCTATGAAATTTAATACAATTGAACTTTTATACTTTAATAATATATTGATAATAATTTGTGTCTCGCAAATTTAAAAAAAATATCTGTTTTCTTCGAAAATTTCAGTTTTCACCATAGTTATCCTTGTCTTTTCGAAACACAATTACATAGAAATTTAATACAATAAAACTTATATACTTTAATAATATATTGATGATAATTTGTATGATACATATACTGTTCTGTATACTGTATATATTTCATATTTTGGATACATGAACAGCTCTCGACATCGCCATTAACCACGGTGACATTGTGTACTGTGAATGTGACATATGATTAACACATATGTAGCTATGGATATTTGTGTGACAAGTAATTTCTGTAATGTCAGGAATTTAGGAATTTCAGGAATTAAAAGTGACAAATAAGTCTAAATTAATTCATCAAAATAAAATCCAATCTCTCTTTTGTTCTTTCTACTAGATGAGTCCACTTTCATATCGCAGGGGTAATGCTAGTTTATCACTGCACAATCAGTAATCATCAGACCATGACATGTTATTTTAAGACTGTGGGCGAATCGGTTTGTAGGCGAATAGAATATTGAACCTAACTTGTATATTCTACACAGGTGAACATATACCAGAACTCAAAATAATGTGTTCATATTCTGATTTTCCGAATTGCTCATAACAATGTTGATCAGATGGTAATTGTTCAAAGTATTATTATATATAGTATGGTATACAATGAGGATTAAAATGCATGGATATGTTAGACGTATCGTAACTACCTACTGCTGATCATGACCATAATAAGATTATCTGAAAACGGTCAAATATGTTTGCGTTATTTTTATTATTATTAAGAACGGGTTCTTACTGGGAATGTTTCGCTCCTTCAATGTCTCAGATGTGTCAAACAGTTCTTCTGTGAAATCATTCAAGGGACATCCACTTGTTTACAAAATATTTTATGTGTCTTTATTATGTGCCAAAATACGATATATGATGATTTACGTTCAAATAATAACAATCGACTTGCATAATCATTCAATTTACACATGTACGTCTTTGATAAATACTACAGCATAACAGTAATAGAAGCAGCACTTCCCATTTACATGCACAGATCATTTAAACATAAGAAAACCCACATTGTCTTTTTGTCTGTTACAGCTAAGTTTCCAAATGTACGTTTGACGAATTGACGCCGGCCTGCTGCCCATTTCGGTTTATTGCGCGGTTTTTGATCAGAAATCACTAGTTTTACCTTTATATTTCCTCTTTACTGAATCTACCAGCATTAAAAGTTACATTTAGCGAACGGCCAATTGGGAAGCTCGTCCGTCTAGAGTGTAGTAAACTATCATAAGTACATTGTTATCGGGGGTTTACACTTTTCAGCAGTGTACGTCTGTCCTTCCATCAGCACGTCCGTCCATTCGAAATGGACTCTCAAGGATTATGCTAGCAACATACATAGTTCATCCTCTTCCCTTCTGATTTTCTATTATAACCCCTGTTAAAGACTACGTTTGACTGTTAGAAATGTAGAATTCTTATTGGTTGATCAGAAGTTAGTTGTGCAATCTCTGACTTTGTTTCAAACTGAGAAATTTCATAACTGCCGAAATACTGCCTAGAGTCCATTCATCTGTGTGATGCGCACATATTGTTTACAATACAGCAATCGGTCGCAGATATAAAATTATGTTTTATTTGAAAAAGATAAGGACATTAGTAGTGTTGAAAACTGTCACTGCCATGGGGCTATGCGAGACTAAATAAGGAAAAAATCGCCAATATGCAACAAAGCTTCTAACCGAAAACCTGAAGGGAGTAACATTTGTAGGAAGAGAATGCTTATAGTTTTCGTAGGGAAAAGGGAAATAAAAAGGATAAGTAATCATGGTTTCAAAATAGTTTGTCATTAAAAAAATAATATGCAGGAAATTACTTCTTAAGAAACGTCATAGTGACGTCCTATAATGATGTTCCGGACACGAGCTACTGGAAGGTTTCAGGCAATAGTGATAAAGTTCATTTAAAAATTAAATGTATTTTTTTCTAATTTAAATTCTGTTTAAATCAATACGAAAAGTGCAAAGTGTTATTCACGGAGACAATTTGACATATTGAAAGATTTTATGAGGTCAATAATAGCTTGTCATTTAAAAAAAACTAATTGGCAGGAAACGATTTGTTCAGCTATTGGTGATAATCACAGCTTCAGATACAGTACAGCTTGTGGTGCTCAATAGGAGTATAACAATCCAGTTTTAAAATGGATCAATTCTGCTAAAAAAGGTTATATGATATTTCTGTTTAATATGGAAATTAAATCAGAAGACGAAAATGTAGTAGATTTCCAAATTATTAATTGTGGAAAATGTTTTAGACACTGTGATTAGATTTAAACATCAAGTCCCTGACTTTATTAGCATGTTCAAGAATGATTTAGCAAATTGGACAATTTCAGTGAATCGTCAATAATGTCATTGCTGACGATATATGATTTGCTCGGGGCAGTCTTCAGGAAAGATGAGGATACCCCTTTTTGTCCTGTGTAAGACTGTCTTGGAACCCTCTCCGGAGGTATATTGCGTAAAATAAGAATTCATTGTGATGACGTCACTTGAGGTTTATAAGAGCACTATAATATGATTTACACTTGAGAATGCATGAGCTATCTCAGAAAAATGAGTCAGCTAAAAGAAAACACACAACGGTTAATTGAAGGAAACCTGTAACAATGACATATGCATTTGTTAACATAAATTGAATTAAAATTTTGTCTGTAAACATCCCATCTATGTAACAGTTGGACTGTATCATTGTCGTCTATTATATGAACAATTACAATCTAGCGTGTGTATTGATTAACAACACATTTCAAAGTCTACAGCCTACAGGGAAAGTGTACAACTCAACAAACTTTCTTGCAACTTCTGAGTCAGTTATTTGATTATATCAAGTAATGCTAGTAGCATTAGCATCATTGATATAAAAACCTAAGACAGTGGATGAAATAAAGAAGCTTGAAGAAAACTGTTGCAGCTACTTGTTTTGGAGTTGGCTCTTAGCCAAGTTGATCATCGGTAAAAACTTAGACATGAGGTTTTGACGCCATGAAGTGTGATGCCATGATTTCATTATAGATTTCAGATTTTATGATTGTTTCTTGTAAAGCTTTACAGAAAAATTATTTTGAGGTATCCAACTAAATATTGGAGCCATACTTGACAAATCTTTTCCTGATCATACCGTTTTCAGAAACAAATTTTCAGAACAATAAATTCAGAAATGTAAGTGAAGTTATATTCAACGTATTTATAAGTAACTGATTTGGATTGTTACGATAACTGTTTCTATCAGCGAATGATAACTGTGTCACAATGACGAAATTGTCCCTTTTCTAAGATTTTTGTCGTAGGCAAATATTCTATCTTTATTTATGCTACAATATGCCACCCTTGTATCTTGGGAAATTAAATGTATATATGCTTTCAAAAGATATAAGTACGTGCGAAACATGTCGCATTCCATAAAATCATCGCTTCTCAAAGTGGTATCAAACAAATCATAAATTAACTGCTCTATCCCAGTTCTAAGTTCAGCAAATATAAACAAATTACTCCTAGTAATGCGGGTTGCAACTGATATGTAAAACATAGAATCAGAAGTGTCACAGGTCGATCGCCGTCATCTTATCGAAGTTGCACAAGCTCGCCTCTCTCTTCAGCTTAGCACTTTTAGCTGTGATACAAATAGCCTGCAAGGAATAAAGGAACGACTGAGGACCAGCTTCATCAAACTGCCCAGTGCACTCCGGTAAGGTTAGTTGGTAGATGTATAGAATGTTGAACGTTAATTAGACGTCCTGAAGGATACAGTCTGGCTTGAAGAATTAGTTTACGAGATCTTCCTCCGAGTTAATCTTGTATACCGAAGAATGAAACTGATAGATTATTGGATTAACACTCGTCGTTTACAGTACTTCCGATTCAATTTCGTGGTTATTTGGTATTCTAATGTGAAATGGTACATTGAGTCGTAAACATTATTCTAGAATGTGTCTAAATAGTTGGCATAATGTACATAGATAATTTTGAACCGAGAAACCGGAGATAGTTACTCGACCTATTTTTGAATAACACTTCAATTTAGGCCTACATGTTTTTAACAAATGTGTTCTTAATCAAGCTGTCAAAGCCTATATTCGATATCCAACTACTCAAAGGCTTTCTAGCATGCAAAGTGCAGCATAAATACGAGTTTAAATATTTTTTTTAGATCGTTAAACCTCAAATTATTTGAAAGCATCGTGCGGAATTGTAGGCTTATATCTGGTTTGATGTTAAGACGTGAATTAGATTTTATAAAAACGCATCAAACGAAGTGATGCATGTTGAAAGATAGTATTTACTTGTATCGCGATAAACCTTTGAGACAAATTTGAGTTGATTAAATATGTTAATCTGGCAACCATGGGCAAAATGAGAAAAATATCTCCCATCATGACGCCTTAAATATAATACTAACATAATATTCTCAGTTATTCGTTATACAATTTGAACTATTCGAAACACTTGAGGCGCAAAATCATTATATTTTGAATATAAATACAATAGATCTCATCACTGAACTATAGAACCCTTGGTTTCATCACTGACCTAAAGAACCCTCGGTTTCATCACTAAACTATAGAACCCTCGGCATCATAACTGAACTATAGAACCATCGGTTTCATCACTGACCTAGAGAACCCTTGGTTTCATCACTGACCTATAGAACCCTCGGTTTCATCACTGAACTATAGAACCCTCGGCATCATAACTGAACTATAGAACCATCGGTTTCATAACTGACCTAGAGAACCCTTGGTTTCATCACTGAACTATAGAACCCTCGGTTTCATCACTGAACTATAGAACCCTTGGTTTCATCATTGAACTATAGAACCCTTGGTTTCATCATTGAACTATAGAACCCTCGGTTTCATCACTGAACTATAGAACCCTTGGTTTCATCATTGAACTATAGAACCCTTGGTTTCATCATTGAATTATAGAACCCTCGGTTTCATCACTGAACTATAGAACCATCGGTTTCATCACTGACCTATAGAACCCTTGGTTTCATCACTGACCTATAGAACCCTTGGTTTCATCACTGACCTATAGAACCCTCGATTTCATCATTGAACTATAGAACCCTTGGTTTCATCACTTAGTTATAGAACCCTTGGTTTCATCATTGAACTATAGAACCCTTGGTTTCATAATTGAACTATAGAACCCTTTGTTTCATCACTGAACTATTGAACCCTCGGTTTCATCACTGAACTATAGAACCCTCGGTTTCATCACTCAACTATAGAACCCTCGGTTTCATCATTGAACTATAGAACTCTTGGTTTCATCACTTAGTTATAGAACCCTTGGATTCATCATTGAACTATAGAACCCTTGGTTTCATAATTGAACTATAGAACCCTTTGTTTCATCACTGAACTATAGAACCCTCGGTTTCATCACTGAATTATAGAACCCTCGGTTTCATTACTGAACTATAGAATCCTCGGTTTCATCATTGAACTATAGAACCCTTGGTTTCATCATTGAACTATAGAACCTTGGTTTCATTTCTGACCTTTAGAACCCTTGGTCTCATCACTGAACTATAGAATCATTGGTCTCATCACTGAACTATAGAATCGTTGGTTTCATCACTGAACTATAGAACCTTTGGTTTCATTTCTTAACTATAGAACCCTTGGTTTCATTTCATAACTATAGAACCCTCGGTCTCATCACTGTACTATAGAACCCTCGGTTTCATCACTGAGCTATTGAGCCCTTGGCTTCATCATTGAACTATAGAACCCTTGGTTTCATCATTGAACTATAGAACCCTCGGTTTCATCACTGAACTATAGAACCCTTGGTTTCATCATTGAACTATAGAACCCTTGGTTTCATCATTGAACTATAGAACCCTCGGTTTCATCACTGAACTATAGAACCATCGGTTTCATCACTGACCTATAGAACCCTTGGTTTCATCACTGACCTATAGAACCCTTGGTTTCATCACTGACCTATAGAACCCTCGATTTCATCATTGAACTATAGAACCCTTGGTTTCATTTCTTAACTATAGAACCCTCGGTCTCATCACTGTACTATAGAACCCTCGGTTTCATCACTGAGCTATTGAGCCCTTGTTTTCATCATTGAACTATAGAACCCTTGGTTCCATCATTGAACTATAGAACCCTCGGTTTCATCATTGAACTATAGAACCCTCGGTTTCATCACTCAACTATAGAACCCTTGGTTTCATCACTGACCTATAGAACCCTTGGTTTCATTTCTTAACTATAGAACCCTTGGTTTCATTTCTTAACTATAGAACCCTCGGTTTCATCACTGTACTATAGAACCCACGGTTTCATCACTGAGTTATATAACCCTCGTTTTCATCACTGAACTATATAACCCTCGGTTTCATCACTGAACTAAAGAGCCCTTGGTTTCATCATTGAACTATACAACCCTTTGTTTCATCACTGAACTATAGAACCCTCGGTTTCATCATTGAACTATAGAACCCTTGGTTTCATCACTGAACTATAGCACCCTTGGTTTCATCACTGAACTATAGAACCCTCGGTTTCATCACTGAGTTATAGAACCCTCGGTTTCATCTCTCAACTATAGAACCCTTAGTTTCATCACTGAACTATAGAACCCTTGGTTTCATCACTCAACTATAGAGCCCTCGGTTTCATTACTGAACTATAGAGCCCTTGGTTTCGTCACTGAACTATAGAACCCTCGGTTTCATCACTGAGTTATAGAACCCTCGGTCTCATCACTGTACAATAGAACCCCCGGTTTCATCACTGAGTTATATAACCCTCGTTTTCATCACTGAACTATATAACCCTCGGTTTCATCACTGAACTATAGAGCCCTTTGTTTCACCATTGAACTATAGAACCCTTGGTTTCATCACTGAACTATAGAACCCTCGGTTTCATCACTGAACTATAGAACCCTCGGTTTCATCATTGAACTATATAACCCTTGGTTTCATCACTGAACTATAGAACCCTTGGTTTCATCATTGAACTATAGAACCCTTGGTTTCATCATTGAACTATAGAACCCTCGGGTTCATCACTGAACTATAGAACCCTTGGTTTCATCATTGAACTATAGAACCCTTGGTTTCATCATTGAACTATAGAACCCTCGGTTTCATCACTGAACTATAGAACCATCGGTTTCATCACTGACCTATAGAACCCTTGGTTTCATCACTGACCTATAGAACCCTCGGTTTCATCACTGACCTATAGAACCCTCGATTTCATCATTGAACTATAGAACCCTTGGTTTCATCACTTAGTTATAGAACCCTTGGTTTCATCATTGAACTATAGAACCCTTGGTTTCATAATTGAACTATAGAACCCTTTGTTTCATCACTGAACTATTGAACCCTCGGTTTCATCACTGAACTATAGAACCCTTGGTTTCATCACTGAACTATAGAACCCTCGGTTTCATCACTGAACTATAGAACCCTCGGTTTCATCATTGAACTATATAACCCTTGGTTTCATCACTGAACTATAGAACCCTTGGTTTCATCATTGAACTATAGAACCCTTGGTTTCATCATTGAACTATAGAACCCTCGGTTTCATCACTGAACTATAGAACCCTTGGTTTCATCATTGAACTATAGAACCCTTGGTTTCATCATTGAACTATAGAACCCTCGGTTTCATCACTGAACTATAGAACCATCGGTTTCATCACTGACCTATAGAACCCTTGGTTTCATCACTGACCTATAGAACCCTCGATTTCATCATTGAACTATAGAACCCTTTGTTTCATCACTTAGTTATAGAACCCTTGGTTTCATCATTGAACTATAGAACCCTTGGTTTCATAATTGAACTATAGAACCCTTTGTTTCATCACTGAACTATTGAACCCTCGGTTTCATCACTGAACTATAGAACCTTCGGTTTCATCACTCAACTATAGAACCCTCGTTTCATCATTGAACTATAGAACTCTTGGTTTCATCACTTAGTTATAGAACCCTTGGATTCATCATTGAACTATAGAACCCTTGGTTTCATAATTGAACTATAGAACCCTTTGTTTCATCACTGAACTATAGAACCCTCGGTTTCATCACTGAATTATAGAACCCTCGGTTTCATTTCTGAACTATAGAATCCTCGGTTTCATCATTGAACTATAGAACCCTTGGTTTCATCATTGAACTATAGAACCTTGGTTTCATTTCTGACCTTTAGAACCCTTGGTCTCATCACTGAACTATAGAATCATTGGTCTCATCACTGAACTATAGAATCTTTGGTTTCATCACTGAACTATAGAACCCTTGGTTTCATTTCTTAACTATAGAACCCTTGGTTTCATTTCTTAACTATAGAACCCTCGGTCTCATCACTGTACTATAGAACCCTCGGTTTCATCACTGAGCTATTGAGCCCTTGGTTTCATCATTGAACTATAGAACCCTTGGTTTCATCACTGAACTATAGAACCCTCGGTTTCATCACTCAACTATAGAGCCCTTGGTTTCATCACTGAACTATAGAACCCTTGGTTTCATTTCTTAACTATAGAACCCTTGGTTTAATTTCTTAACTATAGAACCCTCGGTCTCATCACTGTACTATAGAGCCCTCGGTTTCATCACTGAGTTATATAACCCTCGTTTTCATCACTGAACTATATAACCCTCGGTTTCATCACTGAACTATAGAGCCCTTGGTTTCATCATTGAACTATAGAACCATTGGTTTCATCACTGAACTATAGAACCCTCGGTTTCATCACTGAACTATAGAACCCTCGGTTTCATCATTGAACTATAGAACCCTTGGTTTCATCACTGAACTATAGCACCCTTGGTTTCATCACTGAACTATAGAACCCTCGGTTTCATCACTGAGTTATAGAACCCTCGGTTTCATCTCTCAACTATAGAACCCTTAGTTTCATCACTGAACTATAGAACCCTCGGTTTCATCATTGAACTATAGAACCCTTGGTTTCATCACTCAACTATAGAGCCCTCGGTTTCATAACTGAACTATAGAGCCCTCGGTTTCATCACTGAACTATAGAACCCTCGGTTTCATCACTGAGTTATAGAACCCTCGGTTTCATCACTCAACTATAGAACCCTCGGTTTCACCATTGAACTATAGAACCCTCGGTTTCATCATTGAACTATAGAACCCTTGGTTTCATCACTGAACTATAGAACCCTCGGTTTCATCATTGAACTATAGAACCCTGGGTTTCATCATTTAACTATAGAACCCTCGGTTTCATTGCTGAACTACAGAACCCCCTGTTTCACCAGAGTTGAATGTTCCGATGCTCTACACGTCATGAGTTCGACGGCCCCGGGGATCTCGGATACTGATTTGGCTTAAGGAGAGACATTGGTAGAAGATGGACCAAGGTATCGACATTTTGTTTCTTGATAAATGTCTTAAAGACAGTCATCTTTCACCGTAACTGCAGCGAAATGAAACATATAGGTTCTTTGTTTAGAATATTTGATAACATGTAGTTGAAAACCAGCACATGACTCGCTAGTCACTTATGCTTATCTTAATGAGATACACGTTCTGGACGTCTTTGAAGAATAATATGTGTGTAGGATAAAAAGGGGGTCTGTTTTTAACTGTTAGGCGTGTACCCCTTAGACGACCGGAGTAATAATATAACACTCTGAAACTACGTTCAATAACAAACCCTATAGCTAAAGCACTGCCAGAAAGAACAACTTTCTAAACTTTGCCTGCTAGAAAGAAAAACTTTCTGAACTTTTTCTTTATTTACTATTTCTCAGCGTGACCATGCCGTCAAGTTTGTTATCACTTAATTTATAGCCATTGCCTTCTTAAAGGACATGTAATGAAAGAGTATGTCCTATGGCTGAATATGATACGATAGAGGACTGAATTAACCACTGCCTTTTAGCAAGGATAATGCGGATATTACAATGATAACACTCAAAATCTAAATATCGAACGGACAGAATCAGAAGAACTGTCCCTAGGCCAGACACTCCATGACCTTGGTTGACCTAAACGCGACAAAAATTGATCAACGTAACTGAGTACACAAGATGTCTGCAGGCTATGAGTTAAGAGTTGACTGATCTTTTGAGCGTTTCAGCACACACGAACTCAATAACTTCAATCTTACTTTCGAGGACTTAAGCCAGATGACCTGCAGCATGTTTCACTTAGGCATAAACCTGAGCAACTTTACACTCAGTAGAATAATGTTATCATTGCAAAGGACGACATGTTTGGGAACAAACTTCAACTTCATTTACGTCTATAGGTAAAAGGAATACCAAGTGAACTAATAACACTAATAATAAACCGACACGTTGGTACAAGTACTTTAAAGACTTGTGTTTTAACTACGTGTTCGTTGTCCAGCAATAAACTGCATATTGAATTTCCCTCATACATACTACATATATTACAAGAAGATATATCTCTCAATGTTAGATTGATATCGTCATAATCTCGGCAAAATAAATCCACATATCAGATCCAACAATCTGTTTGATCATTTGATTCACTGTGTCAAACTACTCCGAGTTATTCACGAATTTGTCTGTTGAACTTTTCCTTGATTTTCAGCCATTTTATTTGTTTTTGGATTTATCACATTTTCAGAAACAACACATCCATATGCTGATTACCCAATATTCGAATACTACCGTTAAACCATGATGTGGACAAGGATATCAAATACATACCAGGATCATGATATAATCGACCTCGGAACAGTTATGTTCACTAAAATTATATTAAAGACAACATAGACTTTGATTAACATTTCCCGCGGTCAAACATTTTACCTGTATCGCGCTCCTCGCAGTGGTGATCTATTTTTAGCTCGAGGTCATTTGATTGTTATTTCGACCTCGCGTGATGTTTCCCACGGTCATTGTCGTTGACCATCTGCCTCCGCCTATCAGAAAACAGAACATCCTCCATCATAACTGACGTATGGTACCACACACGTCAACTTTTGGGATCACGGTTATGTTCGTTTGATATCAAACACAAATCGGGATCATGGTTATGTTTGATATCAAATACAAAGTCGGGATCACGGCTATGTTTGATATCAAATACAAGTCGGGATCATGGTTATGTTTGATATCAAATACAAGTCGGGATCATGGTTATGTTTGATATCAAATACAAGTCGGGATCATGGTTATGTTTGATATCAAATACAAGTCGGGATCACGGTTATGTTTGATATCAAATACAAGTCGGGATCACGGTTATGTTTGATATCAAATACAAGTCGGGATCATGGTTATGTTTGATATCAAATACAAGTCGGGATCACGGCTATGTTTGATATTAAATACAAGTCGGGATCACGGCTATGTTTGATATTAAATACAAAGTCGGGATCACGGCTATGTTTGATATCAAATACAAGTCGGGATCACGGTTATGTTTGATATCAAATACAAGTCGGGATCATGGTTATGTTTGATATCAAATACAAGTCGGGATCATGGTTATGTTTGATATTAAATACAAGTCGGGATCACGGCTATGTTTGATATCAAATACAAGTCGGGATCATGGTTATGTTTGATATCAAATACAAGTCGGGATCACGGTTATGTTTGATATCAAATACAAGTCGGGATCATGGTTATGTTTGTTTGATATCAAACACAAGTCGGGATCATGGTTATGTTTGATATCAAATACAAGTCGGGGTCATGGTTATGTTTGTTTGATATCAAATACAAGTCGGGATCATGGTTATGTTTGATATCAAATACAAGTCGGGATCATGGTTATGTTTGTTTGATATCAAACACAAGTCGGGATCATGGTTATGTTTGATATCAAATACAAGTCTGGGTCATGGTTATGTTTGATATCAAATACAAGTCGGGATCACGGTTATGTTTGATATCAAATACAAGTCGGGATCACGGTTATGTTTGATATCAAATACAAGTCGGGATCATGGTTATGTTTGTTTGATATCAAACACAAGTCGGGATCATGGTTATGTTTGATATCAAATACAAGTCGGGGTCATGGTTATGTTTGTTTGATATCAAATACAAGTCGGGATCATGGTTATGTTTGATATCAAATACAAGTCGGGATCATGGTTATGTTTGTTTGATATCAAACACAAGTCGGGATCATGGTTATGTTTGATATCAAATACAAGTCGGGATCATGGTTATGTTTGTTTGATATCAAACACAAGTCGGGATCATGGTTATGTTTGATATCAAATACAAGTCTGGGTCATGGTTATGTTTGATATCAAACACAAGTCGGGATCATGGTTATGTTTGATATCAAATACAAGTCGGGATCATGGTTATGTTTGTTTGATATCAAACACAAGTCGGGATCATGGTTATGTTTGATATCAAATACAAGTCGGGGTCATGGTTATGTTTGATATCAAATACAAATCGGGATCACGGTTATGTTTGATATCAAATACAAGTCGTGATCACGGTTATGTTTGATATCGAATACAAGTCGGGATCATGGTTATGTTTGTTTGATATCAAACACAAGTCGGGATCATGGTTATGTTTGATATCAAATACAAGTCGGGATCATGGTTATGTTTGTTTGATATCAAATACAAGTCGGGATCATGGTTATGTTTGATATCAAATACAAGTCGGGATCATGGTTATGTTTGTTTGATATCAAACACAAGTCGGGATCATGGTTATGTTTGATATCAAATACAAGTCGGGGTCATGGTTATGTTTGATATCAAATACAAGTCGGGATCACGGTTATGTTTGTTTGATATCAAACACAAGTCGGGATCATGGTTATGTTTGATATCAAACACAAGTCGGGATCATGGTTATGTTTGATATGAAATACAAGTCGGGGTCATGATTATGTTTGATATCAAATCCAAGTCGGGATCATGGTTATGTTTGATATCAAATCCAGTGCATCTATGATATCTCTACCGATAACATGGAGTAAACTTTCCATGGTTTCATAAGTGAACATCATCCGCTACCAGCAGTTGTTTCAAACCTGGCATATTCATCTAATTACCTGCAATGAAATGTGATGACATCTTGGCAAAAGTCTGAAAAGTATAGGTTAGATTAATAGCAACTTCCCAATGCAAGGCATAATTCTTGCCAGTCTCCATTACTGGCTGATTTAGGCCTTGCAGTATTTCCTTAAGAAATCTGTGCTTAGAAATCCAGGTCCACTATGCATGTCTGGTGCAGAGATTCACTATCTAGGCGCAACAAAGCGAGGGAAATACCGCAAGGCTTAAAACAGCCAGTAATGCAGACTGGCAAGAGTTATGCCTTGCGTTTGGAAGTTGGATTAATTGTTACTATAATTATAATAACCAATGAACAGAGCTGTAGCACATTATGAACCACGTGACACTGTGGGCAATCCGAAATAATTGGCACAAACAAATGTGGAATTTGATTTTTTTTTTCTGTATATGTCATATTAACTGAATTTCTCCTTAGTTTGCCATTGGAAACTTTAATAAACTTGTTTACCTTTTTTGTAAACATTATAACACGAAAATAGCATTTTTGTACTAATTCAGCTGGAAGTTGCTCAAACCATGGCTATGGTTTCTTCAATGAAGCGTGAGTCTTCCGTTCATGAGCTTTCCATTCATCTTCAATCGAAGCGTGAGCCTTCCCTTCCATTCACCTCATGTGAGTTTGACAAGGAGCTGCCTCTGTCGTCTTTACACACTTATATAACTACTCAAGAAGGTACGTTGTGTCTACATTTTTGTATCAACTTGATATCTTAAAGGGACACTCCGTATGTTATTGTAGTAACATAGGTCAAAGGTAACCAAGGGTGTTATTTTATCGAGAAGTACATGTAATGGCTGTTTTACAAAATTATGCTTTTAGCGCCAATCTGTTCAGTATAGTTACATTATTAAGATATTTAGTTGTGATTATGATCGAACACGCCAATCTGTTCAGGATAGTTACATTATTAAGATATTTAGTTGTGATTATGATCGAAAATAATGTTCCACGGCTGGCGCGCGACACTTGTTCAAACGTAAATTTGAAAACTTATATGGAGCAGACAAAGAGATAGATATTGGATGGTACTGCTCAATGGAACATATAACTCGTATACTTGTAAATGGGACGCATGAATTCTCATCGTGTATTAAACTGCTGTTCGAGTTTCATTGAAAGCAAGTTATTGTCACATATTTGGCGTTAGGGGATACATATGCAAGTCGGTTGAGATGATTTGGATGTAAACCAGGACATTTGATAGTTTTGTATGTATCAAATCTAAATAAAATTTCATGAAACATACGTAGTGTCGGTTTAACAAGTCATTGTCCAATCAGCAGTTTATATCGGATGCATCTTGTAAATAACTATTATGCCCCTATTTCACTATGAGCCGAATTGTCACGAATCATTACGAAAGAAAAAAAATCACATTCGTGAACATCCGTAGACAATTCGTAATTCATTCTTGGAATTCCTAAATGATTCGTAGTTGATTCGGCAACATTCCTCCAATTCGTGGCATTTTGATTTGTCCAAAAATTGTCACGAATCAACTACGAATTTTAAATTCATAGTTGCTTCGTAAACTATTCGTAACTAATTCGTGTAGTTAGTAACAAGTTCGTAAACAGTTCTTGGAAATTCCTGGTTGATAATTACTTACGAGTCATTTACGAATGTCCCGAATTAAGGACGAAAATCCGTATCTCATTTGAATATCTGAATAGTTAATCTGATTATTTGTGTCTCAATCAATATAGTAATACATGTTATTTAATTTGATATTTCTGTATGTATCAAATCTAAATAAAATTTCATGAAACACACGTAGTGTTCCTTTAACATTCTAATTCGAACCATTTCGAATGAAGTAAATGTAGCTCACAATGTGTGTTTGAACAAACATAACAAAACTAAAAGTATCATACCTTGAAGAATGAAATACAAAACATAAGTATGCTTGTCAAAGACATAAAAAAATGGACTTGATCGGACAATATTTGTATTCATTCTGTTGTAAATTTTGTACCGTTTCGTTTGCTTGGATGACAACAAAAATAGTCCTTCACAAAACTTCAGGCATCTTCATCGGTCTTAGATAGTGAACCTGTTTTCGTAAATACCTCAGTGTTCCATTTACAAAATGTTTTCTTGTATTCACAACGAAATCCTGAACATGCATAAATGAAAATACCCCTGATCTTTATGGAACTAAACGGAAATGTTTGTGTATAGAGCGCTTTTAAGAAGATACATGTACATGTACATGGAGGAAACAATAAAGAAGGACAAGAAATTCACTCAACTAAAAGGGTGAATGTAAGTTTAAGAAAAATCTTTATATTTGATACCTTTATCTGCCGCAGCATGCCATGTTTATTATCTTGTATCTGTAGTTTCAACGTGTAACTGTACTTTCGTCCTCTTTTATTGGTGAATGTCAGACAAGCATTAATGCATTTGCACTAATAGTCTTTAGAACCCATTATGTTAAGTTATCTTGATGCCACAATGCATTCGATAACACCATCACGCCATCATAATAAAATCGCAAAATTTTGCATAACGAGACAATGAAAATAGATGTTTTAGAGAATGATTCACAAAACAGGTTCATATATGTGTGAAATAACGGTAGATATCACTAACGAATTCTGACAACTAGAATCCCTTCGAGGAAATAATTATCACAATACTTTCCCCATGCGACTGTAGATGCAGATAAGACATACATAATTTGTCAAACAATAACCTTTCAAGATTGACAGAAAATGAGAGAAAAACAGAAAGCCAGAATCATGAATATCTCGTGTTAATTTATGCAACATCTAATTAATCGTATTTTCATGATGTGAACAGAGACTATATGTGTATGTGTTCCGTGCAATCTAGGAATCATCACAATCTGCAGATTGTGAGCTCACAATCTGCAGATTGTTCGAACAATCTAGGAATGTTTCACCATTCCTAGATTGTTTAAACAATCTGCAGATTGTGAGACCTGAACAATCTAAGAATGATCACAATCTGGGAATTTGTTTCCTTGCAGTTGTATGTTGTAGATTGTGAGCATATCTTCTGTTTTATCTACCGACTGTATTGGTTGATACATCTACCGACTATAAGTGCTCGATTCCTAGATTGTGAAGGGTTCTCAAATAGTGTTTCTATCTTATCTACAGACTACAGGGGTCGATTCCTAGATTGTGAAGGCATCATAAATAGTTTTTCTATCTTATCTACAGACTACAGGGGTCGATTCCTAGATTGTGAAGGCATCTCAAATAGTTTTTTTTATATCTTATTAACAGGCTACAGGGGTCGATTCCTAGATTGTGAAGGCTTCTCAAATAGTGTTTCTATCTTATCTACAGACTACAGGGTCGATTCCTAGATTGTGAAGGCATCTCAAATAGTTTTTCTATCTTATCAACAGGCTACAGAGGTCGATTCCTAGATTGTGAGGAGCTTTCAACTCGTATCTATATCTTATCTACCGGCTCCAGGGGTCGATTCCTAGATTGTGAAGGCACCTCAAATAGGTTTTTTTTATCTTATCAACAGGCTACAGGGGTCAATTCCTAGATTGTGAGGAGCTTTCAACTCGTATCTCTATCTTATCTACCGGCTACCGGGATCGATTCCAAGATTGTGAAGGCTTCTCAAATAGTGTTGCTATCTTATCTACAGACTACAGGGGTCGATTCCTAGATTGTGAAGGCATCTCAAATAGTTTTTCTATCTTATCTACCGACTACCGGGGTCAATTCCTAGATTGTGAAGGCTTCTCAAATAGTGTTTCTATCTTATCTACAGACTACAGGGGTCGATTCCTAGATTGTGAAGGCATCTCAAATAGGTTTTCTATCTTATCTACCGGCTACAGGGGTCGATTCCTAGATTGTGAAGGCTTCTCAAATAGATTTTCTATTTTATCTATATACTACAGGGGTCGATTCCTAGATTGTGAAGGGTTATGATATTTCATCTAACGACTACACGGGTCGATTCCTAGACTGTGAAGGTATCTCAAATAGTTTTTCTATCTTATCTACCGACTACCGGGGTCAATTCCTAGATTGTGCAGGCTTCTCAAATAGTGTTTCTATCTTATCTACAGACTACAGGGGTCGATTCCTAGATTGTGAAGGCATCTCAAATAGTTTTTCTATCTTATCAACAGGCTACAGGGGTCGATTCCTGGATTGTGAAGGCTTCTCAAATAGTTTTTCTAAGTTATCTATATACTACAGGGGTCGATTCCTAGATTGTGAAGGGTTATGATATTTCACCTAACGACTACAGGGGTCGATTCCTAGATTGTGAAGGCATCTCAAATAGTTTTTTTGTTATCTTATCAACAGGCTACAGGGGTCAATTCCTAGATTGTGTGGAGCTTTCAACTCGTATCTCTATCTTATCTACCGGCTACCAGGATTGATTCCAAGATTGTGAAGGCTTCTCAAATAGTGTTGCTATCTTATCAACAAACTACATTGGTCGATTCCTAGATTGTGAAGGGTTATGATATTTCATCTAACGACTACAGGGGTTGATTCCTAGATGGTGAAGGGTTTTCAAATAGTTTTTCTATCTTATCAAAATACTACATTGGTCAATTCCTAGATTGTGAAGGGTTATGATATTTCATCTAACGACTACAGGGGTTGATTCCTAGATTGTGAAGGGTTCTCAAATATGTTGTCTATCTTATCAACAGGCTACAGGGGTCGATTCCTGGATTGTGAAGGCTTCTCAAATCGTTTTTCTATTTTATCTATATACTACATGGGTCGATTCCTAGATTGTGAAGGGTTATGATAGTTCATCTAACGACTACAGGGGTCGATTCCTAGATTGTGAAGGCATCTCAAATAGTTTTTCTATCTTATCTACCGACTACCGGGGTCAATTCCTAGATTGTGAAGGCTTCTCAAATAGTGTTTCTATCTTATCTACAGACTACAGGGGTCGATTCCTAGATTGTGAAGGCATCTCAAATAGGTTTTCTATCTTATCTACCGGCTACAGGGGTCGATTCCTAGATTGTGAAGGCTTCTCAAATAGATTTTCTATTTTATCTATATACTACAGGGGTCGATTCCTAGATTGTGAAGGGTTATGATATTTCATCTAACGACTACACGGGTCGATTCCTAGACTGTGAAGGTATCTCAAATAGTTTTTCTATCTTATCTACCGACTACCGGGGTCAATTCCTAGATTGTGCAGGCTTCTCAAATAGTGTTTCTATCTTATCTACAGACTACAGGGGTCGATTCCTAGATTGTGAAGGCATCTCAAATAGTTTTTCTATCTTATCAACAGGCTACAGGGGTCGATTCCTGGATTGTGAAGGCTTCTCAAATAGTTTTTCTAAGTTATCTATATACTACAGGGGTCGATTCCTAGATTGTGAAGGGTTATGATATTTCACCTAACGACTACAGGGGTCGATTCCTAGATTGTGAAGGCATCTCAAATAGTTTTTTTGTTATCTTATCAACAGGCTACAGGGGTCAATTCCTAGATTGTGTGGAGCTTTCAACTCGTATCTCTATCTTATCTACCGGCTACCAGGATTGATTCCAAGATTGTGAAGGCTTCTCAAATAGTGTTGCTATCTTATCAACAAACTACATTGGTCGATTCCTAGATTGTGAAGGGTTATGATATTTCATCTAACGACTACAGGGGTTGATTCCTAGATGGTGAAGGGTTTTCAAATAGTTTTTCTATCTTATCAAAATACTACATTGGTCAATTCCTAGATTGTGAAGGGTTATGATATTTCATCTAACGACTACAGGGGTTGATTCCTAGATTGTGAAGGGTTCTCAAATATGTTGTCTATCTTATCAACAGGCTACAGGGGTCGATTCCTGGATTGTGAAGGCTTCTCAAATCGTTTTTCTATTTTATCTATATACTACATGGGTCGATTCCTAGATTGTGAAGGGTTATGATAGTTCATCTAACGACTACAGGGGTCGATTCCTAGATTGTGAAGGCATCTCAAATAGTTTTTGTTGTCTTATCAACAGGCTACAGGGGTCGATTCTTAGATTGTGAGGAGCTTTCAACTCGTATCTCTATCTTATCTACCGGCTATAGGGACGATTTGGAGATTGTGAAGGGTTCCCAAATAGTTTGTCCATCTTATCTACACAGTATAGGGGTCGATTCTTGGATTGTGAAGAGCTTTCATCACGTTTCTCTATCTACAGGGTGAAGGGGTCGATCCCTGGATTGCGAGGAGCTTTCAACTCGTTTCTCTATTTTATCTTCCGAATGTAGGTGTCGTATTCCTAGATCGTGAAGGGTTGTGATATTTCATCTACAGACTGTATTAGTCGATTCCTAGATTGGACGAAGGGTTATGATGAAAAATAACTGGGGTAAAGTAAAAACAAATCATATAAAGGAACAATAAGAGTATTGCAGTGAATTGAATTAATGTTTATAACCTTGTCATTGAAGTTTATGAAAACATTGATACTACTTTTAAGGATATATCAACAAAGTAAAGTATACTTGTTATCTGTAATAACATAATTAAAAGAGGATTATCTTCTTCCAACTGATCAGCTAACTTAGATTTTACCTTAATTGGATAAACTAATTTACTGTAACAACATTTGTCACCTTTGATCTGAAAGACTATATTCAAGAACAAAAACATTTAAACTCTTACTGTACTGTTGCAAATACCCCAAACATGTCTTAACAAGTAAAACAAATCACTTATAATCACTAATCACTGATCTATATCTTCAAAGATGACATTGTGCTAATGTGACATTGTATTTCTATATATTATAATATAATTTTAAACTTGTTTAATAAAAACACTTGAAAACTGTTACTTTTTCCTGCTACTTTGTTCATAACAAAAACTGTTACTTTTTCCTGTTACTTTTTTCCGAGCACATATGTACATAATTTATGTGTTTAAACGTGTCCTGTTGTGGAATTGCGTGAAAGCCTTTTGTCACTTTTTTCTTCTCTTCCCATAAAACCCCACTCCGCTTAGTGTCAGGGTATTTTGCTTCAAGGAATGTGTGAAACTTGGGTCGTAAGTAATTGTCCATGATTGATTTCTACAACATATACGACAGGTACTCCAGAATGTATATATGTTACTGCTGATGAAATCAACAGGTTGGTCACATTGGATTACATTTTAACGAGAAGAGTTAACTGACATATTCAACCCAGCAGCCTTAATCTTTTTGAAAACATCTAATAAAGAGATGTCAGCATCTTCATGCACTTGTTGTGGCAGTAAAGGACGCAGTGAGTAAACCAATGGCCCAAACAAGAGGAATGGACTGATTACTAATTAGAGTTCAGTTAGTAGATAGACACGATCATGTTTCATGTAAAAAAAGGCGGGTCCTGTTTATCAGCTGCATCTGCTTTTACTGCATTTAACTGGAAAATAGAAAATGTTTTAAATGTGTTTACGAGGTTGAAGATGAATTACATGTTTTGCTTCACTGTGTATTGTATGATGACTTGAGACAATTTCTTTTTAACCAGTGTACTTCTTTAAACCCGAACTTTTTATATGAATCAGATCTAGAAAAAAATTATTTTATATTTACCAATTCTGATGTATGTTTTAATACAGCCAAAGTTGCTTTTTAATTTTACAACGTAGAAAAGAATTGTTATATAGTTAAAGCTTATTTTAAATGTCTGTCTCTCGTAATTCTGTTTTGAATTGTTCTGTACATGTTTTAAAATGTATTAAGTGTAAAAATGTAAATGTCTTTTAGCTATGTACAGAAGTGAGACGTTAATAAACTATTGTCTTGCAGCAAAACAATATTCCTGTAAATAGAAGTTTGACCACGCATAATTTTGTTGTAATTAGGAAGATTATAGGTAAAAAAAAAGTCCTCGGATAAAAACCTTTGAAAAAAGTACTGGTAAAAAAGTCCTTGGAAAAAGTCCTATTATATAAACATATGTAGTAAAACAGAATAAATATACATTTTCATCAAAATTTAAGTATTACTAATGTTACATTTAGTTGCCAAGTACTGTTTGCCAATTCAAATGTGATTTTAGCAATATGCCCCAGGATGTAGCTTGCAGTGTTTATCTACTGACATGTGATCTCAGCAGAGTGGGTATACTCCAGGATTTACAGTGTTTGCCAATTGAAATGTGTTTCTAGCTGAGTGCGTATGTCCTAGATTTAGGTATTCGAATATGATTGTAGCAGATTGGGTATATTCCAGGAATTAAAGTGTTTGCCAATTATTGAAATGTGATTTTAACAGAGTGCAGATATCCCAGTAGTTTACCAATTGGAATATGATTATAACAGATTGACTTATACATCCACAATGAGATATTGAGATGATAATATCAACTAAAAAATGTGAAATATGTATAAAAGTTTTTAGTACTTTTTCCGAGGAATTTTTTGCTAGGTAAATTTAGGACTTTTTTACCGATACTTTTTTCGAGGACTTTTTTCCGAACACCAATTATAAATGCGTTGTATTGATAAAAATAATGTTTATTTCGGAAGTGTAGGCCTTCCAGCCCATATTTCATATTTCGATATAGATTCTAATACAATGCTGATGCCACTCAAACAAGTAATGTTAATGACATCTATGTTGAAACATTGCCGATACAGAATAAATTTGTATATACACTGTATCTAGTCTTCATCACCCTAACTTCTAGAATATGCCATTCAAAAACGTCAAATACAGTAATTTATACACAACTATACCAGTTAACAATTGTATGCAGCAGTCACTGAACAGGATGTTTGGTGGGATGTCATTGTCCATACCATCAACAGTGTGGTGTCGTCTGTAATTAGCCGTGAGTGACTAGATAATCCCAGTTAATTAGTTAAAACAACACGCTAAATAGCATGACTTCATACCAATCGCAATGGATGGACGATCAACTGACGATTTGCATTATAACCAGTGAAAAAAATTCCATGCATTGGCAAATGTATTTACAATACAATACATGGTTAAAATACATAAAATAAATCACTTTTATTTATCATTTCAGCCACCTAAAAGGATTATGAGAGACCTTATCCATAAAATATACATTAAATAAACAATTATACTAAAAGCATAAACAGGGTATACTTTAGCCGCTTGACGACAAATTAAAACCCGTCACCATCTAGGACTATGTCGTTATAGTTGGTAGATTTAATATCAAAACAATTCGAAACTTGAGAATCGGTCCTTGCAGTCGGTAGATGAAATATCATAACCCTTCACAATCTGGTAATCGACCCGTTGTAATCGGTAGATCATAAATATGCCCTAACATTCACGATCTAGGAATCGACCACTACGATGGGCAGATGAAATATCATTACCCTTCACAATATAGGAATCGACCAATGTAGTCTATTGGTAAGACAGCTGAAAACTATTTGAGAACCCTTCACAATCTAGGAATCGACCCCTGTAGTGGTTAGATGAAATATCATTACCCTTCACAATCTAGGAATCGACCCCTGTAGTATATAGATAAAATAGAAAAACTATTTGAGAACCCTTCACAATCTAGGAATAGACCCCTGTAGTCTGTAGATAAGATAGAAACACTATTTGAGAAGCCTTCACAATCTAGGAATTGACCCCGGTAGTCGGTAGATGAAATAGCATAACCCATCACAATCTAGGAATCGACCCCCTGTAGTCGTTAGATGAAATATCATAACCCTTCACAATCTAGGAATCGACCCCCTGTAGTCGTTAGATGAAATATCATAACCCTTCACAATCTAGGAATCGACCCCCTGTAGTCGTTAGATGAAATATCATAACCCTTCACAATCTAGGAATCGACCCCCTGTAGTCGTTAGATGAAATATCATAACCCTTCACAATCTAGGAATCGACCCATGTAGTCAATTGGTAAGACAAAACAAATATTTGAGAACTCTTCACAATCTAGGAATCGACCCCTGTAGTCGTTAGATGAAATATCATAACCCATCACAATCTAGGAATCGACCCATGTAGTCTTTTTGTAAGACAGAAAACTATTTGAGAACCCTTCACAATCTAGGAATCGACCACTGTAATCGTTAGATGAAATATCATAACCCTTCCCAATCTAGAAATCGACCCATGTAGTCTTTTTGTAAGACAGAAAACTATTTGAGAACCCTTCACAATCTAGGAATCGATCCCTGTAGTCGTTAGATGAAATATCATAACCCTGCACAATCTAGGAATTGACCAATGTAGTTTGTTGATGAGATAGAAAAACTATTTGAGAACCCTTCACAATCTAGGAATCAACCCCTGTAGTCGTTAGATGAAATATCATAACCCTTCACAATCTAGGAATCGACCAATGTAGTTTGTTGATGAGATAGAAAAACTATTTGAGAACACTTCACAATCTAGGAATATACCCATGTAGTCTATTGGTAAGATAGAAAAACTATTTGAGAACCCTTTACAATCTAGCAATCGACCCCTGTAGTCGTTAGATCAAATATCATAACCCTTCACAATGTAGGAATCGCCCCAAAAGTCGTTAGATAAGGAAGAGAAACGACTTGAAAGCTCCTCACAATCTAGCAATCGACCCCTATATTCCTTAGCTGAAACACCATAACCCTTCACAATCTAGGCGTCGTTCGATAAGATAGAGAAACGAGATGGAAGTTCCTCACAATCTAGGAATCGACCCATGTAATCTAATTTAATCTGTAATTAAGATAGAAAAACTATTTGAAAACCCTTCACAATCTACTCGTACAGTCTGTTAGATAGCCTTACAAACAAATTCCTAGATTGTGATCATTCTCAGATTGTTAGGGTCGAACCATCTGCAGATTGTTTAAACAATCTAGGAATGGTGAAATATTCCTAGATTGTGAGCTCACAATCTGCAGATTGTTCGAACAATCTGCAGATTGTGATATACCCTAGATGGTTCGTAACATATGTACTTTATACGAATCATATATCTCCAAAAGAGAATGTAAGCTTCATGGAAATGTATACACAAGTAAACACCTAGATCTGAATTATGTTTTTGTGGTTTTGTTTAAATTATGACTCAGTGCATCTGTATCTCATATTGTACGCGAGGTGTATTTCTGAAACACTGTACACTCTGCTTTCATATGATCATATCAAGGAATATACATTGATGTGCCGTTTACTAATTTGCAACTTTTTCTTTGGACCGGGACTTGCTTATCCTCCTAAATTCCCACCGTCAGTCACTATTTAGTCAGTATTTATAAGTAACTGTCCAAGTAAATCTCAATCCAAACAAGGTAAAGCTTCCCTGATATAAACTATCCTTGGCATTAATCAAAATCAGTGCAGCCTCCAACTTAGAACTTAAAAAGTCCAGCTTGATTTCAAATAAGTTTCGATTGATGGCTTGGATGTTTGCCCTGTTTCAACTTTTGAAACTGCATGAATAAATGTGTTATAAAATTTGTATCAAGGCTTGACAGGTCCAGAACAATACTTTTTTCGGACACGAGTACTAAACCACATCCTCCTGTAACTTCACCATTGACGGGACGTACACAAATGGAAATTATGAGTTAGTTGCTTGTCTTTTTTTTTATTTAGTAGCCAATGAAACATGTAAAATGTTGACGTTTGTGCCTGCAAGTGACTCCTCGCTGTTAAGCACATTTTGTGCAAATGTTTGGACACTGCGCACATCAGGGAACCATTTTTACCAAAATATATCAATCACTCAAGATTTTAGTCACAAGATATGTATAGTCTCAAATATTCTCAAAGGAGTTCATCTCTTTGATAAATAATACATTTTATTTTCTACAAATCAGCTTGTTAATATGACATTGTTGTTAAGGCCTTCGTAACATTATACTTTTTCTTTTTGCAATTATTACTAGGAATGTACTTGTTATATATTCATATTAATCAATTAAATCAAATTGATCGCCGTTGATGGCTCCAATACTGTCCACGTCAATGTAAACAATAACTCACTCACTATACCGGTATTGACCTTTTACATTACAATTTATTGAACCTTTTGCGTGCAATAATATGTTCATAAAAAACGTATTAAAATATATTAAAATCAAAGAAGATACATAATTCCATTTACTTGATAATTACCATAATATTGTATGATATCATAATGATTGTAAGCAAAGAGGAATTTGAAGAGTGGGTCAACATGGGCAGTGATGTCCTACGCTCGACATAAACTATGTAATCATATTTTCCCCTTAAACATTGAATACATGGAAATCCTAAATTCGGTGTACCTTATTACTAATGTGTCACAGAGTAATCACCCTTGAAATTGATTCCATTTTTAGACCTACTGTACCCTAAACCTCTTGAAATATAATCGACATGAATGAACTATGTAAATATTTTTGCAAAGTAATCTAGTTGATAATCAGTATTTGCTCCTGCCCAATCAAAGAGCTATGGTGAGTTTTGTGAAGCTTCACATCTTTAGTGAGTCGTTTAAAAGGTCAAGGTTTCCCAACAAAAAGAAAAGGCGTGATTGAGCTCATTGTATGATTTCAAACTGGTTTCCTTTAAGTATCTCCGGCCACTGACAGCTAATAATAATGATCAAACCAGATAAAAAGTGGTTCAGCGATGTGATTAGACACAAATATTTGAAAGTTGTGATGAAATTGGTAAAGTTTCCTTCAAATTTGAAATTGATTTATTACAATAACATTCGTTGAAGAAAATAATTTCTTGGATGCGCTGATTTGTAATTGAAATTGGACAAAAGTAAAGTTTAATATCTTGAAAATCAATGCAGCAAACCTTCCAATTCAAAACGTCGTTCGTGTGCATGAAAAATACAATATTGAATAGTTTTATTTCCTCGAAACCGGGGAAAACTGTTCAATGTTTGCAATAGTACATGCTATCAATTCACAGCTTGATAAATATTTATTACAGGGTTTCATCACTGAAAATAAGCATTACAAGCGCTATCAGTCGAGCTAATTTCGCATTTTCAGGGGTCGAAAATAGTGAAAATCTGCACTTGTCCTGCAGGTCATGTTCCTCGTATAACTGTTGGTCCTTTCTTTTTGGATGTGAATTTTCATCCTTATACTCCAAGAAGGTCTTAAATGCCTTCCCTTTCTTTGTCTTTATCTTTATCAACCTCTGTCTGAGGAATTCCAGGTTGTGTGAAGTCAATCATGAAGGAATCTTTCCGTTTTCATTTCGGCGAGGTAGTTCCTTGCCTTTGCAGATGCTTCCTCCCTTCCACTTGCCATTTCACCCAGGTGCAATTTCAAGTATTTCTTCTTATGAACATGTTAGAAATAAATCAATATAAATTGCAAAATATAATAGACATGTTCACCTTCACTAAATGACATAAGTGTACATGTCTAAAGTTTCATTCCGACATGATCCAGACCAAGAGACTAACTCACAAACTCCATATAACGTGTTTATTATACCCCCGCTACGAAGTAAGCGGGGGTATTTAGCGGTCATTCCGTCCGTCCTTCCGCGTCCGTCCGTCTTTCCTTCCGGTAGATTTTCTAAAAACCGTCAAAGGTACCAAACTTTGTACAGTTGTTAACCATGTTCTTCCGATCGCGCACAGACAATTTTCAATTTTCTGAGATTTAGATTGTTTGTCGTTTCCATGGAAACGTCACCTTTTGGACTTTGTTTTATTGTGTTCAATCGGGACAAGTTTTCTCGGAAACTGTTCAGACTAGGTGAATGAAATTTTGGTTGTGAGTACGTATACTCATTCTCTTTATCGAGTTCGGAAACCACTTCCGAAATATTACATAGAGTTATGGCCCTTGAATCTGAAATTTAACTTTGTACCAAAAGAGTTGTGATGCTCCAATTGGACAAGTTTTCTCGGCAACTATTACATCTAGGTAAATGAAATTTAACATGTAGCTATAGGTAGTCCAGATGATACTCTTCATAGAAACGAATTTTTTTGAAACTCCTGGAAATGTACAGAGAAGGGATATAATTCAACAGCATATACCGTACTAATCGTACGATCATGTCATTAATTTAGCTATTATATTGACTATTGCATTAATATCAACTTTATATATATTCTCTAAACAATTCAACATCTAACATATCTATACTTTTAAGTAAAGGACCAATACCAAAATACTGAAAACAAGCTGGTGCAGTATGGGCCAAAGACAACCAATCAAAAAAGAAGTACCGTGACTTGGAACTATGGCACCAGCTTCAGAATGGACAAGCTGCTGTTAGAGAATTTGCTGATTCGGCATCCTATCTGTTACATCTCTTCTGAATGTCATTTGTGTTGATGTATCTGTATGTATTTATTATGAACAATGTATGTCCACCATTCTTCCATGACATTGCTGGATACTCGATTCTGATTGGTTCTCCAGAAAAATCAAACGTCATCAATTCTGGATTGAACCTCCTCTGATTTTAGCGCCGCTTCACCGCGTATTGACGCATCTACCTTGTGACGTCACAATCTATCCTAACAAACGGCCGATTCCAAAGTGTGCTCTACTTGTTGCAATAAAAATAACTGATACTTATCAAATTGTGTGTTTTAGAGCTACATTAAATGATAGATTAGCAATACAAACATCGTCAGTGACAAGATCTTCAAATAGCGACACTTATGCACTTGAGAAAGCAAGCAAACACAATGAATTAAACCGAGCGTTACGTTTTGATGCAAAATAAGAAATACATATGTCATATCATCTGCACACCTACTTGTATAACTAGAATGTGCATTCCTTACCCGGATGAGACCGTTACCCTCTTCACCTGGAACACTTCATTTTAATAAATACAAGTCCTCAATTTAACATTTACTCGCTATCAATCCAGTATAACATGTCTCTGATTTTCAAACACAGTAGGTTTTAATTATCTTCTAAATGTATATGTTATGAGAAGTAAAACACTATTTACGTGGCATGTTTTATCATTAGGGGTGCTCTCATCCGCATAATCCGGATTATCATCTTCTAACAACATGTCGACGCGTCTTTGTCTTTATAATCTAACTTAAATTGCTGAAACATCGACAAACTCAGTGAACCTCTGGATGGTCTTAAGCATGGATTGAAGGTAGATATAGGCAGATTTGGCATACATGTTGTGGTCTGACGCAGCAAAGAATGGCACCATTTGTTGAATGTTCTTCAAGTGAAGAAGCCAGTTTCCAGTGCGCTCCGCTTTTATGAAATTTCTCAAGATGTCAACCATGTCCAGGTATAAGAGCCAAAGGCCTACTGTGCTGTGATTTTTTAGGTTGTGTTTGGTGTATTCAATCTCTGCCATAATTTTCTGTTCAAGAAGTCCAGAGAGTGGTTCAGACACATCAATGTCTCCTCGTAGAAGCTGATAAAAAAAACTGCGCATGAAGCATGTGGTCGTTGGTCGGGGTATATATAATAACTTACTACTGGCATTTGTATGTTACCCTCATCCTTAGAAATAATAAATAATGCAAAACCTACCGAACATCAGAGGCAATGGCTCTATATTGTACATTTATAATTAGTAAAATGCACATCAATTTATATTCCTTGATATAATTGAAATAAATAGATTTCACAAAATTGAAAAGCAATCTAAATCAATAAATAGTTGAAAATGAATGTTATGGTTTGGTTTGGCACATGTTGCTCCATCAGTGTGTTTGTACATACCTTTGAAATCGTTGTTTTATAATCTGCTTAAATAGACGAGATCATTTGATTAAATCGTTGTAAATGTGGTTGGTATCGCTTCTTTCAAAGAAGCTAAGCTGGGAAATAGTCCAATATATGGTTGAGAAATATCTCCAGTTAGTAAGTATAAGTAGAATAGTCCCAGACGATAGGATATAGAATAGTCCCAGACGATAGGGTGAGCAATATCACCTGGTAGTTATTAAGTATATGTAAGATATTGTTGAGCATTATTGAGCATTATTACCCGGTAGTTATTAAAGCGCAGCTCCCGGATAAAATTTACCAAAATCTGTTTGATTAAGCCAAGCTTAATTGTACACTAGTGTGCCTATGTATGCATAGTATCCTGCTCCATATGATTTTTCGTTGGGTCATAACATTTTTATAACAATAGATTATTTATTTATTTGCGATTATAAAAAATAGCGTCATTTACTTGCCGCGATCGTTTGATGTAACCGGATGTGACGTCAACTGGGGCAAACAAACGTGAGATAACAGCATCGTGACAATGTAAACAACACAGCGCTTCACTTCGGTGATCGCTTTATGACGATTTGGGTTTAACTGATAATGAAATTCGAATGTCTGCTGTATGAAAGTATGATGGCAACGATGAAATCGTTAAATCTTTCTTTTGGTACATAATTACGAGATGAATTTATGATCCGAAAGGACATGTCAAATTCTGAATTTCACTACTTCAGTAGGAGTCGTTGTCCACTGTCGACGCGGAATGATTTCTTCTATCGATGCATAAGTTGTTATGTGTTTTGACATGCTCTTTCGAAAATATAAATATGACTTGAATTTTCAATCTGAGTCGAGGAAAACAACATTGTCAGTCTCTCAAACCGTGGCTCTCGCCGAGTGTTTTGCAGATCCATTTTTCGATACGCGCTCACAATCTTTTTCTCTTCAAGAAATTTGTCTGGCCCACAGGGATGGCAGTATCCAAATTTTGATAACCCATGATAATTTTAACTAGCCTCGGGCTGAAGGACTAATGTTAATTCTAGCCCTGAGATTCATTAAAATGTCAATTAATGAGAACTTAATTTTTCATTATTTCTTTGGTAAAATGTGAATGTGTGTATGACTCGCCTTTTAATAAAAACTTGATTTGTCTTCAACTTCAGGAAATAACTTTTTAAATATCGACATTGGCTGTCAATTCTAAAAGGGAATAATGGGATATAAGACAGTTATCCAAATTCAAATCCAAATTACAATGTATTAGAAAGTACTACTGTACTTTAAAAAATACAAATTAGAAGTCATGAGTTAGTGATCATGAATGTATATGCATATTTAAATTTTCCAAGAAATAGCTTTCCATAAAGGATTTCAATATTTTTTGGATAACTATTTATTTATTTGTGATGAAATTAGACTGAGGTTGTGGAGGTTTAGAATCATTTCACTTGGTTGACATACAAATATCAAAGGTCCTAAACGAAATACAAACACAACATGTTATGAATTAATCATGTGTAAACATATGTAGCATCCTGAAAGATTTATTATTGTTGTTACAGGTGATGGGAGTCCCTAATCCAAGAAAACACAACAAAAACTTTAGGAATGAACTGTATGTGCAGTAAAATGCTCGTGCTGAAGGTGTGCGTAATAAATCAAATTAATAATCAATGTAATTATAAGAGTAAATCAAATATATAATATTTCCAAAATTATTTAAAAATAAATTTTATGATACCAATTAATTTCATGTCCACTATTAACAAAATAATTGTAAATACATGTATACTTACACAGTCGAATAAATTTGGTTCTTATATTTTGTTGTTTGTTTTATTCATGATTAAAAGTGGAAATGCAATATTGCATCTTAAGTGATTTTAATGTCACAATAAACAGAATTCTTGAACATAATTTATTTTCAGAATTCTTTGGTCTGTTTCAAGGTAAGTTTGTTTGATATGCAAGTAGGTGTAGGCAAAAGAAATAATTATGCCTACATAGGTATTTACACATTTATACAAATCTATTTCACAGAAATAAATCTAGTTGTCCCTTTAGATATTTACAAAGTAATCATTGGCGTTGTGATGAAGTATTTGTTTTTAATATATCTGTAACTGAACATACATGTTAGTTAAAATTGAAGATGTTATAAATAAACGCCATAAATAAATTTTCCATTTGATCAGATATATATACTTGACAAAATATAGTCAGGAAAATATTATGTAAAGTCTGAAATGAATAATAATGATATTTATTTTATTAAAATAACACATCAATCACAAAAAAAATAATTATTCTTACTTATTTTATCCACTAAAATACAGATCAGTTAAATATTCTTTTTTTCCCTTCTTTTCTTTTTTTGTCTTTTAAAATTTATGAAACAATATCACTACAATTAAATTATTTCTGTTACAATATACTATTCAACCTAAAAACAAAATTGGGTTCAGCGAAACGTATGGATATAGTTCACTGCATCCCGAGAAGACATCACGTGACCAGGTACGGTAAAGTTATTTCGCCAAAAATGAAATAACGTATATTTTATAGTCAAATCTACAAAATTATATCAAATTACAAAATATTAAAATACAGGCATAAACTATTAATGATTTTTTGCAAAATGCGTAAGTTTGCCAGATATATCATCACTGAAACACGCATGATTAAGCTGTTCGATTTAATTATTTGTGAATTTACTTCCGGGTTAAGTAAGAACAACTTTAAAAACTTATTGAGTATATTCCTCTTTAGTTTCTCTTCAAGTTGTCGTATGCAAATAATTTGCAAGTTTTGACATTAAATGGTCGACTGGTATCGTTCCTATTGCCTGCGCAGTTTACTCGATTGACAGTGTTATTGGTACGGCGGTCGCTTTTTGCATTGTATTGTTTTCTCCATACATTTCTTCATACATTCCTTCGGGGAAAATCGAGGTTTTTACGGTGTTTTCCGTAAAACAAGATGGCCGACACGTCAAAAAGCGACGTAAACAGACAGTTTTCTGACCCTTTTTACGCGATTTGCTAAAGTCACACATACTTTTAATGGTCATGGGATGCGAGAATATGATGTTTATTAAATGTGACATAATTTTCATGTCTTTGCAATGTACATGTAAACCATAGGCAGTTACTTGACATAAATTGGAGCAAAAGCAACCGGGAGTTGCTCTTTAACTTTATGTAGAATACTCCCAGGAAACAAGGTTGATCAATATTACCCGGTAGTTATTAAGTATATGTAGAATAGTCCCAGACGATAGGGTTGAGCAATATTACCCGGTAGTTATTAAGTATATGTAGGATAGTCCAAGAAAACAAGGTTGAGAAACATTACCTGGTAGTTATTAAGTTTATGTAGAATAGTCCCAGACGATAGGGTTGAGCAATATCACCTTGTAGTTATTATGTATAATAATGAAGAATAGTCCCAGACGATAGGGTTGAGCAATATTACCCGGTAGTTATTAAGTATATGTAGAATAGTCCCAGACGATAGGGTTGAGCAATATTACCCGGTAGTTATTAAGTATATGTAGGATAGTCCAAGAAAACAAGGTTGAGAAACATTACCTGGTAGTTATTAAGTTTATGTAGAATAGTCCCAGACGATAGGGTTGAGCAATATCACCTTGTAGTTATTATGTATAATAATGAAGAATAGTCCCAGACGATAGGGTTGAGCAATATTACCCGGTAGTTATTAAGTATATGTAGAATAGTCCCAGACGATAGGGTTGAACAATATTACCCGGTAGTTATTAAGTATATGTAGGATAGTCCAAGAAAACAAGGTTGAGCAATATTGCCTGGTAGTTATTAAGTTTATGTAGAATAGTCCCAGACGATAGGGTTGAGCAATATCACCTTGTAGTTGTTATGTATAATTATGAAGAATAGTCCCAGACGATAGGGTTGAGCAATATCACCATGTAGTTGTTATGTATAATTATGAGGAATAGTCCCAGACGATAGGGTTGAGCAATATTACCTGGTAGTTATTAAGTATATGTAGGATAGTCCAAAAAAACAAGGTTGAGCAATATATCCTGGTAGTTATTAAGTTTATGTGGAATAGTCGCAGACGACAGGGTTGAACAATATTACCTGGTAGTTATTAAGTATATGTAGAATAGGCCCAGACGACAAACCAAAATACAAAACTTGGTGTAATATCAAGGCCTATCAGAGAGGATGATGCAGTAAACAAAATTGCAAAAAGCACCAATGTTCTTTTATGCGTACATGTTGTTCTGATGTAACTTAGAATTATACAATATTATACAAATTTGCATTATTGGTCCTATAATCATATAAGCAAATACCTTATTTGATGAATTTAAAAACATAAAAGCGTCAATGTGTCATGGAAGTTGGAATATTATCTCCATCGTCCTGCACATGTCTAAGGCATAAGCATGCTTTATTGGAAAATAAGCGGGAAATAACGGAATTACAATAGCTCTAAATTTCATTTAAAGTTGAACGCATAGCGTGAGGTTTTATATGAAAATAAATGGTTGTTATAACTATATATTTAATACCAATAAGTTATGTAAATTTGATTTATGAATGTGATGTGAAAATACCGACACCACGCCATCGTAACTAAATCAAATAAGCAGCTTTCTCATGCGATGTTTTGTCACTTCATTTGAAAGTCAAATTGAAAAGACCAAATTATATTAAAGTGTACAATAGCCAGTTCATGATCTCTACCTCATCTGGGATGAAAATCCCAATGAGCTTATTGCATGGCGTCCGGCATCCGTCCATGCATCGGTCAATCCGTCAGTCGTCTGTAAACTGTTTTTTTTTCGACTTCTAGAACCACTGACTCTAGGGAGCTACGGAGGACTATACAATGAAGATTTGGTGAAACAGGAACCCGGATAAGAGCTACAGGGGTCACAACCTTAATTGTATAAACATATATTTCCATCTTCTTTTCAGGAACACCTAGCTGGTGTTCAAACTCCTTGGCCAGTTGACATTATAAATTGTAGATTTGGTAAACCTGGGACCCCTAAAAACCATCTCCATTTGTTGTGTTCTTTTAAAGCACTGGCTCTAGAAAGCACATATGACAATTTGGTGCCTAATGGGTCGTTCCCTTTAAACCTATTGTTTTCTTCTTCCATAGAACTAAAAGCCTAAAAACTGAGCACAGAGTGTACAAAAAGTGTGAGCAGATTCTTTGGCTACACCATTGGAACGTACTTTGTTTTCTTTTCAAGACCAAACACTTTAAAAAGCTGATAACAAACACCGTTGCCAATGTGGTTCGTAAATTGTAGAAATGTTAACCTTCTGATTATTTAAGCCGTATGAGCTACAGACTAAATTTTAAGGTATTTGTCATTCACAACAACTAAAGTTTGTGAAAGGAATTAGTTTAATGAGCCAAAATTGCACTGACGCACATGTGCGTCACTGGCGGAGAGTTGCTTTCAAATGACACATATAAATGCCAATCGCTGTGAGAAACTGCAATGATAATTGGTGCATTCATCTGTTATCGTTATCTTGTGCTAATTTACTGTATAACCATGTTCTCTACGCAGGTGTATATCCTCAGGAATGGGCGAAAGGTATTATAGTCCAACTACACGAGAAGGGTAATGTTAATATTGTTGATAACTATCGTGGCATAACATTAATGGATGTTCTAGGTAAATTTTGCATTGTTATTAATAATCGTCAACAAATGTTTGCTGATTGTTATGAGAAGATCCAGAGGCTCAAGGTGGATTTCGTAAAGGTTATAGTACAGTTGATATGCACTATATGGGACCTGCGTCGGCATGATTCGTTTATTAACGGGTATTTGTTACGCTGCTTCACTCGGGTAGGCTGAGGTCGTGCTTTCAGAAAAGTTGTAGCTGTGAAAACATTGAATTAAAGGTAAAGTATATATTCTATGTACCTTTAAATGGGTATGTGAGAAAGACGATACGTTCAAGCATAATTTCCTAACTTTTGACTGAAATCTGTGCATTATTTATAGAGATTTGGCAACATATATCACACAGTTCTCTAAAAAGACTGACTATTTGGCTATTTTTCTTTAAACTGAACGATTTAACCTTTGAGAATTAGAAATATAGGGAAATACATTGTATTCAAACTGAACATCACCATTTGAAGTGATATTTTGCATTATAATAGTCACGAGAACGACTTGAAAGTTGTACATGTGCGTGTTGATGTGACGATTTTAGTTACACGTTTAGAACTACATCATGATTTTATATTGCAAAGAAACATGGCACAATCTTAAAATAAAATTAAAAAAAAACATTAAAATTAAAATATTTAGCATGTACAGCCTTTATCTTCTTGCGTAGATGGATAGAACCCTTGAAGAAGCTTTTCGTATGTGACATTTGTGACTTGAAGACCAAACGTCGGTACAACCTGACACGTCACATGGCATTTCATGACAATTCTTTTAATATTAAGTGCACGAAATGCGACAAAGTATTTAATGAACTGAAACATAACGTCAATGTCACACGTCACCAATGTGAACTGTGTGGGGAAAACATTTTCACACAAGCAACACTTGGCCGGACATAAGGTAAGCATTCATCTTAAGCTAAAACTATTCACGTGTAGCCAATGTAATAAGGCATTTGCCTACAAACAAGCCTAAAAGGCACATGAGAAGGTATGTACTGGGAACGAACAGTTTAAATGTAACATTTGTTCATTTGTATTTGCAGCCAAGAGATATCTGCAGGATCACATTAAGGGCAAGCACTCAAACACAGCGCTTCCTTCAACTGGAGACAATGACACTATGTCCATGATCTCGACACATGAAAAGCCACGAGTAATTGTTAGAAGTAAACATGTTAAAGGGGCACCCCATCATCTCAATTCATATTATAATTAGAACATTCCATGTTACATGAAAATTGTTCTTTTCAAGTAACATTGATCGTCGATGATTTTTTTACAATATATATCTGTAGACACTAGACCAAAAATATTATATATATTGCTAGATCAAACTTATTGTAGGGATAATTTTACATTCCTCAAACTGAAATGCATCCCTCCATTAAAATCACATTTACGGTGTATGTATCAATACTGATTGTTTCCCTTTAGTTAAACTACTTTACAACAATATTGTGTCCACAACTATTCTTATTTTACCCTTTACCAAATGTAGATAAGTTTATTAAGGTTAAGGTACATTCAGTGCCGTAATTGAAATATGTCAAGCATATCAATTTCAAACTTTGTATTTGTCCGACAGCAATGAGTGAGTGTGCCCCTTTAAAAACCATGGTATACCTTAACGAATTTTGGTACAGTGTTTCTCGTTACACAGTTTTGGTTTTACATTACATTATGAGATCTTCATTTCTTTTACCAAGTGTACTAATTTCAGACTTATCAGTTATATTACTGCGGGTGTATTACAAGCATTACCATTGTTTTATTTTAAACCAAGAAGCAGTGTTCCTCTTTGTGAACAAATGTTACTATGGACATGATGAAAGGTTTTAAGATTATATCATAATACTAAAAGTTCTGATAAAAAATGCTTCATAGAGTTACTTTCTTTTATCAACGTATCCCCAAGTTCATCAGGTTTTCAATTCAGTTTGTAAACGTTCTTGTAAACGTCAACGTATTATAGTTACCTAACCGTTCTATTTGCAACTAGATTGTCGTGGGCAAAATGTATTTATAATCTTGTTGGTAAAGCTAGTAAGGCACTGTTTGCTGTGAAGTATGTGTTCATAAAATATCCTATTATTCCTGTAAAGCTCATGTTCAAGTTATTCGATAGCAAGGTTAAACCTGTGTTATTGTATGGGTCTGAAATCTGGGGGTTTGAGAAGAGGAAATCGGTTGAGATTTTTAACACAAACTTCTGTATGTATGTTTTGGGTTTCGGTAAACAGGTTTCAAGTAATGGGTTTTTAGCAGATTGTGGTAGATTAAATATGTATGTTGATTACTATGTGAGATGTATTACTTATTGATGTAATTATTGAGGATGTCCGAGAATCGTTATCCAAAACAGTCGTATTTACATATGAGGTAGTAAGATTCAACTGGTAGAGTAACTTCTGTTAAATATGTGTTAAATTCCCATGGATTTGGCTTTGCTTGGTACAATCAAGATGTCGGTGATATATCTTCATTTATATATAGTTTCAAAAACAGAATTATTGATTGAGATAAACACTGTATTTGGTAGGATAAATCAATCTTTTCATTTGATGCCTTATAAAGAAATTAAGTCACTTCTGAAAGTTGAATTTTATGTAAAAAGGATAGATGTTATGACATATGGTCACATTCGTATTAATAAAAATGGGATGTCAATTTGACAATTGTGCTCCGATTTTAAATTTCTGAAATCGGCCTATAAATTACTTATATACGGCTTTTTAAAAAAACGCATATTCAGCCCCGGCGAACAGAAAGAAAATCTGCGGGATGTGGTTCCTAAGAACGATGACTTCTGTGACGTCACTGGAGTAATCTCATTATCGGCGATAGTCATAATTCAACGTAATTTCGCAACATTTTGATTGTTAATCTCACTTTCAAATCTTCAACAAAACAACTTTAATATTCCATATATCGAATGTTTAGATATCCAACTAGGTAAGTCCGCAGATGACAAGTACATAATTATTGCATAGACATGTGATTCTGCCGATTTAACACACCTCATAAACTCATCTAGCGGCATTGATAATCATCATTTATTAATTAATGAGGCTACACGGAGTGGTTCGCAGACGACCTCTCTTAATCACAGTCACGCCTCAATGATTGTCTTCAACCGGATCCCGGCGCTGATCTCGGCATTGTTAAAATGGGTAAATTAAAATCGTCTTTATAATCAATTGCAAGTGTATATTGTCTCGATTAAATGTACGAAAAATAATAATCTGTCATTTATGAGAAAAATGCATTTCACGTGAACTTCAATTTTATCAACAATGTTACTGTTAAAAGGAATATTTGTCTACTGCGGTTAATTTCGCTCCCATTGCGTTGTAATACAAGAGAATTAGTGAGCACAGCTCTCTCATATACCCCCGCTAAAATGTAATATATTGTAAGATGAAGTGAGTGTGTTGAAAATGATATAAGAAAATCTTGAAAGATTTTGTCACCTGTCTAAGTAAAAAATAAAGATGTTCAATATTTTCTTGATGAAATTGTCTATTGTCTATATCAGACGTCTTGCACATGAAGTTCATCCATTAATGATCCAGTCAGTTTGTGAGACATCTTCATACAATGTATAACAGTCATCAGTTGAGGATAGTTATGTAACTTTAAATCACAATGGGCTAGGCTAGTGTTCATCGGGGATAGCTAGTTAAGATGTAAGTGGATCTGAAGGGCTGCATGATCTGAATAGTAGACCGGAACAATTCTAATGTCTGCAACAACCTCTCTTCTGATGAATGCCAAATCAATGGTTGATCCACTGATGTGAGTCGACCCTGTTTGTAGTTGATCAAATCCATGGTAATTGAAAAGAGAGTGTAGTGTCTTACTCCTGGGATTGCTTTTATCAACATTGAAATCTCCCATGACAGGGACAGGCTCTGATTTTGGCAAGTTCATTAGAAGGGAATGCATCTTGTCAAGAAACGTTGGCAGTTTGCTCCAGGGAGGTCTGTATAGGTTAACAACAGTGATAGTTGCATCTTTTGCAGGTGAACTGAAAGTGACTGCAAGGTATTCCAGTCCTGTTATCTCGTTGTGTGAGAATGACTTCACTTCAAGTTTGTCTGATATATACTGCAGAACACCACCATGACGTTGAAGATCTGATGGCAATTCCTTTTCGTAACACATTGAGCGGTCACTTCTCTTGATTTGGAAACCTGGCAGGTTAAAGTGTGTGTTGAGTTGTGAAGGATGTAGCCAGGTTTCACACAATCCAATGACATCTGTAGAGAGAAGTAGTTCATCTGCTGCAATGTCTTGAAAATGTGACTTGAGAGAATTGGTATTGAGTGACGATACAACAAATAAGCGTTCACTGGATGTCCACAAAGGCATTGTGTTAATTGGTCTTGATATTCTCATCATGCCAACTGCAATGGATGCAGGTTTGTTTGTGATAATCTTCTTCCTGTCAAAGTCAAGAAAATATAGACCACTTAATGATTTCACTCTGCTCAGCACAACGTAAAACTGACCAGGATTGAAATGTCCCTTACACGAGATCACTATCTTGTCAAGAGTCATACCCTGGACCTTATGTATGGTACAGGCCCACGATAAAGTAAGTGGAAACTGCCTTCTGGTAACTTCTGCAACTTTGTATTTCCCAACACTGAATTTGACTTCTTCTTTCCCTATCGGAACAAGGAAAAATTAGTTCCATGAGGTATGACACCGGGGTGACTGTGTCGTGCTGAAGTGCCAGCAGTTGGATCGTCTAATTCTGCCAGGATAAAGAGAGGTTGATAGGAGCCTGAAGGTCCTACAGGTGGAGGAGGGAAGAAACTCCTCACGGTTCCTTGCATGCCATTGACCAATCCATCAGCAGTGTCAACATTTTTCGTGATCATAATACGTGCACCAAGGGCTACTTGAACATTGGTTCTCGGGCCAGCAGTTAGATTAGGGCTGTCTGGAATGTCTAGTTTGAGTCGTCCAGTCTGTACATCAGTCTGTGAATCTTGTGCAACAATATTGTAAACAGTTGCTCCCAACGATGTCAGATGTTGCTGATTATGATTGTCAACTGCAGCATTTGTCGCAAACACATGTAGTGCATCGGATGGAGGTTTGAGATTGTCACTGACTACTCTTGACTCCAAAATACGGATATCTGCGTCTCTTTGAGCATCTTCTTGTGTTTGAAAGTCTCTAATTCTTCTGAGCAGTTCTGCAAAAGACATATCATCCTTTTGCCTCATTATCTGCTGTAATTCACAGAACTGCATTTCATTCAGAGAAAATCCATGTAGTCTGGCTATTGGAGAAGAAGGCAATCCAAACACGGGAGCCTGACCAATAGGTGCAAGTTGTTGTAGGTCACCAAAGCAGATCACAGACGTACCACCAATTGTAGAGTTTTGCATATCCATTCCCTTGATATCCAGAAGTCTTTTATGTAGTTTGTACATGTTATCAGCACCTACCATTGAGATTTCATCAATGATGACAGATTTCAGGTTTGCATACCTATTTCTTAACGAAGCCAGAGTTTTCTGAGACACACTGTCGCTACCGGTACCTCTATACACTCTCAACTGAAATGCAGAATGCAATGTTTGTCCATTGATGTTCCGAGCTGCAGTACCTGTAGGTGCTGTTAATGACTGTATAAGAAGAACACTGAGACTGACTTGCTTGATTTGCACCAGCATGGAATTGAGGGTCATTGATTGCAAATTCATTTGCTTCGTGTGATCACTCGTCCCTCTCAGAATGCCTCTGGTGTTGGCTTTCAGACAAGAGTTCGTCCCAAGCATTTTCTGGAGGCCCAAACTCTTCCAAATCTTCAATAGCTCTGTCGATTTCTTCTGCATTATGGTCAAAAGGTGTTCGGTTTTCTCTAACAATGTGAATGACGCTATGGAATTTTGAGAAGAAGGAAGTGTGAGGTATCAACAAATCATCTTCTGTTCGCCATGGGTAGAAAGACATCAGGAGACTGTGGTAATACTTTTCTGGGTATTTTTTCAGAGAATATCTATGGGTTCTGACAATTGCCATGTTTTGCCTCTTTGACATTACCCTACCATTGTTTAGAAGAGTAATTCTCTTCTCAGATGCGTCACCATCACCTGTCTTGGACGTTTTACTGTAATCCACTTTGTACCAGGCTAGGAATTCCATCAAGCACATATTGTCAAGGTCTCTCTGGAAGTCCAGTTTGGTAAACATCTTCATCTTCATCATCCATTGATTCGATGACACTGCATGGTTTGAGCAAAAAAATTCTATCTTCTGCAAGTTCGGTTGGAACATACATTACCTGTCGACTGAACTATGTTAATGGCAGAGACAAAAGTCGGTAGACAGCCTCTTGTGCAGAGACCTCTCTAGAATGCAAAAACTTGTTTCCAACCTTTCTCGACTGGCGATGAAGGTCAAGGTCTGCGGCTTCAATGCTTGCAGAAGTAAGCAATTCTCCCATCTCATGCTCTACTTTGGTCATATAGGAAGCAATATACATGATGCATGCATAAGGATCTGACACAAATTGGATATCCATGTTTGCTTCCCAGCATTCTAAAATATGCGTGTTGTAGTTGTTGATGAATGTGTCACATGGCTGTCTGGCATGAATGACACTGTTGCAGGTCTTGCTTCTTTTCAAGGCAGTTGCGTACTGTAGAGGAGAGATACACAGACTTTGGAGAAGCTCTTCAAGTGGAAAGTCACTTGTTTCTGTCATGGCTTGAGAAACAGCTTTCAAAATGTCCCTTTCTTGTTGAGTTATGTCTGATTCTTTGTCCACAACAGGCTGCTCACGACAAATGATTGTATGAAGACTTGGGGGTCTGGGGTAGTTGAAGCGACACGTCTTCCCAGATTTTCTACATGTTGCTGTGTGGTTATGTTTCTGTAAGGTTGTAACCAAGTCAGATAATGCTTCGTTGTCTTCTGGAAGCGAACAGGACACATGTTTGTCGATGAATTTCCAGATCTGTTGACTTCTCATAAGTAGGAGCATCCTGTATCCATACTGCCATGTGAATGTGAGGAGATCTGCGTTGCTGGAACTCTACACGATACATATAGTCTGATACAGACCCAATCACACCACTCTTGAGCACATGCTTCATAAACTGTTGAACTCTGTGGTCAAACTGACGTGCAGCAGTCACAGGATTCCGACGAATCCATGAACATCTCTCCTCCCAAGAAAGATTGACAACATCTTCTGGTGTCAGAGTGACGCCATACTGTTTGGCAATAACACATATAGTATCAGGCCACCGGAGATCTGCAGCCGATAGCGTCACAAACCATGTAAAAGAGCCAAGAACACGTAACATGGCCTCAAGATCATAGAGTATCTTCTTGCAATATGCGGGAGATCCTCTGATGTTTCGCAGGAACTGGAAACCTTGATCATGACGAATCATTTCTCTGAGTTTCTCTTTGTCTTTGAGCATTCCAGCTGATATTTTGTCTCTACTGTGCCTGTTTGGTCTAGCTTTCCTGAGGGCAATATTTACACTGTCATGTACCTGTTTGAACTCTGCCAAGAACTGTGCATAAAAAATGTATTCAGTGTTGGATGAAAAACGAGTATCCTCATTCAGCAGTCGGGCCTGAAAGTATTTTCTTATGGGTAATTTGACAGTTCTATTGACATCAAAACCAAATTTTCCTGTTGGAAAAAGATGAGGAAATGTTAAGACCTCGTTATCTGCATCTTCAAATATTGGTGTAGGGTTACGGCCTTCTCCAGGTGCTATGGTGAAAACTTCATTCCCTTTAGTAAGGATATCATCAGGTTGTAGACATGTATCCAGTGTTATCGATGTGGTAGGCAAATTTGTAGATTCAGTATTATCAGCTTTGGCTGGAGGATCACGATCAATGTGAACTACATCCTCATTACAGGTTTCTGGTGACATTGTGATGTCTGATGAAGTATCGTCAATGATATTTTCTGGAAGAGCATTTTTCTGTTCAATGTTAACATCATCAGGATGTACTAGGGCATGCCAGAGATCCTCATCGTCAGTTTCAAAAGCTGTTTCCCAGTCTGTCTTGACTAGAACAGATGAATAAAGTGGATTACTATGTTTGAGAATTTGAAGAGCTCTATCAACAATAGCTGGCCTTATCATTTGGTACAGAACATGTCCTGAATATTGCAGTTTTCTCTTCAGCTTCAAAGCGATGAATCCATTTGAAGATGAGGAACATCTGGGCAGGGATGCACAAGTTGCAGATGTATCTACTTGTACATTCACAACACTTCCAACAACAGCTCGTTGTTTGCCCTTTGGTAGATTCAACAATTTCATAAATGGAATTCTTTGTGCAGACATTTCAGAGCATCAGGAATAGGTGCAAGTTCAAGATTGTTAGCAACTGACATAGCAGGTATTTTATTTTGTTTAAGGCAGAGATGACAGGTTCGGCATATCCATTTAGTATAGCCCAAACATGAAGTCAACAGTCCACTGTCTGCCGAAGTGTAGGTGGAATGGTGAACCTCCACAACACTATTTCTATACAGTAATCTTCTGATACTAGTGCACACAGAATCTGGTCCTTGCTAAATCTCATTTTTGAATGTAGCAATAGCTGTCTCTATAGTACCTGACATTCTAGCTTGGTGATTCCTTGCTCTATCCTTTTCAGCAGCAACCTCCTTCTTCTTAGCAGTCTTATTCCCCCTTTCTGATGTTTTCCTTGCTCTATCCTTTTCAGCAGCAACCTGCTTTTCCTGCATAGTCTTATTTTCTCTTTGGAGTGCAATTCTGTCTTTATTCTTCACACTGTCAGTAACTTTTTGTACACCGGTTCTATTTGCCCTAGCCGATAATTTCCTCGTTCTATCCTTTTCAGCAGCAACCTCCTTTTCATGAGCAGTCTTATTCCCCCTTTCTGATGTTTTCCTCGTTCTATCCTTTTCAGCAGCAACCTGCTTTTCCTGCATAGTCTTATTTTCTCTTTGTAGTGCCATTCTGTCTTTATTCTTCACACTGTCAGTAACTTTTTGTACACCAGTTCTATTTGCCCTAGCAAATGTTTTTCTCATTCTATCCTTTTCAGCAGCAACCTCCTTTTCATGAGCAGTCTTATTTTCTCTTTGTGTTCTTTTGCTCTCTTTATCTTTGATACATTGATGTTTTCTTTCATCTGGAGAGAGGGTTTTTGCTAATCTTTCTTTGCCTCATACACTCTTTCTCCTTTTCATTTGCTTTTCCCTCAGTGGTAATCTTTTGCAAGGATTTTTCTTTTCTCTGTTTTGCTGCAATTGCTCTCCACAACTGTTCCAAATTCTCATGGTAATGTTGTGGTGCATTAATTGCTGTAACGTTTCTTAGTGGAAAATCACTGAATGTTCCTGTAAGCAAACACCGATAAATATGAGTTCTTAACAATGTCTGAGCATACACAAATGCTGTTGGATCCTGGTCAACACTAATACTGTATGTGTTCACAATGGCAAATGCCCCACAGTCAACAGAAAAACCTTGGCTTTGTGGTTCCCAATAGATTATATCATCAATAGAAGTTCTATTGTTTAATATGGATTCGTAGAGGATCTGTAACTGTGGCATGAGCTGTTGTACTCTCTGAGGGTTGTGCAGGGAGTCCAGAACATATATAAAATTGTTCCTTTGATAGGACATGATGTAGTGTTGAGCAACATAATGGATTTGTACAGCAAATACATTTGGTGGTATGATTTCATTATCAGGCAAGTTTTCCCCAGCACACACTTTTGCATGAATATATGAGAGTGTATAGAGTCCATACTCCATGTGAAATTGCTGCTTGAGAGTTGTTGAATCATAATCCATTATGTCAATAGGAATCTCTCCTCTCAACACTTGTCGATAGTCTAGTTGGTAGAAGATTTCCTCGTGAGGGAGAGCTCTTGCCTGTCGAGCTTCACGTCTCTTTTTCTCCTGGTATTTCCTCAGTTTATCCGGCATGTTGCTGTTGCCATCTGGGGAACCTCACCTGGGGATATAGAAAACTTTATTACATCCCCATACATAAAATATATTCAAGATGCCCACTGTGAGAGAGTGAAATGAAATATATGTTAACAAGGCAAATGCACGATAAAAACAAAGCTGTGTTGATGATTCTATCATGGCTGTTGAGAAGCAGACACATATTTTTTGTCAGAAGACGCACAGCGGACATCTTATTTACCATCCAATATGTAACAAATTAGTATCAAACACTACAGTTTCCCTAAAATATGCAGCAATGCATACAGTTTACAACAAAACTGAGTTACTAGTTGGATGACACATGCATGCTACAGATCTAACTAGCTACTGGATGAAATCAGGTAAAAAGAAATAGAAACAATACACACATTCTACAACAAAACTAAGTGATAAGTTGGGTAATTCATGAATACAAGTCCAAGTAGAAATTTGCATTACTAACTGTAATGAAACAAAGAAAGAAAAAGCTTGGTTTTACCAAATGAAAATGGCTAGTGGCTAGTGTATCGAACTGGAGAAGAAGCTGAACCTGATATTATGTAAAGCCTGAATGTTTTGTTATTATTGATGTAAATGTATAACAATGTTTATCAATAATTTAGTTTTGCTTCCTTCTATTCGGATCCTATAATTTGTTTTCTGGCTTCCATGTAATCGTAATTGTTTTTTCCTTGTATGTTGTGTTTTTGTTGAACTGAAAGAATGTATTTTGTGAAGGTAAGTGAGAAATGCTGTGATGCTAATGATTGCGTGACACAGTGTCCAACATTAGTCATAATAGTAATCTGAACACGGGTGAAGGTGACCTCTCAGCCATGGGAGATGCATGCATGATTGACAACAAAGATGTCAGGATGAAAAGATGAGACAAAGATGGAATACAACATCCAAAGGGTTAACACAAAGCAGTAAGCAGTGAATTAAATATGAAATGTGAGATGTTACATACCACCACCAATGAAAACTATTGTACAAGATAGCCATAAAGGAGGGGTGATTGAAAACTCTTTACCCTTATCTGCAGGATCTCCCATGTTTCCGGTGTTCACTACGTGGAAGTGGGTCACCACGAACACCAACATTTAAAAAATGCAAATTTTCCTCACTGGCAATGATTACAAAATATAAGGAAATGTGCATAATTGTAGACTACACATAACTGAAAGAAATAGGTAAATTCATTGTAAGTTATGAGTGGACTGGAAAACTGAGATAATTTGCCTAAATTATGCAAATGAGGGTTTAAAACAGAAAAGACAGATGTATACATCATAGCGATTATAGTATTTAAAATGGTGATTATGGTGATTGTAAATATCAAGTTTCGTAAAATTTGAACAACTATTGTCAGAGTTATGAGTGGAACAAAAAGTAGGAATGGCTAAGTTGAAAAACGGAGAAAATTTGCATAAATTATGCAAATGAGGGTATAAAACATACGAAAGGCAGATGTACACATCATGGTGATTGTACATATCAAGTTACGTAAAATTTGAACAACTATTGTCAGAGTTATGAGTGGAACAAAAAGTGGGAATGGCCAAGTTGAAAAACGGAGAAAATTTGCATAAATTATGCAAATGAGGGTATAAAACATACGAAAGGCAGATGTACACATCAAGTTTCGTAAAATTTGAACAACTATTGTCAGAGTTATGAGTGGAACAAAAAGTAGGAATGGCTAAGTTGAAAAACGGAGAAAATTTGCATAAATTATGCAAATGAGGGTATAAAACATACGAAAGGCAGATGTACACATCATGGTGATTGTACATATCAAGTTTCGTAAAATTTGAACAACTATTGTCAGAGTTATGAGTGGAACAAAAAGTGGGAATGGCCAAGTTGAAAAACGGAGAAAATTTGCATAAATTATGCAAATGAGGGTATAAAACATACGAAAGGCAGATGTACACATCAAGTTTCGTAAAATTTGAACAACTATTGTCAGAGTTATGAGTGGAACAAAAAGTAGGAATGGCTAAGTTGAAAAACGGAGAAAATTTTGCATAAATTATGCAAATGAGGGTATAAAACATACGAAAGGCAGATGTACACATCATGGTGATTGTACATATCAAGTTTCGTAAAATTTGAACAACTATTGTCAGAGTTATGAGTGGAACAAAAAGTGGGAATGGCCAAGTTGAAAAACGGAGAAAATTTGCATAAATTATGCAAATGAGGGTATAAAACATACGAAAGGCAGATGTACACATCAAGTTTCGTAAAATTTGAACAACTATTGTCAGAGTTATGAGTGGAACAAAAAGTAGGAATGGCTAAGTTGAAAAACGGAGAAAATTTGCATAAATTATGCAAATGAGGGTATAAAACATACGAAAGGCAGATGTACACATCATGGTGATTGTACATATCAAGTTTCGTAAAATTTGAACAACTATTGTCAGAGTTATGAGTGGAACAAAAAGTGGGAATGGCCAAGTTGAAAAACGGAGAAAATTTGCATAAATTATGCAAATGAGGGTATAAAACATACGAAAGGCAGATGTACACATCATGGTGATTGTACATATCAAGTTTCGTAAAATTTGAACAACTATTGTCAGAGTTATGAGTGGAACAAAACATTTCGGACGGACGGACGGACGCACGGACGGACGTGCTGACCGCTATATACCCCCGACAACGTTGTAGCGGGGGTATAATAAGAGGTGTGAATGCAGATATGACTTGTAAAAATGTGTGAATGCAGATATGACTTGTAAAATGTGAAATGCAGATATGACTTGTAAAATGTGTGAACTTGGTGTGACTGAAAATGCTATACACCCTTTTGTTTGATTGTAATGCTTATAATGTAATGAGAGATAGATATATCCCTGTGAAAGGTCAGGCAAAATATCATAATTTATTACCTAGTAACACTAGAAACACTCTTGTAATTTTTTCTAATTACACACGAGAAGCGCTTGCTCAAATATAATGTGTTATTTCATCATAATGAATTTATTTGCAAAGTTGTTTGTCTACCCTACACAATTGTAACGATTATATGCATTGTACATGGGTCGATGGCCAACAAACCGAAATAAAAGAATTGAATTGAGAAACTGCTAATTAGATGAAGTATATAAATATCACTCGCTCTGATGAGCTAATTAATTTGACGTATATATTCGTTACTCGGTTATGAGTTAACCCACATTGGAGCAACTATAGAATTGGTTCGCCACTTTTTTGTTACTTTTTTCGCTCTAGATTTCATTGTAAAGAGGGATTTTTTTGGTGGGGAGTTGATAAAAAAAGTGGGGCATGGTTTTTTGTGGGGGTAAAGAAAGAAAGAAAGAAATTTTTTAAAAAAAAAATTAAAAAGAATTTTCGGGATTTGAACTCGCGATCTCCGGTTTCTAACTCTGCCTTCTCTTTCGCCTTCTCCTACTCCTGCTCCTTCAACTGCATCAACTTGCTCACCAGCCTTCAGCGGGCACGTCCTCACACTCCGTCGGGTAGCTGAAACACTAGAAGATATGATTAAACATGATAATATGACAGTGAAATACATACAATCAACAGCTGTTGCCAAACAACAATCTGTAATCCATGTGCTCGGAACTTCTACTGATACCTACGGTACTATCGAAACTCGTTTATCCGGCCGTATCGTAGAAATAATATAAATTAATCAATTATATACTGTTTTTTTTGTTATTTGTGTGAAAACAAGCCTTATATTGACACACTAAGGCTTCGATTTACACGGAATTTGAAAAAAATATACGTGTAGTGTTTTTGCATTTAGTGCATGAAGGGGGGTAATCATGAATGAGCGCCAAAGTTCAATTGCGCGCGATATATGAAAGAAACATGTCTCTCACGCTGAATGAGAGTCTTGACGACTTTGTCACCGAAAAGCCAAAGGGAGTGAGGGGAGCAAAGCGAAAATGTTTACAGAGCCTAGAAAACATTTTTGGTGAATCCAAAACTTCGACTAAGGCACCGAAGAAATCTGTAGGCATTCAAGTCAACATGCCAAGGGCAATTGATGCGGGGACGAGTTACAAGAAGATGCAGGGGGGAAAGTTCACGTTCCGAATGCTGTTTGAGGTGGTTGCGTGCAAGGAGTGGACCCTGAACTTCTGTTTTGAGAATGGCTTAATTCCAACAAAAAGAAGTTGTCCGACATGCGGAGGTGACATGTCTCTTATTAATGACAGCCACATATCCGATGGAAAGCGGTGGTATTGCCGGTGTCACGAAATAAAATCGCCCCCGGTATAAAATCTCCCCCCGGAGATTTTGTACCGGTATAAATCCTCCCCCCTCAGAATAAAATCTCCCCCCGCCACGAAATAAAATCTCCCCCTGGAACAGAATCGCCCCCTCCAACATGCCCCGGTATAAACTCTCCCCCCTAGAGATGTATATAGATATGTACACTATAGTAAGACTATATTATCATGCCCCGGTATAAACTCTCCCCCCTAGAGATGTATATAGATGTGTACACTATAGTAAGACTATATTAACATGCCCCGGTATAAACTCTCCCCCTAGAGATGTATATAGATATGTACACTATAGTAAGACTATATTAACATGCCCCGGTATAAACTCTCCCCCCTAGAGATGTATATAGATATGTACACTATAGTAAGACTATATTAACATGCCCCGGTATAAACTCTCCCCCTAGAGATGTATATAGATATGTACAGTATAGTAAGACTATATTTACATGCCCCGGTATAAACTCTCCACCGTAGAGACGTATATAGATATGTACACATTACGTCAGTGTAGATCCCCCCTCTATAGCAAGACTACATTTACATACACCGGTATACACTCTCCCTATAGAGATGTATATAGATGTATACAAACTAAACCGCTTACTGTTATCGCTAAATAATTACATCAAAGGAACATGTACAGGAAAGAATAATTCAAGTGAATTAACACATTTTACAAAGTTTTTTGTTGCAAATCAAAGTCATTATTTCAGTATAACATTTGGACAATGAATAAGTGCGAAATAAATATTAATCAAATGGAAAATTAAAAAGAAACAACGGGGGAGATTTTATTCTGAGGGGGGCGAGAAATAATTCCGCCGGGGGGCGATTTTATACCGGTATAAAATCTCCGGGGGAGGATTTGTACCGGTATAAAATCGCCGGGGGGAGATTTTATACGGGGGCGAATTTATACCGGGACACCGGCAGCGGAAGGGACCTAATAAGCACGAGAAGAGGCTGTCAATACGGACGGGGACCTTCTTTGAGAAATCGAACATGACATTGGAGGAAGTCCTGCAGTTCGTGTACCTGTGGGTGCACGGGACGCCCCTCACCATGATACACCATGAATTGGGAGTGTCGAGTAACACCGACGTTGACTGGGCCAACTTCCTGAGAGAAGTGATGGAGATGGCGATGTCAAAGAAGAGCTGCCAAGTTGGGGGGCCCGGCGTTGTTGTTGAAATCGACGAAAGTAAGTTCGCCAAAAGGAAGTACAACAGGGGACATCCCATCAAGACAGGGTGGGTTTTCGGCGGACGGGAACGTGATAACAAGAAAAAGGTTTTCATGGTTTCCGTTCCCGACGGAACTGCCGAAACCCTGATCGCCCTCATCAAGCAGTGGATCGCCCCGGGGTCCATCATATGGAGTGACTGTTGGCGGGCGTACAACCAGATACCCACACTACCCGAGGGTTACTCTCACTACACCGTGAATCACAGTGTAACCTTCAAGGACAAGGAAACCGGGGTGTGCACCAACCGCATTGAGAGTGACTGGGGCAAGGCAAAGGCTACCCTCCCCCGTTTCGGTCGGAAGGAGGATCACCTACCCGGCTTCTTGGCCACATTTATGTGGAAAAGATTCCACGAGGGGGATGACCTTTTCATGGAAGTGGTGCGCGAAATTGCAATGTGCTACCCAGGAATGTTTGAGTAGTTCAGTGTTTGAGTGGACTTGTAAAATGAGTTAACTTTTGTTAGTGTTAATTTATGACGTTTGAATTTGTGTTTTTATGACTCTTATTGGATTCTTCAAAATTTGGATAATTCTTATTCGATGTTAATGTGGACCTATGGATTTGTGACATTCTATCTGTGACTTTCGTAGCAGTGGACTCAGTGGACTTTGGATACTTTCCATTGTATTTCGTAACAGAGGTAAGTTCCGGAAATTGTTAATAGTTATTGGTGTCCAGGACGATGCATATGATGAATATAGTAGGTGATACTAAACCCCAGGTAAAAGGTAAAAGGTAGATAATTAAGATTTCACTATCCCAATATCGGTATGCAATAGATAGGGGAAAAGGTCCTACCCTAGATGAAGTGAAAATGAAATAAATAAACCAGTTGAAAGTAATATACGTAAGATGAGGCATGAAACCCTAGCCACTGGAAATTGAGAATAAGCAATATTTTAATGTATATTCGATCAATAGGAGATCGACATGATCGGAGGGGATATCATTTTATGTGTATAGCATACCGGTATGTCGCTTATTCTCCATTTCCTTTGTCCGTTTCAATGAAATAAACACAATGATGATTTTGAAATTTACAAGGTTAAAAGGATACTCCGATGATCTTCTTCATAAATATTTACACTCAAGGTTGGAACTGTCCGCTGCCGTCATCAGCTGCAAGCTGATCATTACGCTCCGTTCAAGCTCCGAGCACCATAACGCTGCAAGGAGAACAATCCAAAATGGCGGCCAAATGGACCGCGAGTTGGACTCGTTAGATGGGAGTAATAATGCGGTTTGTGAAGTAATATATGGTGTTAGAAGATTATGAAATTAAGAATAATGATACCAAATATGATATTTTATAGAAAATGGTATAATGAAAAACTATATCATAAAAACGGGTGGCGAACCAATTCTATAGTTATACCCCCACATTATTGTTCTTTTTCAAAACAAGATACTGTCTTTATTATCTGTTATTTATTATTAAAAAAACATCCCTCATCTGTGTCTGTAATTTATGGAATTGGCAAGTTGTTTTTGTTATCTCCCTAACATACACGAAAGCGATTGCATTAGGAAATGGAGGCAGTACATGCAAGAAGATCTGGAATATGACTTGTGCAAAACATAACAGGTTTGTTTTGACAGTTGTGAAAGTGACAGAGTATTTTTTAATTTAAAGAGGTGTGTGGTGAGGTGGCGGGGATTCAGAGGAATTCATTAGGTACTTTCTTCAGCAACGGAAAAGACATGCTGGCCTCATGCAAGCACCAGTCCTGTTAGCTATAATTACCTCTGGTTCCTACTCCCTTATTTCTCTCAGATACGAGGAAGACCAGCAGGCAGTACTGTGTATGTCATTGATCGATAATCACATTTTCCCTTAAAGTTGTGTTTTTCCCCTCATAAATATGGGTATTTGCAAATCCTTGACATTAAGTGAAAATTGGGTTGTTTTTGTAAAAGTGCGTATCAATTTATTCGAAAGTTCCATCGGTGGGTATCGTCGTACGCTTACGGGAAAATGAGGAGCATGACACACATAATGTCATCGATTAAAGTCAACATCATTACTTTCAATTGCATTGCCTTTTTTTCGTTTTTAATGTTTTGGAGTTTTGTTTGGTAACACAGTTACAATGTATGCTGTGACATTAGGATTATACAATGTGTTCATAAGTAATTGTAGAATATTGTGTCGATATAAACAATAAAAACCTGTGTGTATATTATGTATACTTTATTCTCTATTTATAATTTAAAAGTAGAGACAAAATTGAAAATATATCACATTTTCTGATTCTCCTCATCTTAACTCACTTAGCAATTGCTCTTTCAAATTAGTAGACATTTTATTATCCTCATAAAATGAATTTTGGCCATTATCGATTGGCCATCGTCCAGTAAATCTCAATCCCCGAAGAAGGTAAGCTTCACTGATATAAACCTTCCTTGGCATTTATTAAAAGCATTGCAGCCTCTACCTCAGAGGTTTAAAAGTTATGCTTAATTTTAAAGAAGTTACAGATGTTCTTATGTGTGCACGTGGTTCCTTTCGTAATAAAGATAACGATTTCAATGTCTTAAAATATGCAAGTGCCTTCCTTATTACATTGCGGTTTCATATGGGGTCTTTGTTCCATTTTAAAACTCATAATATTCTTTAGAAACTATTTTAAAAACTTTTGCAAAAGGTTTGCACTGGTTTTATTACCCAAAACTTATCTTTCATATAAACATCTTTAGATGCCCCATGCTAAATATGTTATATGTAATTTGAATCATTTTAGACTGTAGTTTGGCCTGATATTTCCATTAGGTAATGCATAACGTCTTTTTTTAAAATTTTAGTTATCTTAAATACACAAGTTTCATAGCTTCATTTTAAAACAAATTATTTTGGCATTATTTATGCAATGTTGTTATTGCTGGCTTGGATGTTTACCCTATTTCAACTTTTAGAAATGCAAAACAATGAGTCATCATAAAATATGTGTCGATACTTACGGAAGCGTATTAGTGTCACGATGAAAAAAACGTTTGTGATAATATCTCCTACGTGTATCTCATACGATAGTATCTCATACGTGTGTGAGATAGATTTGTAGGTCTCGTGCGATTTTAAGAGTTCACACAGATGGTTGACCATTCCGTCATAGTATCATATTCAAAACTCAATTATTTAGTGTCACTAAATATAACATATAACTAATATCACTAACGAAAGGGACACTAAGTGAGCAGTAACGGAAAGACACTATTCTATTCATAAAACGTTGTACAAACGTTGTACGTAGGATATAGACTTACTATGTCCAAGTCCTACAAAGGAGATACTATGTCCTACGTAGGAGATAGTTTGACAGATTTCTTTTCATCGTGACACTAATACGCTTCTGTACGTACTTGACATTCCAAGAGCAATGAATTTTCTGGAATGTGATCTACACCGCATCTTGATGTAGTCCGGTGGCAGGGACCGATAAGTGTGCATTGCGGTATGTACAAAGTTTTTTTGCTGTTTCTATACCTCAGAGGTGTGCTCTTCAAGAATCTGAATGATGCCACTCTGTCATCATTGGGCAATCCGCACAATATGCAAATTAAGGCGGCCATTACTGAAAATCTTGTTTTCGTCAATATCTCAGTAACTATGCAAGATATCAAATAAATGTTGGTGTCTATCCCAATGTTTTGAGGGGTAATGAATGAGATTAAGCTTTTTCAGTAAAGATTACAACAATATTTTATGCTGAATATGCAAATTAAGGCCGCCATTACTGAAAATCTTATTTTCGTCAATGTCTCAGTAACTATGCATGATATCAAATTAATTTTGGTGTCTATCCCCATGTTAAGAGGGGTAATGAATCAGATTAAGCCTTTTCAGTAAAGATTATAATAATATTTTATGCTGAATATGCAAATTAAGGCCGCCATTAGTGTAAGCAATGCATTGTTAAGAGGCTATGTCCATGCACATGTTCATGAGTTTTATTGACTATTGGCTTATTGAAGGCAGACCCTGAACTTGAGCATATCATGAAATCGTATGTTAGAGGTGTGGCACACATGCTGTCGGGGAAGAAATTTCATCAGAACTTAGAGCCCTTCAGTTAATTACAAAAGAATTGTTGCGTGCACACCAAAAGGATGCAACAGTCATGAGATGCTTGGAGCGTGTGCAAGAAGCATCACAACTCACCACTTAGTCCGAACCTGACAAAAACTGTCTTCATCATTTTGGTCTTCGTGTTGGAAGTCTGGCCACTCCATATCCGAAAAATAGAGCTAATGATGCCACACTCTTTTGCTTCTGTTCACTTCAACTATGTAATATGTGAGGATATTTGAGCATCTCCCACCTGGGGAAACTTGGTTTGGTTGGTTTAAACATATTTTATTCATTAAGAAAAGGATTGGGAACAAGTTATCCAACTTAAAATACCCTCTCCTTAGCATGTACAAAATTGATTTACATATATACAAGCAAAATGACAGATAGTGAACAAGAGAAGAGTAAAATAGATGAAGAGAAATAGGATAACATTATAAATCTAAACAAATCGTTTTGTGTCACAGATATAATTTTGGACTAAATTAAATAAACGTGTATTTTGATTTAATGATAGGTCTGCACTTCCCTCGAGCAAAAGTTTAAGGTCAATTGAAACACATGCTGGTACAGTAATACGCTTTAGTGCGGATACAAGCACTTCTCTCTGTTTGTTATATAATGTACATTGAAACATAAAATGGTAAGCATTCTCAACGTGGTAACCACATGTACAGTTTGCATTTAGTCTAATTCCAACCTTGCATAAATCATAATTCAACGAGCTTACAGTATATCGCAACTTAGTATGAATTATATTCAATTTTCTTTTTCCACATGAATAGTACTGTGGTGCAGACGCTTGCTGATGAGTTATACTTGATTTAAATCTTGAAACTGTTCTAGACTGACGATGGGTGGTTGGTAGAACGTTCCAAGAACATATTGTTGATGGGAAGAAGGAATTATTTGAATGTTTCAGTCTTGAATAAGGAGTAGATACATTTTGGGAGTTACGTAAGTTATAATTGGATTTAAAACCTACATTCTGAGGAAGGAGATCAGCAAGGTATTGAGGAGCTAATCCATTATTAATTTTATACATCAAACTTAGCTTTCTTTTTCTGCGACGTTCTTGTAACGTTTCCCAACCAGTTTCAAAATACAGAAATGTGTGTGATGTATACTTTGGTAATCCAGTAACTATTCTTGCTGCTTGTAGTTGAATTTGTTCTAACTTGTTTGTTAATTCAAGAGTACACCCGTCCCAGACTTCGCATGCGTATTCAAGATGTGGTCTAATAAACATTACATATATTTTATTTAGGGTTTCTTTGCATAGTAAATATTTTAACAGTCTCAAGGAGCATACCATTTTTGATACACGTTTTATAATAACATCAATATGGTCTGCCCATTTCCCATTACTCGCTAACGTTACTCCTAAATGTTTATGTGTCTCAACCATGTTTATTTCAACACCATCAAAAGATAGCTGTGGCTTATTAATATTGTTTTTTAGAGAAAACACAATAGCTTCAGTCTTGTCTGGGTTGTACTTAATAAGCCATTTTTTACCCCACATATTCAATTTACATAAGTTAGAGTTTAGTTTTCCTTCTAAGAGTTTATAATCTAGTGAAGAATAACCTAACGATGAGTCATCAGCAAAAAGTCGAGTTAAACAATCTAATTCATCAGCAATATCATTGATATAAACAATGAGTAACAATGGGCCAAGCACTGAACCTTGGGGAACACCAGCGTTGAGTACTTTCGATTTAGATATGGCTCCATTTACAAACACGCTTTGACTGCGATTACTTATGTAACTAGCTAACCAGCCCAATAACTGACCTTTTACACCATATTTTTCAAGTTTCAACAATAAACCTTTATGCCAAACTCGATCAAATGCTTTAGATACATCACAAAAAACCATACAATAATGCTCTTTTTTGTCAAGTGATTCACAAATTTGATGATATATTTCAATTAATTGATGTACTGTTGAATGTCCAGGTTGGAACCCAGACTGATATTTATAAATAAGGTTATTTGAATGAAAATAATTAAATAAATGTTTGAAAACAACTCTTTCTTTTCTTTTGGGGAAACTTCTGACTTGCATTGATCCTCTGGCCGTGCCGCTAATTTTAACTTGGATAAGGACGCATTAAATCGCCAGGTCAGCTCTTAAATGATGTAAGTTAACCATTCACAATCTCAACTGCGTCATGTACATTCACTGTTTCAGGTGCAATTAGACCAATGACAACATTGATGATAACACCAGCGAGATAACCAGTAGGATCCAGAGGATCAATGCAAGTCAGACGTTTATACTGTATCTTGAATCTGTATTTGGCATGCGCAGTGATGCTTGATACATGCTGTGTTCACCTCCCATGAAGGACTGAAGCACTTTCAATGTCCTCAGGCAGTACTAGCACAATCTAAAGCTCATGTTGTTGAAGTGAGCAGAAGCAAAAAAGTTTGGCATCATTTGCTCTACTGCCCGGAGGTGGAATGGCCAGTTTAGCCCCTCATTCCGCCCGCATGAAGACCATCATGATGAAGACGGGTTTTGTCAGGTTCTGGACCAAGTGGCCAGTTGTGATGCTTCTTAAAAAGATAATTGTAACTGATGCTAGCATATTTTGTCATTAACCAAAAGGGCTCTAAAGTTCTGGGAAAATTTCTTCCCTGACAGAATTTTTGCCACACCTCCAACATACGATTTCATGATATCCTCAAGTTCACTGTCTGTCATCAATACACCAACAGAGCCATGAACTATAAGCATGTGCATACCCCCAAGGTGTGGTATGAATTGCGAGAATATCATTTGGTAAACCTATTTCACATTGACTACAGCTATGTAGAGCTGCTGATCATTTGCCAAAACAGTAATGTCCAGTCCACATTCCTTCGTTAGACGTTGAGCATGGGTCATGGCTGTGAACATGGAGTCGGGGTGGGCTGGATTCATACCAATCAGTGACATATACACGGCCTTGGTCGCTGGTTTCACACTTTGCCCTCTGCTCTCTACACAACTTGGTGTTGAAGCCATCGAACTTGATAGGGTGTGTGCTTGTGGCAACACAGTTAAAGAACTCATAGTCCAAATGGAAGGCCATTATTCGAAGAGGTTAAACAGAACGATTCACTTCACTTGAAGGCAGGTCTGGCTTTTTAGGAACACGGTATCTCTTCTATCTATCTGTTCTGCCCTCCCGTCCTTCCTTGTGCGGCGAAAGGTCTGGGCATTGGCACCATGCATCTTTACCATACCTATCTACAACTGTTAATAGCATTGCGAGAAAGTGTGTTGAGAGGAGTCGATTCTGTAATGAAAACTGTACATCAAAACAAGACAAGTCTTCAGCATGGACATACCCTCTTAACAAAACATTGCTTACAGTAATGGCAGGCTTAATTTACATATTCATCACAACAAAATCATATTGTGATCTTTACTGAAAAGGCTTAATCTGATTAATTATCCCATTGGGATAGACACCAACATTAATTTGCATAGTTACTGAGATTTTGACGAAAACAGGATTTACAGTAATGACAGCCTTAATTTGCATATTCAGCATAAATTATTGTTGGAATCTTCATTGAAAAAGCTTAATCTCATTCATTACCCCTCAAAACATTGGGATAGACACCAACATTTATTTGATATCTTGCATAGTTACTGAGATATTGAGGAAAACAAGATTTTCAGTAATGGCGGCCTTAATTTGCATATTCAGCATAAATTATTGTTGGGATCTTTACTGAAAAGGCTCAATATGATTCATTACCCCTCTAAACATGGGGATAGACACCAAAATTAATTTGATATCATGCATAGTTACTGATATATTGACGAAAACAAGATTTTCAGTAATGGCGGCCTTAATTTGCATATTCAGCATAAATTATTGTTGGGATCTTTACTGAAAAGGTTTAATATGATTCATTACCCCTCTAAACATGGGTATAGACACCAAAATTAATTTGATATCATGCATAGTTACTGAGATATTGACGAATACAATATTTTCAGTAATGGCCGCCTTAATTTGCATATTGTGCGGATTGCCCAATGATGACAGAGTGGCATCATTCAGATTCCCGAAGAGCACATCTCAGAGGTATAGAAACAGCAAAAAAAAACTTTGTACATACCGCAATGCAAGGTTGTCCAAAAATCGGGGGGGTTTGGCAACCGGACTAATGGTAACTTAATTAACCCTTGACATTAAGTAGGCTATGAGAAGTTGTTTGTTTATTTCTATTCAGTAGCCATAAATGAATCATGTATAGTCGTTGTACAATTTATTTAACTATTTTGTGTCACAACATTTTCATACATGAACAATACGGGATATTTCAGTTTATTTGACATTAACTTTTTAAAATGTGTTAAGTAATATACATGATTTAGTTGATAATCAATATTTGCTCAAAAAAGGTCAAGGTATTTTATTAAAGCGTAATTGAGTTGATTGCAAGATGTGAGACTCCTAGGGTCCTGTTAAATATGGATTAATATTCCATTCCGGTCCAACAGTGATGCGAATTGACAAAAGCTCATGATTTCATAATGGATTCTGAAATCGTTTCTCGTTTGTGAATGATGTTATGCGCAAAGGAGTTTTTGCCCACATTCTGTTATGATGACAAAACACACCATCTACCGCCTTTTACAGTTTATATTGGTGATCATGAGCTTAAAAACGGATTCAGCTATTTGTGGACCTTCCATGTGACACATATAATAGACGTGAATGAAATGTGTTTGCAAAGTAATTTTGTTGTTAATAATATTTGCTCTTGTTTCATCATACACCAATGGTGAGTTTTTTAAGCTAACAGTTTAGTAAATCGTTTAAAAGGTCATGGTTTTACCTTAAAGAACAAGCGTGATTGAGTTGTTTGGAAAATTTTAGCCTCCTGGGCGCCTGTTATATAAGGATTTATATTCCATTCTGGTCCAACAATGATGCGAATTGACAAAACCTCATTGTTTCATTATGGAGTCTGAAACCGGGTATAATGTTATGCGCAAGATATGTGTATGCCCACATTCTGTTATGATGACGAAACACAATCTACCGCCTTTTACAGTTAATATTGGTGGTCATGGGCTTTAAAAAACGGATTCCGCTATGTGACGAGAAGAAGATAATCGAATGCTGTGATTAATTTGGTAATATGTGAAATTTATTAATTGTACAAATAATTATTTGTGGGGAAACGTATGACACTCAAAGACGAGTTTTAGATAATATGGTACAACGATAGAGGATAAAGGATAAGGTTGAAACATGTAGGAGGAAACTGGCGTTAGTTATCATATATCTGATATATATATCACAATTAATAATATATATGGTATATATTCTGTTCTTACTTGAAAATCTTAACTGATTTTGTACACTTATACTAAATATGATATTAGTATTATATGCATCCAGCAATTGTGCCCATATTGCCAGATAAGAACATGTTGGTTAGTCAAGGTTTCAAAACTATTGAATAGGCCTAATATAGCAATACAATTTCGTTTCAATATGTGAAAACTATGACAGGTTCAGTGACAGCTGTCTGTCTGTTACAAATGTTATTAAAATCTGATGTCAGAAGTCAATATTGTTTTTACAAATGGGAGTTGTACGTGTCATTCAGAGCTGTCAAACCTTTCACTTGGAAGTTAGGAGTTAAATTTTAAAATATTGCGGACTTCCTTTACGTAGGGAGGACAGTCTATCACACTGAAAAAGACATTGTGTGGTTGGCCTGCAATATAAGGTTTGTTGAAGGTTAAAGGAACGAAAGAAATGTATAAAAATAGAGACATTTGCTCTGTAGCCAATCAGGCTTTAAAGGCTTGAAGGCTTTAGAAGTTTTTATCAGAGATATAACGAAGTGCTTAACGTAATTGAGAAGAAAGAACACATAACCTTAGGTAATGACCCCTGTGATCATATTTTGTGGCGTCACCAAATATACAATTTAGAATCATCATTCGCTAAGGAGTCTGTGAAGAGAGTCTTGAGCCTTGAAATCAATATTTTGTGACATGGGGTCACCAAATCAACAATTTAGAATCCTATTTCGAAAAAGTCTGCACACTACATTCATCCTTTCTTAGGTGTTTGAAGTGAAGAAGAAGATGACCCAATGACCCATTTTGTGGGGTCACAGGGTCACCAAATCTATGATTGAGAATCCCAATTGGCCAATGATTATGTAGATGAAATGTCAGCTCTCTTGAGTAACTGTTTCTGGAGGAGACCGAGCTTCTACTTCTATTAATGCCATTCCACTGAGCAAAAACACTATACAACATCTTGTCAATGTGAACCTTCTCCGGTTTAGCTCATTCATTTTCAACACAACAAACACTTCATATTTTCTTTAGGCAGAATAATATCAATCAGTGTGTAGTTGAGATTTAAGTTTTATATGTCTGTTTGTCCTCACTTTTTCAGTGAGGGGATTTCCTAACTTAAAATAATACACGGACCGAACAACCAATGAACAGCTTCATACCTCTGTTCTCAATTTTCGAATGAACTAGTGTGCAGACGTATTAATTCTCGATTAAAGACCCGGACGTAAAACACGTTAGTACTTGACATTTGTTATACCACTGGTGAATTCTTTTTGAAAATTAACGCTTTTTAAAAAATAATTTAGTTTATTGTTTAAAGCCTGATAAGTTACAGAGCCAATGGCTCTTTGCTATACCAGTTTTGTTTCAGTGTATCTAAGTAATTATATATTTTTTGTATTAGTTGTGTCCGTTGATATACAGATGATCATTCTTCCAATATAACTGTTATCTTGTCAACTTATTTTTCCACCAATTCTTTATTAATGGATAGTTTCTTTTTCAGTGTTGAGCCAGCACTTACTACAGTGCCAGTAATTACAGACTCTCGTTTTCAAAGTAGAGTTAACTTGCATTCAGACACTATTCATTTAGGAAACAGCTGATTACACAGGGCGTAGCTGGCTTGCTCCAGACTGTTATTCAACATCTGTTCAGACTGATGAAAGGGATACTCCGTGAGTTATTGTAGTAACATAGGTCAAAGGTTACCAAGGGTGTTATTTTATCGAGAAGTAATGACTGTTGTCGAAAATTACCCTTTTAGTGGCAATTTCTTCAGTGTAGTTACATTATTAAGATGTTTAGTCTTGATAATGATCGAAAACCGGACAATGTTCCGCGACTGTCGCGCGTCAATTGTTCAAACGTAATTATGAAAAGTTATATATATAGGTAGCTGAAAAAGAGACAGATATTGGTTGGTACTGTTCAATGGAATATATAACTGCCATACGTGTAAATGGGGCGCATGAATTCGGCTTCTCATCGTGTATAAAGCCGCTGTTTGAGTTTCATTGAAAACTTAATGTCAAATATTTGTCATGAGGGGATTCATATTCAAGTCGAGTTAGACGATTTGGACGTAAATCAGGATATTTGATATGCTTGTATGTATCAAATCTAAATAAAATTTCATGAAAAATACGGAATATTAATATCCCTTTAACAATTATTAGAAAGCTGATGTCAGCTTGCCGTGCTACAGTGCTAGTGTGTCAATTTGTATCTGGAGGTGTCTGGAAAATCTGTTTGCTTTTCTTTTAATGAATGTCTCTGCTATCTCAACGTCTGACAGTTACTGATAAAGATTAATGCTCTTAATGCTCAATTATTTATCATTTTGAAATCTTTTTTTTCCAAATAAGAGTGCTCTGAAAGCACGAGGGCCCCTGCAATGTTTCCTATCGAAACAATAAATATATCCTTTAGGTAAACAGTTATAAGGGAAATTCACGAATGACAAGATTATATAATCCTAATCTGCATTAACATGAGAAGTATTTGATCAGCTTGAAAAATATACGCTCATCTGAATGATCTGGTGACAATAGATACAGATATCAAGAGTCAATTTATAGCCAGTTATAGTTTGAAAAAATAGGAATTAAGGGTTATAACTTAAACATATTCATGGAATAGGCCCATCTTTCCACATGCGCATCACGGATGTATATCCAAAGCTTTTCTATAACTGGGAAAGGATTTGATATCAGAAGACAAGTATTGCCAGTGTGAATGGAGTGAAGCAAGGGCTATGATTCTAAAAACATACATCAGAAACATTCTTTAATTCTTTATACACATTTAGAGGCCTACAAGGATAGAAGACATGTTAAAATCATTCCTTCTGTTAAGGAATATATAAGTATTTCAATGAATGCACATATATTTGGTCATTGTTATTTTCAGCGATAATAGTTTCACGGTAGCTCTTTGTGCTTTATAGTATATCCTTAGGCAACGCATTCAAACAATACCACAGCTATACTAACTCAAACAGTGGAGATTAAGCAAATATGGGACGAAGATACAATTTATTTTAGAATTCTTTTTTCCCTTAAACAGCAGATGGGTTTTTCATCTTTTATTAAAAAATCTAAGAAAATTTAAATGAAGCCAGTGCTGTCAATGAACAAACTAAGAACCCTTTCATGTAGTGCAATTCTTTATTTTGAAAGTTAATAACATTGTTAAATAATTTTAAACACTATTTAAAAAATGGATAAATGAGGTACTTTTATTTACCATTGTTTATTTCTCGCATATTCAACAGTTTTCACTGACATGCATATTTTAGAAATGTAAACATATAGTTATGACATGCATATTTTAGAAATGTACTATGTAACTGTTGTTTCAAGTCACTCGAAAGAATCATTATGATGGATTAATTTCCAAAATAAAGTTCAAATCAGTGGTAATGGCAGTAGTGTATTAAGTTACCCATACCTTTTCAAGTTACTATTATTTCTACCTTTACTTAAACCACCTTTTTTTACATGAAGAGATTTGTCCTACCCTTTTCACAAACAATTTAATCTATGCAATTACATTTCATAGCTCATCAATCCTTAGGTGTGCAGACACCTCTCTCTTTAAGTAAAATAAAATGTCAATCTTTAACAGTCGGGGGTATTAGTGAGCCACGCTCACTTTTTTGCTTGTTTGAAATATTGATTAACTGTTTTTATCAAGGTTTTAGTACATTCTGAAAACACTGTGTACCATCGTACACCGGAAGTAGAGAGGTGTACATCGATGATATGTTTGTAGAGAGGAGTAGAAAACCAAACACACAGTATGTTACCGCCGATTTTTCTATGGCTTATTAAGTTGTGTACACAGTAATTAATACATTAGAAAAATTCAACTTTTTGTGAATGCGGGAAAAGTTATTTTAGTGTAGTATATATAAATAATCCAAAACGTGATTTTTTTTCATCGACCCTATCGACAATTTTGATGCGATTGAGATGTTTTACATGCAAATTTGACAAAAATAAATACAATTCTTAAATAAAATTCACTGGTATGCATAACTTGACTTCTGCAGAAAAGAACCCATGCCGGAGAAATGGTTTCAGGTTGTGTTCTAAAGCGCTATGTTGTTTTTTCCTTTCGTAGCTTGTGTACCGTTTGTATCATAAATTACTGCTTCGCTGTACCGTTTGTAGTTTCGACTGATGTACCGCTTGTAGATTTACAGAAGTAATCAACATAACATTTCTGACACACAAAAGCAATTCTTTACGTAAAACATATTGTTTTGCATCACTTACAGGTTATGTTCGATATAAATGTACTCTTGAACTTATCATGAGGTTCGCTCGAAATCATTCTCTTCCCACAGAGGTTACTCCCTTCAGATTTCCGATCCTACCCTCTGTTGTTTTACGCCTGAAATCGGGGGCAGATTTGTTTAATTGTCGCCACTATATAATGAACTTAATTGGATCTAATTAGCCATCATGTGATAATTTGGATTTTTGTAAACGCTCACTGTGTGCGTTTTCTTTCTTGGGGGAAACTCGCGTAGGCATCAATGATCTAGAGTTAACTGTGTTTAAATGCATGTTAAAGTTTTTAACGTAATTAAGAACCCAATTGACCTGTCATTTGATAGAAGACCAATTGCTAGATCTATCCTCTGTTGTCCAATGGTATTTTATTATTATTTTATTATTTTCTTTACTCTTCTGACCATTTCTGTTTGACCTATGAGTAAATGCTCCCCTAAATGTATCGATTTGTATTTGACTAATATAATCATTCCAGTTTAACACGAGTAACGTATCTGTGTTATGACTTTAAGGTATTCTCGACAACAAAAGCGAGCTTCAGTTACTGGAATATTTGCTGCGATGTTCATAGAATATCTTACTATAACATTGTCATCATTTGATTCAGGATCACCGGTTTTTTCATCATGGCTTGGATGAGTGTAATCTGCAAACACGGACAGATTCTTGATCTACATTGATGGAATATGTTTCTCCTCTGTTTCTGATATTATTATGTAAGGAAAGTTTTGATGCCTCCACTCCACCTTTTCCTGATCACGATTTCTCTTACAGGGTGTGCTTTAAAGGCACGGTTAATAATGTCATAAAACGCATATCATCCTTGTCACAGTATAGATATAAATAATGAATATATTGAGACCTGGAAAGGAAGGATACGGATGAAACAGATGATTTACGTTATTTCGTAAAAATACTACCGACGGTACACAAAATGTCTACAAACTGTACAAAAAGGACCCATGTTTTACAGACTGAAATAACTAACTTGAATAGCATATTGATAGAATTCACAGTTAGTTAAGACATTTCTCGCGTGAGTGAATCAGAGTGTAACATTTTTGTTTAAATGATTAAAATATGTGAACATATGTCATTCATAATACAAACTTCAGACTGAGCAACGCGAAAATACAATGATATACGTATATATAATAACCCACTAGCAATTTCGTTCTTTGTCTATACGCAAAAGGAAAACATTCAAGGCAAACTCTATTGTGATAAGTATCCGTCCTTGATGTTATTTCCAAATAAAGCTGAAAATGTAGCTATTTTACTCCTCTCTACGAACACATCATCGATGTACACCTAAAAGTGACCTTTCTACACCCCGGTGTACGATGATACACTGTGGAAAAAAGGTAATCCGTTGTCAATACAGTGAGGCATTTGAAGCAACTTGATTTCAAGGGTAAGAAGTAAAAGTTCTCCAATAACTGTTGTGCCACAAAAGTGAACTTATGTTGCAACGCAAGTCCTTACAATATAATTAAGAGGATTTCAAGTCGCGGTACCTTCTGCAAAATTACACGAAAGGATTCAGGGGCCAACCCTAGACTAATACTATAAGCTGACACAGACCTTCCGATCCGAGGTGAATCCAATTTGTACAAGTGTTTGCATAGTCCCCCATATCAATGGAGTCAATTTCTATTTCGAATGGCCTATTAAAGAAGTCTCAATATTGAGTTTGAAGAGTAGGTTACCAAAACACAAAGATTTATTTATCCAGCAGGTGATAAGATAGATACAAAACGTCTATTACTGAAGTTTACATTCACACTGTGGATCAAGAAGCATAGCTTGGACGTTTGGTAGCATCAACAGATAGATATCCCTTGGTTTACCACGCAGATAAGTAGAGCGTTGTTTAATGGACGATCTTCTTGTTTATTTTCACTAACATCTATTACTGAAGTTTAAATCACACTCAGGATAAACAAGCATATTTCTTTGGAAGATTGGTAGCATTACCAAATAGTGAGTGAGTGAGTGAGTTGGTGTTTAACGCCGCTTTCAAGAGTATTTCACTTATATTGCGGCTGCTAGTATTATGGCAGGGAGAAAGCCCGCATCGCCATGCGACTATGCTTTGCGGTGAAACCTGCGAGCATCGGCTGGAACCATTACCAAATACATATTCCTCAGTTTACCACGATGGATGATCTCTTCTTTATTTCCACAATGATGACCTTGCAATGGTGGATGAGAATTAAATCCGATACAGTCCGAGTCTTCCAATCTCACTTTGTTATGGATATAATCAATAGGATTTAACAGAGTTATCATTTTGTGTTTTCCATTATACCAAACGTACCAAATTGACATTTTGATCCCATAAGCAGATTATGAAACTGGATCCAAACTCTCATCAAGTCTGTCCAACAACAACATATTCAAACCAACTATGGGCAGGTGATATTAATAAAGTACACTAAACTTAATTAGCATGTAATACAGAAAGAAATAATCAGTTGAAATAGAATTAGAATGTGGGTGTTACATGTTTAGGTCCAAATTTCATCTATTGAGAAGTATTTTGTCACATCTAGTGGGGTTTTTTTTATCATTCAGTGTTACACATTGAGATAAGTTTAAATCATGTCCGTGTGAAAATAGATATTGTCTTTTCCAGCTCTTCCAAGTTATAAGAGAACATACGATATATGTAGAATAATTAACAGAATGTGTGAACTACAAGAACTACAAGAAGAGAAACTATATTATATTATATGTCAAAGTAGCTTGGTAGAGAGTTTATTCCACTGATTATTCAGAGTATTACATTACATTATATTTGATCAAGTATGTTTTCTTATCATTGATAAAATATGTTTGGAAAACACACTGTGCACTTTGGTGAATATTATACTTTCTTTTTCATTCCAAATGTTTTATAGTGATAATACATCTCTTGATCATATAATGTCTTTCTAAAATAAGGGCTTATTTTAGGCAAATCAGTCAGAGACGTAAACAAGATTTCATTGTCAGTGCGCTTAAGTTAAGGTGATTATGTCTGCAATGTACGTACAGGTGTGGACTGCTTGGAAATAATCATTAATTAACCATTTTAAAACACGATGTAGGCAACTCTCTTAAACTTGTCGACTATAAATACCCAATTGGCAAATGTTTAACCAGATCAAAATTCTCAAAAAAATTCAACGAGCTCATAAATCACTTGACCACTAACTAAGTAAGGAGGAAACTCTGGTTTCAACGTTTGAAAAGCCTCGATGCTTGGACCTTTAGGTTTGCTGAACAATCTGTATTTTTAGGACTAAAGGACAAGTATGTGGGATTGTTTCCTTCGTGACGTAGCCAATAGCACACACAAAAAGGCTAAATGATTAACTTGATGTTCGACTCCGATGTGGATATGTTTATAAGATTGCTTTATGGCACCGATTATAGTCTCCATTATATGATAAATCTTAATATTTAAATGACAATATCTAACAGCTTCGGAGTATCGATATCAATGAATCAGTGTCAAATGAAATTATGGTCTGCCGTAATGTTAATATATTCAAGCGGTCTGTTATTTTCTTAATCATATGGCTTTCATGTATTCCATATAATATTTGATCAACTATTATGCTTTTGAAGTTAGATTTCAAAGTTATTCAAGCACATTTGGTATTAATATCCAATTATAGTATTATTTATTTACTGTCCATTGCTCACATGGTTGTAAATGTTGTAATTAAAATTCTTTATGGCAGGATAAGTATTTATTATAATTGAATAGTTCGTGGGTCTTGCATCAAGTCTTCACAAGAAAGTCACAAGAAAAAAAACTATTTTTTTGCGAAAGAATTTAGTTGATAATAAGATATCAACTTTTGTTGATCTTATCAGAGATCTACGGTGATATTTGTAAAGCTTAATAGCTTTAATAAATTATTTAAAAGGTCGAGATTTTCTCCCAAAGAACAAGCTTGATTGATTTGATTACATGTTTGGAGCCCCCTTGTCGTGGTTGCCTTTAAATATGGCTTAATATTCCATTCTCATCCAACAATGATGAGAATTGACAGAACTTTAAGATTTCGGTATGGATTTTGAAATCGTTTCTCATTTGTGCATACTATTATTTGCAAGACATCTTTTACGATGAGGAAATACACAAGCAATCGGCCCCTTACAGTTAATGATGATGATCATGAGCTTTCAAAACTGGTTCAGCTCTGTGATTAGAAGAAGAGAATCGAATGCTATGATGACACTGGTAAAGTTTTCTTTAAAATGGAAATTGATTTGTTATGGAAAAAAACGGGCGTTATTGAAAAGCTTTCATTGGTTCATTGATTTGAAAATGGATGGCAGTTAAAATAAATTGCTTGAAAATCAATCCAGCAAACCTACAAATTCAAAATGATTCATGTGAATGAAACATACAAGATTAAATATGTTTTACACTCAGATATATATCATCGACACGTGGAATTAAGTCCCTGTTAGCACTGAAATTTGAAAAAAAGGAAAACTTTGTGAAACGACGTGCTTCATGTGTTGGCGAAGTTTCATCAATCAAACCTTCGTTATTTGGCTGAATTAACATTTTGGGACGATACCATATGTACATTAATTAAAAACAAGTATTTCCATTGACACAATACATTAACATTCAAATAAATTCCAAAATAGCAAATCACCTCTCTCTGTTAATAAGCTTTATCCTACCTCCGTTTGGTCCACATGATCGTGAACAAATGTCCATATACATGTACACCATCGACCCGATGCAGAACAATGCTTTATACCCCGACGCTATATGTCAAATACATTGAGAAACGCCACACACAGAATGATAAGTGTCAGATTGTGGCAGTATCCGAAAGAGATATGGTGCAGGAATACACAAATCGGTAAAACACGTTATTGTGGTTTATGTCTATTTTGAGTGGTAAAGCTGAACTATCGATGCTGTACACAAACCAATGTATTATTGAAACTGGCGCAACAATCTTCACAAGGCATTATGTTGCTTAGTACAGTGTTACCGACCATAAAACTTGTTAATACGCTTACAATGTACTCGCTCGTATCCACCCAGGATAAGATATTTTATTTGAAAGTTTTGCATCAAACATGTCCAGTACAAGCACTCAGCTGCACATGCAAACTCGACCCATGGCAATAACACGCGCTCTGGGAAGGTGTCACTCGCATATGACAACGCAATATAATTATCATATGCATTCAGAGTTGGAGGGAATACATTTGGAGGCGTTATTTGATGATGATTTGATTTCCCGTGCCTGACACTACCTATTCGTCAACATATATCGACCAGATTTTAAAAACTGTAATATTCAGATCGTAAATACTGTTTTTAAAAAATGATTCTCCTGGCATGCGACACCTCTGACAGGAACTTTGACCTGACCCATAACTCCAGAGGGGTGTTGAGAACCGAGAGTACTCTCGAGTAATTGCTTCTGAACGACAACGAGTTCGCGGATACACGCGTGAACACTTTGGAGCAGTCTCGCCAAGTGAGTATTTATGATCCAAAATGGAATCGTACGTCACAAAATTTGATTACCTCATTTTTCTTTCTTTTATGACCCCCTCAATTGAAATTTGGTCAATTGCTATGTGCAAGGCACCTATTTTTTCCAAAATGGCGATGATATGCGCCTAGCAGGCTGCTGACAGGACGTGTTTTCTCAGCTCTGATCATTTTGCTAGAATTCACCTATTCATATTGCTCACAGTTTCATGAAAACTTATATACACCTTTATGACACTACTTCAGATGGATCTGTGTATTTTTATGAAACTTGAACTTTGAAAAGAATGTGTTTTAAAGGCATATTTGTTGTCTATTTTCTGACTGTGAAATTCAGTAATCTGGGTAGTGAGTCGGCGCTCACAAGCCCCACTGCAACAGCCTTGCATCGAGAACAAAGGACCAATCAAGGTATGATGTCGGGCCAGCTTCTGTGTTACACCAGAGAGGAGCTCTTTCAGCTTGGCTCACAGTCTTCATGTATCGATGTACTTGATAAAGAGACTTCTGCGTTGATTACTACTTTCAATGGGGCGGTGGCACACCAATTAAGATATCAAAAGAATTACCCAAGTTTTCCAAGAGGCAGTCGAGGAGGACAGAGAAAACTCAGAAAAGTGAAATATGTTACACAACAATCTTTACTGAATAAACCACCCCAAGCAAGAAACATAGTTCCAACTAAAAAGCTAAACTTTTGCTTATGGAATGCAAGAAGTGCATGCAATAAAACTGACGAAATTACTGATCTTATACTTGACAATGATCTGGACATGATGTTTGTAACCGAAACGTGGATTCCTGACACTGATGAGGTCACAAAGGCAGAGTTGACACCAAGTGGATATAAACTTGTGAACAAAGCCAGGAAGGGTGGGCGCAAGGGTGGTGGACTTGCCGTTATTCACAAATCCAATCTGAACGTGAGTGTTAACATATCCAATGATATCAAACCAACTTCATTTGAGTTCATTGAAGTTATCTTAACAACGAATCAGAACTTATCAAGATTTCTTTGTGTCTATCGACCGCCCCCGTCCAAACAAAACCAACTGAAATCGTCCACTTTTCATGATGAATTCGAAGATTTATTTATCTTTATGGACACAAAACTGGAAATTTGACAATTTGTGGTGATTTAAATTTTCATTTTGATGACAGGCGTAACTCTGATACACAGAAACTTCTAACTTCATTGGAAACATTCAACCTTGAACAACTTGTTGATGTCCAAACGCATAAACGTGGTCACACTTTGGATTGGCTTATTGTCAGGAAGGAGGAAAACTTTATCAAACTTGATAAAGTTCTGGACCTGCAAATGTCAGATCATTTTGCTATGTTTTGCACCTTTAACGCGAAAACAGCTAAGCCAAAACCACAGAAAATTCCTTCAGAAACCTGAAGAAGATTGATCGTGATTTCTTTGCAACGGACATTCTAGCATCAGCTCTCTACTCCACTTTGCCAGAAAACGTAGATGATATGTCTGAACTGTACAACACTGTTCTGCACCAACTTCTGGACAAACATGCTCCAATGCACAGCAAATACATTGCGGATAAACCACCATCCCCATGGTATACAGACGAAATCAAAACCGAAAAGACGATAAGAAGAAAACTTGAAAAGCGATGGAGAAAATCGAAGCTTGAAATCGATCGCCAGTTCTGTGTAAACCAAAAGAATAAAGTAAATTATCTGATCCGGAGGGAGAAAGTGCGATACTTTAACACTCAAATCATCGACTGTGAATCTGACTCCAAGAAACTTTTCAAACTCACCTCCGGATTGCTGAACAAAAACTCGGATAAGGTGCTACCAGACGCCGATTCAGATGCAAAACTATCAGTGACATTTGGAGATTACTTTCGGGTTAAGATTGATGCAATCCATCAAACGCTTTTAGAGAACAGCCGTGAGGACTCTACACCCCAAACGACCAGTGACATTGGTAAAGAATATCACTGTCTCTCTGGCTTCAAGTCTTTCTCAGAGGAGGACATTCTCAAGCTCATAAGAAAAATGAACACCAAAAGTTGTGAACTTGACCCAATTCCCACCTCACTTCTGATTGACTGTATCGACTCACTGTTACCATTCATAACCAGGCTAATTAATATGTCTTTGAAAACAGGGTGTGTGCCAAAGTCTTTCAAGAGCGCCATTGTCAGACCTCAACTTAAGAAGAATGGACTTGACAAGAATACACTTAAAAACTACAGGCCTGTATCGAACTTGTCCTTCTTGTCAAAGCTCCTTGAGAAGGCAGTCGCAAGCCGACTAGAAGAACATCTAACTTTGAATGATCTGCATGAAAACTTCCAATCAGCATATAGGAGTGGCCACAGCACGGAGACTTTGTAAGAGTCACCAATGACATCTTAGCAGCAGCGGATCAAGGAAAGTCATCAGTGCTGATTTTATTAGATCTGTCTGCAGCATTTGATACGGTTGACCATTCAATCCTTCTATCCACACTTCAGAGGGACCTTGGGATAAAGGACACAGCACTTTCCTGGTTTAGCTCATATCTATCAGAGCGATGTCAGAGTGTTACCATCAACTCGTCAGAATCCCCTCGCTATGAGCTGAACAGAGGTGTGCCCCAAGGATCAGTACTCGGCCCCATCCTGTTCACCCTATACACAAGATCACTGGGTGATGTAGCGAGAAGCCATGGTCTAAATCAACACCAATATGCCGATGACAATCAGCTCTATACAAGTTTCACATCTGCCAAATCTCAAGAATCTGCCTCTACTATCATCAACTGCTGCACCGACATAAAGAACTGGATGAATTCACATATGCTTAAACTCAATCAGGACAAGACAGAATTCATATTGATCGGCCCTACCAAACTAAATCAAAACTGCACAGATTTCACTGAAATTCAAATTGCCGATTCCACCATCATTGCCTCCCAACAAGCCAAGAACCTTGGGGTTATTCTGGACTAACGGCTCACGATGATATGTCAAACAACAAACTTCCATCTCCGCAAAATAGGAAAGATCCGCCCATACCTGACAAGATCATCAGCTGTAAAACTCCTGCTTTCTTTGATTATCTCCCGCATCGACTACTGCAACAGTCTGCTGACCAATATCTCCAAAGAACAGATCACTCGTATACAACGCACGAATTATCTTCCGACCTTCCAAATTCGACCACATATTTCCTCTTCTACAACAACTTCACTGGCTTCCAGTTGCTGCCCGTATTGACTACAAACTCCTTGTTCTAGCCTACAAATGTTTCAACAACAGTGCACCATCATACCTCACAGAACTCCTTCCAGTTTACTGCCCACCACGAACTCTGAGATCTCAAAATAAATGCCTATTTCTCATCCCAAAAGTGAAATCCTTAACTTTCGGCAAAAGAACTTTTTCCTACTCAGCATCAACTAAATGGAATGAACTACCCGAATATCTAAAATCTTCTGTCAGCCTCATTTCCTTCAAATCTCAACTCAAGACCCACTTGTTTAAACAATACTACCTGTAAAATATCGTCCTGTCCCTTTAAGCGCAAAGAGCACATTTCTATTGTGAAGTTAATGCACTATATAAATGAATGCATTATTATTATTATTATTATTATATTCTGAAATTATCTTGGGAAGTACTCGCGACCTCAGGTTCAGGAGCCGTTGACCGGTAGGCGTGTACATGTCAAGCGAGTATAGGTACTCCCGATCCTGAACACGCCTTCACATTATTCCTGCTTTTCAGTAGTGAACTACCTGAGTTCAACCCATTCATGTGTTTGTTTATTTCTGGTGGATATCTAGTCTCTTTGGGGTCAAATCTTTGATTTGCTCCCATGGTTGGGCTTCCTTGGGGTGACTCTCGTTGAGGTCCGTGTCCACCGAGGGTTTGTAACCAGACGCGGACCTCTGCGAGATTTCCTCGGATCCTGGCTGTGTGATTGGGTAGACATCTGACAATAAACACCAAACAAGAGCCTGATTGCACAAATATTTTTTAAGTTATCGTGTTTCCAAGGTGTTTTTTTTTACTCGTGACCTTGAGCTTTGACCTTAAATGTGAACATGTCAAAACAATTCCCCAAGGTATATAAATAGGAAATCAAGTATATGAGTTCTTGAAACCCTATTGGAAAAGTTATAGCCAAAACAAAACGCTCCGGCGGCGGTGGAAACTGCGCAAAAACTGATAGCAGCCCCGACTTATGCTTATAAGTCATGGGTTGTTCTGTTATTTTTCTCACCGTTTGTAACCAATTCCCTGACGTTTCCGTCTCTCGGCGTTGAACTCTTGGCACATTCATCGTTGTTAAATAAAATTAACCATAATTTACAACAGGCAAAAGGAAAAAAAAAAGGAGTTCATTATTTGTTTGCAACGTTAAACAAATAGCTTGTTCATATATCTCAGTTAAACCATTTATGTTCTAGAATATTGAAAATCTATAAAGTACCTCATCTTACCTTACAGTGATTTGTTTTTTTTTATTTTGACTGGCGATCAATACAAGTTTACAGACTAAAGGCTCGGGAGTTACTGATACAAAGATGGTAGATGACAGCGTATTACACGAGGGAGAAGCATACATTTGTACAACTTATATTGTCAAATTGGTATGAAAGATGTATACATATGGCTAGCGAAAGTAATCTTACCTTTAGCAAAGTCTTCTTGGTCTTGCCCTTCAAAAGAACACTTTTGAATTTTCTTCTGAGGCGTTTCTCTCTCGTCCTCCCAAGTTGGACGTGTCTTCGGCCCTCCTTGCCAACTGTGTCCCTCTTGTGAAATAATGTACATGTTATAAAAATGCAATGTCACACAACATCACTCAATAAACACAATTAATGTTTACGAATTGGCTGTATGACATGTACACAATCCCTTGTCTACTTTTTTCATTAGACGACTGCAATAGTAAACGAGCAAAATATAGTTTTATACAAAATCGTTTACGGGCTAATGCTCATTTTAAACTGAGATGGATGCATATATATGCCAAAAGTGTACTTTATATTAAACTATTGCCACTTTATGCTTGTTATTTTGATATTGCCAAATTGGCGTTAAATAATGACTCACTTGTTTCTTTACCTACGTATTGAAATAATTGTTATTTTCTATCGCCTCCGATACGATTTTATGTTTATTTATATACACATATTTAACCATATTACTTACATTTCATAATATTAATCTGTCACATTATTTAGCATTAAAATCAACAGCTTGGCTTAAGTTTTAAATGACCATACAGATGGTTCACTATTTGTGGACGATTTTGGAGTTTCCTGCAGAGGCAAAAATATGCCATCAATCGAGCGCCAATTGCAACTCTGCCTCAATAAAATCCATCAATGGTCGTTGGAAAACGGCTTCAAATTTTCCAAAGCTAAAACATCTTGTGTGCATTTTTGCAATATGCGCAAAATGCACCCAGATCCAGAACTATTTCTGGATAAAACTCCAATCAAAGTCGTTCCTGAGGCCAAGTTTCTTGGCCTCACATTTGATAGTAAATTATCATTTATCCCACACATTAAAAGCCTTAAAGCTAAATGTTTAAAGGCATTAGACCTTTTAAAGGTCGTATCAAACAATAAATGGGGTGGAGATGAAGAAACTCTTCTTCATCTCTATCGATCACTCATCCGCTCCAAACTGGATTATGGATCCATAATATATGGATCTGCCCGCCCCTCATATATCAAAATGCTAAATACAATCCACCACCAGGGTCTCAGGCTCTGTCTTGGGGCCTTCAGAACTTCACCTGTTGAAAGCCTTTACGTTGAAGCTGATGAGCCATCTCTTGAAGATCGGCGCATCAAGCTAGCACTTCAATATATAACCAAATTAAAATCAAACCCTTCAAATACTGCATACAACTGCGTATTCAATCCAGAATACCAGCCGTTGTATAACTCAAAAACTAAAGCTATTCCACCACTCGGTATCAGACTTCAACAACATGTTGAAGATTCTGATATCGACCTAACAACAATAGCAGAGCACGGTCTGCTTGTCACTCCGCCATGGCAGGTGGTCAGACCCCGTGTCAACCTCTCTTTATCTACTCATAAAAAAGCAAATACAGACCAATTAGTATTTCAACAGGCATTTTTTGAACTACGTGATTTTTCCCAGACTATAAACCAATTTACACTGACGGTTCTAAGGATGGATCCACAGTTGCAGCAGCAACTGTGACTCCTTCAACAACATATGCATCAAGGTTGCATGATGGCAGCAGCATCTTTACTGCAGAAGCTAAGGCCATTCTTAAGGCTGTCCATCACATTAAAAACTCAACCCCTAATAACTACATTATTTTTTCCGATTCACTTTCTTGCCTGCAAGCAATTAAAAACTGTAAGAGTGATCACCCAATTATCAGGGATATTTTATTACTTCATAATTCTTGTCTCCAATGCGACATCGTCTTCTGCTGGCTTCCTAGCCATATGGGTATAAGAGGTAATAACAAAGCTGACTCAGCTGCTAAATCAGCATTAAATCTCAAACATATTTCTCCTACCAAGTTCCATATACGGATTCCAAACCTGCTATTAAATCTTACATTAAACAACGTTGGAAGTCCCAATGGAACCAACAAAATCATAACAAACTTCACACTATTCAACCTTATTTAGGTTACAAATCTCTATCCTCTTTTACCCGGCAGGAAGCTTGTGTCCTACGACGATGTCGTATTGGACACTCCCATCTTACTCACTCATACGAGGGGCGTTCAATAAGTGTTGCAAATTCAATATAAAACCAACTCGCGCCGTCAATTTTTCACTTTTATTTTTCAATATAGTTACCCTTCACCTCAATACACTTATTCCATTTCTCTTTAAGACTTTTGATGCCGCTTTTGTAGAAGTCTTCCGTTTGCCCCCCTAACCACGCCTCTGTGGCAGCTTTGACGTCTTCGTCATCCCGGAAGTGCCTTCCACGTAGGGCGGATTTCAGGTTTCTGAACAGGAAGTAGTCACTGGGGGCTAGGTCTGTGCTGTAGGGTGGGTGGTTAAGCTATTCGAATCCACAATCACGTTAGCTGCCTGTGCAACTCTTGACTTGTGGACTGGAGCGTTGTCATGCAAAAGCAGAACACCACGTGTCAACATTCCACGGCGTTTCTGTCGAATTGTCTTTCGCAATTCTTGCATTAGGTTGGCATAATATTGACCATTCATTGTAGTTTTGGTTGGCAAGTAATCAATTAATAATATGCCTTTTGCATCCCAAAAGATTGTCGCCATAACCTTGCCAGCTGATGGTTGAGTGCGAAACTTCAGGGGAGGCGGTGAACTCGGGTGCTTCCATTGCTTGGATTCCAGTTTAGTTTCCCGGTCCCAGTGGTGGATCCAGGTTTCGTCACCTGTCACCAGACGAGACAAAAACCTGGCTTCATTTGCATTAAACCAATCCAGGAGCTCCATGCAACTTTCGGTTCTTTTCTGGCGATCTTGTGCTGTGCGGTTTATGGGTACCCATCTTGCAGATACCTTGGACATACCAAGATGGTCATGAATTATTTTTTCAACACTTCCAACTGATATCTGGAATTCCAAAGACAGTACAGAAACTTTAACACGGCGGTCAGCTAAAATTCGTCTTTCGATAGCGGCAATAACTTCCGGTCGGGTGACTTCAGATGGCCTGCCTGACCGTGGGTCATCGTCTAAGGACTCCCTGCCCCGCTTGAACTGAAGAGACCAGCGACAAACTGTTGAAAAGTTAGGAGCATCCTTACCCATCACATTACACATACGATTATGTATTTCTGTAGCTTTGCATCCCTCTTTAGTAAGGAACTTGATCACAGCGCGTTGTTCATGTTTGAGAGAATCCATGATTATGGAGACCCCTAGGTCAGCGCAGCTATTATATCTAAATAATTGTTATGTCTAGAAATTGTTTTGACATGTGTCAATGTTATGTTTTGACTATAGTAACACCTGCTATAAGCTGACACTGTTTATGTAAACACCAATGCCCCGCTTGCAACACTTACTGAACGCCCCTCGTATCTTTTAAAGGGGGAAGATCCCCCAGTATGTATACCCTGTCAGTGTCCTCTCACAATCAAACACATTCTATGTGAGTGCTGGGACACTGCACATATCAGGGAAACTTTTTATCCTTCTATTTCAATCAATCAAGTTTTTACTCATTTCGGTGAGCATCGTGTTTTAGATTTTTTGAAGGCTATACACCTTATTGACAAATTGTAAATTTTAACTTTTCATTATCAGCTTTTATTCAACTTGTGATAATACGCTGATGTTTTTACGGCCTTCGTCCGTGTTCTGTTTTTCATTTGTAATTTTCTTTTTTTAATTAGGCTAATAAATTAAATATCTCGCCGCTAATGGCTGCAATACTGCCGAAGCGGCGTTAAACAATAACTCACTCACTCATAATATTATTTATGCAACTTGATATATATTATACTCTAAAGAACAAATAGACATAATGTTTAGTTTCTAATGTCTTTCAATTCATTGCTTACATCCCCTACTGTCTCAACAGCCTCCGCCGTTTCCTCTCCGATAAGTTCTACCACGGTATATTGTGTAGACATCTGAAACCAGTTCAATTTACTATTAATTTAAATATGTAACCAACTCTTATTTTAACCATACTTGTATTCAACCATATTTAACATTAAAAGTAGTATACTTTGGGATCATTGTGTTAAGTAGTATTAATATAAAAGTTAATATGAATGGATCGTGTATGCTGTGCATTTTAAAAAACAAAAATCAAGAAAATATCTTGCATATAGGTTCAATATTCATGCAGTATTGCCATGAATACATAAGAGTCATCTCCTTCAAACATCGTGGCTTTCGATCCTTTTAGGCAACTTTTCTGGCAAGAACTTCACTCTTGATGCTTGCACTACCCCTATCATTTCTGAAGCAACTGGTTTACTGAAAAGATTATTTGGTGTAGATAGTGAAGACTACAAAGAAAAATTTTCATGTCTTTTAGCTTTACCCCTTCAACCACACAACAGGTTCCACTTCCCAGTATGAAGGCATTGTTTGGCTTTTGTATTTTATGACGCATAGCTTTGGAGGACAGGGAAAACATCCAGATTTCTGCTCTCCTAACATCCTGTCAATTTGAACTAGAGGACTCATCCTAGATTTCACCAACCTCTTTACTTTTTGCAAAAAGCTTTCAAAAGCAAAGACATCAAGACTTCCGAAGCTATGTGGGCCAACATATGCACTTTGTATACAAGAAACTCCTCTCCATACAATCGTTTTCCTTCTTTCTTCTCAATGTGAATCAGAAGTTGGTGGTGGCTGATTTCTGCCATTCGCGTCTTTGCTTCTTCGTGTTATTAGAATCTAGGGCGAAATATTGAAGTGGCGATGCGAAGTAGCGAAGATGCGATGCGAAGTAGCGAACATGCGATGCGAAGTAACGAAAAGGCGATGCGAAATAGCGATGCGAAATAGCTAAATAGCGAAGATTTTTGCTTCGCAACTTCGCATCGCCACTTCGCTACTTCGCATCGCCACTTCGCTACTTCTCATCGCCACTTCGTTATTTCGCATCGCCACTTCGGTTCTTCGCTCCGACGTGTCTTCGCTACTTCGCCGCGAAGTGACGAAGATGCGAAGACACGATGTAGCGAAGTTGCGAAGAGGCGAACTAGCGAAGTAGCGATGCGAAGTATCGAAGTGGCGATGCGAAGAAGCGTAGTGACGATGCGAAGTGGCGAAGTAGCGAAGACGCGAAATGGCGAAATGACGAATTGGCGAAGTGGCGAAGGGGCGATTAAGCGAAGTAGCGAATTGGCGAAGTGGCGAAATAACGAACTGATGAAGTGGCGAGGTAACGATGCGAAGTGGCGAAGTTGCGATGAAAAGTAGCGAAGTGGCGATGGGAAGTAGCGAAGTGGCGATACGAAGTAGAGAAGTCGCGATGCGAAGTAGTGAAGTAGCGATGCGAAGTAGCGAAGCAAAACCTTCGCTTTTTCGCTATTTCGCATCGCTACTTCGCATCGCGTCTTCGCTACTTCGCATCGCATCTTCGTTACTTCGCATCGCCGCTTTGCTACTTCGCATCGCCACCTCGCTACTTCGCATCGCCATTTCGCTATTTTGCCCTTTCTTAAAATAACACGAAGTAGCGAAGACGCGAATGGCAGAAATCAGCCACCATATATTCACGTGTTATACTCTCTGCTCTCTTAGGTCAAGGTCTTGTTATCCAATCGGTATGTGATACCGTGGGATATAGTCGTCGCCCTGTCTGTCCGTCCCTAATCATCTCCAAAACTCGTCAACACATCTTCCTTAAACGTTGCATGTGTATTACCCACCAACTGAAGTTATGGTTACAATTATCTGTCAAAGATGTGTTTTACAAATTATGTGATATGTCATCTTCTGATGACTCTTGTGTTAGGATACCCGTGAGAACCAATTTTCACGTGTAGAGGAGGAATTAACTATATTCAGTAGTAGCTTTCCATCTATCTATGTCCTTCAAACTCCTGGGTTTACGAGCAAAGACCTCTGGGATGATAGTCGTCATTGACACGAGCCCTTTACTTATATCATCTAATTGTCCTGCTGATATTTTAACTTTTATTTTACCTCTTATCCAAAGAAGCAAAAGTCGTTTCTTTACACCTAGACATATTTGATGCATATAATCTATTGGGAAGTCTTTGACAATGTATATTTCCAAAGTGTAACTGGCTAACCACCTCAGCATCAGTTTTAACGACCAATTTGTCTTCTTCAGGATAGCTTATCCGTCCAACCCATGTACAACGTTGCGTATATCGTTCGCATACGTAATATCCAGAATACAGTTTGCAACATTTAATCATAGCTCTAGCCGGTGCATCACAGATTATGCCTCTAAATTCAACCTTCAACGTTCTTTAAACTGAATACCATTGGTGAGAATGTCCTCCCAATGGTATCTGACGGAAAATCTATATCACTTGGTTTCACATAACACATTGTCAATGCCACACGAAATAATAATAATATTAATAATGATATACAGTTTAAAGGTTAGATGAAATGACATATGGTCACATTCGGATTCTTTCAAAAAGGGGCTTCAATTTGACAATTGCTCGATTTGAAATTTCTGAAATCGACCCATAAATAACTAATATACGGCTTTTTTAAAAAATGCCTAATTAAGCCCCAGCGACCAAAATGAAAGTGGGCGGGGGTGGTCGCTGAAGCATATCGTGTTGTGACGTACGTAGAGGAGACTCATCATGGCCGCTAATCATAATTTAACGCGTTTTCCCCACTTTTAAACTACTCATATAAGATAGAAAACTTCATCAAAACAACCCCAATTTTCGATAAACGGATTACTTAACTATTCAACTAGCGATTTCATATGGTTATAACAACTGGGGCGTGCTTAATTAGGGTGCTTTCTGCGCTTTTGTATAGTATGTTTGTAGCAATTAATCGCGGAACTAGAAGGGAAAGTATGACAGTTCATCGCGGGAATCGGGTGAAGAGATTTTAAGTAGCATCAATTGATCAAATTATGTTGAATAATCGGCATGTTAATTTTGTTTTGTATGTATTAATAAAGAAATAAATATGGTAGGTATAATTTCATATACACTGAACGATTGACTGTTCAAACAAGCGAGAAAACATTGCAGATTTATAAATAACATTGTGTATTTAATATAAAAGATTACTGTATTTTAAGTTTGTCAATAAAGATATTCAATGTATGATGTAATGCAATGCAAACCATTTTCACTTCACTTTCATGAATAAATAAATGAACTGGATTGGTCAACAAGCTCAATGAAATTTACATGAAGATTGCTCTATTGTACACGCTAAACATATACATTATGATACACAGATTGATATAGACAACGAACATTATCGAATAAAATAATTATGTTAGCAGAAGCATTTTAATGCACTTCTCATTAATGAAAACGAAATAGTTTAATCAATAGTCTGATAGCTTTTAGTGTCACTTCTGCACATCAACACACAATTCTCAGTTTAGCTGACCGTATAGATGTTTCTTCCAGATCAAAGTGGAGTAGTGTTGTTACAGCAAATTAGTTTACGCAATTAAGAAGCTGAGTATATATATGTGGGAAGGAAGGAGTGTAATTATGTTTGTACAGATAACAAGTTTACTGGACCGATTCAATTATATAACAAATGGCAAGTCGGTGACCAGCATGTCATACATGTTTATTGTCAAACGTCCTGTCTTGTTGACACAAAGGAAATACGCAATAAACATTAACGCGACATTCAGTCTAGATGTTGTCAGCCAATGAAATTACTTTTAGTGTAAAATCGTCATAACTATTTGGTTTTCTATCTTGCCAATTGCAAAGAGACTTTTGCTGAAAGCGGGTTATTATTTGACCATCTTCTGTTTCAAAGTACTGTCATTGATGGAATTATAGGTTTACATTTTGTGTCTAATGTGCATTTGGATATTCATATTGTCCTTTAGGATACGTTTATAAGGTAAGTTTCTTACATTAATTGGCACTCTTGATGAAATGTCAATTTAATACGATGTTTATTTGATTATATTTGATTAACCACACATGTTATTTAAAACATTATCTTATTATCTATTAGATTCTGAATGTTTTAATGTGTAATAAGTGATAACTAAATCGTAAAATATAACATAGGGATGCGATGTTTTCGTAGGTGGATTCGTAGACGTATTATTATCGTTGCTAATGAAATTCTTTTGATGTTTTAAAATATGTGGTGAGTTACTTTGATTGTTGTAATGTACATGTAGTAAATTAGGTTGTCGGTTGATTAACAACGTTTAAAAATAGGATGTTGTGAAGTGCTTTTATTATCGCTGGCTTACAATAGGGCCTACTTCGCCCGCGTGCTTATCTCACGTTTGTTGTTTTATTTTAAACACAAACATTCTCTAACAAAAAATAACAACAACACCGACTATCTGATTTCGTTGTCTGAACTATACTTCGTTCATATTATCATATCTTGGTTTCATTTTGTCATCTTATAAATCATTAGCATTGATTTACCCTATGTCTACGATCGTCTATGAATCCACCGTCTCTCACTAGTTATATCAATTATATTTGATATATATATAAAACGATATTTTGGTACATTTGTAAAGTGAAACATGATAACTAACATTACCCGAACAGCTTACAGCGGAACAGCGATGTGGCATTATTGCAAAGCGTAGATATAACAGATTAACGGACCGATTCCCCAGTGTTTGCCATTGTAAATAGTAAGCGAATGTTTACATCCCGTCCCTTCACGTACGTCACTTCCGGTATCTTCCAACTCTCTAAAACCCCGCCCCATTTTTGGTTTGTTTGTCACGGGTGAAAAGCAGACGATGTTTTTCGGTGTTTTGAAGTCGCTCTAGTTTAATATAGGAACAACATATGGATTTGTTTTTGGTCTCGTTTTTCACAAAATAGTCTAATGAACCAATTGCAGTTAAGAATTCCATAAAAAATAAATTATTTCAGCCTTCCTTTAACGCCAAATATCCAATGCAAGCACTGTTCACTGGCGGTACGGTATTTCCCTGAAGGAATTGTACTTTCGGTGCCACTACTAATGTGGATGAAGTGCCTTGCCCACGGACACAACACAGTATGAGACCCAGGTCACAAATGTTTGGTGTCTCCACCGGGATTCGAACCCGGGACTTTGGGGCCAGAGGCCAGCATGCTAACCATTACACCACTGCGCTCCAACTATCTTTGGTTGTATGCAAATTGCGCACAGCATAGGTCCTTATAACAGAGGTAATCCACCTGCGTTAAATGATATTGGGACGCTGTCAATACCTGTAAGAATATCATTTGGATATCTGTTTAAGTTTTTCACCAGTTTCGTTTGAAGGCCCAGAAAGAAATATTCCTAATCTGAGGTTTATCAGAGCAAATGATATTGCCTAATATTGCGAGAAGACTCTCTGTAGCATTGTGTTTGATTTGGTAAGCGATAACCAACTTCACGAGATCACTCTCCAGTTCGCTAATATCACTGTGAGATTCCTTTCTTCCGAAATAGGCCATGGGCCGAAAGCCGTATCTTGTCTCTAAAGTGACTTTAGGTCCAAGTTTTTGATGAAGGCAGAAACAATATATCAATTTAATCCTGAGTGTTTACTGCTTCCAAAAATGCAAGGTTTCACCTAGGATACTTGTTCATTATGAAATTAGGGCATGTTGAAGTGATGAATCAGCAGTTTTACAAAAGGTCTTCTTAGCCATGGAAAAACTGATTTTTGGACAAAAGTTTTTAAAATATTTCCACATATCACATATCTGTTGAAAGAGAATATGTTGTTCTATCTAAATACTGTGGTCCAACTGGGTTTCCTATTAAAAAATTTGAAATTTCTGCAAAAAATGTTCTGATAAAAAATAAAAATTCTCAAACCATTCCATTTCGGTTATGATTTTAAAAAGAAAATTAAATTTTTAGCCCTAATTCAATTCATAGTTTAAGAAACAGATGGAATTACAACAATGAGAAGATAGATTTTTTAAACTACATAAATTTCCAAGAGAGCTGAATGCGAATTGTCTGGGAGTCATTCTCAGATTCGCTACTGAGCAAGTCACGACAATCACTACCGCCTTTGTTTTTTGGCCGCGATCCATATTTCCTGTCAATGCGTAATGTTACTGCAGGCTGAAAGGTGCTTTGAGAATATCGAAGGACTGTGTATATTGTTATATGGAACACTAACAAATTATCTACAAAGTTAAACTGAAACATATTCATTTGAACAATGCAGGGAGTAAATGATTGGGCAATCAAACTTGATAAACACGTTGAAATAATAAACTCTCCAAAGAGCTTAATAGAACTTCATTTTAATGGTTAAACCAGTATAGCCTGCCATTGTAGTTTCCGGTAACCTGTTTCCTTAGCAATCGGGATCATCGTGCTATATAACTATTAAACAGAAATTGAGGTATAACTATTAAACAGAAATTGAGGATACCCAATATATTAGTGTAATATAAAAGTATCTACCCCTCAACCCCCTCCCCCAAAACAATAGGCTGAGAGGGGTGTGGATACTTTCATTTACGTCGTTTGTAGTATGATATTGGGTATCCTTAAGTTCTTGTGAATGATACTGTGGTCCACGAGATGGTTGATCATACGTTGCAGATGTATCAATAGCATCAGGACTAATTAGACTGTCACAGATGATGTGATTTCTCCCTTGAAATCCAAATAAAATCAATTCAAGACTTATCTTGGGTACCACTGAATCCTATCTCGTCTAGTTCACGTCAGACAACATTAAGTCCATTAAATTTAATAATTATTCTACCTTCATCAATGGTATTTTATTTCTTTAAGCTTCAGTACTGTGTATTCATTTTTTTTCTAGATTTGCTAAAATAAAGACCTGCACTATATTATAGGCTCTAATGTTAAACGTAACTTAGAAGTGTTATCCATTGCAAATGATTCAGTAACAATGTTAAGCCTTACTGTAACAATGAAGGTATTTGCTGTAACACTTTGTATAATGTTTTGCTGCTTTTAGATAATAACAAATAATGCACCTATCTGCTTAGATCCCCCCGAGGTGGTTTCTGCTATCAATAAATAGATTCATAATTTGAACATGTCTTTTCTTTTTGTTTTAGTTGTGATAATCATCCGCAGATTCTTTGCTGTAACAATATCATGTCTTTACAGTAACAATGTCTGGTGTTAACGCATGATGCTTTGATCTCTGTGATATCCTTAAGGATTTGAAGTATTGTACATGACGATGGTGCATTATGTTTAATAAAACTTTCATTTTTAACTTAAATATAAAATTATTGTGATAAGAATTGAAATAAATAGGGATGATATATCTTTGCTGTAACAGCTCTGATCTTTCCTGTAACAAGTCTTTTGCTACAGGAAAAAACTGTTACATGAAAGACAATATCTCTTCAAAAGTGCAATTAAAAACAATGACTGATCCCTCCAGTTGACCAGACCTATAGTCTGTGTAGCTTTCAACAACCCAGATTGAATTTCATACTCCTACTTCTTTCGAAATAGACAGCATATGGGAAATATGTGTTACAGGAAAGACATCGATAACAAATACTCTCTTAATTCATACCTTACAGTTAACTTTGTACAAAATGTATCTGTCTGAATTCCAGAGCACATGGCAAGTTTTGTGAAGCAAACTATAGCACTCACCATGACAGAACTTTTCCTGACAGAAACTTAGGGATCATCTATTTGTGCAATATTATATGGCACTGTTACAGGAAAGACATTGATGAAAATTCCAACGTTCTACGCACCGTACGTGAGATACAGACACCCTTGCCCATGGGCTGGCCGATAGAAAATTCGCCCATGGACAAGAGGCTGTTAAAATTGATCTTAGACAACCATTATTATCTTATTTTAATAATGGGTCTAGCAGTAACATATTTTGGGTATTAATGAACTCCCCCCATTCAAAGCAAAAATATGTTTCCCATGGGCGAGGCTTCCCATGGGCCAGGTTTCCAATGGGCCAATGTTGACTTTGGCAAAAAATATAATGTTTGTTAAATGTTGACTTACATTGACTTATATGTTGAAATGTTTATTGACTTTGGTGGAAGTTTAACTTTGATAAAACATTGACTTTAGTGAAATGTTGACTCTTGATATATTTATTAAGAATGTTGACTTTGGTGACATGTTGACTTTGAAAAAGATATTTTGAATTAAGTGAAATGTTGACTTTTGAAATATTTATAGACTTTTGTGAAAGTTTAACTTATATAAAATGTTGACTTTGGTAACATATTGACTTTGATAACATATTGACTATGGTGAAATGTTGACTTTTAAAAGATATTTTGAGTGAAGTGAATTGTTGACTAATGTTGACTTTGGAAATATTTATTGACTTTGTTTATGTCGTTAAATATTAATATTTCTATTATTGACGTTGGTGAAGTTTTAAATGTTGACTTTGATGATATATATATTTAGTTTGGTGAAATGTTGATTTTGTAATTGATACCACTTTGGTGAAATGTTGACTTTGGAAATATTGGTTGACTTTGTAGGAAATTTTACTTTAATAAAATATTGACTCTGGTGACATGTTGACTTTGAAAAGATATATCGAGTTTGATTACATGTTGACTTTGGAAGTATTGGTTGACTTTGGTGAAAGTTTATCTTTAATGATACGTTAACTTTGGTGACATATTGACTTTGAGAAGATATTTTGAGTTTAGTGAATTGTTTACTTGTGACAGGGTGACTTTGAAATATTCATTGGCGTTGTTGAAGTTTGAATTTAATGACATTTTGAAAAAATAGAGCCATGGGCTCTGTAGCTCATCAGGGTTTGTATTATTTGATGTTGAAGATTGACATTTTTCTCCAGATAAAACACAATCACTTGACAAGTTGACATGACCTTGTAATGACCATGGTCACCAACATTTTCCAGTGTTGATACATAACTTCTACACAATTTCTGCATGGACTTTGAAGAGAAGGTGATTCTTCCAATTCAAATAGTGTAGACATAATCTCCAGATCATGACACACAATGATAAAACATTTGGTGATAATTTTTCTCTTCTTCTATATTTACTATTCTTAAGCTATTTTGCCAACATGTAGAGAACTATAACACAAAGCCCTAAGCATATCCTCTCCTTCCCTCCAATTAGCTGAGCTAATTAACCTCTCACTCACTACTACTTGCTGCCTGTTTGTGACACAACTGACTCCCGATACCATAGGTTAAAAGGTCAAAACGCGTATTCAGGCTTGCCTGGGCTAGGGCAGCTGTTCACAGTCATTGAGGAACGGAGGGCAGAGGGGTAGATTTCATAAAAGTTTTATTTGGGTTGTGACCCCTGTTACCCATATTTTGGGTCACTTTCTAAAAGTCTGCACATAAAATTACAGCTTTCTAGACCTTCTGGTACTGGAGAAGAAGATGAAAATAGGTTTTTAATGTTGTGACCCCTGTGACTCCATTTGAGGTCACGGTGTCACAACGTTTTTAAAATTAAGAACCCCCATTAGCCAAGGACTCTGCCCACAACATTTCAGCTCTCTAGACCTTTTGGAACCGGAGAAGAAGATGAAAATAGGTTTTTAAGGTTGTGACCCCTGTGACCCCAATTGGGGTCATGGGGTCACGAAATCTACAATTTAGAATCCCCATTACCCAAGGAGTATGCACATAACATTTCAGCTCTCTAGACCTTGTGGAACTGAAGAAGAACATGAAAATAGGTTTTTAAGGTTGTGACCCCTGTGACCCCAATTGGGGTCATGGGGTCACGAAATCTACAATTTAGAAATCCCAATTACCCAAGGAGTCTCCACACAACATTTCAGCTCTCTGGACCTTGTGGAACTGGAGAAGAACATGAAAATAGGTTTTTAAGGTTGTGACCCCTGTGACCCCATTTGAGGTCATGGGGTCACGAAATCTACAATTTAGAATCCCCATTACCCAAGGAGTCTGCACTCACGTTTCAGCTCTCTGGACCTTGTGGAACTGGAGAAGAACATGAAAATAGGTTTTTAAGGTTGTGACCCCTGTGACCCCATTTGAGGTCATGGGGTCACGAAATCTACAATTTAGAATCCCCATTATCCAAGGAGTCTGCACACAACATTTCAGCTCTCTAGACCTTGTGGAACTGGAGAAGATGAAAATAGGTTTTTAAGGTTGTGACCCCTGTGACTACAATTGGGGTCATGGGGTCACGAAATCTACAATTTAGAAATCCCAATTACCCAAGGAGTCTCCACACAACATTTCAGCTCTCTGGACCTTGTGGAACTGGAGAAGAACATGAAAATAGGTTTTTAAGGTTGTGACCCCTGTGACCCCATTTGAGGTCATGGGGTCACGAAATCTACAATTTAGAATCCCCATTATCCAAGGAGTCTGCATACAACATTTCAGCTCTCTAGACCTTGTGGAACTGGAGAAGAAGATGAAAATAGGTTTTTAAGGTTGTTACCCCTGTGACCCCAATTGGGGTCATGGGGTCACGAAATCTACAATTTAGAATCCCAATTACCCAAGGAGTCTGCACAAAACATTTCAGCTCTCTAGATCTTGTGGAACTGGAGAAGAAGATGAAAATAGGTTTTTAAGGTTGTGACCCCTGTGACCCCAATTGGGGTCATGGGGTCAAGAAATCTACAATTTAGAATCCCCATTAGCCAAGGAGTCTGCACATAAATTTTCAGCTCTCTAGAGTCATTGGTTCTGGAGTAGAAGTCGAACATGCGCAAAGTTTACGGACCGATGGACGGACGCCGGACGCCATGCCATGCCATAAGCCCATTGGGCCTTTCAGGCCTGATGAGCTAAAAAATAATGTCTGGCTAAAGGAGCGCGTTTCAGACAGTGGGTATAAGATCATTTGACTACGCTTATTGCCCACAATACACCAGTCACCAAGACAGATGATTTATACACAACTAATTGCAGGTTACAGATATATGATATATCAGACTTGTGTATTTCATATCATAACATCACGTCTGTTTAACGAGCGTGCCTTGGTATTATGTATTATGTGTATTCGTTCAGCAAACTCATAACAGAAATCTTAACTCATTAAGGCCGACAGATTATCAATTACCAGTTACACGCCTCTGACCTAGCACTTGGGTGTGACGAGAACGCCATATAGTCAGACGCCCCAATATTTAGACATTAAAAAGCCTGTATTACATGGATGAGTGAAAAAAGCACAAGGTTGTTATCCATTACGAAAATGAAACAATTAGAAATTACGCTTTCCTGGCCGACACCTATGCTTAATGCCCGTGTCACACACTGCCGGAGCCTACCTCCCGAACGTCACACGAAGGTAAAAAATGAATTTACAGCCGATGGTGTTCCGATGGTGATCACGGAAGAGGATAGAACCGATGGCGTCACGATGCATTCATGAACACCACACGAAGTCTACACGAAGTCTACACGAAGGCCCCGATGACCACACGAAGGTAACTCTATGGTTACATAAATGTTATACGAAGTTTACACGACGTCGTGTAATCTTCGTGTGATGTTCGTATGACCATACGATGGATACCCGAAGGCCAGCCGAACCAGCAACGTGACCTGTCTTCTTCCACGTGACCTTCGCTTAAACACACTTTTCTTTGAGACCATGCCGCCGTAAGGTACTAGACGTGTGGGTCGGAAGCTGACCAACCGCTCTAAAAAAATCTGAGAAGAGGAAATTAGATGACAGTGAAGAATCGAACGTCCATTCAACCGGAGATAATGCGAGAAAAACTAAAAATAAGTCTACGCCTGATACAATTGAATCAGAAGGAACGGGCACTTCCCAGATGTCTCCAGAGGCTGTCGAAAACCCGTCGCTAACTGAGAAACAGCTGCCTCCACAAACTGCAGCGGATTCCCAAGAATATCCTAGGTCACCCACACCCCCTCCTCAAGAACCTTCAGAGCGGAATCAATTACAGTGTTATATATTGGAGACATTTATACATTTGTTGGCGTGGTTTGTCTTTTTCAGCGAGTTCTAATAGATTGCATTACCTCAAATGAATATTCTTATAACTCGCATGTGTAAGATAATGCTGTGTGATATTAATACGTCAATGTTAGAGTAGTATACTGCTGTAGCTTGTATCAATGACGTAAGACCAGCCTGCAGATAAGACGTCACTAAGTGTTACTACGGCCACACTGGTGTCGGTCTCCAGTAAATAATACTTTCAGGATTATATCGGCTTTCTCTTGCTTTGATATGACGAGTAATAAACATAATACTTCACTCAATTTTATTAATACAATTGTCTCGCTTTCGCTCGTTGTATACAAAAACATTAACTATCGTTTTTTTGTGTTCTCAGACGGTGATAACGCCCCCTCTCAGCCGCAGCCAAAGCCCGTTTTGGATAAAGAAAAGGGGAGCAAAGGGAAAGGGAAACGTCTTGTCCCTACCAGTACATCTCCTCCTCCAACGCAATACAGCTTCACCGAGGCGCAGGAGGAAGATATTGCAAACTGGATCAAAACCAAGCCCCAACTCTACGACATAAAAAACAAGGCTTATAAGGACAAGGGGGCAAGGAGAAAGCTCTGGGAGGACAAGGGTGCAGAATACAGAGTTAATCGTAAGTACAAAGTATTTCTGAGTTCATAATGTCATTTTTGAGATATTTTGACCTGTTAATTGTGTTATAGACTAATTTCTGTCTTTGCAGATGAGACAATGTGCAAGTGGTATTACACTCAACGAACACGTTTTTCAAAGCTGTCAGAGGGACAACCGAAATGCCCGTCAAAGAAGAGGTCGGGCGATGGATTCGATAGTGAGGAGGACGAGGACCCGACGAGGACAGAGGTCAGCGAGAACGATAGCCAACGAGATGCTTTCATCCGGCGGATCTTTGGCTTTCTGAGAAGTCACATCAGACGGGTTGGGAAAAACTCTCCTGCTTCGGTGAGTATATGGTTGCAACCAAATATATCAATGTCGTGTAACGTTAATATTTTCGAAAATTACACATGTTTTTGATGCATCTCCATCTTTCCAGTTTAAGGAGAAGCTGGCGCTGGCGGAGACAGGAGAACTGCTGGCCACTGACGAGGAAGGTGTCATACCTGAAACCAGTCAACCCTCCAAGAGGTATTTTGGCCTCCCTACCCCTAGACATGCGAGAACAAAGACCCCTGACGTTTCTGAATTGGATCCAACCGAGTGTTCGACTTTGGGGATGGGAATGAAGGAGACCTCGACAGACATGCAAGATAGACTGGTCCAGTACATTACCAGGGAAACAGCAGAAACCCGGTCTGCTCCTTTCTGCAGATACCTGGAGAATGACCTCGATAAACTACACGAGACTTGCTGGGACCCTGCAGTACAGGACATGACAGACGTTCTCAGACAGTAAGCAATAAAACTCACAAATCAATTCGCAATAATTGGCATAGAATGGAATCAATTTAAATGTATTGTTGTTTTATGCTACTCTGTTTTCTATCATTTCAGCTACCAAAAGGTATCAAGACAGCTACGCATTAGAGAGGCCCGAGGAGAAGTTGTCAGTCCCTTTGAAGAGGTGCCATCAGCCTTCCTGCAGCACCAGCAGAGACCTGTCGCATTTATGCCTACGGCCGCCACCCACCAGCGCATTAGCCACATACAGAGTGAGAGTGTTCTCCCGACTGCCACTACTTTCTCTGCCAGCACTTCGACCTCCTCGCCCTCCGCTATGTACCAACGGCCCCCTAGCCAGTGGCCAGCTCATCCACCTCAGGGATCAGTCTGGAGGTCCCAGGATCCGGGATACGTGGACCAGGCCTGTCAACAATTCGCCACAGAACAACAGCACTACCAAACCTTGCAGCCAGTGGCAACCAGCCCTTCAGCTGTACGCAGGTGTGACACTCCTCCATTAGTCTGGGAGGGTACTCAGCAGCCTGTCGCCACCAGAGTCAACTCGCCGGCCCCGAGTGAGGGATAGCTTCTACGGATCATGCGTTCTCCAGTTCTTGACATCACCAGTGATTGATAAATCATTGTCTATACTTTCCTGACAGTGATCAGGTCAAGTGTTTTACTAGGACTGTGAAACTACAGCGCAACAATAAGATGAGTCAAATAATTCTATTTTAAATAAACACATTTCATCACCTTTTAGTTCTTTTATTTTGCTATTGTCAGTTCCTCTCTCTTACTATAAATTGCTCATCTAGTTAAATACCCTTGTTTCAGTGCCATCACGGTCGAGTTCTATAAGGTATAACTAAGCTATTGGTGACATATGCATATACATCTCCTCTACTTGTAAAACTTTGCAGATATGCTTATTTTATCTAAGTAAATTGCATTTACATACGCCAAGAAAGTATCTTCAGAGATATGACACTTTCAAAATCAGCTTTAAGTATAGGTGAGATCATGGTCTGCACTCTGATGCTCCTGGCTTGAATCGATTTTTAAAGTATCATAACTTAGGCAAGATACTTAATTTGAATTGTGCCTCTTTTCACCCAGCGGTGTAAATGGGTACCTGGTCACAGTTGCAGATGTGGTGACCCTTGAGCGACCTACACGTCAGCCACATCGCTATATATAAAAGCTATCCACACATCCAGTATATATTTCTGTTGCTCTTCAACATACCAAACATTATTTAGACGCTTTTCTATCATAGGTGAACAAATAGAAGTGAAAATAAAGAATATGGCCCGCCTCCGGGTTGCAATCGCGTTCCCTCCGTGATAGCAAAAATTAGCAACACGAGGGCAACACGATGGCAACCCGAAGGACTCACGACGTTGTGTAGCCATCTTGTAGACCATCGTGAGCTTTCGCATGAGCTTCGGGTGACTTTTGAGCCGATGATGATACGAACAGTATGCGGTGGCTACACGATGTTTACACGATGGCCATACGATGGTCCCGATGTTCACACGAACGATACACGAAGGGAAAACATCGCGTGACCATCGGCCCTGTTTTTAACATGCCAAAGATTTTCCGCTCACACACGATGTTGTTCCCGAACCCCAAAACAGCCTCAATATGGCCATGCGATGGTACCCGAAGGCCACACGGACATCCCGATTTAGAGCCGAAGTCGAAAAAGTTGGAATTATTTTACCTTCGTGTGACCTCTGGGTGTGATCTCCGGCAATGTGTGACACGAGCATAAAGGATGAGGACTTATATTGGCGCGAGAGGAGGCAATACACATCCACCTCGTCCTCAGCGTATCTTATGGCGAATAAAATTGTGCAATGTAAATGGATTCAAAAACAGTTGATAAATTACTTTCAACTGATTTGTCAACCATGGAAATGTAGTAAAACCATTATACATTCATTCAATACTTATGAAGAGGCCCTTTCTAGATTTTACTAGAGAGATTCCCACCATATCTCAATAAGAAGACACGCAAACACATATGAACATATGAAATTGTTTATATCAAATATGTGAAGAATGTCTCAAGGAGGGACTAGAGTACACCAGATGCGTCTTTCTATGGGCAATTCAAAACCGTTTAAAACAGAAACCATTCTTTAACATATATATGTATTCCAATTATGTTGACAAAAATGGTCCAAAAAGTGTTGATTCACATAATACATAATACATATCAATTGAATATAACTGAGCCATTCCTTATACATTTGTTTTATGTATTCGAGAGATGATAGGAAATTAAATGGGGATATATAAAATATCGATTTTAAGAAATAATGTTTATAAATATCTTATTCAAAACTATTTTCAGGGCAAAGTTTTAGAAGTGTTATGTATTAATGTTATTAAACTTTACAGTATTTCTTTTATATTGGAGGTATAATAAGAGGTTATAAGAGGAGGTAATGGTGATCAATATCCTTATTCACAATTATGTTAATTACAAACAAAATGTGTTATTCTATAATGTGTAAGCACTTGTACACGACGCTGAATTACACTTAACACCGTGTGTTTATTTGATATAAACGTTTATACATATATCTACTTTACTAGCGTATAATAAGCGTGCCATTTACACCCAAGTGTATTCAGTTGTGTTAAGTGATGCACATACCGTTGACTAACAACCCGTCGTAGGTATTTCTTATGTGAAGGGTCAGTCAACCCATAATTAAAAACATGTTATCAAAGTCAACATTTCAAACTTAACCAAAGTCAATAAATAGAAATAGTAATATTTCACGACAAAAGCAAACGTCACTAAAGTCAATAAATATTTAAGTCAACGTATTAACATTAGTCAACAATTAGCTTCAATTATCTTTTAAAAGTCAACATTTCACCAAAGTCAATCCTTGATCAAAGTCAATATTTTACTTAATTCAAAATATGTTTTAAAAGTCAACATTTCACCATAGTCAATATGTTATCAAAGTCAACATGTAACCAAAGTCAATATTTTATTAAAGTAAAAGTTCCAGTCAATAACTCAATAACGGGACAACGGGATTTATTGAAACTCATGATATTTCTAGTCTAAACTAGCCAGATTCACAATCAAATTGGATAATATACACACGTAAAAACGTTCAAAAAAATAAATCACCTTTGGTGACAAAATTGACCGTCATTTTGGTTCTGCGGCTTCTTTGAATCATTTGTACCATCGTCAACAAGGGATTTATCAATATAGTATCAATCGTTGTATTTCTTGGGTTCAAGAAATTGCATGAATAACAATAAAATAGCATGAATGGATCATTTAAATATGCAGAAACATGTAAAAACAGATACGTTTTAACAGTGGCGGCCATTTTGAATTTGGCGGCCATCTTGGATCGATATTGACTTGGCCCTCAGACCAAATTCAATCACAATACCATAAGCTATCTTTGTGCAAAGTTTGGTACTCTTCACCCAAAGTGCACAATCATTTCACCATTCTGCCTGACCATATCTCACGTACGGTGCGGGGTAGAGACGTTGGTATTTTCATCAATATCTTTATAAACATAGGTATTTGATAGAATTTGAACTTCTCAGTTATGTTATTCTTGTTGGTCAGTTATGGAATCTCGGGTTTCCATAATAAAATCGGGTCGCCTTTAAACATAAGCATAGATTGAGCTGATACACATAAGAGGTGTTTAAATTGTTGTCACTTTCAACCACATGTGGAAATAATAATAATATTTACACATTTATTTTCAAATGGCAGACGTTTGAAATAGCATTTCTCTTTGCTGGGACATAGCAAATTAACCACTTCAAAATATTATTAATCAAATCAAAAACTCATATATATATATATAAGTGAAAGTTTTGTTTTAGTCATATTAGATGTTTACATTTATATTAAACATTAAAAAAACCAGCTCAATACTGGCTGTTCTCGCTGATTGAGACACCTTAGAATATGGAAGACAGGATTGTCCACATTTTTTTGAATGACTCAACAACTGAACTGAACAGAGGGCCAGTAATTAAAGACCCTCATTTTCACAGGAGAGCTGCATTCAGACAACATTCATTGAGGAGACACCTGATCACAGAGGAAGAATCTGGCTTGCCCGAGACTGTTATTCAACCTCTGTCCAGACGGATCAACCATCATTAGAAAGCTGATGTCAGCTGGCCGTGCTACAGTGCTAGTGTGTCAAATTGTATCTGGAGGTGTCTGGAAAGTCTGTTTGCTTTTCTTTTAATGAGTGTCATGCTATCTGAATGTCCGACAGTTATTGATAAAGATTGATACTCTCAAATAGTATCGTATTCGATTATTTATCATTTGAAATCACTTTACTTCAAACAAGAGTGCTCTAAGAGCACGACGATCCCCGCCATTTAATTTTTTCCTATCCATATACATGTATGATATATCCTCTAAATAAACAGTAATAAGGTATAATACGGGTAATATACGAATGATTAAATCCGCATATATTTAACATGAACTGTCTTTGATCAGAGTGGAAAGTATAACCTCGTCTGAATCTGGGTAGCAATGACGACAAGAAGCAATGACATATCATTGACCAATCAAAAGTTATAGCCTTGGTTAATGTTTAACTATCAGTCTAACATAAGAAAGTCAAGAGCACATTAATAAGGGCCATTATAATCATAAGGGCTAAAGCATTCCACATATATTATGAATTACCACATTCGCATCACTGATCAATGTATATCAAAGTTTTTGAAACATTGATCCAAACCTGGGGGAAGAGTTGATACACTTTAGGAGAGGAAACAGAATTGTAGTGTGAAATAGGAAATCCAAGGGCCATGATTCTAAAACCATTCTTCGAATTAGCCTGAACTTTCCACATGACTGATGTCAGAACGATTTATAAAAAAGATGACTTTAGAAGACATGTACTACTAGTGTTAAAAGGGCAAGCCAAGGGCCATAATTCTAAAACAATTCATCGGATTTCGTCATGGGTGATAACATGTTTTATTCTTTTTTAAGCATGTGATTCATGATGGAAAATTTCATAAAAAATCCTCTTCCATACAACCAATGTATGGGACCTGCGTCGGCAGGAATTTTTTTAACGGGTATTGGTTACGCTGCTTCACCCGGGTAGGCTGAGGCCGTGCTTTCAGAAAAGTTTTAGTTGTAAAAACATTTCAAGGTAAAGCCTACTTTCTATGTACCTATGGGTGTATGATCAAGACGTAAGTTCAAGCATAATTTCCTAACTTCCGACCGAAATCTGTGCATTATTTATATAGATATGACAAAATATATAACATATTCCTCGAAAACATTGACTATTTAGCTATTATTCCTTAAAATGAACGATTCAAACTATGAGAATTAGATATATAGGGAAATATACTGTATTAAAATGAACATTACTGTTTGAAGTGATATATAGAGAATACCAAACAAGTTCCCTATGGATAGCGTATTTATTACGAGTTACTTGTGACGAGTTGTAATAAATACGCTATCCATAGGGGATGGGTGTTTTTTATTACACACAAATAGACAACACGATTTGAGTAATTTTAAACGAAAATTTCTAGACGTTCTTTTGAAGCGCTTAATAATACAGTTCACTTTCACGTCATTGATGTGTAAGGGTAAAGAGTGGTTATGCTGCACACAAACATAATCTTTTATTTAAGAGCTAATTGGCGTGTTAACTTGTTAATGAATAGAACCTTAACTTTTGAATAGTGTGTTCGCGAGTACAAAGGAAAACAAAACATTGATTAAATCTTTATGTTCACTCACTCAAATCTTAAACTCGTTTCCTGAAACAATGTCAGGTCCCCATTTTCCGAACTGGAGCGCAAAACCTAGGCAAAGACAAGCCCGTGTTCATGTTACATATTAACGGTCCTCACCATCGGTAAGGTGAATTAGTTTTGCATCGGGATCATTATGACCAAAGACGTTGTTGTGATTATTCCCCCAAACGTATTTGAGCGTCTCGAAATGGAGTGAGTAGCGAGTAACGGTGGGGCGAGAGTGGGTCGACGTGACGGTTGAAGGGAGACAACTCATACATGCAGCTGATGTGTGTGACGCCATAACGTTACGCTAGGACGAGCGCATTCGGCTTTCATGGCTTTGTGGTTGTTGTCACACTGTGTCTTATGATATCGCACATGTTTCTCAGCTTGTGATTCTCACAATTGTTATTTATTTATATGCTTGTCAATGGCAAAAGTAGTCCCGCCCTCGTGATCTCGGGTCATCACCATGGAACGACCAATTAGATGCATCGCTCGCAGTATCTAACATACGTTGGGTACCAAAAATATCTCGACGAGTTCTCACTCACATGTGTGTAATAATTTGCGTTATCATAATCACAAGAAGGAGTGGAACATTTTGCCTGTTCATGTACCGATCTTTTAACAACGTGTTACGATTTTAGTTTCACGTTTTGAGCTACTTCTTTATTTTCATTTGTAAAGAAACATGGAATAATTTTCAAATATAATACATTAAACTTACACCATTTGCAATGTACAGCCTTGTATTGTTTGCATAGATGGAGACAACCCTTGAAGAAGAGGAGGGCAGTATGATTCAGACAGGTGACAACACGGATTTAGACTTCATCAACCTGAAGCTCAGAATGTATCACACTAATTAATTGGAACAGATAATCCGTAATTCCTGGCAACTAGTTGATTATTCAAACAATCTGCCACGAGCACAGATGGCGGCCTGGACCTTCCTCCCCATGTCACCATTAGACAACATTGAATCTACGAATTCGTTCCGAACGCAGCTGCTGTGCAGTGCAGCCTCAGAATCAGCAAGATTTTATGAATGAAGCTCCATTCTTTGATTTCCTATGATGTCTCATACATAGTCCAAGGAAATCAAATAAGTACTCATAGCAGGCTACGGAGTTCGGTTATGGCGTTGTTCTGAACATATGTAGCACCGGAACAGTGAGGCCGAGTTTTTATCCCTAGATAAAGGACTAATTGCTGAAGCATGATTGTCAACATGAGGTATCAGAATGCATCTCTCCATCTTCTCACTTTTGAATATCGCCGCCGTGCCATACTATGAAATAACGATTAAATGCTCAAGAATTCTCACCATTATACACCTTTTGTTACATCCAAATCTTTAAAATTGCTTTTTCAAAAATCCTTGGCTACCGTGAATTTTATGCAATTCCTGTTATGTGCTTAACCGAAAGTGAAAACCCCGAAAATAGGAACTCAATTAAAATCTGTACACCATGTACACCATCTGTACACTAATAAATGAAATGTACAACATTATTATACCCCGACCCAAAATCGGTCGGGGGAATATAGTAATACCAATGATTCCGTCCGTCCTTCCGTCCTTCCATCTGTCCGTCCGTCCGTCCGAGGACAATTTTTGTCCGATCGACTACAGAAAAACTATTCATCTCATCCTTTTCAAATTTGGTACATGTCTTCTTCAACAATAGGAGAGGTGCAGTGCGAAATTTAAACGGAAATTTTAATTTTTGGCGAATTTGTATTTTTTTAACTTAGTCATATTCTGAGCATTTTTACAGAAAAACTATTCATCTCATCCTTCATTCTTTACCACTAGGAGAAGTGCATGGCAAAATGTAACACGATTTGGTGAATTTTTGGCGATATTTTGTATTTTTTTACTTCGTCATATTCGGAGCTAGAATGAATGAAGCTACTTCTGTGATTTGTTGACTTAATCATTTTCTTGTTCATGTAACTTTCATCATAAGCTGCTTCTGTGTTCTTTTTGATTTTACTATTTTATATTTCCACTGGTTATATTTTTGGAAAAGTTAAATTGTCTTTCCTTTCAGCCATAAACTGCTGTATATCCCTCACTGTGCCAACATGGGTGTGCCTGTACCTGTTGTTTCAAGTCACTCCAATGAATCATTATGATGCATTAATTTCCAAAATAAAGTTGAAATCAGTGGTAATGGCAGTAGTGTATTATGTTACCCCTACCTTTTCAACTTACTATTATTCCTACTTTTACTTAAGCCACCTTTTTACATGAAGAGACTTGTCCTACTCTTTTCACAAACAGTTTAATCTTAGCAATTACATTTCATAGGTATCAATCCTTAGGTGTGCAGACACTTCTGTCAAACTTTAACAGTCGGGTAATAATGAGGCATGTTCACTTTTTTGCTTGTTAATACATGTTTCAGGTCTCTATCAATTTAATTTGATATTTTTAAAAATATATCTATAGAGTTCAATTTGTTAATTTTTCCTGGTTATTTTCAGGGATAATATTTTTAAGATAGAACTGTGTGCTTTATATTATAACCTTAAGCAATGCATATAAAACAATACCGTAGCAATTAGTAAACTCTAATTATTAGGATGAAGTTCAATATCAGCTTGTACATTCGGTTTGATGGGCACATTCTATAAACCTGTACATCTAGTATGCGAAATTATTAAACCTGATTTGAATAAAATTCTTCATGAGTTATTTATCATTTATTGAACCATTTTAATCAACGTCCTTATAATACTCTTGAAATTGGCTTTAAACCCCAACTCACCTCAACGTCCGTAAACAAATAATTGCTTCCTTGTGATATATTTGTCAAATTTCTTACAATCAATTATTGCAGGTTTACAGGTCTCAATATTTTATTTTGAAATAATATTGAATGTATTTTATCAAGGTTTAAGTTCAATCTGAAAGAGGTAAAGCGCTGCTAAATGAGACGTTTGAAGAAGGTTGGTGTAAAAAGTAAAAGTTCTACAATTACATTAAGAGGTTGTTGTGTGCCACAAAAGTGAACTTACGTTCTTCCACAACTCCTTCCAGCATAGCCAAGTGGATTTCCAATCGTCGGTACCTTCTGCCTAAATACACAAACGGATTCAGAGGGCCATCCCCAGACTTATACTTTAAGCTGACACAGACCTTAAGATCCGAAATAAATCCAATTTGTACAAGTGTTTGCATAGTCTCCCCGTATCTCTATGCTTGGTGCTTTCAGTTTGGAAATAAATATGGTTCTATCCAATATGTGCTGTTTTTTTATACATGTACATGCTTCGCTGCCGTAAATACATTATTTAAGAAATAAAGTTCGCTGAACCCCAAGGTGTTTTGTAACTATTATAGTTAAAGCAAGAGGACGTTAGTCCGAGTGCTTTGACGTAATAACAGTTCAGGGCAAAACTATACTTTATTACAAAACACATTGGGGTACAGCGAACTTTATTACTTTTCTAAGATGCCAAATGATCAGATACAGGTAACATTCTGCTTCCAAAAATGTGCAAATAAAAACATTGTTTACATTCTTTATATTAATAATCCATAAACGGGGCCAACGGACGGCTATTCCACGGGTAAAACACACCTCTAAGATAGACTAAGATCACGTGACTAACATTCCAAAAAGAATTGTGGGTAGAGCTTGATCAAGTCTTAGCGTAGTGGCGGAACGTTGTCTAATTCAAATGTTTGCTGCTGTCATAAAAGTTGATGTTCATTGTACCACCGCTAATTTTGACCGACTGCAGAAGTTGCAAACCATGGAAAGGAGTACTCGCTTTATTGGTTGCGATGTAAGAGTTCAGACGGCTGAGGCGAATCCACGTTACGATACCATGGGCACACTTGAACACGATTACGTCATCAAAAATACTGTACCTTGATTGTCTGATAAATTACTTTTTTTTCGATTGTTCTTACCGCTAGGCATCTTAGAATAGTAAATTGAGTACAACAAGTACTCTCCCTATGATGAGCCCATATGCAAAATATGAGGAGAATCCAGTGAATAGTATTTGAGTTACTCCATGTCGTACGGACGTACGGACTGACGCAGCCGAATACTATATCCCCCGCATCGCGCTAAACGCGCGGCGGGGAATAATTGTGCAAGTCTTGTTTGCATTGAACATTTTGATAACTGAGTTGAAGGTGGGCGTGTTGTTTTACCGCTAACATTATCGTTTAGTAGATGCTTGTGTCGTTCGGATAATATTTGCATGTTCATGGACCTTTACACAACTGCAGTGGGAAATTATGTACATGTACTCGAATTGGTACATGTCTGCTCACTCAGGTGTAAAACGTTCATATTCAAAATAACACAACGGTCGTTTCAATTTGAGATGTTTAGACAATATTTCTTTTCGCAGTAAAGGGGGATAATTATTTCGGATAACCCACATGGTCGAGTGGTTAAAAAATTGCTACAGCTGCGTTCATTGGTCATATGAAGATGCCAAGCGTGATTGGTTGAAAGTTTATTATGAAAATTCAAACTGTAATATAGGGTGAAATTTCAACTGTGTATACAGGTCTGCGCCTCCAACCAATAATTGGTCACATCTGGTGTGGGTTTTTAACCACCGGGTGAAACCCAAGAGGGTTTATGACGTGGCGCAGCCCGTCTGTCCGTCCGTCCGTCCCAACATCTTTTTAATCTTTTTATGAGTTAAGTTAGCTCTTAACACAGACATTAGAAAATATTTATACTCAAAGTGAACAAACACAGAATGAAATCTACTTGTTTCTACAAATTGTGTGATTTTAATGATAGCTCCTAATTTCCCTGGCTCAAGTTATCCTGAAAACCACAACTACTATAAAACGTTTACACAAAATAACCAGCAAATCACTTGTTTATCGGAGAATAAACGCGAACACTAGATTCTAGTTGTTAGCTTTAGGTAGAAGTGTACAGCCGAGATACTGGTGACTATAACTAAGAGCTGTAACTGATTTCATTACTTAATCTTTAAAAAACTTTAAAACCATACGTTATACAGTTAGTCAATTTTGATAAAATTAAAAAAGGTAAATACATGTATTATTAACAACGCTGGTACCCGTAAACATATTATCGGATGCACATATTTTAGCAAAATAATCTCTTTATTGGTTGACGTTTTGTTAATTGCTTATTGGACAATATTAGCTCTCCATTTATTTGACACGTAGTTACCACTTGCTTATTGGACAAGATTAGCTCTCCATTTATTGGACACGTTGTTACCACCTGCTTATTGGACAAGATAAGCTCCCCATTTATTGGACACATAGTTACCACTTGCTCATTGGACAAGATTAGCTCTCCATTTATTCGACACATAGTTACCACTTGCTCATTGGACAAGATTAGTTCCCCAAGTATTGGACATGTAGTTACCACGTGCACTTGCTTATTGGACAAGATAAGCTCCCCATTTATTGGACATGTAGCTACCACTTGCTTATTGGACAAGATTAGCTCCCCATTTATTGGACATATAGTTACCGTTTGCTCATTGGACAAGATTAGCTCTCCATTTATTTGACATGTAGGTACCACTTGCTTATTGGAAAAGATTACCTCTCCATATATTTGACATGTAGTTACCATTTGCTTATTGGACAAGATAAGCTCCCCATTTATTGGACACGTTGTTACCACTTGCTCATTGGACAAGATAAGCTCCCCATTTATTGGACATGCAATTACCACTTGTTTATTGGACAAGATAAGCATCCAATTCATTGGACACGTTGTTACCACTTGCTTATTGGACAGGATTTGCTCCCCATTTATTGGACATGTAGTTACCAATTGCTTATTGGACAAGATAAGCTCCCCATTTATTGGACACGTTGTTACCACGTGCTCATTGGACAAGATAAGCTCCCCATTTATGGGACATGCAGTTACCACTTGTTTATTGGACAAGATAAGCTCCCCATTTATTGGACACGTTGTTACCACTTGCTTATTGGACAGGATTTGCTCCCCATTTATTGGACATGTAGTTACCACTTGCTTATTGGACAAGATAAGCTCCCCATTTATTGGACGTGTAGTTGTCACTTGCTTATTGGACAAGATTAGCTCCCCATTTATTGGACATGTAGGTACCACTTGCTTATTCGACAAGATTGGCTCCCCATTTATTGGACATGTAGTTACCACTTGCTTATTCGACAATATTAGCTCCCCATTTTTTGGACATATAGTTACCACTTGCTTATTGGACAAGATAAGCTCCCCTTTTATTGGACACTTAGTTACCACTTGCTTATTGGACAAGATAAGCTCCCCATTTATTTGACATGTAGTTACCACTTGTTTATTGGACAAGATTAGCTCCCCATTTATTGGACATGTAGTTACCATTTGTTTATTGGACAAGAAAAGCTCCCTATTTATTGGACACGTAGTTACCACTTGCTTATTGGACAAGATTAGCTCCCCATTTATTATGTCCCCCGAAAATTTTTTCGGGAGACATAATGTTTTCGCCCCGTCCATCATTCCGTCATTCCGTTATCCCAAAATGCTGTCTTTTCTGGGCCATATCTCAAAAATCTTTCAATATTTCTTTACAAAACTTGGTATGTGGTTAGACCTAGTGGTGGAGTGGTGCTTTTTGCTATTTTGGTTATTCTGAATTATTTTTTTGTCTGGTTTCCATGGAAACAATTTGAATTTTGTGCATGTTGGTGGTAGGGACCTTTTCCGGCCTCTATCTCCAAAACCGTTTAATATTTTTTCACCAAACTTTGTATTTGCTTAGACCTAGTGATAGAGTGGTGCCTTTTGCTACTTTGGCTATTCTGAATTTTTTATTTCTCGTTATTAATGCAGTATTGAACTTAGTGCTTAACATAAGTGAAAAATAAGGGTAATATGACTAGGTTGGATTGAAAGTTGGAGCGGGGGACATCACAGTGCATCACATGCACATATTTCTAGTTGGACATGTAGTTGCCACTTGCTTATTGGACAAGATTAGCTCCCCATGTATTGGACACGTCTTTACCACTTACTTATTGGACAAAATTAGCTCTCCATTTATTGGACACGTCGTTACCACTTGCTTATTGGACAAAATTAGCTCTCCATTTATTGGACACGTAGTTGCAACTTGCTTATTGGACAAGGTTAGCTCCCCATTTATTGGACATGTAGTTACCACTTGCTTATTGGACAAAATAAACTCATTGGAAAAAATAACTACTTGACCATTAGTCAACAACCTCCAATCTGGAATCTGCCAATGGCTATTGAACATATTTTTATGTTAATTCTAAGGCTTGAAATCACAATATAAGACAAATCATTCACATTTCCTGGACTTTAGGATTCAACAACTTGCAACAGTTTTTGTAGCATATAAAGTTGAGTAAAAAAACAGAAATTGAAAAGAGGGAAATTTATTTAAGTTTTGTTTGGCAAAAGTATTTGCTTAAGGAAATAAAAAAATATTGAGCCATAGACTTAGTAGCTCAATAGACATTGCATGATTGAGTGTCTAAGATCTAAACAAAAAGAGCCATTGGCTCTGTAGATTAGCCTTTGGTCTAAGGTAGTTCATCATATACTAGCCAGACAAACAGGCCTTCACAGGTACTAATTGCTTATTTAGATATAGAAGGTTCATTAAATTATATGCAGTTAACATGCTGTTAAAGGATGGCTCACACAGAGTAATTAAATGTGCATGTACACCTTTAATTTCAAAACACAAATGAATAATATGTTTGAATGAAGCAAACAATAGTTTTTAGCTATAAAATGCATGCACCCAACCCCACCCCCTCTGATTTTTATAATAGCTTTACAGGCGCTGTAGCACGCCGTTCTAACTGAAACAAAGTGTATTCATGAAATGGTAAGTAAGTGTAGAGCAAGAATACTCGCGCAAATCAGATAGCCTATATTTTCCATAATGGCAAAAAGCTGAACAAAATGACATTGATATGTACAGAGAAGAGAGTCCGCGACTTCTTTCAGATACCCATATCCCCTCTCATTCCTTAACTCCTTATCAAATTGAGTGGTCCACTTTCAATGTAATAGATGCATTACATTTGGCCAGTTCCCGATGCATTCCCACTGGTGTATTTAAAGCTCACTTAAAGCCATACTGGAAACAAGATGGACTAAATGATTTGCATTACAACATGCGTGTAACTAGATGGGAATGGATAGCAAATGGTATACCAAGGACAGGTAACTCATCCTTGTGATTACAACGCAACTAAGCGGGAGTTTAGACGTTTACATCTAAAAGGAAACAACATTCAGATAAAATTATAGAACTAGATAGGTGTTCTGATGCTGACGTTGGTACATTCTTTCTGCCTGTCCAGAAAATGAGGCGGCAGAGCCATGTATTAAAGAACTTGAAAGGGGCAGCAAAAGGGCAAGCAAAGCAGAATATATTTGTGAGGTTTGGGGTGATTACTTTGCTGGCCTGACTAAGCCACATTCCTCCTCGTTATTTGATAATGACTTTCAAATGTATGTTGACAGAAAGATAAATCATTTAAGTCAGGAATATCCCTCCTGTGATGATGATACATTGTGTAAATGTATTACACCAGGCGAATTAAAAGGACTTGTCAATAATCTTCATAAGGATACATCTCCTGGCCCGGATTGTGTTCACAACGAACATATAATATACAGTAGCAAAGGTATCATAAATGTTCTAACTGCACTCTTTAATGCTATCATAAAATCAACATATGTCCCTAACATATTTCGAAAAGGTGTACTTATTTCAATATATAAAGGCAAAAAAAGCCAAACATGACCCTAAAAATTATAGAGGAATCAACCTAACATCTTGTGTGGGGAAATTATTTTAGAAATCATTCTAGCTAGATTAGAAACCTGGGTGGAGAGTATATACCCAATTTTCCTGACAAGCTCCAATTCGGCTTTAGAAAGGGACACGAAGCAACTAATTCAGTTTTTACTTTAAACGGAAGCCTATCTTACTAAATAAACAGAGACTCACAGGTATTTACAGCCTTTATGGATAATGAAAAGGCGTTTGACTGTATTTGGCAGAATGGGCTCTTTTTAAAATTGTATGACATGGGTATAAAATGCAAAATGTGGTACCTTCTATAACAAAGCTACACATCAAGTTCTGCATTTGTTCAATATTGTGGTTTACAATCAAATGAATATGCCATACACCAAGGTGTTGGACAAGGTAGGGTTTTATCATCCTGGTTTTTCCTTGTTTTTATCAATTACTTAATACGAGAACTTTAAACCTTTAGCAATGGTATCCGTGCATATGGTATTGATATTGTGATATTTTGTTAGCTGATGACACTACAATTGCTTCAACATCTCCTAAAGGTCTTCAATCATCACTTGACTTGACTACGTGTATGCTTGTAAGTGGCGTCTTACATATAATGGCTCTAAGAGTACTTGTATTATATTCAGTAAGTCTAAGAAACAACTTAGTGATTGTTCTTTCAAATTTGGGGAATCAGTTATGCAATAAGTGATAATGTCAAATATAGAGGAATCCTACTCTCCTCTGATATATCCTCCTAGTCTAGAGTCCAGGCATATTGTCTAAAAGCACGACAGTCTGTAAACTCTCTTGAGCAATCTTGGGCTAAACTGTAAAGATCTCCACCCTATGACGTGTGTTAATATATGGAAGAGGATGATACTACCCACAAGTTTCTATGGATGCAAACTCTTACCTATTTTGCGAGGTAAAGATTAAGAAATGGTAGTCATCACACAAAGATATGTTGCCAGATGTATCGAGGGTTTCGGCAAACGATTTTCCTCTGCCTCAGTATTAGCATCTTCCCACGGCAAGGTGAAAATGTATCGAGATCTTTCCATTTTTTACCTTGCCTTCAACCTAGCCAAGTGGTGAAACGAATCAGCGACACCTATTGTGATCACAAGTTACGTCCCTTAGCATCTGCTAACATACAGCCAATGAAATCGCTGTTTATATTCGGAACCAATTCAAAATAAGCGACGATCGACACAGTCACAGAGGCAATACAACTGTCTTCTGATTGGCTTATCCGATTAGCCTGCAGTACGTTAAAATCTTAGCACTGAAAATGCGAGGGTTGAGGTCATGGGCGGAAGGAAAATATATGGAAATATTTTCGTTACGCCTGTGACGTTGTGAAGATGCAGTATTAGGAAACCTAGCTTTATGGAGCATGACTGCCTACATAAATATATGTAGACTCGTATTCTTTGGCAGATAATGCAACTGTCAATGCTATTCCTTCTTTTTTAAGGACTTATTCTGTGTTCAACTAGCAACCTTTCAAACTGGAACAGCAGCATCGCATAGTTTATGTGACAAACTTCAATAAACTGTTCGTAACAACAATCTTGAACGTACTGACTATCTTGAAACGGGGCCGTTTCCATGTAAATCTTCATGGCGTAAAATAGTTATTAACTGTGTTAATGAAACTGAATGTGTACGATGGTGTACCCAAGTATGTTTGCGGCAGGTTATGTCTAGATACCGCCTTACCCACAATTCATTTGGTGTACATAGATTATATAATTTGTATGTATATGTATCCACTATAAAGAGATATTTATCATTTTGTGTACAGGTTAGCTCAATAGCTAAATTCTACAACTATTGTGAACTGTGTGAAAGACACTGTTATGACTATGACTGCTACATTATTCTACATTGTGAACACTATGTCTAATCAATTCGTTTCAAAACTTATAGACCTCTTTGATGTAAATACATATGTACAAATATAACTACTAACTTAGGATGAAATGTCGGCTCTATTTTCTGGAGGATAAATACCATTAATTGACGATTAAGAGGAAATGGGATGGAGATGTATGCTTATCCTCTTCAGTAAGCTTCTCTATCCAATACTGTCTTCACTTAAGTGAATATACTAGATCTTTGTCTTAACTCTGTTCTGTACATATATATGACCTGATGTAATTATCTGATGTAACTGTTTTATATTACATTATATTATATTATATAATCATATTATATATTTATGTTTATTTAAGAGTAAACCACTGAATTGAAATTAACTCATAACCTTCGGACAAACAAAACAAATAACTCGTAATTGCCAAATGTTTGCACGGACGTCCGTCCCGAAAAGGGTACTTGTGTTCTGAAATCAACTCATCGGTGATACGCATGTGCTTTTTCCGGACCGATCGGAGTAATATTTTAAGAGTAATGGCCCTTGACTTAGAGCGCTCAGCTTTCCAATTTCACACTGGCGGTAAGTTTTAATTCGTCAGCATTTGAACATGTTGTTTCCAGTTTCACCCACTGAAGTTATAACCTTTGACCATGTGACCTTGACCTTTTTGTAGGATCCATTTTGTGAGAAACTTAACCATCGCCATAATTTTGGATTGATTGGTGATAGGCCTTTGATACTAAATTACCCTTACAACTAAACTACTGATTTGGAGGATAAGGAACCCGGGAGTTCTTGTGCTCTCAGAACATTAATGCATTTCATTTCATGCTATTGGAAGTTCGATTTCCAAGTTTTTCAATAATTCCTTTAGGCATTTCGCGGTTAATTATAGCATGTACTGACAATCACATTGTTGCAATTAGAATGTATAATGGCATGGTAAGTATTCCTTATTGATTAAATAACACATGGGTCTTACAAGTCTTCACAAGTATGTCATTGCCAATTAGAAATTTGAACTTTGTATAGGAGGACTTTATTACTGCATTTGCCTCGAGAGGGTGGTTATTAAATCATACAATACTCTCTGTGAGAATACAGATTGTTTGCACCCATGGCATTTATGTGTTGATAATCTATCAGGGAAACTGAAGAATGCTTATTATAATTATTGTTTAAAGTTTCCAAAGAGTAAGAAAGCTTGGGAATTTTTTAGAACATCGAGATTACGTCTTTGAGAGGCATTTTAGAAGCTGTCAGTACAAGAATTTATCCGACCTTTTTGGTAAATTCAAGTTGTATTTATATTTCTGTTTTTATCTCAAAATATGCACACGCATGTCCCCTTTTCAATAGGTTAACGTTTGTTTTTTAAGCTGCTCTCCTGAGAATCTCTCAGATGATTTTATTCGGTTGTTTTTTGTGTAAAACTAAAGTTATTCAATAATTTTCAATTTCCTGGAAACAATATTCTTCATTAGCAACCTAAAGCTAAATTTAATCAATAACCATTCTGTCAGTGTGCATTGAAACCAGAAAAAAGTCAATTTGACATTTCACTTCTTTAATTTATTTATTAAAGACACTATAGCACGTTTTTTGCATGTTATTCTTTCGCAAATTTGCCATTTATGCACTGTTGCATTAGAGGGTAAACATTTCATTACACGACCTGATCAGTCATATCCATAGATACTGGTTATCAGTTTAAAGCCATAATGTTGCGGTACTCCTTAGCGTTAGGGGTAGACTTGTAGGCCTAATGCAGTTTTGAGAAATCAGAAGCTAAGATGGTTGACCATCCCATCATTGTAACATACTTTAAACTTTACCAATAGTGTTTAGGTATCGCTACATCAGTCAGAATACTTTAATAATAATAATAATAATAAAAATAATAATGAGGATACTTATATTGCGCCAAATCCTCAACATAAAGGGCCAGCTCAAGGCGCTACACACATTATGATCCTGGTGTAAGGACCAACATCGCTCCTTTAACATTCTCAACTCCCATTGGAGTATGCAACCTGGGCTAACAATTTAGGCGCTCGAAGGTTATCTTTCACATTGCCTTCACTAACAAACCTGGTACTCGATTATACTGCTGAGTGAACAGAGGCACATTTCGAATAAAGTCCCTTGCCCAAGGTGACACCACGAGCCTCTCAAATCATGTATCAGTGTGGGGCAGGAAATCACCCTTCAAACTCTCAGTTTTCATCCAGCAATGAGGCGGGTAACCCACCCATCCAGCGAGCCACGTCCATTGTTGCTGAACTTCACTGGTAGTGGTCGACTGAGCTATGCACAGAGGACAACGTGCCATAACGTTAAGTACTGTCAACACCTCTTGATGGAAAAAGGACTCACCAAACCAAGTGCAACTCGTTTATATTGATTGAGGAGTATAAGATAGCCAATGGCAAGAATTATTTACCTTTTTGCGAGAGCACTTTATTTCAGTAAACAACGGCGTGCTAGAGAGCCTTTACAATCAATCTATTGACGTCCACTATGAACATTGAAGACACATTCTAAGAGGCAGAATTGCGAAAAAAAGCATGTCCGCAGTTAAACTAATGACACATTTTCCATCTCTATCACTCCTTACTGTGGAGAGTCAACATGTCTCCATCGTGTGTATGCCTACCGCGCGGCAGGTGACCTTTCACTCCAGTCAATCAGCGACGAGGCTAGGAAGTGGTCGAACCGATTCATTATGTAAACATTGTTGTGATTAGTTGCATTTAAGGCAGGTGACGGTCACAAAGCCACATGAGATTACCCCTGCCGAGCTAGAGTCAGATCAGAGTTTGTTATGCAATTAGCGTGCACGTTTTTTGGCGGAGAATATAGCGACACGACCGAATGATCTGTTTCAGAGAGATGGAAGTGTAGGTTGTTTTGACCCAACTGTCATACTGAAGCTAGATCATTCCTTACTGCAGTGGGCAGTTGACATAAACATAGTTGATAACTCAACCCAGTGTTCTAATCCCGATGAACCCCATACGAAGACCAGATATGATACAACGTATTTGAACAACTTGTTTTTACCTTCTGGACAGAGTTATAGTGACATTCAGGATTCCATCAACACATTAGAGGAAAACGCAGGAAAATCTGGACAGGGCCTATGGTGTGTTTACAGGTGTTGTGATTAATGAAATGAAGAAGGGTTACCTTCAAGGATAATCTTATTAAAAGGGCGGAAAAGTAACAAGAGATGTAGGACCAAGAAGGAGTGGTGGAATAAGGGGTTGACTGACATGTGGAATGAACTGTGTCGAGCGGAGAGGGAGTGGTGTAGGGCGAAAGGTGTAAGGAAGGCAGTTTTTAAAAGCTTATATGTTGGAAAAAGGAAAGAGTTCGATAAACAATGTAAAAGAGAAAAGCGCACTCACAACAGAAAGACTATAGAGGAAATTGAAGATGTGTGCTACTCTGATACCGGGCAATTCTGGAGAAAGATAGGGAAGATCGGTGTAGGGTATGAAAGGCAAAAGACTATACCAATGGAGGTAAAGTGCGAAGATAGAACTATTAGCAGCGACCCTAAGAGAGTTATGGACAAATGGAAAACCTCATATTCGGATCTGCTGTACTGCGGTAATGGGAAGGCAGATAACTACACCATGTACACAGATGACACAAAGAGTGCAGAGATGTGTCAGGATATCACACTGGAGGAAGTGAGAGTAGCTGTAACCAGAGTGAAAAAGGGTAAAGCATGTGGTGTAGATGATATCCCGGGAGAAGTTTTAAATAATAACATTTGTGTTAAGTATCTAGATAAACTCTTTACGATATTGACACAGGACGCATCCCGAACAGCTGGACAAAGGGTATAATTACACCTATTCCCAAATCGCCTATGAAGGACCGCAGAGACCCACTCTGTTACAGAGGACTCACCATCACAGGTGCCTCATATAAGTTATACTGCAGCGTGTTGAATGCAAGACTATCTAACTTCGTAGAAAAACACAATATTCTAGAGGACAACCAGAACGGTTTCAGGAAAGGGAGATCCACAACAGAACACGTTGCCTCCTTGACGTCAATAGTGGCAACAAGGAAAAGCCAGAAAAAATCTACCTTTGCAGCCTTTATAGATCTCAGAAAAGCCTATGACTGCATTGACAGATCAACTCTGTACACCAAATTACTGGAAGCAAACATAAAAGGAAAGTTGTATAATGCAGTTACCTCCCTGTATAGAAGCGTAAGATGCAGTGTAAGAATCAACGGCAAAACAACGGAATGGTTTGATGTAAATTCTGGATTAAAACAAGGATGTCTGCTGTCTCCAATTCTTTTTAACTTGAACATAAATGACAGTTTAAGTACCATCAATGAGCTAAGAATCGGAGTGGAGGTAAGTGAGGAGAGAATAGGTGTTCTTGCTTATGCAGATGATCTAGTTTTGTTGGCAGAGTGTGAGGATGATATAAACCTGCTCCTGGAGTGTCTAAACTCATGGTGTCAAGTGAACTCAATGACTGTAAACGAGGAGAAGTCAAAGGTTCTACACTTCCGACCTCCCTCTGTTCCCAGGACAGGTGTAAAATTTCAAATTGGAAAAAGAACATTAGACCTCGTAGAATGTTACAGTTATTTGGGAAACCCTATAACAGAGCATCTGGATTATAAACGCATGGCAAGAGCAGCAGCAGGCTCAGCGAGTAGAGCACTTGGCCTTCTCATCTCCAAATCCAAGTTGCTGGGAGGTATGGAGTACGACACGTTCACCAAATTGTACGACGCTATTTTGTGTTCGACTATCCAGCACAGCGCCAGCATCTGGGGGACCTTCAAGATGAGTTGTATCGAGGCCGTGCATAATCGGGCAATGAGGTTCCATCTTGGATTGAGGCGTTACGCTCCCAACAACGCAGTATGTGGCGACATGGGCTGGGTCCCGCCGATAGTGAGACAGTGGGGATGCGTCACCAGACTCTACATGCGCCTACATAATATGGATTCCTGTAGAATGGCACACAGAATTTTCGCTTGGAGTACCCACTTGGCTAAACGACGTAAACACAATTAATGCTATAGAGTCAATAACAAGTTTACTCTCCTCGGACTCGGCACCTGAACACTTTGTGGTCAACAAGATTAAGGATTGTTTATACAGATTTTTGGGAAAATGGAGAACAGATATCACCTCTCCTGCAGGTGGAACTGGAGGAAATAAACTGCGAACATACTGTACCTTTAAGTCAGAATATTGCCCTGAGGAGTATGTAAAACGTCGCATTAAAAAATCCCAAAGAAGCGCCCTTTCAAGGTTTAGGTGCGGAGTTGCACCCCTCAAGATTGAGACAGGAAGATACACTAATACCCCTATAGAAGAAAGAACCTGTCCGTTCTGTGTGGTACCAATCGAAGATGAAATACATGTGTTACTCCACTGCCCAATATATCAAGAACAAAGGAATCTCATATACAGTAGATGCATTTAACATGCCCTGACTTTTTAATACTCAGTGATATTAAGAAAGTAGGTTACATAATCTCTTCACCTGATGTGGTTTATACAGCGGCCAAGACCTGCAAAAAACATTTTAGATCATCGCACATCAATTTTATATCATGTTTAATCTGTATATATTCTATTATATATATCTTATTCTTTCATTGTATTGTTTGGTCTCTTTTACCCACTATATATTTACAAAATCATATTTACATGTATTCTTAGTTATATTTGATTATATTATTTATATATTAACAAAATATATTTATAAAAGTATATTTATTTGTATTTTAAGCCATAATTTTTTACATTTTAAAGGCGCTGTAGCACGTTTTTTGCAAATTTTATTTTTTCAAATTTCTCATTTATAATGATAGTTTATGTCATTTATATTTACTTCAGAGGGTAAAACATCTTATTACACAAACCAATTATCCGTAGTGGTAATAACGGTGTTGCGTATAAAGCCAAAATTGCATGGCGGCCATTTTATTGTGAACACATTTTATTATTTCGAATGACAAAAAAAATTGCCATGGCTTTACGGAACCAATACACTCATTTGTAACTTGATTTTCCGAAGAGAGTGGGGTGTTTTACTATTGTTGACATTATTTTTCAAATACATTTCATCGACTTATTTGAGAGAAAAAACGTGCTACAGCGCCTTTAAGATATATGAACTTTTCTTTGGTATTTTAACCATATGTAAAGTCTCTCATAACCCTCTACAGGGTGGCTCATAATTTTACTATCTGTATGTGTTGATATCTGTATTTTATGTACGTGATTGAGGCGAGACTATAATAAACATCTGTCTGTCTGTCTGTCTGTAGCGATATTTCGTTATCATCTGCCTGAACAGACATCTTAATGAGCCATCAAGTACGTTCATGTTTCAAATACAAACTTATTTTTGGAAAATATACTTATAATATATGTCAATCGCTAGAGAAATATTTTATCTACAACATGGAATGTGATAATTAATTTTCATATCACGACAATGTAATGAAATATGGTTTCAAAGACAAGTTCTACTTCCAATAACGCGCGTCAATGGTATATGACGTCATATAAACAGGGGATTTGACAAACAGGAGGGTAATTTTCTAGTGCGACAATCAGGCGGTAGTAGAAATTGTCAACATGCAGTCATGCAAGTCCCCTGGAGTGATGACACTGATAAGGCGAATGGTCTGTCTCAATTTGAATATTCTCCTCAAAGCCAAATACATAAATTCACCTGACAATGTAATTGCTGACGCGGTTTCGAGATTTCAGTGGACACGCTTTCGAGTGGCGGCGCCAATAGCCGACCTGTTTACCAGTGAAACTGCTGAGGGACATCAGGCAGACCTAGACTAGGAAATGAACAGGCTACAGGACACCTTCCTATATCACGGAACACATGGTCGACTTACCAGACAGCGGTCAATGCTCTATTTAACTTTAGAAACACGCACAGTCTCAATCAGGTATGGCCGCTACCCATTGATCATTTTACCCATTGCATAGCTTACATGTCTCTTCAACAATTTTCAGTAAATAATATAAGGACTTATATTTCTGCCTTAACAACATGCCATAAGCTAAAGGACACACGCCAGCCTATCACATTTAAACTCCTTCAAGCCATCAATTCAAACATGCCCTTTGTTTGCTCTTCTACCTGAAATGTCTGTTCTCAGGAGTATTCCTGGTTGCATTCTTTGGCTTCTTCAGGGTTGGCGAGCTTGTGCCAAGAAACCTGAATAAGCAGGCATAGTTAGGAAAGATATTACACTCCGGGAAGTAACATTTACACTGCGTCACTCGAAAGGAGAAAGAGCACAACATGGAGTAACGTTTACACTACACGCCATTCCGGGACATCCACTCTGTCCGGTCAGGGGTATGCAACAAAAAAAATTCGGATCCACCCAGAGGGAGCCACATCAGCTTTCGTTCATTATGCTATTGCTATGTTTTGAAGAAGGCATTGGCACACAGCGGACTAGCAGCTAATAATTTTTAAAACTCACTCTTTCAGGGTAGGCGCAGCCACCTCTACATGTGAAAACGGTGTTAGCCGCGGAAGATCTTTGAAATTTGGTAGATGGGGGTCAGATTCTTACTACACATATATTCGTACTTCTTAACATGTGATTTCCTCATAAAAAACTGTTCTGCTGTTTTAATGCTATGTTGCAGATTGGCTTGTCAGGACGAGTTACGAGGGCTCGGCTATATGCAGCAGCGGACCAGCGGCGGGCCTCCTGTTTGTGGCTGGCCAGGGGTGGGATGCAGTGGCAACACTTCCTCAGGACCATCGAACATCAACTCAAACAGACGACGCAGCATCCCAGGGCGCTGGTTGTCCATCATGGCTCTAATGACCTAGGATCCACCAAGGCCAGTCAGTTGTACCTGGACACCTACACCGAGCTGCTGCGGATCAAGATTCTGCTGCCAGCTACCACCATCATCTCAGGACGCTGAACAAGCGTGTGGCCAATCGTGTGTGTGAAATTCGATATGTGAGTGTTCTTTGTCGGGGACTGTCATTTTTTTTTAAATTTTGGACTCCAACCAACAAATTCAAACTTCTTCCTTCAGGTCGCCGCTTTCAACTTCCTCGCTTTAGGACTCCGAGAGCCGCCGACTCTTTTATTTGAACAATATTGTTATTTTAAGGAGGTTCCATACTATTGTCTCTGAGCATTCTCAGTTGTCAGATTCATAAAGACCTTGTACCCTTACTGTACACTTTAAGTAACAGTGTACGTCATGCACATTAGTAACTTAAATAGCTGTCTAGAAAAATAATCATAAAATCATTGTTCTATAATCGTAAAATATAGTATTTAGGAGATAAACCTACAGTGTTTTTAACTTTTTGTGAGTCTAACGTAGATTTGATACCGATTTTTATCATTTGGAGCCGAACGCGTCAGCGTGAGGATTTGAATGATAAAAAGTTGGTATCGAATCTAGGTTAGACTCACAAAAAGTTAAAAACACAGTAGGTTTATCTCCATTCTACCATGACGAGTTATCAGCGTATTTTAAACGTGTTTCTTTGACACTGCGGAAGTGAACTGAGTGATGCGGTAATTGGTTGAACACATTTTTCTTCAGGTATGACGCATTACATTTCCGTTGTTTTCGATGCGGTAGAAATTGAATAAACAGTGAAATTAAAAATTCATATTTAAATATGATGATTAAGTGACAACATAGATTTTAATCAAATAGAACATACAGGTTTGTAAATCTCCGCCTTGAAAGCTTTCTTCCACCACTTGTCAAATTGACGCGACCATTTCCTGTGACGTCATAACTGCTTGAGCTTATGACGTCATTGTATCCGAACAGAAACCGGTTCGTTCACGGCTTATCCCTGTCTTGATCGACTACAGTAGTTTCGTTGTTTAAAACATCGGTCCAAATTAGAATTATTTTCCAAAACAGATACACAGATAAAATTGTGTAGAAGAAAAATATGATGGAAACCGTAAAGTGAAGATAACTGATTTACCCATGTTATTTCAATGACATAGTTTGGCCTATAATCTTACGTCATCATGTATCCAAACGCGGAAAATCGCTGTTCACAAAAATCGTGTTCGAACCTCCGTTCGACCATAAAATAAACCAATTAAAAACAAGGATTGTAAAATGTCATGGTAGAATTGTTTTTTGACAAAAATATGTTTTGTAATTTTGCTCTATAATCTAACTGAAGAGCAAACGTTTGTTCATATTTAGTAAGAGTTATCTCCCTTGCAACTGAAAATTGACAATTTCTCAAGGGTTTGTTTTTTTCTGATTAATTTTCAAGTAAGCCTGGATAATTATGATTGTTTGGGTTAAATTTTGTTGCTGAATTGTATTTCTATAAAACAGTGATTTTTTACAGCAAGTCATAAGATAAATCGAAATAAATTTTAATGTTTAAAAGAAAACAAAAACAAATTGTAAAATTTTAATTTTAGGTAGAAATCTTCAAAATAACAGTAAAATTGCATTTTTGTCTTGCAAAAATGTGTTACCATAACCCTTAGATTTAAATGAGGACATAATTATGGAATATGTTGTTTTTGTCATAATGATGATAGTGAAATATGTATTTTAAAACATTGCACACCCATCAATATTGGGAGCTAAAAAACAAAAACGAGTACCGTGAATTTTCATAACAGAAATGAATGCAGCCTCTGTGTGCCACTTGTGGCTGAAATCTATTTTATCCACAGGCATTACATCAAAATCATACTCACGCTGGTTTCCATCTTTATCACTTCTTACTTCATTACATAACATTATTTATTCATATTTGTTGATTAAATATTTATTGTTTTCTTCTTTCATTTTAGGATACCTTCAGCTAAAAAATAAAGGGTATGGTGTTTCTAAAGTGGGCGATGTGGTTGAAACAGTTCGAATTGAACTCTTTAAGTAACGCAGCCGAGATTGATGGTACTACAAGATCAACAATCTACAAAAGTTGCGGGAGAAGGCAAATACAGGTGCGAAAACGGTTTTCAATGCTGCTAGTGAGAAGCAATTTACAAGAAGAGTTACGGCACAAGAGGGGTTCGGTTTAACCAGAAACCAGGTAATAACCACGGATGGTCAAATTGGAGAGCCTAGTAGTGTCCTCAACAGAGTTAGCATGGCTCGGACAATGTCACTGTTGTAGCTTGCGTCAATGCAAATGGCATTAAGATTCCACCAATGCTAATTTTAAAAGGTAAAACCCAAGGTCCTTGCTTTCGTTTAATACAGATCACAGGGTGCTATCTAGGCCTGTCAAGAGAAAATTTATTCTTGCAAAACGAGAGAGAATATTTTTAGCAGCCACTTGCTACAACCTCTAGAAAAAGGATTTTTTAAGAAGAAACTTTTGGAATGGCCCCGAGTGATGATTCAACTTGTTAGTAATAACTCGAATAATAAATAAATTTTCATTTGATTGATGCCAACGAGAAGACGAGGGACTGGATAATGGCCTCCAAGATGAACGAACCAGGGAGGTGCGAGAGGAGCAGGACAAAGAGGAGGATTTTTCAAATAGTGAGGGATGGGGTTGATTCTTGATTGACCCCTAATGATTCAGAGTTGTACTTGGCCAGTCCTGCCGCCAAGCCATATTGGCTAGATAGGAACCTGTATGCCCGAAACACGAGGGTGGTTGCTGGTGCGTAGGACGGGAGAGGGTGCTGGGGGACAGGGAGTGCTACTCGTACCCACCAACTTTAGGAGTGAGGTACTCAGTTGCCTGCATGACATGGAGGATGAGAGGGATGGTGTCTCAAGTTCTACCCTGACCGGGGTTCGGCCGCGGGCAACCCCTTCTGTACAGGCACTGGAGCCAGGACGGCAGGAGGGACGGCACCAGACCCAGGGAGCATGGTGGATCTCTGGCACTATGGACCATGAGGCCACGGAGCAGGACGAGGCAAGGTGGCTCTATGAGGGAGCCGGGCGACCTGGCCCCGTGGAGAGAGACAGCCCGTCTTTCTCCCCCAGGACCAGCCGGTTCCCTTCCACCGCCAGTAGTGACCCGGATTCAGAGGACGAGGCACAAGAAGCCAGGAGCTTTGCGAAGGAGAAGATGGTCAGCCCGGAGGGGTCCAGCCGCCTCTTGGGGAGCCGAGCCCTCCAGGCGCAAGCAGACAAGAGCGGCCATGACAAAAAAATCACTGGAGGTACCGCCTGACTGGATCCAGCCCTACCTTCCGGCCGGACCGTGACCATCGCCCCTAGCCGAAAAGAAGGGGACGCATTGGCATCTGGGTCTTCATCACCAGAAGTCGAGGTAACAGAAGCGCTCTATGTGCCCCGTCATGGGATGTACCGCTGCAAGACCCGGAAGCTCGCCAAACATCTCCCAGCCTACTTCTTGGAGCAATTAGTCAGACCCCCAAGGGAGTCTTGGTCAACATGGCAAGAATGAGGAAGGCCCTCGAGATTTTGGGGCGCTGTGCAGCTATTAGAGAGCTCCTGACCTGGGCCCGGGAACACCTGCAGATCCCGCCCCAGAGCCCAGTTGAACCAAATCAGGCCGCTGTGATGAGAAGGATGTGCGAGACGATGGGGTGGGTGCATCCAAGGCACTTTGAGCTGCACCCTTTGAACTCAGAGGCTACCCTAATGGAGGGTGCTGCTTCTCATCACAAACCATCTGGCGCTGAGGAAGCAGGAGGAGTTCTCCACCTACCTGGTGGGGAGGCAGAGCAGACCCGACCCGAGAGGACTGCCAACGACAAGAGGGGAGGACGAGCAACCCCCCTTTCGGCCAGCACAGGACCAGACCGGTTCTGTGGCCGCTGCACCAACAAGGACGTCCACTCCAACGTCATCCATCACACCTACACCATAACGGTTCCGTGGCCCGTGGCGGAGGCCATCAAGGAGGGACCCATAGAGCGCTGGACAGGGTGACCCTGCAAGCCACATGGACACAGCGGCCTCCCGACGATTTCAGAACCGACAGGCGGGGGGAAGACGCCTAAAATGTGCCGATTGCTGAGCCGGACAAGGAGGAGGAAGTCATCGACTCGCACTTCCACCTAGAGGAGACGTGGGGTTGAATCTCCTTCACCCGGCCCTCCCAGTTCATCAGGTCAAAGTCACAGGCCTGGTCGAAGTCTACAGCGATCCGGCCTCCCACCAAACAAGATCATCTACAGAGCCGTCCGAGCGGTGGGGGTCCACCCCAAGAAGGTCACTTGTGGAACTCTGGCACCAACCCAGGATGGCTGTCGGGGAAATAGGACTCGACCGGACAACCCACCATCAGGTTTGGCGGAGCCAAGAGAGGGTGATGCTTGATTTAGCGCGGGTGACCCCCGAAGGAGTTCCTGTTATTGACCAGGCAGGGGGAGGGGACCTCCATTCAACAGACGTGCATCTGAAGTATATCCTGATCCTGCAAACTGGCCTGCGAGAGCACAACCCGCGAATCCACGTCCACGGATTTGCGTGGACCGAAGAGACTATTCGAGAATGGACCGCTGCCTTCCCCAGTGTCTGCTTCAGATTCTCACGCGCCATCCACTTCTTCGACGCAGACCAAGCAGCAGCGTTGAGTGACCTCTCAACCGACCTGATCCTGGATGAGACGAACACCCCGAGACATCCATCCCATTGACAAGACGTCAACGGGCCGCAGTTGGTTGGGTAAACCCTGAGATTGGGAGGATCCGAGGGGAGTCCTTGCAAGCCGCATCTACTCCCTGTGAAGGTGCCAGAGGGAACGATACACCGGAATGGTGTGTCAGATTGGAGGGTTTCTGTCGGTTGAAGAGAGCCCTGGAGCCAGTAGCGAGAGGGTCGGAAGTGACCGGTGTGAGTATACCTGATAGACCTCCCTTAGTTTCCAGCGGATGCTGGGCGGGAGTTATACGTGGGTGTCCCGAATACCAGAGGTCCCTGGGTCACCTGGTCTGGACTTAGACTATCCTGTCCCAACCAGCCAGGGGAGACCGAAGCCTATTAGACAAAACCTATAAGATGGGGAGGGATGTGGTGATCGGCGATGACTTCCGGGTCAAAGAGAGGTCACGAGAGTGCCAGACCAGCCAAGAGCCCGGATGAAGCCCCGCGCAGCAGCAGTGCTGTAGCAGCCACACAGTTTTGCCTCCTTTGTTCGTTTGGCCAGTACTCAGGTTTAATCGCTAGAGTACTCTATATAATTAAAGCCCAAGTTGACATTAGTAACCAGTGTTCACAATATTACGATAATTGGCTTTACACATTGAAACTTTCAAAACGGATTAATTGTACTTGATCATCAGCACATTGATACATAAATGCATTTCAGTTTTTCTATTCCAGAAACGGTAAATTAAATTGAATGAAACCTCAAAGTAAACTGAAATGATTACCTCGTGTTTTGAAAGGGTGTACGGGGCTAGCCATAAGATTCTTTTACATTAGGTATTGCCTTCACCTGCAACCGTGAAATGTGTACATGTTGATTATACAAGGATCGTACAGTCCCGGACACCCTGTCCAAACATTGTATAACAAATAGTAAAACCCTTTTGATGCGGCGAATACCTCACAAGAAAAGCCATGTCTCTTTATTCAGAGCTGATAAATACTTGATGGAGAGAGTTATGATAATGGTATTGCCTTCTCTTGGTAAACATGTGTACTATTAATTGGATTCTGTCATCATTTGTACTGTTAATTGGAATCTGTCATCATTTAAGTAATATGTATTGATGCACAGGTCGCGATAGTCAGAGTGGGTATTTATAATGATGATGAAAATAGCTTTTCTCTGTGAGCGTTCAAATTACATTTTTCAGTTATCACGCTTTTTAATGGATATCTTCAATTGTCCGATGTTGACTGTCAGAACCTCTAAAACATCCATAATAAAAGATATTTTATCTTCATTAAAAGGCATGATATGTTAAATATTTTCAAATTGGTATTTATAGTCTCGCGTATCGACTCGTGCATGCTTATTCCCACAAGAGTGCTCTGAGAGCAAACTAACCTCCGGGTTCCTTATCCTCCAAGGTTTAATTTTAAGGATAATTTCAAGACATATTGAAAATAAATCAGCATGTCCAATATCGGAGGCCTATCACAAATCGATCAAAAATACGTTTCTCACAAAATGGACCCTACATCATGGTTGTTCTGAATGTCTATATGTGAAATTGTTTGGGTGCATTAAAAGCCATTATACCTTCCACCATTCCATTCCAAGTCACGACAAAACGAAACACGTGTCTTCATGTCAGTTTACTCTTCGATTGTGCCCTGTTACAAACTCGATGTGGAGTGACCTCCATTGCTTCAGATGGACTACAATGTGATTGAAGCGTCCGTAATATAACCTAAAATTACCCAGGTTTTAACATGTAAAATAATCTGAAATCCAATGGTCATGGTTAAAAATTACTGCCAGTGTGAAGTTGGAAAGCTGAGCGCTCTGAGTCAAGGGCCATAATAACAGCAAACCTCACACTATCTGAGAAATATTCCAATTTCAACATAACTTCTTTTTTTAAAAATAATATTCCCATGCCTTGCTATAATTAGAGAATGATCACATGTTATCTCCAGTCGTTTACATTTAATATAACATGTGACCTGGCAGCAATGTAACGAATCTATCAAGAAATGTTCAAATGTTTCTTAATGATAAACAGGCTCAAGATCAGACCAAATGCATTAAATACGCTCCTACTACTTTACTTCAAGGGATTCAAATCAATGATCAAATGCCTTAATGAGCTTCGTTATGGGTCTTGTCACTTCAGATCAATTCCACTGAACTAATTGCGAGCCCAATAATCAATGTAGAAAGTACCTAATTAATCCTGGAGAACATTTATGCATACATTGTGACATGTTATTCCCATTTGCAAAACGTTCAATATGCCCAGTTGTAGAGTACTTCAGTGAAATGATGACCATATCATGTTCACATTCAACTGCCAGAGGTAAACGGAAATGATGGACGGCCAAACACTGATTCGACTCACGAAATGAAATTTAAATACTTGTACATTATTGGCAAATGGCTCAATAAATTAAACTTATTTAAAGGGACATCAAGTGTGACGCAGGGAGTCGCATATTCCAAACGCTATCAATGATATTACTTTATCGAGAGCTATTGGCTGTTGATAGTTGATAGTAACGATACAAATTTAACGTAGTGCTTTCTTATATTTACAAAATAGAGCCAATGGCTCTGTAGCTCATTAAATTCTGAAACAATAAACGATGAAAATAGGTTTTTAGGTCGTAACCCTGTGACCCATATTTACGGGCTCACCAAATGTATAATTAAGAATCCCCATTGGCCAATGAGTCTGCACACATTTTTTTATATTTTCTATGGCTTTTTATATTGGAGAAATATAGGAAAATAGGTGTTGGCTAGCTATATAAAGCAGTTGGTTACCAAGCAAGCAGTGTTGGAGTCACCAGAGATTGAGAACCTTGAGCAGGAGTGTGACTCAATATATGGGGTCATGGATCGCCAAATCTACTATTTAGGAGTCCAACTAACAAAAGAGTCGGTGCCGTTCACAGCATTTCAGCTTTCTAGGACTTTTTGTACTGGAGATAAATACAGGTCGTGACAACTGTGACATATATGTGGTCACGTGGTCACTCAATCTACACTTGAGAATCCAAGGAGCAGCACACAACATTTCTTTAATAATAATAATAATAATAATGGATAGTTTTTATATAGCGCACAAATATCCACGTTGTGGACTCAGGGCGCTTTTAAACAATTTTACCCTGGTCTAACCTAAGCTGCCGCAAAGCGCTTAAAGGTCACCTGCTCCACATCTTACACCAGGTACCCACTTACTGCGCGCTGGGTGAACAGAGGCACACGTTGAATAAAGTCACTTACCCAGGGTGACACCATAGGTCTTTCCACTCATGTCTCAGTGCGGGGCAGGGAATCACCCTTCAAACTCTCAGTTAATTCAGCAATGAAGCGGGTAACCCACCCATGCGGCAAGCCGCGCCCATTGTTGCTGAACTTCACTGATAGCGGTCGACTGAGCTATGCACAGGACCACGTGCCTTTACAGTTCACTACGTATAGCATGTAACTTGAACCAATGAAAGGTCGTGATTTAAAGTTAATGATCGTGTTCATCGGCCTTAACATACGAAAGCCCAGAAGGCCCAAAATGGTATTTTGATTTTTCTTTTTAAAAACTGGTTATTATCACTTGTGATTGCTCGATTTGGAGTCATTTCGGTTGCTGGTTACTTTTACCTTTTTCGGGCATTTGCCTTCTTATACTTTCAGGATGTTGGGAAGTATTATAGATTAGAATACCCTGGTCGTGCAGAAAGCTGAATAATATAATCCCAAATTAACTATACACAAATCAAATAGTTACATGAAACGTATAGGTGTTTGTGAAGGAGGCTTATGTTGTATACTATTCCACTGCACACCCCGGCTGAACATACCTGCTATTTGTAACACTCAATACGTAGTTCTTTAAATGATCAAACAGATAATAAAATATATGTTTGTATATATAAAGGTATATTAATGTATGCCACCTGACATGATTTACATATGTTTACAAGGATTGGATTAACTACAGTTTGGATTTGCCTGTTTATCCTCAAATTTTCAAAAACTTTTTTATATAGGCCTCAAATTTTAACCTTGATTTTTACTCTTTTTGATAAGCTGGGGAAAAGTTATTCAAGTTTGGTTTCCACAATGAAATCTAGTTGTCTCCTAGTATTCGTCTCAACAACAGAGTAAAGGTCTCCATAGGAGTGATGAGAGTTGGGTTTATCAAATATATCCTAATCCCTATTATTCAATAGCATATTTAACAATTTGGAAGAGCACCACACAGGAATCGAAAGTTCAACCCATGTTTGAATATCCTTGTTACTGTTCCTTAAATAAGAGTGCGTTTGCTGTTTTTGTTCCTTTATCTGCAAGATAATGTATTGCTTTGTTGTATCTCTGTTTGATAACATATCTGCAATAGTACACACTCTTGTCCTTTTTTGGGATGATTATCTTGCGATATTTGAATCCACACCCATAGAGTTAGGCACCAATCGCCAGCACTGAGTGTACCAACAGTTTACCATTCGGCCACCATGACATGATAAGTACGAGAATGTTTACTATTGCAGATCGATATGTGATCCCAAGTAGAACAATGTTACTTTATACACGATATAAATGACATGTATTTATAAAGGGGGTTTTATCAATAAAACTTATATATTGATGGAATAACCACAAATACAAATACTTTATCATTAGACCGATTAATAAGGAAATAATGTTTCCATACTCATAACGCCGATGACTTCACTTCTCGTTGATAAACGTGTGCTAGATTTCATCCAACTGTCAAATATAAAGTCATCAAAATACTACAAATTATCATAGTAATGTGATTCAACAGAATCATCATCGTGTATTAACAACATACGTTAACATGATTGTCCCTTTGAATTTCGTCTCCACAAAATGCCCCGATAGAATGTTGTTTACTCTGAGGAAGATACTGAAAATATATACCATGTTAACACTTGTATTAAGTCCTGAAACTGAGTTCAGACACTTAACAATTAATGCATCAAAAAAAATAGGTTTGATCCATGTACTTAACAAGGCAAGGGCTCGCACATTAAAATGGAACACATACTAGAATTCCTCATCATTATGTATTTAAAAATGTATATATATATATATATATATGTGTCTTATTTATATAGTGAACTGAACAAATCTCTTTCTGGATCAAGACGGAGACCAGTTGACACTCACTCGTTGACTTGCAATACTCGTTCCCAAGTTTTTTTAAATGACTGTTTGCATTCACATATACTAATATACTCATGGTAATAATGGTTGACACTCTCTAATAGTTATAGGACTTGAATTCTTTATGAACAACAGAACGTGTCAGGTTCGATTATTTATTTGGATAAAATATGTTACTACTGGATGTCTTTTTGTAAATAGTGTCCTTGAGCATTTGCTATTTCTCCACTTGTACTTGAAACAACCAAAGAAAGAGAAATAAGAAAAATATATTTATTCCAAAGAATTCATTCCTTGCGTCTTAAGATGTTGGCATTGGTATACTGTTACAGTGTTTGAGTGTTCTCATTTTGGTTCTAATAAATAATGAAAAGTTGCATTTGAAAAAAAATGTCTCATTCGCCCACAATACATACATGGCAAATGTTATATAGTTTACATCATGTGTATGTGCCATTTAATTCCAAAAATACCATAATATCGAACAATATTAATTATCCATGCATTTAATTTGCTAAAAATCCCTTTTGTGTTAAGGGGGGTCAATCATTTTTACGATGAGTAAATTATGTACGTACGTAATATTACTGTGTACGTACGTAATATGTTCTTACGAACGTACTTACGTACGTGATAATATAACGCACGTACTTAATAAAATTACATGTACGTACGTACGTAAAAATTATTGTTTTCAAACCATGTCCCTTCTGGAGCGTCGTACAATTATATTGATTATGAAGTATATTTCGGTTTATCCGTGGCAGGAAGTCATGTGGATCTATCTTTTGTCAAAGAATAATGACCCGGTATTTCAATGCCTAGTGCTTTCATTTTTGACATAAATATGGTGCTGTCCAATACTTGTTTATACAGTACATTGAGTACAATTATGCACGTCTTATTGGCATTGAAAAAGCTTATATTAACTGAGTGGAATGTTGGCGTGTTGATTGACCGCTAAACTGTAGTGCAAAATTATGCACTCGAATTGGTACATGTCTGCTCATTCGGGTGTAAAATGGCTTTGAATTGAAAATACTTTATGTTTACTAACGTTCAAATTCAAAATAACACAAAGGTCGTTTCAATTTGAAAGTTAAGACAAAATCTCTTTTCGCAGTAAAAGGGGATAATTAATATTTGTAATGTATATACTTTATTAACATTCATTAAAGTTTACTGTTTTCTTAATAATGCATATTGTGAGTTCGAAAATACTTTCTTTATGTGGTTAGTATCCGACCTTTTCTTTTACAAATCTCTTTGTGAGCCCCACAGGGGCGTGTATCGCTCAGAAACATCGTTTGAAAGGCATATACCTATAAAGAACCTACCCTATTACTATATAAAAGGAAAGGGATGTAACGGCGAACCCACCCAATGAGCATTCAAAGTCATTTGTCGCATCTAAATCAAGTTTTATGGCACAGTCGATGACTACGATACGAACGCTAAATTTCCCTACAAAATGAGCTATAAATGGTCACAATCGGATGATTATTTCCAAAGGTATGCGACAAGACAGTACGTATATCGCTACCTCCAAACTGTCAAGCCAGTTTCCCCACTCACTAAAATCAGCGAAAAATCGTTTACTAAAATTTCAGCAATGTTGACAGCACCTATGAATCGGCAGATTCGAACCGCACCTACATATCATTTCTCCGACTGTACTACGGCATTTGTCTCAAATCATCGTCACGCCATTCATGACCTTGCCATTCAGGTTACCCGGAGTAGCCCATATCATGGTTCCAGGGCATAAATCTCGCCAAAAACGAAACAAAAAACACCTTCAGTTTCAGGGCTGCGCTGTTTTGTGGTGTCCCTCAAAAGCTAATTTAGTTCTCTATGGTGTTCAGTGTTGAGTGTTCAGCTGTTGTTCAATCACGTTGCACGATAACAAATGTCAGCTTGTATTTCAAGGCCACAACCTCCTTTCTTTAAGGGTGGAGAACATATTTTAAAGGCAATTTATCAATAGCAAAAGTAATATTTCGGCATATATATTTATTTTTTTAAAACTTCTGTCAAACGTGACCAAGAGGGTCTCATTCTCATACTACACAAAGACGTCACTCACACAAATACTACTTCGTTCTCACTTACTGAGTTTATGTAAAGTTTGGTGTCCTTTTATTAAACAGAACAGAGAAATCTGCTCTAACATAATTACAATTTTAGCGGCACTGTTTCATTATGTTTATCAATGCCTTAAATAACAGTTAATCTTCATTTAAATGATACAATGAATATTGTAATCGTTCATTATTATCCCATCGGTATGTAATACCGGTGGGATATAGTCGTCGCCCTGTCCGTCCGTCCGTAATCATTTAGTTTCCGGAGCTCGAAATTTTATATTTTTCCATAGAAACGTGTTGAATATGGATTTTGTTCAGAGATAGGTTCGTTTCCAGCTCCAAAACTCTTCATCATGTCTTCCTGAAACTGTGCATATGTATTACCAACTAACTGAAGGGGTGCCTCTTGATATTTTAAGATTCTGAAATTTGTTTGATTTGGACTTCGTTCGGCAAATTTCAGCGTTTAAATTTCTTTATATAAGGTTTAATTTGCCAGTCAAAATTGATATCCCACCTGTACTCTAAACGAAACATGTTTTAATTCCAAAATAGCAAAATTTTGTCAACCCAACTTAAAATCGTTGGAGAATTATTTAACGAGGCAGGCTATAATTTAAAACACACTCTATTATCTGCTGTCATTAGTTTGCAGAGAAAAAACAAACTAGTTCCTGGATAAGAATATGTCATGACATAATTGAAATGAGAAAATGTGAGATGTCACTCCGAACTCATCAGTGAAGTAGGAGTGAAACAGCTTTTGTTTGTTATCCCTACTGTCGACATTAGGTTGTAAAACCACTATCAGTTCGCTCAACACTGGTGTCCATCAAATTATGTTAATGTTTTTCATTTGTCGAGTGTAACGGATACTATTTCATAATATTTCTAAACAAATTAATACAGCTGTAAACGAGCTTGTGTATGAAACGCACAATGCAAATACGCGTACGGGGCTCGTAATACAGAAATTTGTGATATTATATAATGCATTGTAAAAACATTAATCATTTGATCATGCAAAAATGTACAAAGTTTCAACTGGTCCGTGGTATAATAGTTAATTCGTTCGGCCAGAAAACAACAGGACACCGGTTCGATCCCAGGTTTCAAATGAAACATTGGTAAATGTCTTATATTTTCATATATAACCTGACATTTTATTAAGTATTATCATTTTGATTTGTAAATTTAGAAAATTTACTCCATTGACATCTCAGTTGTAAAAAAGTGTAGGTAAATCAGAAAAACGTGACGGTATATCAGAAAAGTGTAGGCGTACACATGTAACAAAAGAAACCACAGCAACGATACCGGATGTAGGGTATAACATTGAGAACGTCACTTTCAAATGAACACACTGAGGTAATCTTTCATTTTGACTTTTAGGCACCACAATAATGGTAGAACCATTCATACCACACCTCGATGTAATTACTTTTGCAGAGTTCTCATATGGTATTAATTCATTCTTCATTCAAATTAGGCATTCAAACTGTACCATTTAGATACTGGAGACTATTTGAAAATTGTCTTCTTACACCTTTTACAAGAGGGTCAACATTTACTCGTTATTCTGAAGACAACATGTTTGGTTCAATACACAGAAGATTACCACAAGATGCGCTAGGTTTTCATGTAATGGTCAAATGTTGAATAACAATAATGTGAAATCAATGACAAACAAGTTGCAGCCTCGTACTGGACTACTGGTGCTTAAGGGTCAACATTTACTCGTTATTCTGAAGACAAAATGTTTGGTTCAATACAAGAAAGATTACCACAAGATGCGCTAGGTTTTCATATAATGATCTAATTATATTATATATAATCATTAACTATTTAAACATGTTGTTTATTCAATAAGTAACGTTTTATGTTTATTGTTCAATATGTCTTTACAAAACGGTGTGTATCCAGCTGAGTGGAAGGTAGCCAATGTTAGCCGCTTTTCAAGAAAGGCGATTCAACTGTAACTTCTAACTATAGACCCATATCTTTGATAAGTTGTGTCGGTAAAGTGTTTGAAAGAGTTGTTTTAAGCAAATGTTTAATTACTTTCATACTAAATAACTACTGTATAAATATCAGGCTGGTTTTCAGCCAGGACATTCCACTGTCCACCAATTAATAGAAATATATCATAAGGTATGTGAATCGTTAGATAGCATGGAATTCTGTGATGTATCAAAAGCATTTGATCGTGTTTGGCACAGAGGTTTATTGTTAAAACTTGAAAGTTATGGAATAAGTGGGCAGATGTTGGGATGGTTAGGTAGTTACATAACTGACAGAAGTCAAAGCGTATTTGTCAATGGATCATTTTCCAAGCGGAGAAAACTAAGTGCTGGTGTCCCGCAGGGGTCAGTGCTTGGCCCATGTTTATTCATAGTATACATCAATGACATAGCAGATGAATTAGATTGTTTAACACGCTTGTTTGCTGACGACTCGTCTCTTTGTTACTCTTCACCAGATAAAAAACTTATTGAATTGAACCTAAATGCAAATTTAAACAATCTGGGGTAAAAAGTGGTTAATAAAGTATAATCCTGATAAGACTGAAGCTCCACTATCCTCGATGAAACTGATTTACCACATCTTTATTTTGATGAAGTTAAAGTTAAAATTATTGATAATCATAAGCATCTTGGAGTCATTCTTGCCAATAATGGAAAATGGGCAGAACATATTCAAGTTATGATACAAAAAGTTTCAAAAATGGTCAACTCAATGCGACTTTTAAAATATGTATTGAACAGGGATACTCTCAGTAAGATCTACATTATGTTCATTCGCCCAGATCTTGAATACGCATGCGAAGTTTAGGACGGGTGTACTCTTGAACAGATTAGTAAACTAGAACATATTCAATTACAAGCAGCAAGAATAGTTACTGGTTTACCTAAATATACTTCACATAGATATCTCTATTATGAAACTGGTTGGGAAACGTTATAAGAACGAAGAGGAAGAGGAGAATTATGTTTGATGTATACAATTAAAAATTAAATGGCCCCTTTATATCTGACCGAACTGCTACCCAATAATGTTGGTTCAAAATCAAATTATAATCTAAACAACTCAAACAATTTATTAACTCCTAGCTCAAGACTCAAACATTCAAAAGAATCCTTTTTTCCATCTACAATCAGCTCATTGAACAACTTACCAACCACTGTTCGTAATTCAAATATCTCAGTATTTAAATCATTTATACGTGATAATATTGTACATGCACCAACATATTATTCGTGCGGTAAAATAAATTTGAATATTATCCTACCAAGTTGCGTTCTTCTGTAAGTTGTTTAAACTTTGATTTATATAAAGTTGCAATTTGTTTGAATGTCCATTGTATAAACGACAAAGTGTAAATTTCATATCATCGTTAAAGCGCATTTGTAGATTAGCAGGTATTCCACTAAACCATAAGCTTTTGTTAGAAGGAAGTGCAGATCTATCACCATGTCAAAACACAAATGTATTTAAGTTAGTACAATCGTTCATTAGTGAGACAAAAAGATTTGTATAACATAAGATTAGTTTTCTGTATTATGTCTTTATTCTTCTTTCACTGCTGTCAATTATGTCTCTCTGTCAGAAAACTGTAAATTCACTATGTACAATCAAGGAGAAGGTAATCTAAGTTTAAGTTAGTACAATCGTTCATTAGTGAGACAAAAAGATTTGTATAACATAAGATTAGTTTTCTGTATTATGTCTTTATTCTTCTTTCACTGCTGTCAATTATGTCTCTCTGTCAGAAAACTGTAAATTCACTATGTACAATCAAGGAGAAGGTAATCTAAGTTTGAGAACTTGTTCCTAATCCTTTTCTTATTGAATAAAATATGTTTAAACCAATGATCAAATGTTGAATAAAAATAATGTGAAATCAATGACAAACAATGTGCAGCCTCGAACTGGACTACTGGTGCTACATCCATTATTTTACATGGGAGAATAGCTTGAAATCTGCTTGAGCCTCTTAGTTTGAAATAACTTTTGTCTGGAACTGACATTCCAATTGATCTCTACAATCGTTCTGTAATAGCTGCAGGGAATGGGACGATACTAAAGAACGAGAAACTCTCCGGATCCGGACTGAGGAACTGTGAGTTTGAAGAATTGGTTGGTTATTGCTCTGACATTTGTTTGCAATAACTGACCTAACAAAGAAGTACATACATTGCCTGTTTCAGGCAGGCATCTGTCTTTGTAGTGCAATGTGAGACTTGTTTAAGGATTCCTAACATTGGCGACAGGTGCTACTGGTGGAAGATGTCATGCTTTACACTTGGGTCGTCAGAGAGTCTTGACTTCATTCAAATGTCCTCAATTTATTTTTAGATCCCTTTTGTCTTATTTTCTTTCGAGTTGTTACTGGTATTCATATTTGCGCGACAAGGCTTAGTGTCCAATTTTTTATTTACTTTTAAAATGATAGTACAGTTCTAAAATTCATAGTACATCTCGTGTTCAGGTTCTCATTTGCACAATAATTGTGAAGACTTATCTTGTCCAGGGACATAACACACAATACGACTAATGTTTCAATTACTGAACAAATTGAGATCGACAATTCTTTATGATGTTATTACAGTCGACTGTTATAACATGATACAGAACTAACGTTCGAAATGTTACTGCATTCGTCTGCAACAAGAAGCGAACCCGAGGTGAGGAGCCAGCATGCTTACCAGAATGAAAGTTTGTATGTATCATGACTCGGTGCTGGCTACCGATTGTGTTGGTCGTTAGGTTACATTATTGGGAGATTTTACAAGCGGTTCCAGCGGAGCTGATCCCGCACATGGGTTCTGCAGAACCTTCAATAAAGTGTTGAAAAAGTGGGGATTTTTAAAAGGCTGTACCGTTCCGTTTGGTTTCTTAGGTGGTGTTATAGGTCCGGCTTGATACGAACGGTTTGGTGGTAGAAGGGTCAATATAACATTGTCCAAACTCCTGTCAAGTATGAAAACAAATGTAATCTATCTCAGTGATAACCTGTCACAGTCCAAGCTGAATATCTTAAACCCATGCAGAATGCTAAAACCTATCCTGGAACAAATAGTTGAGGAGTTTGTTTGGTTTCACGCCGCTTTCAAGAGTATTTCACCTGCATAACGGTGGCTAGTATTGCAGCGTGAAAGCCCGCAACATCACTTTGGCAATGCTTTGCAGTGGAATCTGTGAGCATCGGCTGGAACTTGCGCGTCGTGAGTGGTGCTGTGCTGAAATTGAATGAAGCATTGCATCCATATTCTCCCAAGTAGAACAGTTCTCTGCAGTAGCAAAAGTTCCTGAAACCCTTTTTGTGACCACAAAAGGAAGAATATGTCCATATTTTAAGAGTGCTTGAAAATTGGCAATTTGCAATCATCATTATCATCATCATCACCATCGTCACCAGGCCCCTGAAAAGCAATGAAGAATGTTAGAAAAGGACAAACTTACAAATGGGAGATAAAAAAACCTATTATCATTCATTAAAGGAACAACATTGCTTTATTTTTAGACATAACCTATCCGTGAAACTATAGCAACAAGGTTTGTTGGCATTTACACGTTTCTACAGATCCATTTCCTAAATTCATTGTTAAATGTCAAATCATTAGGTAATGTGATTATCTTTATTCGATTCTTGCACTCAAGAGATATCTTCAATCTTCACATTTTTGCCATCAACCTTCGTTAAACCTTCAACATGGCAGCTGTGGGGGAATTTTAATTCGGATTTTACCCTATCTGAAATCTGTAATCTGTAAAATAAATATTCCTCCAGTGAAAACAAACTTATAAATATATCATTAAACCTATATTAATATTATCTAATGTTGAATTTCACTTTTTACAGAGCAAATTCCTTGCCCGCGGTTAAAAGGTTTATGTAACTATACGCTTATTCGTATTCTTAATGACAGCTTGCCTAACGAAACCATATCTATGCAAAATGTTAACATAAAAAAGGAAGCTTGTTATTTATAAAGCCCGAGTGTTATGACAAATGTTATCTAACTGAAGTGACATAGTGTTGTATTTTAGGTTAACGATCAGCATGCCATAACTTTACCAACACTCAATTTCAGACTGGATTTACAATTTAAGCTTTGGTATTTACATAGTTTATTCCCTGAGAAAGTCAACCCAACTAAAATTGCCCTTGCCTTACAACAGTAATCGGTCATATTAAACATACAGCATCTACATTCTTGGTTTTGTACTTATATTTGTTATTATTTATAGTCTATTTTTTTAGGTGAATTTTCCCATATGTTTTAAACCCCAAATCATTGAAGTATTGGTTGTATTTCACATTCAACTATTTTGATCAAGGGATTAATATTTGATTATTTTGATAGATTAATAGTTATCACCAATATCATTAACAATAACAATGTAGTGTCCTTTCTCAGGAAACCTATTCATCATGCTGGCTGACATGAAACGCGTTTTCACTGGTACGTTAGTCCGTCATTGTGCTTTAACTAGAAACACGAGAATGATTAATTTGCTACTGGAAATAAGGACAAGGGGTTGTGAGTCATATAATCATTTCGATATTTCTGTTAGTCAGTACCAACAATTTCGACTCTGAACACATGATGTTATCCAAGACAAATAACATATGAATCAGGAGAGAGGCATAATAAATATATTTCTTTATTTCATTTCATATCCACTAAGACAGGGATGACCTAAATGTTCACACAAGCAACAGGTTCCAAATGATTCTAGGACCTAGATAAGTGGCCGGTTTGCCAATTTCATTCATTGACATGACATAAAGCCGTTGATAACATTAACGGTTATACTGATTTGAGATATTTGCATCTTAATTTGATTGTCAGATCTACTACATTCAGGAGTATAATTAAATCGATGGGTTTGCTTTTTTATGTGTCTAACGTAAATTTCATTTGCATTCAATGCATTTTTCACGAAAGAAAATAGTTCGCTCCTCTGCATTATAATCAGAAGGATAAACTGTCACTTGAGACTGAACAAATGTTCAGGAATCCCTTTTCTTTGTTCTTTCATGTCAAATGCAACCCTTGCCCTATCCCATTTAAGATTAATGTTTCGTTTATGAAATACGTACAATCAATGACTTATTTGTGGTTCACGTAAAAGGAGATACGTAAAGACTTAATAACCCGTTTAATATTTCTTGTATACAATTTTCAAGTTGTTTTTCTGATACTGTGAACAATAGACCCAAGCGATGTGAACCTATATAGTTATGATACATCAGAAAAGAATTTGATTTGAGATGGTTTTATCGATGATATTGATAGAAACCGACAACATACATTAATCACATGATATTTGCATTATCAGGCAATAAGCAAACGTACAGTGGTGTATATTAAGATATTTCGATTAAATGTAGCTGCGCCAAATAAAACAGAGTATATTAGCATATTGAATCTGTGGAACTGACCTTTCTTGTGAATAAAATGACCGGTCAAGAACGTGATCAAATAAATCACAGCAATAGATTTCGAAGACAGTAACTCAGCTGAGGGAAGGATCAATTATTGGCAGATTTGCAGCTATCTATCGTTATACTTTTTCACACCATCAGTAAATAGTTTCCTAATCTGACGATCCCGACATTCTACCTGGAAGAAAACAATAAAAGTTAAGAACCGAAGCAGATGGATTGGGTGAAAGCTACTAAAAGTCAAATTACTTTAACGACCCGTTAAGTTTATAACCACATTTCATCAGTGAGTAAACTGTTTTGGGAAGATTAAGTTCGGAAGTGATGTGATTACTTCTTGAAGAATGAGAATTTATCGATCGTAGGACGGCAAGAGAGCTTTATTTTCTTGATGGTGTAAATCTCCCTTCTAAACCAATGGAATTGTAAGGATCTTGGCGGTTCATTTCATTTCTGATCACATGGAGGTACTGATTTTGGTATTAAAAAATGCATACATGAACATGATATGTGTGTTTGATCACATGGACAGATTATTATTTCATTATTATTTCTGCATTTTCATTAACATAAACATTTTGATACCACATTCATCAGAGAACTACAATGTTTGAGCACTGTCATATATGAGCACTATATATCACAGGATGTTCTCTGTGTATTATGTGTACCAGGATCAATATTCTTTGTACCCATCACGGGTCAGGGATTACATAAAACAATCAAGTCCTTATATCAGCAAAAAATGTATCAAACATACTTTCAAAAACATATTCAAAATGAAAAATGTAAAACTCGTGGAAAACAAGATATATATTTCCAAGTGATAACAAAAAGTGTCTTGCCAAAGAGTTATTAAATCTATAATTTACATTCCCCATTGGCTGGGAAGTCTTTCCAGTGTTTCTTGATTGGATGAAAAATCAAAAGGTTTACAGACGGGTTTACGGTCGCATCTACGGACGGCCGAACGCCGGACTCCATGCCATATGCCTTAAGCTGGTCGAGCTGAAACAGGAATTCTCTTGTCGCTTTTCTGCAGATAGACTCTGTTCTGTTCCACGTTAAAAATCAATAATACTTGCCCCCTCTACATCCGCATGTAAACGCAGAGTAAATATACTCCAACAGTGTATACAGATACAGTTCTGAGGTGTGGTGATTTGGGGTTTAATACCGCTTTCAAGTGTTGTTCATTTATATCATGGTTGTTAGTATTTTTGCAGGGTGAACGCTTGCAAGATCAGTGTGGCTATAATTTGATGTGAAAGCTATGAGAAACGGCTGGAACCCGCGAACCAAGGGTGAAACTGCGCTGAAAGCTTAGCATTGTACCCAAAACCTTACTACACGTGCAACAGTTCTCTACGGCAGACAAGTTGCCGAGCCCCTGGCAGGATTCGAACTCCTGATCCTTCCCCCCACAGGCAGTCGATGGTGCACGTGTATCGGTTCAGTCCCATAATACAGAATTGTCAAAAGACAGAATCAAAGTAGCTGTGTACCTCTATTAGATTAATAGGCTGATCCAGGTCACTAAATAATAGATAGAGAGAAAATTAAACAACCTAAAGTAAGTATTCATTTGTAACAATTGAAGGAACATATGAAAGGACTTTTCTTGTTTGAACTTTTTAAATGGATTTAATAACCAAAACACCTCTTGAGTTAGATAAGATTAAATTTTTAAATAACAAATAAGTTTTTTTTATTAACAATTTAGCCATGACTTTGAATTTGAATGATATAAACACATGTAAATAAAATTTAGTTATTCAGACAATAACATTATGAGCTACCTTGTATAGGGTTATGAAAGACTTTACATATGGTTAATTGGTTATCACTGCAGAGTGTAGTAACAACTTGTTGCTACAGTGGCATCAGTCACTAGCAAGTCCACTCACGACTTACGTCAAAGGACTCTTTAGGTATATATATATGCATATATTCACACTCCAAATTGTCTTATTTTGATATGGCTGGCCTAAGAAGAGCAGAGTATATCCTATCCAAGAAAGGCGCACCCCAGGTCCTTCTAAACGGCTACCTGTATGCAAAGAACAAGGTGAAAGGAGAGACTACCTATTGGAGATTGTGTGGGCAAGTCTTGTCGGGGAAAGTGTACCACTGTTCGTGATTTCATCCGAAACACTACTGAGCAGAACCATCCACCTACAGACGAGCGAGAGCTGAGGTTCGTTGGAACACTGAGGAAGAGAGCCAGAGAAGAGACAACGCCTATGCAGCAAGTGTACAACCGTATCGTCACTCAGCGAGAAGACGACGTCGTGCCCAACCTCCCTTCCTTTCCCAGCATGAAGAGTGCCTTGTATCGTCAGCGCCGACAGAACATCCCTCCACTACCTCGAACATTACCTGAAGTCCAGTTACCTGACAATTGGACCACGACTCAAGATGGGAGAAGATTTCTGTTGTTCTCAGATGGGGAAGAGGACAAAATCTTAGCTTTCTGTTCAGATGAGGCCCTGGAAGCAATGCAGTCAGCTGACAAGATCTTCATGGATGGAACCTTTTCATCATGCCCTTCCCTATCATTATAGTTGGACAGAGTACTGAAATACACATTATCTACGACAAATAAAATCACAATTGTTATTTCATGTCATTTTTTCTTTTATTTTACCAGTAATTACTGAACCATTGATTAAGTATTCTGTCTTTTGGGGAATTATGTTCTCTGTCTCCTTGGATCATACCACTATTGTTAAGGGGGAAACTCAATCACTGAACCATTAAATATTTGTTCTGTCTTATGGGAAGATACCCGTGTATCACACATCATTCAAATGCTCTTCTTAGAATTTCTCAAATTTTGTGTGTTAAAACTTCAATACATGACAAATCACACTGACCTTATATAATTGGGTAGGCATTGAAGTGAATGAAATGTCAACAATTGATATTTCCGTAAAACAGGAAATTAGACTCTGTGCATAAGTCACAACAGTGAGTGTAGAACGTTAGAAAAGTAGCTTTACTTTAAAAGTGTGTTTTTTTATTCTCAGGAAGTTCTATTTTGCACATCACATTTCCACAAACTAACAATACAAGTTGTGTAGTGGCATATTTCATGAAAACAAAGTAAGTATCATTGACATTAGATTTTCATTTCCTGATTACTTTATGCAGTAATCCGTACTAACGCTGATTAAACTACGTATGCCACATTTCCTTTGGGAATACCTGCGGTTGTGTATCAATGATAATAATAATGTAACCTGCATGGCAAATGTACAGCAAAGTAACCGCACAATCAATCAGTTCAGTGTTATCATCAAATCCCAGGCGACCGGCAGTCATTCACACTGTTTATTCCTTAGGATTAGGTTACCAATCAGCGAGACCATTAAAGGGGATTGGGCACGACATATACACGTGAGAGAAGTTACGAGTAACTTTTCAAAGAGTTACGAGACACTTTCAAAGTAACCATACAAGGCACAAATAAACCTCCTACACCGTAAATATGTCGTCTTCAGAACAGTTTTTAGATACTTATGTGGCAGGGTGCAATAGCGTTCCTACTAGCTTGGACTAGTAGGATGACCCTTTAGCTCAGTTGGCGTCTGACTCTCACCCGGATTTCAAAGATTATATATATATATATATATATATAATAAATGCAGATCATAGAGGTAAAAGTATATATACAGCAGTATAAAAGTAAGGAGACACACTGCATGTGTATTCGGTTATACGAGCGTGTATTAAAATTAGAATACGAATAAAAATGAGCATAAACTATAAACCAATAAAGAGAGAGAGAGAGAGAGAGAGAGAGAGAGAGAGAGAGAGAGAGAGAGAGAGAGAGAGAGAGAGAGAGAGAGAGAGAGAGAGAGAGAGATTTGATTCCATACGTTTTCCCAACAGTATCATCTGTCATGTGATAAATAACAATCAATCAACCACTGTGTGGAATTCGCCCTGCATTTATCAACACTGTTGTGCGCTGTTTCCCTGTCTGACGGTACAATACACTATAATTACAATAACTTTTGAAGTAAATGAATCCTTTCCGAGAAGGGGGTTTAAAATGGCTGACATACAGACTAGACTGTAAACAGGAAGTGGTGTTCGTTACCGAAGCGCGTGACAAGTGACGCATTCAATGTAATATCATGGTACATATGAACCACAGTTGTGGATTAATCAAAACTCGTTAGTGGCTTAACATAATCTACACTTATCATGCGTACATGTCATTGACAGATTTCACTAATGGCTTTGGTGTTATTTACCAGACAGGCGCTTCGGGTGGTCATTAAGATAATGATGATCCTTTTCTTCTCACCCCTGACATTTCTCAGCTCCAATTTCACCTTAAAGTGAGTTTTATTTTGGAATTTGTCAGCATCAACTTGAGCATCAGCACATGCGTAAGAGCAAGGTTACTTTATTTCTAGATCTATTGGGAACACAATGATTTTTTCGGAGTATATGCCTATAACTTATTAAACTTCTAAATGACCTTCGTACATGTAGATATGAACTTCATACTAACAAGCTATTGTATAAATACCACGCTGGTTCTCAACCAGGACATTCAAGTGGTCACCAGTTAGTTGAAATATTTCATAGGGTTTGTGAATCATTGGATAAGAAAGAAACTGTGTGTGTGGTATTCTGTGATATATCAGAAGCATTCGATCGTGTTTGGCACAGAGGGTTATTACTAAAACTAGAAAACGGAATAACGGGACAAGTGTTGGGGTGTTTAACTAGTTACATAACTAATCGCAGCCAGACTGTTTTTGTAAATGAGTCACTTTCCAAATTGAGGACGCTAAGCGATGGTGTTCCTCAGGGGTCAGTGCTTGGTCCGTTTTTATTCATTGTATACATACACTATATAGCAGACAAATTGGATAGTTTAACGCGCTTGTTTGCTGACGATTCATCTCTCGGATACTCCTACAAGATAAAAGACTTATCGAAATAAAGTTAAATTCCAATTTGAGTAAGCTAGATATATGGGGTAAACAATGGTTAATCAAGTACAACCCTAATAAGACTGAAGCTATCCTTTTCTCAATGAAAAAAGAAACTGATAAACCTCATCTTTTCTTTGATGGTGTTGAAGCTAGAATTGTAGATAAACATAAACATCTTGGAATTACCCTAGCAAGTAAAGGGAAGTGGGCAAATCATATTCAACATCTGATTCAAAAAGTTTCGAAAATGGTCTGCTCCATGAGACTTTTAAACTATACGTTGTGTAGGGATACTCTTGCTAAAATATATGTCATGTTTATTCGGCCACATCTTGAATATGCATGCGAAGTATGGGATGGGTGTTCTTTCCAACAAAAGACTAAGTTAGAACAGATACAATTACATGCAGCGAGAATTGTTACTGGATTACCTAAATATACGCCACATAGATTTCTGCATTATGAAACTGGTTGGGAAAACATTACAAGAACGAAGGAGAAAACGGAAATTGTGTTTAATGTAAAACATTAAAAATGAAATGGCCCCTATATATCTGAACGAACTGCTTCCCGTAACTGTAGGTTCGATATCGAGTTACAATCTACGCAGCTCGCAAAATATATAATCAATTCCAATATCAAGACTGAAACATTCAAAGGAATCTTGTTTCCCATATGCAATAAGTTCTTGGAATAAATTACCAACCACAGTTCAAAATTCAAAAAGTGTTCAATCTTTTAAATCAACTATTACTAATTTTGGTGCACATGCGCCCCATTATTATTCGTGTGGTAAAAGGAATCTTATATTATTCATACTAAGTTACGTTATTCAGTAAGTTGTTTGAACTGTGATTTATGCTGAGTTGGAATTAAGACTGTTCCTGACTGTGTATGTGGCAATCGTGTTGAAAATTCCTATCATTATTTGTTTCAGTGGCCATTGTATAAACACCACAGAGACAAATTCATGCCATCTGTGAATCGCATATGTAATTTAGCAGGTATTACAGTTAACCTTAACATTTGTTAGAAGGAAGTGAAGATATACCACCATGTCAAACTATAATTGTATTTAAGTTAGTGCAATCGTTCATCAATGAGACAAAGCGATTTGTGTAGCATGTTGTTATCATTCTGCAGAACCTCTTTCTCACCTTTTATGTTACTTTCCTCTCTGCTATCTGTCATCTTTGTTTGTACACAATGTAAATCACCTATGTACATACCAAGGGGAGGGTATTCTAAGTTGGCTAACTTGTTCGTAATCCTTTTCTATGTGAATAAAATATGTTTAAATCAAATCAGATATGAACGTCAGGTAGTCTTGCTTGTCAGTGTGATGTGCGTGTTATTTTGTGGGAAGTTATCCATCTGTTTAAACCATCTTTCTACAATACTCCTTCATTCCTGTCACGTATTTCAGCTAAGTGTTCAAAGTATCGTTTTATTGTTGATGAGGTGAGTGATTCTGAATCAAGGCGTGTATTGCCAATCCACTATTCTTTTGGATGTTTGTCATTGTTGAAGTTGATAGCATTTAAAACATTATCAGTTTACAAGTTTCAGTTAATTCATTCTCGTACAAAGAAGACAGAATTTTGGTAGATGGTTAAATATTGGTTACGTTTTATTTAAATGAAGAAGGACACTAATTTGATTTGTTTGTTTTAGCAGCGTGAACAGGAAAAGAAAACGAACGCAAACATTTACGTGTTTAACATAACTCGTTGAACCATTTGGGTTGACGGTTTAGAATTTGAATTTTCAACTTGTTTTGCTAATCTCTTTGATGAATTGACATAACTATGTATATCAACTGACGTGTAAAAGAAATGTCGCCATACAAACTACAAGACATGTCAATCCACGAGCTACATACGACTGAAACAGAGTTTCATTATGTCTTCCAAAGCCAACTAAACTGCATTTAAAAATTTCAAAACATTATCTGTTCATATTTATAAAAGCAGACCTTTTTTTTAGGAATTGTCGTTTTCGGATCTCCTTAACTGTACGAGCTGGGAGAGTCAAAAATGACCTTTTGGTCTTCAACACATTAAGGCCCAAGCAGGTTATTTATGTCGACAACATCTGCTATTAAACAAACAGTCTTGCCACAAATCATTATTTAATAAGCAATTTCAACAACCCGAGTGTCGTTGAACTAACATTAAAAAAACTTAATGTAGCATACTCTGATGTATACTATTTTGAGTATTTATTTACTAAACATGTGTCTATTGTATACATTCAATATCAACTTATCCGTCAGCAGCATTTCATTTTATACTCTCTTAAAAACGTTTGGTCGTTTCTTTTGCACACGAGTGTATGTTAATGATTCTGTTCCTTAAATATTTAAAGAAGAGATGAATCAATAACAGATAGATCCAATTTGTTCGATCTTTCATTTCATGATAATTATAGATTTTTAAAAAAAAAAAATTACTTGACATGGTGGCTTGAATACAGTTTGTTCATCAGTCTTATTTGTCTTCACTGATCACGTGATCAGGTACAAAACAAGTTCCAAACTATACCCGTGACTCTAAGACTCATCCAGAGGCAACGATTTATATCTGTGCTTAATTGTAATTTCTGTATGATTGTACAAGAGTGGCAAAGCACAAATGTCAATGTAACCTTGAAAAAGCAATTAAGTTTTTAAAAATCGGTTTTAAAATCAGACAATAATTTCGGTAGAACTGAATTCAATCATTATGACAATATTTTTCATGTAAGGGGTTTTAATCCATATCAATACATTCTTCCCACAGGAAATTAAAGTGACTGATTGGATCGTTTCCTTCATTCCAGAATATTTTCCTTTTAGAACATGACACAAACAGTTGTGAAAAAATAACATTTGAGGAACATTCTTGAAAGGAAACCGAATGTTTTTTTAGCCTAAAGTCGTGTTATTGATTGTACTTTTATCAACCCTAGGATTATCTTGAACAAGGATATTAATACCATGTCAGGTTATGTCGAATAGTCCCAGACAATACTTCAGGCAAAGTACTTCATCTTTTCTGTTCTATAATAGTCAAAGACTTTCACAACTACCTCTGAATAAGTATCCCCTCGGGCACTGCTCGATGTGTAAATATTCAATGCACAGATGTTTCTATATTCAGACATGAAAAATATCTTATTTTCTCCTAAACAAAACCCCAATCAGTCATAAATAGAATAGATGTGATGTTTTCACATCTTCGTACAATACATCATTGAGTTATATTATATCAAATTTCATAACATTATTTTATTAACTCATTGATCATTTTACATCAACAGAGACAATAAATAAGTTAGTCAAGATCTCTCACGTTTGTCTCAAAACAATAACATTTACGGTTATTCATGAGAGTGACATGAAAAAGCAGTATATTATTATAATATCACAACATACGTACATATATGTGTTAATTTCGGAGAGAAAAAATGTAGTTCATTTCAACTGTTCCACTTGTAATCGGGCTGGCCACTGTATTGAGGTAATACAGTTGAGTTTTCTCTCTGCAACTAACTCCTCGTGGTGAGGTTGTATTTCTCTCATTGGACTATGTAGCTATTAGCTTGCGACTTGGAGAAGTATCTCTGAAGTCGAGTGGTATCAGCCTATCTGACCGCCGGCGAAAGTGATTGTTGGGATAGCGTTGTGCAAGGGACATTGGTATTGTGGAAACCTTCCAATTTGCTTCTGGCCCTGGTTTCTACAGTATCGTGGTGGTTTTAGAATCCAGAACAAAAGGAAGAAACGTTGACGTGCGTCGTAATCAGGTTAACCTTAGCGTTAAGGTTGTTTTGTACAACGACCACCAGTTTGAACACCGATATTCAACTCTCCAAACTCCAATCATATTGATGAGAAATTGCGTCTGTGTCTGTCTGTCTGAGAGTCGGTGTGTCAGTCTGGTTGAGTCTTTGTGTTGGTGAGGTTGGGTGTCAGTCTGGTTGAGTATTTTTGTTGGTGAGGTTGGGTGTCAGTCTGGGTGAGTCTTTGTGTTGGTGAGGTTGGGTGTCAGTCTGGTTGAGTCTTTGTGTTGGTGAAGTTGGTTGTCAGTCTGGTTGAGGCTTTCTGTTGGTGAGGTTGGGTGTCAGTCTGGTTGAGGCTTTGTGTTGGTGAGGTTGGATGTTAGTCTGGGTGAGTCTTTGTGTTGGTGAGGTTGGGTGTCAGTCTGGTTGAGGCTTTGTGTTGGTGAGGTTGGGTGTTAGTCTGGTTGAGTCTTTGTGTTGGTGAAGTGCCAGTGTCAGTCTGTTGACTATCTGTGGTTATATGTATTGTTGTTTTATAAATGTATATTGTTGAACATTATTTTTTAAAGAGTTAAAGTAAGTTTGTAAAAACTTGTTAATTGTACAACGATGAAAAAGATTTGACTTTACTTGAATTATAAGCCTCTAAGCTCATGAAGAATGTCTGAAGAAGAAATATTTAGAAATATATAGTTTGTAGCTAATGTTTATGTAGTGTTTCATTAATTGCAACTGATGCATATGTTACATCACTTTCTTTAAAATAAAGAATTGATAGAAAATATAAGTTACTTGAAGAAAAGCTGCATGTACATATCCTTCAATGATGCGAATGCGAGTGCCACGTGGACACGCTTCAGTCGGTTTATATGAAATGGTTACTAAACTAACTGACCAACTGATTGTCACTGCATGTTCGCTTTGCACTTTAATAATGCATTTAAGACTGAAAGAAGTATTTACATTCTTTGATATAGATAATATATTACTTATCGATCCGAAATATCAATGTTTATATTCACAGATGAAAATCTCATTACTCAAACTGTAATACAATGATTGCTTTGAAAGTATTTTTAACTCCCCTGAGTTTGAAATATGTTCAAATGATGCTTAATAAGCAGTAACAGAGTAAATGTATAAACATAAAGTGACAACCGTCTGTAGATCCAACTAAGTTGGTGCGTTGAACCTACATTACATCAGTTCTGTTAGTATTAAATTGGATTATCAGCTCCCAGTGGTAGAAACGGTGGTGTGAATTTGATTCGTGTGAAATGAACTCAATCACGCAATAACTAAATACGGTTAAAAAGCTTTCTCGTGTAATTTTGCATCACTTCATCAGAAAGTAAATCAGCATAACGAGACCAAATCAAGGTGGACTTGTCTGAGAATGATTCCACGAAAAGGTCATCTCGGTGGAAAAGAAACGTATAGATGACTAACGAATTGTGATAGGTATAATAGCTTCATGAACACACACTACTTCCGTCTCTGTTGATGCAGCTGTTCCCTTAATTTATACTCTCTGACGTTATCGTTTTGCTTTCACAATATTAACTAAAATAACAAATGTTTGAATATTTCATGCTAGTTTATACGATACCTCTGTGAAATCTCAAATCTTTTATCGTAAACGTTATCTCTTAACTTGCTTTGTCGTTTTCTTGAAGAATAATTAAATATTGTCCTAGGGGAAATTTGATGTAATTGTCAAGAGCCAATAAGGTGCCCACGCTGTGTTAAGTAAAGTAATGACAACTCTCCAAGGAGTCTAGTATTTATTAGAATATTCACAGACAATTTAAGCCAATCAAGCTATACTAAATAATTTATAAATGCGTATTAATTCGGAAGCGTATTGCTTCTTCCACCTGTCTAGTCATATCATACAATGTGAAAGTGTTTTCACTTCCTAATATGTTCGTATTTTATTTATTTAGCGTTGTGCTACGTTGTGAAACGATACTTTTACATTATCAATATTTGATGTTATCAAGATTTATTATATGACAAGAAATGCAACACTGGGATTCATCAGTAAAACAAACCGACTATCAATTTCAAATGAAGATATTTTATATTTCGCTGTGACCAGTGACTGAAATGATATGTCACTACCCAAAGGTTAAAGTTCAATAGTTAGAGGTCATAAAACAATGGTCTGACGGAGCGAATTATCTTATGACGTCACATTGTTACTGTGGTGACGGGATGTTCCTAGCGGCCGCTCAATATGAAAACGACCCTTTCGTGGCATAATTACAAGGATAACGCTACGTAATAAAAAGAAGAATATATGTCAGTTGTTGATATGTTTTATAAATATAAACGTTCTACTTCACTCGAGGTCATCTCTTTGATGTTCTCAGAATGATACTATTCAAAGTGAGACATACTATGAGAACTTGAGTGTATATAACCCTTCCACTCGCTCTGGTAATACCAAAAGAATCACAGACGTCTCACATACAGACTTGAGTCCTTTCGTGTAATGTCGTGTGCCCGTTACCAAAAGAATTAACACATGTCTTAAAACAGATATAAACTATAAAACAGACATGAACAAAATTTCGATTGATATTAATTTTGCATCGTAGGTGCTAATATTTGTCCATTTATATAGATACTTTATTCCGGGACATTACGAAAAGGAAGCAGATTCATCATCATCTTTCTTCAATCATTAACATGGCTCATATATCACCGGATTACATCGATTGATTTAAAAAATCTCATTTCCTCAAGCACATTAACGTGGGGATAAAGTAAGATAGTAGATAAACAGGAGAAATGCGTATACTATGAGACTCGGGCAAACATATGTAAAAACCGTTTAAAGTCACAATGTTAAACTTTGGTGTTCATCTCAATCAAAGAGTAATCGGTGAATATTATACGATGATTGCCTCTTGTTCGGCGTTTGGTGTTTTTGTTGCTTATGAATAATATCAATGGCTTCACCTTTTTTGTTGACCTCATAAGAGATCGCCTTTTACCTTTCTGATACTTTCATGTTATATTATCGTTAAATATTTAATATTTAAACTCCCGGGATTTACGTTTATTCCATATATTTCTGTATACTCAGAACTCTCAAAATCGCGTGAGACTTACATCAAACCTCTCACACTGAAAACTTACACAAAATTGTCGCTTTATATGTCGGACCAGTTTCTTTCAAAATGGATAACCGTTTTCTATGGATACGGCTTATCAAACGTGCTACAGCGCCTTTAACATTCTCTGTAATTTAATACGTAAACCCATAAAGGTTAATAATTAAACACATACACTAATAAACTTCCATGAAATAGGTAAACTCTGTTTTTATCATGTATAACAGTTTTAGTTTATAGATTGACATTCAAACATTGGCATGACCTACAGTCATATCAGTAAAGGTCGATATCCCAAAGCGAGGCCACAATGAGGGTTGGTCACAGTCCGAGTTGATGACTAGTGTCGCCCAGATAGAGGAGATGATCACAGTCTGTGTTGAGGACTAGTGTCGCCAAGATAGATACACTGTACCAGTGTATAGCTTCACCTGCCAATCTGGTTTGTTTTTATATTTATAGCTTTGGTGAAGCCAACACACGCCTCCATCTCTGTATGTATTATATGTTGTACACACGTCTCTTACACTCTCAGTACTCTTATACGATTAGATGAGCAAATAGGACATCTCGTCAAATTATCAGTAGTGTTCTAATTAGTGTCCAGAGGTGTCATCATTTTTCACTATTAATTACGATCTGTACGTGCTTAATTACGCTTACCACTAACTACTGAACAAGGAATGGTGTGTATCTGTACCAAGTCACCAATAGGAATATATGTTTATTGGGATTGTAGAGTAATACAAACATATTGGAATGATCTGGATGCTTGGAGTAATGGCCATAGTAATTATACAATCAATATAACCAAATACCTTGTTTGGTTTGGAACACTTGACATAAATAAATTACTGAATCATACTATAATAAGGATATCCAATTACATGATTGCAAAGACAAATAGACCTATTACTTTAACTTGAAGTTATGGTACAAAACATTGCTTGTATCGTGAGTTTTTTGATGTGCTAAACTATTACAAGGAACCAATTCCAATGGCGTATGATACTAACTTATCTGCACTGACTGTTCCGAATTATGCACGGAATCTCCTCGCGATGTGCTGATCGCAATTTCCTGGATTACGTCAATACAAATTGTTGACATTTCGTTCACACCACTGCTAGGAGTAGCCGATTTTGTGAGAGATGGTTGAATGAATGTGTTTCTTGCAAATTCTTTAAAGCGGCGTTGGTCCCAAAACCACCTCACCTCAGTTTTCAATACATTTCATACATTTCCTCTCATATGCATAATTATATTTTTTTTTGCCGTTTTATGTTTCTTTGAGTTGTTACAAGGGTTTGTGTTTTTATCAACACAGTCGGGAAACACATGCATTACATATTTATGTAATAAGGAAAACGTTCATTAGTCATAGTTCATGACGTTCTTTGTATTATAATCACTTTTAAATTTGATGATAAAGCATTGCCATAGCTCTCGGTTTCTCATCGATTGAAAACTGACTTTATCTTCAGGCTGATCTTCTGATTTATCGCGTAATTTCTCGAATATGGCAAATGCATCACTTCAAACCTTGTATCAAAATGAAAGGAATCGATTTCCTTCTGTAACAAGTTGTCTCAATTTCGCTATTATTCCATATTGAATCATAAGCGTTTTTCTTTCCTTTCACAGTTCATTATTTTCAATACTTTTAAACATATCAATCCATGACCATTGAGCAATGAAAATCAGGTGAATGTGAAGACAGGTACAAGAGAAATCTTGTCTTTGTAACGTCTCCCATTGGGCATTAGCTCGAATGACTTTAAAATCTTTTGAACGGTTGGATGTTTTAAAAGAAATAGGTCATCGTTTGCATAAAAAAACAACTGGATAAATAAATGTATTAGGGAATGTTTCAATCGATGAAATAGCATTTTCCCCTTATTAAGGAATAATTGCCTTCTAGCGTAAAATAACATTGAATTCTCGGATTTAATTACGTTTTCTACCCAAGTCAATTCTGTTATGATTTTGTTATCAAATCAATTGATAATGAGATGATTTGAAACTTTCCATAATCATAACGTATTTTTATTATCAAGTATTGCAAGCACACTCCATGTGGGTCAATATTATGATGTAACGTTACAGGCCGTACAACCCAAGGCGAAAAATGACATGTTTTATTTTTTAGTTATATAACTTATTCCAGTTTCATGTTTTCCGTGGCTCGATTGAGCCTTCATATTCTTACTAATTTATCTTTAAATAACGAAGAGACCTATTTTTAGATAGCGCAGTGGTTAGCACGTACGACTTTGGGTCAGTTGGTCCCGCCAGAGGCTCGGCAACGTTGTCCACTGAAGACTACTGATCTGTTCTGATATTCAGTCCAGTATCGTCCATGGCTCCGCAGTTCCAGCTGATACTCCCAAGCTTAACTGCAATGCATACTAGACACAGTTGTGTTGCGAGCTTTCTCCCTGCAATAATACTAGCCGTCGTGATATATGTGAAATACTCTTGAAAGCGACTGACTAAGATTCCATTTATGTGACGCCATACGAAAATTCGTTTCGTCAGACCATTGTTTCACGAAGTCAAACCGTTGAAGAACTTGGCATTTCGCCTGCAACCATATATAATAAAGCCGTTTATCATGTTCTACCATCTATACATAATAAGCAGCAGAACAGTTCCATCGACAATCCTTCGCTGTAATCTTTGGTGAAGGCGAACAGGTCTTATGGTAAACGTCTATATTGAGATACATACGACTTCTCTGTGCAGACACTAATACCGGCTCTACTATCTGCATGAAAACGTTGTATCTATTGCAATAAAGAAGTTTACTTTCCACAGAACTTCTTCCCCTTCATCCCATCAGCTTTTCAAATGTCCATCAAAGATATTTCTGAAATATTTCAAGCTATCGCATCAAAATACTTCATTCAAAGCCGATGTTAACGATAGTACTTCCTGCTTGTATGATGACGCATAGAAGTGTTAAATTAAAATAAATATGATATTGCCGTCATGATTAGTTCTGAGATCTGACATGTCACACAGTTGTGAATAAAGCACGCCATGACATTCTGTCTGGGTCTTTTCTTTTTCTTGATACATCAACCATATACACCTCAAGAGTAAGTCAACTTCCATGCTATGACAACATTGTATTGCTTCAAAAGTTGGCCTCCTGGTAAAAACCTTTTCTAATATTTACAACACAATAAGAATAACCTTGGAATTACTCTCGTAATTCACACTATGGTTCATGATCATGCCGAGAGTTACGTGTGTATGAAAGATACAACCCGCCCTGTTTGTAAACGGGCTTTCAACATGTCTTATCACATCACTTATTTGATCAGGAGGTAGTCGGTTTGCATGCTACAATGGTAAATTATGTATTTTAAACGATATATAGGATGTTCGTGGTTTCTTCATGTTCTTAAGACCACACATAATCTAATATTCCAACATGAGTTAGGCATCTTGCATGCTGTGTACAAGCGTGTCTTGTTTCAAACTACACAGTTGGCACCTAGGTAAAGAACCTTTCTAGCATTAAATAACACCGTAAGAATAATCTGGGAATTCACCTAGTACTTCACACTGTGACATTTGATCACGTAAAAAATTACATGTGTATGCATATATAAAACATTCAAAGTTTATATTTTAAATTTACGCACATTTGATTTGAATAAGACTGTACATTTACTTGCTTTTCAATAACCGGGATCTCGACATAATAATATGAATAAATTCGATATCAAGCAGTTTTGTTCTGTTAATACATAAGACATATTAACTAGCTAACAAACATCAGCGTTTACATCATGAAGACACTAAACAATAACAAAGGACCATGTTTGAATGTTAAAAATAATGCTGGTTTATATTTGTATTCAATTAAACATTTCCGTAATGACTCGAGACATTTTTCAACTTGCAGTTGGTGTGATAACATTAAGGAATATGATATATAATGTATATTTAGCTACTATCAGTTTTGTGCAGTTTCTATCACCGCCGCCACATTTTGTTTTGGCAATAACTTTTTTCCAAAAAGGTTTTCAGAACTCATATACATAACTTCTTACTTATATCCCATGACCCCATTATTGACATATTCACATTCAAGGTCAAAGGTCAAAATCACAAGTCTTGAAATCGCTAAAAAAAAACTTCTTTTTCACACAGTACCTTGAAAAGTGTCTGTGCTTTGATGCTGTCCTTTTGGTGTATATCAACTACGGAGAAAGAAAAGTTTGAAAAGGTTTTCGCTACAATCCATCAAAAATCAAGGTCACAGCGATGTCACGACTCAAGCATGCTTGTGTGAATATGTGCTATATCAAATATTAACACTTTGAATCATAACTGAATGTGTGATCTTGAAGGTCAAAGGTCAACATCATGAGATATGGGTTTAGGCCATGTTCACTGTTTGATCAAATGTCGAAATCAGAAGCAGGACGTTGTAAACATTTGGTTATCGTTCCCTATGGTTAAACCAACATGTGAAGCAGGACAGTATAAACATTTGGTTATCGTTCCCTGTGGTTAAACCAACATGTGAAGCAGGACAGTATAAACATTTGGTTATTGTTCCCTGTGGTTAAACCAACATGTGAAGCAGGACAGTATAAACATTTGGTTATCGTTCCCTGTGGTTAAACCAACATGTGAAGCAGGACAGTATAAACATTTGGTTATTGTTCCCTGTGGTTAAACCAACATGTGAAGCAGGACAGTATAAACATTTGGTTATTGTTCCCTGTGGTTAAACCAACATGTGAAGCAGGACAGTATAAACATTTGGTTATTGTTCCCTATGGTTAAACCAACATGTGAAGCAGGACAGTATAAACATTTGGTTATTGTTCCCTATGGTTAAACCAACATGTGAAGCAGGACAGTATAAACATTTGGTTATCGTTCCCTGTGGTTAAACCAACATGTGAAGCAGGACAGTATAAACATTTGGTTATTGTTCCCTATGGTTAAACCAACATGTGAAGCAGGACAGTATAAACATTTGGTTATCGTTCCCTGTGGTTAAACCAACATGTGAAGCAGGACAGTATAAACATTTGGTTATTGTTCCCTATGGTTAAACCAACATGTGAAGCAGGACAGTATAAACATTTGGTTATCGTTCCCTGTGGTTAAACCAACATGTGAAGCAGGACAGTATAAACATTTGGTTATCGTTCGCTGTGGTTAAACCAACATGTGAAGCAGGACAGTATAAACATTTGGTTATTGTTCCCTATGGTTAAACCAACATGTGAAGCAGGACAGTATAAACATTTGGTTATCGTTCCCTGTGGTTAAACCAACATGTGAAGCAGGACAGTATAAACATTTGGTTATTGTTCCCTATGGTTAAACCAACATGTGAAGCAGGACAGTATAATTATTTGGTTATTGTTCCCTATGGTTAAACCAACATGTGAAGCAGGACAGTATAAACATTTGGTTAGTGTTCCCTGTGGTTAAACCAACATGTGAAGCAGGACAGTATAAACATTTGGTTATCGTTCCCTGTGGTTAAACCAACATGTGAAGCAGGACAGTATAAACATTTGGTTATTGTTCCCTATGGTTAAACCAACATGTGAAGCAGGACAGTATAAACATTTGGTTATTGTTCCCTATGGTTAAACCAACATGTGAAGCAGGACAGTATAAACATTTGGTTATCGTTCCCTGTGGTTAAACCAACATGTGAAGCAGGACAGTATAAACATTTGGTTATTGTTCCCTATGGTTAAACCAACATGTGAAGCAGGACAGTATAAACATTTGGTTATTGTTCCCTATGGTTAAACCAACATGTGAAGCAGGACAGTATAAACATTTGGTTATCGTTCCCTGTGGTTAAACCAACATGTGAAGCAGGACAGTATAAACATTTGGTTATTGTTCCCTATGGTTAAACCAACATGTGAAGCAGGACAGTATAAACATTTGGTTATTGTTCCCTATGGTTAAACCAACATGTGAAGCAGGACAGTATAAACATTTGGTTAGTGTTCCCTGTGGTTAAACCAACATGTGAAGCAGGACAGTATAAACATTTGGTTATCGTTCCCTGTGGTTAAACCAACATGTGAAGCAGGACAGTATAAACATTTGGTTATCGTTCCCTGTGGTTAAACCAACATGTGAAGCAGGACAGTATAAACATTTGGTTATCGTTCGCTGTGGTTAAACCAACATGTGAAGCAGGACAGTATAAACATTTGGTTATCGTTCCCTGTGGTTAAACCAACATGTGAAGCAGGACAGTATAAACATTTGGTTATTGTTCCCTGTGGTTAAACCAACATGTGAAGCAGGACAGTATAAACATTTGGTTATTGTTCCCTGTGGTTAAACCAACATGTGAAGCAGGACAGTATTAACATTTGGTAATTGTTCCCTGTGGTTAAACCAACATGTGAAGCAGGACAGTATAAACATTTGGTTATTGTTCCCTGTGGTTAAACCAACATGTGAAGCAGGACAGTATAAACATTTTGTTATTGTTCCCTGTGGTTAAACCATTATGTGAAGCAGGACAGTATAAACATTTGGTTATTGTTCCCTGTGGTTAAACCAACATGTGAAGCAGAACGTTTTATACATTTCGTTATGGATCTAAATTGCTGTGAATTATGTGTAAATTATGTGAAGCTAGATATTTTATATATATTGTTATTGATCACATTGGTTTAACAAGTGGTAATATCTACAACATCGGTGGTTGTCATTGCGCGAGTACATTAAGGAGCACCGTTAGACCCAATCGTCTATGTCTGATTCTTCTATTCAGGATAATGAAGGTTTGCACCAGCCAGGGCCTATAATCACTTTTACCGAGTTTCCTAAACTGTAATATCAGAACCGAAGCGGTTTACAAAAAGTTCAAGAACGATATAATTGAATACTGGGAAAGAGTTCGATAAAATGAACCACAGTGGTTCCCGTCCTTAAAAACATCGATGAGTTATTGTTCAAACTCCCGCACTCTTCCACTTAGTGCAGATTTATCACACTTATATTCCCACATATGTCACAAATACTGTGTAAAAAAGTTACAGATGAGAATGAATTGATATTTAAATGACTAAACTGAAAACAATAATAAAAAAATTTCTTTATGAATGAGATTCGTTTATCATTTAGACATTTCTTTTTTAAATCATATGTGAGTGTAACCTTCAGATAAAGTTTTAGTTTTGATCTTTTAAAGCCGTATAAATCCCAAAAAGATCAGAACGTAGGGCTGAAAAACACTATTGACATACATAGTTTTGATCTTTTAAAGCCTTATAAATCACAAAAAGGTCAGAACATAGGGGTGAAAAACACTATTGACATACATAGTTTTGATCTTTTAAAGCCTTATAAATCACAAAAAGGTCAGAACATAGGGCTGAAAAACACTATTGACATACTAGAGTAGTTTGAAGGAGCAAATCTTTGTTTAACCACGTACTGTCGACTTCAATGTTTGAAAAACATAATTTATCGTATTGAAAATAATGTTAACGAAAACATGTGCGACGTTTCTGTGTAGATAATAACACTTTTAATCACTTGCGATATATTGTAGTGCAGCTGTATTGCATTAGTTTAATATCACCGTATATACAAGTCATTGCAGTTTTTTTCAACAGGTGAGTAACAAATAGAGGATGTATGAGTGTCTATGTCATACTTTACTCTTTACGAGAAGAGTGCATAAATAGAGGATACTAAACGACCTTCTATTTAATACCATTTTTTACTAAACGAGTTAATTATTTTGTATGAAACGAGCGAAAGCGAGTTTGATACCAAATCATTCACGAATGGTATTCAATAGAAGAGAGTTTAGTATTCTGTTTATTACTCGCCAACATATAATCCAGCGACATAGCCGACATAGCTCTGAAACTATGATTCCCGCAAGTCCGATACCATTACGATGACGACGTTACTCAATTGTGACGTCATAACCGCAAAGTATTGTGACGTCATACACGCGGCGGTATTACACAAGTTTAATATTGCCGTATAAATATTACACTGCAGTATCTCACACGGGCGAGTAATAATTATTAATATTTACAAGCATACGCTGGATACTTGCCGTCGCTGCAATTAGTACGTGACACAGACGAAGCGTAATGTCATTTTTCCCTAGGGCATCGTTTGAAAATATGAACCCCGATATGATTGCCCTTGTGGGTAATAAAAGTAAATACTGCACTCGAGATCAGTTAACCTTCTGGCATCACACATATTAGTGTAAGTGTGTAATTGATGTACATAATTGGCTAAAACTAAAGACAAAAAGTTGTCACATCTGGTTATTGCCTCAGAATATCTTCCGAAAAAAATGACAAGGCCATTTACCGTATTACATTTCGTACAGACAAGATGTGCCACTGTTTGAATCGAACCTGCATGTTCTGTGATGTTTGCGTAAATGTAGACACAACAAACGTAATTGTTAGGAATATTTTCAAAATTAATTTAAAAAATGTCGCACGTGTTTTCGTTAACATTATTGAATTATTGAATAATTATAATTGTAGTCGAGATATTTGCTCCTTCAAACTACTCTAGTATGTCAATAGTGTTTTACAGCCTTGTACTGTAAAAGGTTGGTGCGGAAATTTAATTGGGAGTTGACATTCGTTCATTATGTTTAGTTTGGCAACATTTTGTTCCAGGTCCAATGTGAATGTAATATAGGTGATTCATACGAATATCTGTTTTCACTGTAAAATGTAAAGCAGTGGTGTGTACTAGACCTTCTTTGTATCAAAGTATTAGGTGACTTTTAGAACAAATTCAACCAAAGAAGATTAGTCTACAACATTGGAACACTTAATTTTTGCAACATAAATTATAGATAGAAGATTAGGTGTCACTAACTGGATGACCTTGTGACAGAAGACTCAGAAAATGTAGGGATACCATACAAGATGCAAGATGCATTACCAATTCTGAGACTATATGTCATGATGGTTCAATCGAGAAATGAACTCAAATCCAAATGTGTTTCTTTTGTTTGACCTATTTTGTATTTTTAGTTCAATGTGTCAACTTACTCTTTACTAAATATCCAATATATGTACAATGTAAGTATATGTCAATTAGTTAGATGTTTGGCAGATTTAAATGTAATCTTTGTAATATTTCACACATTTTCATCTTATACACCTACATAAAATGACCCGCTGAATAAGGTTTCCATATCTCCATGCCATGCAATTAAAACATTTGTGGTCTCTCAACACAATTAGTTTGAAAGATTTCAAAACAACTCATTTAGCCTGTAGCTAGTTTGAATTTCATTATTTTTTTACCATTTCAAACTTGCTAAAAGCAGCACATGACGTTTTTATTTTTTGAATAGCAAAATCGGAAACGTAAAATGTTGGAAACATGTCTTATAAATATCGTTCAACTTGACTCTTATCATTTTGTCATGTATCTTTGGAAATGTTTCACTGTGCACTGCAATAAGTAGGGCATTGATTTGCAAAAGAATGAAATTAATCATAAGGATCGCGAAAAGATTCATATTCCATTCCATTACCTATATATGAAAGTTGGTGTTTTTTTTAAATTAGAGAACCTACATTCTACAAAATTGACAACATAAGTTTGTTGAAATCTAAGTTTCTTTGTATATTCCTTCACTATTTACAAACAATCACATCACCAGACACAGAACGCCCATCTTCCATCCTTACAAAGGAATAATAACCACAAGCGGTAGAAATCAATGAGGATGTTGCTAATGCTTGGTTTGAAGTGTGTTGAACACGAGTAATACATGTGTCTGGTCTAGTTTTCCAACGACAAGCAGACGAAGGGTTCTTCTTATTCATGTTCATCCATGTACAATTTGTATACGATGACACGTCCTGTGTATTTGCTGCGTAGTCTCAACGTCTCAGAAATTTATACGTGCATAGATGTGTTTAATGTGGTGAAAGACTGAAGCTACCTGTTTGGAAGGTCATCGTCTTACAAACAATATTTCATTAAGACAGACAGACAGATTTATTTCGTAGAGTGGCCATGAGGCCAATAGTTCAATGACAATCAAATACAAACAGTTCATCAGAGCGCTGGTATGTAAAATACATTCAGTACATGTAGTATTGGTACACAACTTAAACACCAGAGTTAATTAAACTCCGTGAGCTCTCAAGAAGTACACTACCTAGTTTTAACTGAGCATATGAGATCAACCATTCAAAACTTTAGTAAGGCTGGAATGTTATTTTGTCTAAACCACAGACATTCAAAGGGTAAAATATGGTGTCAGTGAATGTATGTGGTATTAAACATTTACAAACTACATGTATACTGTTGATGTATAAAACAATTCGCAAATCACTGATAAACACGACAGGAAGACATTTCCTTGTAGCTATTTACCAATTAGATATCGGTCACACTATTCTGATACAATATTAACTGCCTAGAACATGTGATTCAACACACACAGAAGCACTAATTTTCACAATCATATCAGATGGCAAATCTTGTTTATGCCGACTAGTGTTTGTCTCACTAATATTAGTTTAGAGCCGATGAGTTCATGCTGCATGCAGACATTACTTTGTTCCCGCATCATTAAATATTGAGCAGATTACTGCAGAACTCAGGCATTCCGGTCTCAGTGTCGTTGTATCATTGAAGATAACCCTCGAGCAACTGCGGATGGATTGAAGTAACTTTATTCAAGTATGTTTCTCTTTCTATCACCACGAACCAGATAAAACAACAAACATCATAATGGACGCTCCCTGCGACACTTGCCGAGGCGTTTATAACGATCGTGCACCGTACAAGATCTCACAAATACATGTATGATTCGCGCCTCACTCCTCCTCCACCACACATCATCAATCAGGGCGATTTTGCGGGCCGCTCACTTTGTCTGGCATAACTGTTTCCATGTATCACACTTCGGTTTACCATATAGCATTCAGCATCACTGCATTCCAGATGTTACTGTAACATCTAATCCACCTACGAGGTAGGCACCAAGCACCGCATACTCCAGATATTACTGTAACATAACCCGCCTACGAGGTAGGCACCAAACACTGCTATCTCCAGCCGTTACTGTAACATATAACCCGCATATAAGGTAGGCACCATGCACTGCATAATCCAGCTGTTACTGTAACATAAAACCCGCCTACAAGGTAGGTACCAAGCACTGCATATTCCAGATGTTACTGTTACATATAACCCGCCTATAAGGTAGGCACAATGCACTGCATAATCCAGCTGTTACTGTAACATATAACCCGCCTATAAGGTAGGCACCATGCACTGCATAATCCAGCTGTTACTGTAACATATAACCCGCATATAAGGTAGGCACCATGCACTGCATAATCCAGTTGTTACTGTAACATAAAACCCGCCTACAAGGTAGGTACCAAGCACTGCATATTCCAGATGTTACTGTTACATATAACCCGCCTATAAGGTAGGCACCATGCACTGCATAATCCAGCTGTTACTGTAATATATAAACCGCCTACAAGGTAGGTACCATGCATTGCATAATCCAGATGTTATTGTAACATAATCCGCCTTCAAGGTAGGCACCAAGCACTGCAATTCCCAGACGTTACCGTAACATAACCCGCCTACAAGGTAGGCACCAATGCAATCACTATAATTCCCAGATGTTACTGAAACCTCGAAATACCTACACACGGTTGGTACCCAGCACTGCAGCAGTGTCAAATTATTACTAAGTACTCACACTTCAACATATCCCAACCATCACTCATAAACATGAATTCATGCCACGAACCATCACTTGATAGCCATGTACCCTGAAACATAAACCTACACTTCATGAACCATGAACCATTACTTCATGAAGTATTACTTTATAACTGAACAATCACTTCGTGAACCCCGTCTCCTTTATTCATGGACTTTCACCTCATAGCCCATCACTTCATAATCATGAGCCACCACGCCACACATCATGAACCATTCACTACATGAACGATGAACAACACTTCATAACCATAAATATTCAACTCACGAACCATGAATCACCACTTCATACCAATGAAGACTCATCTCATATCCATGAACAACCGCTTTATGAACCAAGGCATTACTTCACAACCACAAATTACATGTCGCCAAAACAAAAACACCACATTGCACACGTCACACTATTTGCCTTCTTAAGACAACACATTTATTCTTAATACAGCACACCATACATTGACATACCTCAACGAAAACCATGAAATATCGTCAACATGATACGCTAGTGTCGCAGGCGAGAATGAACTTGCCGCGCTCTGACGTCACAGTTATAGACATCTCTCATAGCGCCCTCTTCAGAGGCATTACCTCCCATTTTATCTGGTTTATTCCCAAAGAGAAAGCAATTTCTCTCTAATTCGTCCAACTCAAACGATAGAAATTACATGTATGCAGCTTGGATTTTGTAAGAGCATCCTTTGTTCGTTATGTCATGAAGCTGTAATTCAAATACGCATGCTCAAGACTCTGAACTCGATGTTAGAGAGATAACTTTTATGATTTATGATGACCTGAAAAGTAAAAAGAAGTATTTCATCTCAGTTGATACAATATTCAATTTGAATAAATAGCTAAACACTAGTACTGTGAGAGAAACTGCGTCAGCACGATATATAGTTTGAAACAGAACCCTGTGATTCATATAGACTTTATCAAGCTGAAGCCTATCTTAGTAACACCTTGTATACATGTTTGTTACAAACGTCCATACGTCAATTCCTAGAAGTAGTAAGTTTACATTCGGGAGTAAATAGTTGGTTAGATATAAATATAATATAAACCTTTGGATACCACCCGAAATAATTAGCCATTAGATTTTTTTAGATGACTGGAATACCAGGTGAGTTTAGTCTGAAAGCAACTGTAGATCTATGCACAGCATACTTCGTCACAGCAGAGGCGTCCTTTCTCTCAAGTAGTTTGCTTCAAATTATTTGCAGGACTTAAATAAATAAATATCTGATGTCGGCTGTAAATCGTAAATTTTTCCAACCCTTGCAAAGTGTTGTGCCAAACGCACTCTATTTAATTGTGAATCTGTCAAACAAAATGATGAATAAAAGATAGCTTGTGTGCGTTGTACGAGGATCAACATTTGCTCTTAGACAGTTGATGGTGCTGAATGCTAAAATATGCTTTATCAATCAAATAATTGGAAGCCTCGTAGAGCTCAACAATCATATGGAAATTTACTTAATTTCTCGCCGTTAATGGTCGTGATACTGTAAAAGCAGCATTTAACAATAACTCACTCGTAATATAAACATAAATATGAATGAAAATTAAATTATTTGATGAGAAAATATCACTTTTTGTAAGAATTATCTGCTTAAAGGTACATCCATTGTGTTGTTCGGGGTCAATATTAAAATGGTGTTACTTCATCGAGAAGTACCAACTGTTACCCAAAACTACCATTTTGATGATAGTCGACTTAGTGTTTTGACGATATGAAGGTAACAATAGTGATTTCTGGTCGAAAACCGGACATTGCATCGCGATTGACGCGCGCCAATGAGTCAAACGTAATTTTAGAATCTTATTTATAACAGAAAAAAGACAATTTTGGTCGATACTGTTTAATAGATCATATGACTACTGTGCCTGTAAATGCAGTTTCGATTTCTGCACATGCATAATGATGTTACTCAATTTTAATTTGAAACTAGTAATTATGATATATTTGGCGATTTTGGAAATTATTTGTATTGTAGATAGCACATGTGGTGAGTTGCAACGTGTTAAAGCCAAACAAAATTTAAATAAACACAATGGATGCACCTTTAACATAACAAGATGGTCATTTGTCAACAAGTGGACAGATTCGGACTTCGGAACATTCTTTTCCCTAATCATTTAAAACAAAGGAGGTGTATAGAGAGAATTCTGAAAACGCCTACACCTCAGTTTTATGTTGTGTAATATAGCTGTAAAGAACAATATAAAATACTACGTCTTCTTAACGAATATGATTCATTTCTATATGTCACATTTTAAGGAATGAGCAATATTTTCATGGATAAAGAACCTCATCACTTTCTTGAAAACTACATTACAAAATATGTCAAAACGTCGCCTACACAATATAAAGAAGCTGTTTATCAATTAATGTGTCATAATTGTTAATCACATAAATTCTAGAATGACAGTCAAGGATGTCACGTTCTGGTAGAATAGAATAGAAGAGAATAGAATAGAAGAGTTGCTGTATTGCAGTTGACAATGATAAGCTAGGAACTCAACACAACTGCTAGTTTTACGATTTAAAAAAGATCTAAAGGTAGAAAGATATAAAAGGCGAAAGTTAATGTTAACTTATTTTAGACAATTCTTGATTCTTTGCTTTACGTCCTCGCATCACCCTCAAATCAAGTAAGTCATTATATCCACACTCACAAGATCCCGACGCCGTCAATCAAGAACTACAACCCCTAAAGAGCACATTCACCCATCCTCGGTTACCCAGGGTTTTATATATGCTCCGTTTCTCTCCACTATATCACCCATGAGCAATTTCATGATTTTCATCAGAGAAATCTGTACTCAAATTACCCGCCCTTGGCCGGCGTGAACCAATCAAACCGCTACGCAGCTTGTACCTGCGAGCCAATGACAATTCATATCACTTTGTTGCAAAGCACGCGAGGTCATTTTGTTAGCCATCCGTCACCGGTTTTCTCCCTTGACCATTTCCGTCTTATCGTATTGAGTATTTTCTTTGGTTACTGACTTCGTCACGCCAAGGGCGGGTAATTTGAGTACAGATTTCACTTTCGCTGACAGACTTTCCCATGGGTGATATAGTGGAGAGTAACGGAGTATATATAAAACCCTGGGTAACCGAGGATGACATTCACCTCACTTAATGGATATCCTACAGGCCTAGTTATTAGGACTATTAACAAACGCCAAGAGAGATATCACCCCGAAGACTGAACCATCGCCAATCCGGGTCACAATTCCCTACATCGGCCCCATCAGCCACAAGATTGCCTACCTCATCAACAACAACGCCAGCATAGATGTTACATTTTCAGCGGCAAGAACCACAAGCAGCCTCCCAAAGCCAATGGCAGAGAAACAAGCAGTGCAATCCCCAAATCAAGAGGATGCATCTACAAAATGCCATGTCATTGTGGACAAGAATACATTGTCTGTTAAAGTCCGCCATTTCTGAGCATACTCTGAAAATCAAGGATCACATCATCAATTGATCATGAGAGGCTTCCAAAGTCATGTCAACCAACAACAACAATTGGCGCCAAAGATAACTCCAAGAAGCGATTGACATGGCACATCATGCAATAAACCGCGTTCAAGGCATCTTCCTGTCATGTGCTTGGGGTTCACTTATCTAGAACTTATATCTTCTGTCAGAGGAAAATACGACGAGCACAAACCAAATCTCCCCTACCATCCATTCACTCCTTTCCGAGATTATCCGAGGAGTCTCTACCATTCAACACTTAGACAATAACTAACGAGTGACGGGGAATGACAGATTATCTTTCTCGAGTTATATTAATTGCGTAATTCTCGAGCCTTGGCGAGAGAATTACACAATTGATATAACGAGGGAAAGATAATCTGTCATTCCCCGTCACGAGTTGGTTATTGTTTATATTACCCATATAACAAATTCAAGTAAAAAAGCGAATATTAAAAGTCAAAAGTTTCCCTAAAAGGATCCGAGAAGAAGATGAATCTCCATATCCATACGCGTGTGACGTGGATTGACTTCTTACGTACCTATCCTTGTTTACTACGCGACATTAAAAAGTCTCCTGCGAAAACGTCTTTCACAAAAAAATATAGATATGGTTTGAGTTGAAAGTTTTGTATTTCTGCCCATTACTATCAATCCATGATTATACGATATAAGTTATTGAAACAGTCATATCAAGAGATCTGCGAAGCTCAAAAGCAATTCGGCTCAAACCTCAAACCGAGGTGACGTTGCAAACGACACTGTGACGTCATAACTGCTTGCGCCTATGACGTCATTACATTCGAACGATAGCCGTCGCTCTTGAAGCTTTCCATGATTATATAGTCAAGCAGTAATCGGTAGTTTCTTAAATTTCCGACAATTTAACTGCTTCCTCCAACATTTGGTTCGTCGGCACATGTAAGAAAACGCTAATTTCAACTACGGGAAATAAATAAAGTCTCAAGTTACCAGTCGGGAAAAGTTAGAAAGATGAATGAAGTAGTTCCGGCAACCAATGAAATCGTGTTTTGTCTGTAACAGCCAATCAAAAGCCAGAAAAAGGTGTAACTCCCATGTGACTTACAGGAAATATACTACCCTGTGTCCGTCTTCCCATATGGGTAATATCTATCATTACCATCCAACCACTTCAAAGTAACCGGCATCAACCATTGACCTCTCCTCCAATCAACTGTAAATGTTGTTTGTTTAGTATTTCAATAAAAACCATTTGACCTTCCTCGTTTTATCTATGTGTATCACTTACATATTAAATAAAACCTACATCTCACTATTTATTAACCAATAAATTATTTGCTTTCCTCATGTTTGTATTGCAAATCCTCATTGCATACCATTCTTATGCATAACCCCCCTCATGTATGTATTACAAATCCCCATTGCATACCATTCTCACCATTTATTTTTTTTGCAATATAGAGAATCTCACCTATCTTTTATCAATGAGTGTGTATTTGATATCAGAAGAGACGAGCTCGCGGGTGAGATTCTATTTATCATCCAAAATCATTCTTATTACATTTAATGAAAAGAGTGGACAGCTCTGCGCACAACTCTACACGACTATTAAAAGCACTTCGTTTGCAAAACGACTAACTCATCACAACGCTTACAAGTGTCGATGATCTAAATACTTCAAACCTCGATAGCTCCTTTTTTACTAAGATTAGATTTGAAGTTGAAACATCTTAGGCAGATTTTGATTAAGTTGTTTAACAATAAATTATGTCAGCATTTATTTTTGAATGGAAATATTTTCCTGTTTTTTTTTTATCGCTTATTGAGAAACATCATATTAAAAAATGCCAAGTTTAAGTATGGTACATAACTGATGACATTGAAGCACTAAAGACATAACATAAGACAACATGAGTATGATTTACAAATTTACAATTCTATAAAAGATCGTTTATTTAGCTACCGTGTATATAAAGAATGCACAAGAAGCAGTGAGTACGTTGGCAAAAAGAAATGAAACCGTTTGGATTATTTTGTATTTGTATTTCCATTACTTGGCACAGCATTTATCTACATTATGCACATCCTCGGTTACCCATGGTTTTATATATGCTCCGCCCTTGGCCGGTGTGAGCCAACGCAACTTGGACCTGCGAGCATATGACAATTCATATCACTTCGTTGCAAAGCACGCGAGGTAATTTTGTTATCTCCCTTGACCATTTCCGTCTTATCGTATTGAGTATTTTCGTTGGTTACCGACACGTCACATCGGCCAAGGGCGGGTAATTTGAGTACATATTTCTCTGATGACATTTCCCATGGGTGATATAGTGGAGAGTAACGGGGCATATATAAAACCATTGGTAACCGAGGATGCATTATGCAGTACTACCTCATTAGTTATCGGACACTAAGTTATGAATCACCGGGAATTATAATTCCACGCATATGCAGCGCAAATCTTCCAAATATGTTATCCATGTGTGCTGCAACCTGAACCCTCAACTCACAATACTTGTGAAAGTTATCATCAACTTTTCATATATTTTCGTAATATATTCATCCTACATACAAGAGCTTTTGGCGTGAGAGTCCATTAAGCTAACCACTGCATCACTGTGCTGCACGCACGTGCACTATACGAATGACAAATGTTCAAATCATTGGAAATACATTTATTATGGACAAGATGATTGTTCCACATTCCTAAATTCAACAATGTCTGACCAGATGGGCGAACAGACAGACTACTTCGTTGGCCAGGGATACAAATTATATGTTCGATGCTCAAACCTCAAATTTGATCACCGACATGAAGCCCGATACAACAACAAGTTAGAGAAGGAAATAAAACAGAAGTCCTCCGAACAATATATGCTGGAACATTATATGTACAGCAGTTAACTTGTTACTCCCTAGGGAGTTAACGCTTCACTTTATTTCTTGTCTGTCAACTGATGTGAGAACTCTCCATTCTTCAAATTGGAAACAACAAAGAGGATTATGTCTTTGATTTGAACAAGACCTGGTCCATTCACTTGAAATCCACAGAAATTATTAGTTTTTAATTTTACAAGTGACTTGACATCAATGAAATATTGAAGGAATAAATGTTCAGATGTCACACGATCTCTTGTGATGATAACAGAACTGTGATGAGATCAAATATATCTTATTAATTTCGACCACGATTTACTTCCCAGGATTGAAACTAATGAACAAATGGCTTAATGAGCTTCATTATGTACATGTATCTTTTTCCTTCAGATGAATTCCATAATAATATATAACTTAGAAATAGAAAGTAGTCAATACAATTTTTAGAACATTTAAGCGGACAGTGAGATTACTCAAACATGTTATATCCATTGTTAAAAGCTTGTGTTAGTTTTATCAAAAATAACATTATGAGATCATCAAAGATTTGTAATCAACCTTCATTGATTTACAAGTTTTTAGTCCCATGATAGCTTGAATTTGGACATGATTATTAATATGCAATAACGGTTTCATCTCTCCTTTTCTCTCAGGTTTCCAGGGGTTATTTGTGGACTTGTAAAGTGGTGAACAGTTTCTTACAATACCTCGTAGCTTACACTTATACCTACAACAAAACTCTATATATTTTGTCTATGTGTCTACTCATACCGAACAAGGCAAAAGGGGACAAAACTCACACTCACACTCATACTTTCTTATAGTATTGATTACTTTTAAAACAGATGTGTTCAGCCATATCGATGAATAACAATTGACAATCTGCATCTGCGATCCTTAAAAGGCACAACACTACCACAAATTTTAAGATCCCATGTCATATTATTTTAACATTTACTCTGGAATAAAATAGTAGAACAACTTGACTTTTGGGATTAAAACTTAAAAAGATACATATTATATTGTCTCCTTGGCATGCTGTATTGGCCTCAGCTTGACGATATTCAAGCTCTGTCCTGAAATCAAAATATAAAGTTTCATAAAGTTTTCATAGAAACAGCTTTAAGGTAATCCAAAGAAACTAACAAAAGGCATATCTAAAAAGGCAATTCCAGTTTTGTTTCGGAAACAGCATCTTAGATGCATTTCCATAGACACGATTGGAAATAAAGGTACGAAGAAATTGAAAAACAAAAAAGCACATGTATACACATAATGATTGCTCCACATACCAAGTTGCATTGAGCTAGGCCTTACAGTTTTTTAGTTTAAAAATTTGTCTGAACAAATTTAGTTTTAAAGGTACATCCATTGTGTTGTTGGGGGTCACATATTCCAAACGTTATAAATGTTGTTATTTTATCGAGAAGCACCGAGTGTTGCCGAAAACTACCATTTTTATGATAGTAGACTTAGCATATTGACGATATGAAGGTAAAATTAGTGATTTCTGTTCGAAAACCGGACAATGCACAGCGTGTGGCTCGCATCAATGAGTCAAACGTAATTTTAACAGACAAATGACAAATTTGAGTTGATAATGTTTAATAGGTCACATAACTACTGTGCTTGTAAATGGGACGTGCAGTTTCGGTTTCTGCACATGCATAATGGTGTTACTAAATTTTAATCGTAATTATGATATATTTGGCGATTGGGGAATTTATTGTATTGTAGACACATGTGGTGAGTTGCAAGGTACTAAATCCAAATAAAATTTAAATAAACACAATGGATGCACCTTTAACATAACAATAATTTTATTTGTATTCTACGTATCAGAAACAAATAAACCGCATTTGTTATGTTTTCAATGAAGAAGGTACACAGTTTATGAAAAAATAACAATGAAGAATAAGGATCATATTTATCCTAACATTGTTACATTTATTACATTGTTACATTACGTCTTGTAAATGCGACGTTTCAAATACTTTTAATTCTACCATAACTTTGCGAAATAGTTGTTTCTGATTGGCTACTGTGAAACAGAGATAGTATAATTTGGTTATACAGTGCTATGTTTACTTTGTCTTTTGCGCAAAAATATGCAATGATAGCGAATGGATTAATTCTCCGAATACTTGCATGCTCCAATTTTTTTTTTTATGAGTTTATGCTGTGAACAAAATGACATAAGTATCTAATTTTGATAATAAATCTGAAACCGATCAAAATGAAACCCGAAACCGAGATAGTTAGATCTAACAATGAATGCAGTTCGAACAATCTGTCATTCAACAACTTGACATTTCAGAATAAACTCGAGGTTGATTTCAGAAACGTTCCATTCGGATGACAAAAGGGTTAAAACCGGACAGCATATCACCCGGAAACGGTCATAATGTAGAATAAACTTACCTAAAACTTTGTTTACAAAATTGACGCAATAACAACTTTGTCAATTTTGAAAATACTACAGAAAGTATCCCGAACGCTGTCGCCGGTTGCAAAATCGTCGCTATCGTCTACAGAATAGTGTGGCCTCCCTTTAATACATTCGTAAACTTTCGCTGTTTTCCGAAGTCTTATAACAAGAAACGTCTTTCAACATTACCAAATACGTCACATCTTTGTAAATGTCGGGCCCTGGAATTTCTGCAAGACGTCAAATGAAAGATCTCTGCCGAGTCAACGCGTCTGAATATAGTTCAATATTAAATCGTTGATATGGTAGAATGGAGATAAACATAAGCGGCATATAACGGAATTTTTATAGCTCTAAGGTTAAGTCGAACGCGTAGCGTGAGGCTTTAAATGGATAATTTAGAGCTATAATAATTCCATTATATGCCGCTGAATTCCACAATATATTTATCTCCTAAATATCGTTACTGTCTCACAAAGGAGGACAACAACATTATAATATATGTTGATATGTCGCCTATGTGGAACAAAGAAGTTGACTTTATTCTTCATCATTTTAACTTGTGTCTATGAAAGATGTCAAATCAAGTAAGCTCCTAACACCTTAGTGGTAACCAGTAGACAGAGAAGCCTAATGAATCCAGACCTTTAACAACCCCTATTCGCGTGTTGTGTGATAACCTCACTGTTAATGGAAGAAAGTGATGGCTCATCTAACTTTGTCTAATTGTAAAGGAAACCAATAATTGTAAACGAGACTGTACCCAATAACCGTGGAGCACATGGTGCTGAGAGATGTCGATAACATCTGTTCCCATTCCATCTGCCAAATCTGTCAACCTTTCACTAGTGAAGGGAACTACTGACTTAACTCATTCTGTAGCATCCTTAGACTTCCAGGAGTCAGGTTTTTGTTGTGATATAACACCTGCATGGTCTGACGAGAAGGTCAAAAGATAAGTTTTCTGTCATTAATTGAATTAGAAATAGCACATTTTTAGACAAATATATTTATAAATATAAATGAATTGACATACGTGATATTGAACATTTCGTGTTCATATAAGATAACATTCCTGCAATTTCTTATGCGATTAGGTGAAACACAATTAAAAGCTACTCCGTTTTGTCAATCATGTCAATCATGTTGGCTCAATAAAAATGGATTGACAGACATTTTATTAAAAAGTTCGTGTTTATATAAGATACTATTCCTGAATTCAATATGGGAATACGTCGAAAGATTAGTTTATGAAAATACCTTATTGTAATTCCATGTTTTTCTTTGGCTTCTACTTCTTATGCAGCGTTTGATTTCACTGAATGGTGGTATATTATGTATATTATCAGAACCTGCAAAGATACATGTGTTATACTAATGACGTTTGAATGCTACTATGTATTTTGAGGAGCGAAATATATAGTCCTTATTCTAATTGTAGAATATTTAAAATTATAAATCCAAAACACACGCATAGGATAGCCTCTCATTGTAAATGTTCACCTGAAGTCTTTGGGGCAAGTTTTGTATAGTAACTCGTAGTTTTGAAATGACTTTATCAATTATGTACAAAATATCTATTAAAATAAAACAATTTGGTATTCAAATATTTGTTTGGGCGAGCCAAATCGGAAAGAAATTGACTGTGTTGGTATATCTAGCTTCTTATGAGAAGCTGAAATGGTACGTTTAAGGCACGTTTAATTAGAATCATCAAGAGGCCACCTCTTGATTCTTGATAGCGATAAAATAGTATGCTAGTATAGAATGTTCAATCAGTCCTGTACACATACCATTTATCTGTTGGCTTTCATGCCATTTATTATTGGTATTCTGCCTTTCAGTCTACAACTTCGCAAGCACTGAATAAGCACTGCTTCTGAAACACCATTTCATTGATTTATGGAGATTGAAAAAGGGCAAAAGGTTTGAGAAAATAATCTGGTTTGCTGGGTGAACCCAGTCTGACAAAAGGTCTTCAAATGACGGTGTAACCTTTGGTATGAGTTATGACTTACGAAAAATACACATCCCTTCTTGGAGAAGATTGACATATTGATGACTTTTTCACTGATGTCTGTCTGGTGTTTCATTTTGAGACTGTAACCGAGCCAAAAACGTTCTTGATTGAATCTTGAATGTAACTTGTTTGATGGACTTAAACTGGGTGGGTTTTATCCGTTGTGAGACGATTTTGTACTCTTTGCTACATATATTTTAAATACATTTACGAGTATATAAAGCTTATGTCAGCATAACATTAAAGGGGCAGTAGCAAGATTTTTTGCAAATTAAATTTTTTCAACTTTCCCATTTATAATGATAGTTTATTTATTTTAAAGGGTAAAACATATTATTACACAAACCAAGTATCCGTAGTGGTAATAACGGTGTTGCATATAAATCAAAAATTGCATGGCGGCCATTTTATTGTGAACACATTTTAATATTTCGAATGACAAAAACGATTCCCATGGCTTTGCGGAACCATGTACACTCATTTTTAAACTGGATTTTCCGAAGAGAGAAGGGTGTTTTTATATAGGCGACATTATTTTTCAAATACATTTCATCGACTTATTTCAGCAAAAAAACGTTCTACTGTCCCTTTAAGACTTATTGATGAGACAAACTCAAACATACATTCTCAAATGCCTCTCAATTAGATTATCTTAAACTGAATTAATTCATTAAAATCCTATGGAAAGACTGATTACAACATGTTTTTGATAAAACATTATCTTTTGACATCTACTGTCGTGCCATGAACGCTTACAAACTATGTAAGTGTTAAAACTAATTTCATAATCATATTCTCGGGGTGAAAGTGAACTATACATGTAGCGACTGTTATTTCTTCATACCTAAAATTGTCTCTTATTTATACTAGCAAATGAAGGAGTGTTGATCTAAACTACAATTTCCTTCATTATTCCAACAACATTCAGCTTGATTTACGACATTCATTATTTTCTGTGTTAAGTCATTCAGTCTGTTAAATCTTGTCTCGCCAATATCCTTAAGATTTTTTTCAGGTTCATGTGCACTACCAGTTTGATGTTTTTTCTTATACTGGCTGGTATCTCAGCCGGATGTCAAATCATGACCAGAAGTCATCAATACAACCTCAATCGAATGGTTTTCAATTGACCCCTCAGACAACAGAACATTTGTTTGATTTTCATTGTCCACTTTACTCATGTTACATATATACAAAACAAACTTGTTTTGGACTTTTTTGTAACAACTTAATCTATTAAATGCTTAATGTCATGGTGAGTTATTGGCAAACACGGCTCGGACAGTATTGAGGTGTTGTTAACGACCAGAGATAACGGCTAATTGCCCAACTAAAAACATATTTGCAGGAAGCAAACACAAACCTCACGTACAATTTTCCTTATTCTTCGCCTCAACTTTTAGAATTCTTCACATCGTTTGACATCATTGTCTGTAAACAAATAGCATCACATTTTCTAAGAAAATATATTGTGAATACACAAAACACTATTGAGAGATTATAATCAAATAAGTTAGATATTGAATATTTTTATTTTTTATTGATTATCTATTCAAAAAGAGTGTTCTTCCCTTTCATACAAGCTTGATTTCTCGGGGGAAATGCCTAATATGTCAGGCGTTACATCAAAGTGTTCCCCATGTCTTTGAGCTAATTACTGAAATACATCTCAGTGACGATTAGAAATATTAAAACATCTAAGAATTTTCTACATTGACCATAGAGACTGCTTTCTTATGAAAGTATTTGTCTACTTTTGATCTATTAATGACTGTTATTTTTATTGTTGGAACTGTGAAATTTTTTTTCAATTTTTTTAATAAGGTTTTAATTATAGATTACAAACATGAGGGTTTGGGGTATTATTGGAATTAATCTTATCACCATCTCCAGTTGTCACAGACCTCAAGCAACGAATGTTTAAGGAACATGAAAGGCAAAAGTTTGAAAGAATTACTTATACGCAACCATGAAAAAAGTATGCACAACCTTGATACCAGTACAAAAAAGTGCAGCTTATTGAAATTAAAATGTCTAATCACTCGGTTTAATAATGGATTAAATGTAGAACAGTTGTAATTGCAAGTTTTCTACTCTCGGATAATAATAGCTCTTATTTTTATATAGAATTATAATAATTATTATTTCCAATTATATTCAGCATGAGTCATGCAAGTGGGAAACGTTGCATTTGAATAATCTAATTAATGACATAATAAGCTCATAACAAAAACTTTGGTGTCAAATAATGTTTCCTTATTAGCATTGTGTTTACCCTTGAAATCAGTTGGTGGGGTCAAACTGTCAATGATTGTAAATTTTACAATACCTTTTCATGAAATCCTTGCTGCTAATTTAGATGATAAAATATACCATACATTTGTTGATTTTTATAATGATTAAAAAATAGATAAACACCGGACATATTTACACATGATGATTGTTCCCCTTATCAAATTTCATTGAGCTTGACCTTAATTAGTTGGGACAGGGGATAAGAAGGATGTCTACCTCGCAACACTTTCAATTGAAACATAGATTCCAAATCAATTTGAAATATCGACTCAGTTCGAAGAAGGAAAAAAGAAGGCCATAAACCAATATAATTCTAGATTCATCGAGTTATCCAAAAATACAACAGCTGTAAATAGAAAAATATAATCATCAAACTGCATATCTATATTTAATTCATAAACAAGTATGAATAATACAGTGCTAAAGGAATGGACATAATTATCACAAAGAAACTACATCCGGGCCAGGAAACAAAAATAAAATGTGCATTTTTCACTGTTTCTGAGAAACTACATGACGTTGTAAATATACTTTGTATTGTATGGCTGTTTATAGACATTCGTGTCGATATCTATGTGTAGTGTTTATTATCGAATGTGTGTACCAGTTAAATCTTCTCCCTTCAACAGAAAACCTTTAACTAACAATTGATATGTAAACTTCCTCCGTTTCTCGCTTTCAGGATTTAGCAGCATGATCAATAACACACCTTATAATTTGTTGAAAGATCTGTTTCAGATGAATAGATAGTACCGAATTAGGAGATAAATGCCTTCCGTTTTTGATTTTGGGGTTGTATGTTGTGAATTTGTTACCCCTAAATTTAATTTCAAACCGAGCTTGCGAGGTTTGAAATGTTTAATTTAGGGGTAACAAATTCACAACATACAACCCCAAAATCAAAAACGGAAGGCATTTATCTCCATTCTAACATGACTAATTAGAAAAATAACGAGGAACTCTGTTATTTGCCTTGCGCCACAGACGTGATAAGGTCAAACCAGTGCAGACCTGTTCCACTCGAGTGAGAAGCTGTTTGTTCATTTTTCAAAGAACACACTTCAGTCAAAATTTAATAAACATAATTATTTATACACTAAAATATTTTCAAATAGGCCTATAACTCATTCTGTTTCATTGAGAACAATATCAACAGAAAACTTTGACACAATTTCAATGTCGACCCAGATATACGATTTTCCATCCATTCAACGACCACCTCGATTGCTTGGTTTTATCGCTTGGTATGGCTTCAAGGGACGTTACTCTAAACGTAGTCGTCCACTACAATCACGGGAAGCTACTCTGAAAGCAAGACGAAAGAGCTTATTTTTATGTCATAGTTGAGGACACGATGCTAGGAATTTAGGAAATGTGATCACTTGAACATTTTGTCGCTTCTGTTCGGTCAACGATATGCTGCTGTATGAAGCGAGCGACGCGGAGGAATGTGAATCGGTCGCAAATATTTTGAGGTGATTATCGGTAAAATAATTACTCCAAAATTGTTGCGAGGAACCAATCAGAAAGCAGTATTTTCATTCTAAATATAGTGTCATGTTAGAATGTTCAATTAAGTAACTTCATTATCAGTCGCTTGTCATGCTTATCATGATGATGGGGATCTGGTTTGAAGACTGTCTATATGAGAAATACTGCAACAGGTTGTGGTTTGATTTATTCAAAAGAATGGATTGGGTGCAAGTAATCCAACTTAGTGAACCCCCTCCTAACTGTTGGTGCTCATACTCTGAGGATGGTCCTTTAGAAAATGTAGGAATATTTCGTTGTGGGAAAGCGCAGCTTCAGATCATGTAATCCAGAAGCGCATTTGGTCCTGGGTGTCTACAACGTCTATACACTGTTGGCCAAAAGAAGTGCCTACCAGCTATCTTATCAGATATTGTAAAAACTATAATGAACAGTTTAGCAAGTTTATATCATTATGAATTTGCATCATTTCTACATAATAGATTTAAATTTTAAAAGTTCATTCCACAAAAGAATGGCAATGGTTGTAATGAGAAAACAGAAATTGTTCAGTTTTTGATGAAAGCTTGATCAGAAAAACATTTATAACATTTTTATACAACCATGAGCAACAATACAGGTACGCATTCGCATTAAAGTGGTAGTGACGCTACAGATGTACGTGGTTACGGTGCGCAAGTAAATCAACCGGGAATAGCGTTGTTCATTGGGTGTGGTTTTCATGACTGTTATTGACTCGAATCACAGTTTTCCACGATTCCAATGGACCTTCATATCAATTATTGTTTCAGCATAACGTGAAGACCACCATTAATTATATTTTAGAAATTATTTCATCTTTCATTTTAAGGAAAATTAAGTAGGCTTTTCTTTTGGCCAACAGTGTATTAAAATCTTCTGACAATTCCTTAAACCATGGTTTATACAATTGTCGTGATTGACCATTTTTGTAATTTCGAAGTCCATCATTTTGTTAATCTCTTGTGACTACATTAATAAATACAAACAACCAGTAACTGAAACATATTTATTTTTAACGAACTCTCTAATTCAACAAACTATCTCAATGATTGTACATTTTATTCATCTTGAAGGGTATTGAGTTTCAGTGGTTCATTAATACCGCAAAATATGTGTTGTGTTACGAACTATTCAGATTGTAAATTTCATACATCTTGAAGGGTATTGAGTATATAATAATCAATGATAATTAATGAATTACATGTTTATAAATACCGCAAATCTAAAATGTCAGGTGTACGCTGCATACCAATGATGTACATGCTCGCTGTTTCATAAATGCATATGCATTTGAAACCAGAAAATACGACAATGACAAATTATTCACTGGGATCTTGTTCAAATTGATGTTCAGTGAAAACTCGATGTTATAAACATCCAAACAATATAGTTGATATGATATATATAGAGAATACTACACGAGGTCTCATTAGATACGAATTATACGAAACGAGTGTCCTTCCGACGGTATCTGACCGAGCGAAAGCATGGTCAGATACCATAGGGAGGTAACGAGTTTCGTATAATTCGTATCTAATGAGACCGAGTGTGGTATTTTATTTATTACACACGTTTATTATACGCGGATTCGCTACACCAATTCTCCGTAACCGAAACCGGTTTCAATAACCGAGTGCATAATAATTGACGTAAACTGCGCTAGAGCTGACCCGAACGCTTATTTGCACCTACTATTGCGTATACCTACGAATAAATAATGTAGTTCATGAGATTCAGTTGAATAAATCAAAAGTGGCCTGTAAAAATGAAAAAAAAAGGTTTATGCAAATAAACTGTATGTGTTATGTTATCATGGTTGTGCAAGGTATCATTGTTAATGCAAACATTGACATTAATCTTATAGTCAACTCGTTCGCCTCGCCTCGCAGTCGGTCGGCTCGCCGCTGAAGTGTCGAGGGTGTGTGACGTTCGCCATATTCAGACCCCTTTACACAATCTACTGAAAGAATGAAGCAACAGTGCAAAGGACAGCAACAGCAACAACAGACAGTGACGTTGACGACTCGCGATCGGCATGATGTCAACATCGAAGGGCAAGGTCTACGCAGACTGAATATGCTTGACTTTGACTAGTATCATTGCAAGTACCAATGCAAGCTGTTCATTACGTTCTTGGTGATGATTAGGCTAAATGATGTTTGCATTTGACAATTGCCGCATTTGAAACCTTTTGACGCCGACAATATGAATGTGAAATGTGTCCGGATTTCCACACAACCCTTGAACTGTATGTAAATACGGTGCGTTTGCCGATAGTTACAGCTATCCGCGATATCAATTATGAATACTGGACAAATGTTGATCTTTCTAAAAGCATTGACAAACTATGTTGACGCACATATATCCAGCATATAAAGTAATGAAAATGAAATGTTCCGTGTTTGTTTTTAATTCAAAAGTAGTCCCGTTTCAACTTGATCCTAACTGAGAGGACATTGGTTATCCAATCAGATCGTTGGAATGCGGGGTCACGTCGTTACGACACAGGTCAACGTGATACGACACACGTGTGACGTACGAGATTAGTATGTCACTAGTTGTACGTTCACCACGCGTGTAATAAACTTTACATTACAACTGAAATAGGTAATAAAATGATTTTACCATTCAACAAAAATCATATCATTAAATTAAAATGATCAATCAATAACGCAACATATGGAGTAATTGAATAATAAAGTAACGACAATGAACAATATCCCAATAAGAGAGTGTCTACATTAAATGTCGACTCATCATCTATATACAAAAAATCACATCAACATCAAATTAACCAAAGTTCTCATCGTATGTTTTGCAAGTCAACGTTTTGTGCTTGGGCCACTAGAGAAAAGGTCCAAATAGCCTTCATAAACTGAATGTTCTTTAGGTATGAGCTTATCTATAGGATAGACATTCCAAGTATTAGATTGTGTTTATGATATACAACGCTCTGCTGGTCATGCTAAGAGTCCTGTTCGAAATTTAGTATAAAACTAATTGCCAATAGAAGCAGATTTGTTCTCATCAGTGATTGTTTTCCGTTCACTGGTTTCACTTTCTTCAAATAAAACCCACCTTGATTGCAATTACCCATTTTCACCTCTCACCGATCACCTCTTCCTGAAGGCCATATAAAGCATTTTCCGGAATTTCTTTCAATACCTGCTGTGATAAAATTTGATTTAATCAAATGAGCATTACGCCTAAAAAAGCAGAATTTATTTCTGGTTTCTGAAAACGCGCCTCAGGTCTTTTTCTAGGTTTAACAAAAGAAAGGGGCAGATAACTTTAATTCTTTAGCCTAGAAAAACATTGGACATTGAAAATGTCACTGGTTTTTATTGAGAGTGAGTGTATGAATGATATTATTGGCACATATATAAGAGGGGTTGTGCTCTATTTATGTAAATAATTGTGTTAATTTTGTTTTTAACTGGTGAGAAGTTTGTATAAATAGGAATATATCTCATCATTCGAAAAAATAAATGTTGTAAATAAAAAAACAACGCGTCATCGCATCATTTTGCCGTAAAGTCCAGAAACATTTGTTCATGTTTTAGGCCTTACAAGTAAATGCTTGGTGAAAGAATCTCTAATGATTTTGTAAACGTTAAATTTAAATTTGCAAACATTCCTCTTTCTAATGACATAGCTTAACAGGATTTAAGCGTAAGACTCAATTATTAACTGAAAGATAACCACAGCTGGCGTTCTGCATCAACATTATAGGATTCAATAAAATCATTCCCTAGACATAATAGTTTGATTGAAAGTTTATTGTAGGATTTACAAGTGAAAGAAATCATTATTTTGGGATCAACTTGAAAGAATTCCAGATATTCAGCAGGAAGACAAATCTTAGAATTCGATTTTGCTAGTTTTTGTCTTTAGGTCTTACAAACTTCAAAATTCACAAAACTTGCCACGGACACGATGATTGTGCTAGAGCAAATGTTAAATAATTCCAAAAGCAAAATCTGTGTTTAGTTATTGCATATTGATAAATCATGAAAATGGTTGCAAGGTTAAATGACGACAATATGCCACCGATATGTCAACTTGCTATCAGGAGTTAATATTCCAATAATATATTGAACAACCATCTGCCTTAGTATTTAAAGTGGTTGACCTGTTCTTTAAAACAGATTTATTTTGCTTAAATATATGAAGTTGCTGTGAAAAAAATGAAGATAAATAATTAATTAAGAAATAGAAGACGAGTTGGCGTGCTTTATCGTTGAATAAAACATATCAGGGAGCATAAAACACGAAGGGCGCAGCCCTGAGTGTTTTATGCTCTCAGCTTTGTTTTATTATGTTATATTATATTTTGCTTAACAACGAGTTTTCTATTTCTTATATTAGATGCCCTTTAACAGTTACTCGCTTTTATATAAAAGCCTTGCAGATATTATGTTGTTTGTATATATTATTTCTTTGAAAATATTAATGCCTCCCGTAGAAGAACACGTTCACTAGCATTGAACAATCAAAGTGACGTAAAATGTGACGTCATTTGCTTAGCGACGCTCAAACTGACGTCTAAAATCACGAGCGTGTTTTATTGTCTCATAAAGCACGCTGTCGGTCCCATTGACCGCCTGTGTTTTATTGCCGTGGGTATCTTACATTAAATCATATTAAAGTGCACAAGATATATAAACTTACATTCTCACTGAAATAAACATACTTGAAGAGATCACGCAAACATTTCACGTGATTATAACGGATGAGGACATCTACCATATTATAAACGATGAACCCACACATGCGGTATACTGAATCATGGAGAGCACGAAGTTGAGAACAATATTTTTACAATTTGAAAAAGACTTAACTTTAGACAAAAACAAAAACTTATGTTCAATTGAACAATATAAACTGCCGAAAAATGCACAAAGAAAAGAAATATGAAAAATAGACAAGGAGACCATTTTAATCTGCAATTTTAAGAAACGGGTATTTGCAAACTTTTAAAGAAACATATTTTGCATTCATAACAACGAGGCCTACAAGTTACAACACAACTCCCTTAAAGTGTTTGAAGCCAAATGCTTCGGTTTGTAATTCAATGAGATACTTTTAAGTGAGGTCGGAATGATTGTCATTAGTTCCATTGAATGAATTATCAGGGGCTTTAATATGAAGACTTAATATTTGCTGGACGTGTAATGGTTAACATTGATTGTAGAGAGTTGGTTTATGATGTTGAGTTACAGATGTGTACAAGTAAATTAATAAGCAATTACCACAACGTTGCTTTATGATTATAATTTCGAATATCCCTTCAATTTCCCTACCTTTGAAAAGGGTTGAAGTAGGTTTTATGAGTATGAAAAGAGGAGATGGTATTTGTTAAGAATTGATCTGGATTTTGCAACGCAAAAGAACTGGATTTTTAAAAAAAATCAGGTTAACGATTATTCAAGTCTTTGATGTTGAATGTCAAACGTATGTTATAACTCTTCGTTTCTATAATCTGGCTGATCAAGCATAGACTGACTTCTCTTATTAAGTCAGGTGTCTAGTCTACACAACTGTTCATCATATTACAAGTGTTCCACAATCAAAGATTTGCAAGAAATCATGGACCATCAGACCCTAATTAATCATTCTGATAATCTCAATGTCAAAGAATTCTTGCAGTTCACCATTTTATCATCTCGTCTTGTGAATTGCCCAAGAATTTTATTCCAGATACTTTTCGACCCTTCATCCTTAAACCGTCAATATCATTTTAGAAGCTCAATACAAGTTTAACAGTTATATTGCATTTGGAAGTTATAGTTTCATGTAGATTCTGTTATTACCGGTGTAAACACTGTTACAAACTTAATATTTCTTCGAAATACTAAGATGTATTACTAACACATAATATGAATGTGTACATCTCATAAGATTATTATCATTTTTGCCTCTTGCCGAATAACGTACAATAAACAGGTTTATGTTCACAACTCCAGAACTCAGCGAGTTGATGTGGATCTGATTAAACTAAGTTAAGATTTAAATCTTTCATCTCAATTGATTTTCCATTAATTCGAAATTCCATAAATGTGCATAGTGTAACAAGATTCCACATTATTAGGAAATTGAGTCCAGCTGACAACCCGTGAGGAGCGATAAGACTATCATACGACAAGATACATGTTTAAATTGTTGTGTAATTGAGAATGCGTGAGGAGCAGTGAATTTGTTTGAAATAATCAACAAGCCCTGAAGTGTTAGCAATAAATTATTGAAACTCTCACAATGTGACACCCCACCACCGGGACAGTTATTGGGCAGTGGACTTTTTTCAAATGTGTTTTCGTCATTGACAGAATTTATATGTCTTTATTCCAATTTCAAATAATTTAAACGTTAACAAAGTCTTTCAGCTTGCCTTACATATTTCATTAACTTAACTCCATTCTCAATACAAAAACCTAGACACATTAACGGTAAACTTATTTACTGCTATAATATGTTATAGCAAAATGTTTGCGCAACCAAATTCGATTTCTGGATGTCATTTCTCCTTAAACTGTTTCTTCATTATCAATCTTACAGGATAAAAGTCTACGTGTCATTGGACTGTGGCACTTTCATTTCCGAAAACCCTATCCTTGTAATATATGGTTTTCGAAATTAGATACATTTTTAGTTGATGGACAGGACACTAATCTTAAATAGAATTAAAGTAATGTTAATGATAATGTTAATGACCGTGAAAGTATTCATATTCCATTCCATTACCTTAATATGACATGTGGTGTTTTTTTTAAATTAGACAACCTCCAAAAAGACAACAATATGTTTGTTGTAAGATGTCTTCCTTAGTGTATTTCTTTCACTGCTCACAATGAATTACATCACCAGACGCAGTACGCTCATCTTCCATCCTTATAAAGGCTGTATGAATCGATGAGGATGTTTTTATACTGGTTTTAAAGTGTATGAAATATGAATAATAAATGTGTCTTGTCTAGGTTTCCAATGACGAAGCCTAATTCTTATTCATGTTACCCCATCTGCAAGTTGTATACGATGACATGTCCTGTATATTTGCTGCGTAGTCTCAACGTCTCACAAATTTATATGTGCAGAAGTGTTTTAAATGTGGTGAAAGTCTGTTTTACAAACATTACTCCATGCATTTTATATGGGCTGATTCGTAGGGTTGATATTCAACTTAAACTACAGAATGAATTAAACTCAAAAAAGATTGCAAGACCAATACCACCTAGTTCTAATTAAGCATTTAATCCTAAAAAGTCTATCAATAACACATTTACTAAGGTTGTAGGGCACTATTGTCCAAACAAAGGCAGACAAATCATATATCACCCAGTGACTGTGTAATGGACAATAATAAAAATAAATATACAGTGAATATATTGAATATCAACCCTACGAATCAGCCCATATAAAATGCATGGAGTAATGTTTATAAAACAGACTTTCACCACATTTAAAACACTTCTGCACATATAAATTTGCGAGCAGAAATTATGTAAATGCAGTATCAATAATGTCTTTTATTCATGTAATATCCAGCAGATAATTAACTCAGAATTAGGCATTCTGGTCTCAGGGATTGTGTAGACTGTGTTGTGCAGTGAAGATCACACTGGGCAACTGCATATGGATTGAGGATGGATTAGCATTTACGTAAAGCTTTGCTTTCATAATTGACATTACATAAGATATGAGTATAAATTTTACACTTTTCTTCCCTTTATGTCATCGGTCTGTATTGCACAGATGCACATTCCTGACTCTCAACGCAGTGTTAGAGAAATATCTTGAATCAAAGTAACTTGGTCTGGACTTGAAATAAATAGCTGAAAACTTTGAGAGAAACTAGGTCAGCTCAATTGCTTTGAATATAAACTTGCTGCGTGCCAGGTGATGCTTTGGATATCACTCGAAGTAATTAGATATGTGTTGATGACTTCAATACCAAGTTCGTTCAGTCCTAGAGCTATTGTAGATCAGGGACTCTATAAACAGGGATAGGAAACTCGACCTCGTTAAAGGTTATGGTTACAATAACAAATACAAACTTTCTTGTAAATTATAATAGTAATGTTAAAACAGCTGAGAAAGGGTGTAAAACACGTTTACAATATATATATATAATGTCATTAATATAGTTCATGAACAAATATTTGAACAGTAAAAACAAATTACAATCCGACAGCCATAAAACGTTCGATCTTTGAGGAAAACGGACCATGATTTACCTCCCCTTGAATATGACATCACCGATGACATAACGGCATGGATTTTTCCGCAATTGGGGACTATTCCTGTTCTCAAGGGATTTCCGTCTCAGACGTATAGCTAATGTAAACAAGTGGCGATTGAGCGGAATGTTGACATCCACGACAGAGTAAAAGATCAGCACAAGAGGGAAACAACACATTACAGTGGTAGCAGGTATGGCATTGAAAGTTACAGATGAAATATGTGCCTGTAAGTCGGGAACATCGAAAAACATGGAGTTGTCGATGGGCTGTGTCATTTGTGTCGACACAGTCTGAACTAGGCCTAGTATTATTAGAATGATACCGCAGGAACAGTTATTATTCTAACAAAGGAAACATACCAAAACTTATCGCCATTTTAGGTTTGAATTGAAACATAACAAGAAATATAGAAAATAATAGCAATTCGAATACAAATTAATTAATGTTTAATATCAAATTTTGAGGATTCAAATATAAATGTTTTAGTTTGTAAAATATTTAGAAACCGACAACGATATTATTATTAACCAATCCTGGTAATATTTATGAACTATTTCAGAAGAATAGTGAACAAATATGGGGGAATTATTTCAGTATTTTTTACTAAAAAGTAAAACATGCATTGGAAATGATATTTACTTTGAAAGGGGAAGTAGCACGGTTTTCGCAAATTTTATTTTTCCAAATTTCCTACTTATAATGAAAGTTTATGTCATTTATATTTACTTTAGAGGGAAAACATCTTATTACACAAACAACTTATCCGTAATGGTAATAACAGTGTTGCGTATAAAGCAAAAATTGCATGGCGGCCATTTAATTGTGAACACATTTTATTATTTTGAATGACAAATATGATTCCCATGGCTTTACGGAACTATGTACCTGTTTTTTTTACTTGAGAGAGAAGGGTGTTTTACTATTGGTGACATTTTTTTTCAAATACATTTCATCGACCTATTTCAGCGAAAAAACGTGCTACTGCCCCTTTAATCCTCAAATAATTCACCTGAAATAAATCGAATTGATGGTGGAAAAATTGTATAGCCTTACAAGATAAAATATCCACAGGGAAGTCTGTGGAAGATATTTGAGTACATGCAGTTTCATTCTTACAATTCTAAGTATCATTCTTGATAAAATCTATTTGTCAAAATATCCAGAAATCTTTATAAATAGAAAAAATGTTCAACATTGTCATAGTTTTCTCTTAATTGGTGGTATAATTTTTTATTTTAAAAAATTGTGAATTCTGGCATTATTAATTTACAATTTTTATATAAATTTGCACAAATTACAGAAGTTATATTATTTGAGTATGGTTGAAACTTCTTAACACAGACTTGACAGATAATACTCCCAACTTGTCAATTTGAAGGAAAACATTTTTGTTATGTATTTCAGATCCATGTCCAAACTTCAGCTAGTGTAGCAGCAATATGGGGCCATCTGGACAATGAACCCCTTACTTGATTTCAACAACAACATGCATTGTTGCTTAAGAAACATCAATGTTTCAGATAATAAATTAAAACATGAAGATAATTATTTTTTGTTTTTCCATTTCTAGTGTTTCATTCATAAATATGATACCCACTTGTGGTTATTACTAGCTTCCTCTTAAGGTGAATTCTAGAATTTCTTTGAATTGATGAAATTGGTTTGTAATTCGTCACTCAGTTATGCTGATAATGATGTCCTGGATTCAAATCTCTGATAAACTGATCCAATATTAAACACCTGCATTGATAAAACAAATCTTGAGACAGAATACAAAATCGGATATCTATGTTTGTGTGATTTTTTTCACAAACTTTATTCCTGTTTGCCAGTGTGTAGAATCAGCTTACATGTAAGTATTCATAGGATTCATAAGTTTCAATACATGCTTATTAAATCTGCATTCTAAATATAAATGTAGCATTAATAATATTCTCATCAAGATTGGACAATTTAAGTCCTCTTCATCCTGTTGGCTTCCTGTTTATTTCCAGTGCTGTAGTTAAAAATGATATTCAAATTTAGCTATTGATACATGTCTACCTGAATCAAAGAAATTTGAAAAAATGACATTAACAGTAAGCGCATTTACATTTTAAAATTATAAATAAATAGTTGGACCAAGATCTAATTAAATTAATCATAAACATTAAATTTACATGGATTCCATTCACTTGACAAGCACAAACATGATATTATATTTTTGTAGTTTAAGGCTAAATAAAAAATATAAGAGATAAAAAATATTACTGCAGTAGAGATGGAGATTATTTATTCATGTTTATTATTTATAAATATTCACAAAAAGCTTAATGTCCTAAATTAATTCATTTCATTTTGATTATTCACATTTCCTCAAATTTTAGGCTAATGAAAAATAATTTCAGTGTGAAGCAGTACTGAAAGACATGATCATTTTATTAGCAGTATAGCATTTTGGTAGAGTATTAATTAGCTTTTCTGCATGCATACATGAACCGCACCTAACATGAAAAACGAGGAATACAGTACACTCACCGGATAATTGTTGATGGCACCGGCATGTTGACATGAGGGTGCTCTCCCTTTCCATCAGCTACACTTGCCACGGCGATGCCGGGCTGGGCTGATTACATTTGGATTGCTTTGCGTAACCGAACTTCGGCTCGATTTCAGGATATTTAGGTAAGTGGTAAGGAAACATCATGGCTGATTAAATTGTGTGTTTCTCTTTTCAATTTATTACATTATTTTATTGAATCGGCGATTTTGTTGATGAAAAGTTAAACTATGAACATGTGTGTTGAGACTGCTGAATAGCGCAGCGGCATTTGGATAGATAAAAGTACCCGAACTTTTACTCGACGATGATTGGTTGCTAACGAGTCTCTGTTGCTACGGTCATCGGTGACGTCATACATCATAAATGGAACGTCTTGATACGTGGAATTTTAATTTGTTTAATCAACAATTATGATTTAACTTTTTAGAGAAATAACAACTCCCACCTTTTTAATATGCTATATAGAATGTAACGGGCATGTTATTGATACAAAAGTAGTTCCATTAACTTTTAAATCATCCTACTGGACGCTTGCGACCTCGCCTCGTCGTGTTTCAACGCACACGCGACCAGTAAGCGTTTCAGAGTTTTGCACACTCTCAATACCATCAATCGAAAATCCCTGTGAAGTCTCATTAGAGTACCCTCCCTTGTGAGATTGATGGAAATTGACATACTGACTCACTATCTTAACTTAACTAAAAATGATGTACATGGTGAATAATTTCCCAAAAGAAACAATTTGATACACACGCATCAAAAAATTATTCATCTATCGCTCAATTCATTTGTTTAGAATGTATCTCCTTAGGTAAAAGCAGGGTATAAAGTTGAATATCACTCGAGTCATTCTGCATATCCTCCATGTTCCTTGCAGACAAGATTGCGCGGTGACTCGCTACTTTAACTGCCAAGTACGAATGATATACATGCTAATTTTCCAAATAACAGTTTGATACAAACGCATAAGAAAATCATTCATCTATTGCTAAATTACTTTTTAGTATCTATCTCCTTAGGTAAAAGTGAACGTTTTGAGTACCACTTGCGATATGCTCAATGTTCCTTGCAGACAACTGACAACTGTCAATGGTTGTTTTAATAGTGCTTAACTGGATATATCAGAGCGCTGCGCGTGTTGATTAGCGCACGGATAGGCTCAAAGTCAGATGTGCGTTGGACCGTTGGGGATTCTTGGAGTTGCTGATCCCTTTTATTAGAGAGACCCTGTCTAGATGCACAGCATACTTTGTCGGGACAAGGGCGTTCTTTCTTTGCAGGAATCCAATAAATAAACGTCTGATAAATGCCTGTAAATCTCAAACTTGCCAACCCTTGTCAAGTTTTGTACCAAACGCACTCTATTTAATTGTGAACCTGTCAAGTCGATAAAGCAGTATTCGTGTCTTGATCGAGGATCAACATCCTCAAAGACAGTTGAAGATGTTGAATGAGTCCTCTTATAGCTCACCAATATGAAGTCAATTATAAAAATATAAATATAAATCTAGGTGGGATTTAAATTATTTGACGAGAATATATCTCTTTTTTGAAAGGATTATCTGCTTAATCTTCCAAATCCGCCTTATAGCAGTTTATTTCTAATAGTCGCGTTTTAAGTAATGGGAAATATGTTTGTGGATTAACAACTCCATCACTTTCTTGACAACTACATAAGCATTTATGTCAAAACATCACCTACAAAATATAAAGAAGTTGTTTTTCCATTAAAGTGTCCTAAATTTTCATCATCTGAATTCCAGAATGCCACCTAAAGAAGTCACGTTATAGTTGAAAAGTAGTTGTAATGTAGTTGACCAGACAAGTTAGGAACTATTTTCCAACACAACACGAATAAAAAAGATACAAAAGTAGACAGATATTGAAGATGAAAGGTAATCTTAACTTACTTTGACAAGTCTTGGTTCATATTTTTGCTAAATTTGCTACACGTTAAGTTCCAAAATTAGATAAATATTGAACAATTTAAGTTACCATAATCAATTGTGCTGTTAAACTATTTCTTTCAAGGCATATGAACGTGTTTCAACACTGATAATATTATGCTGTTTAAAGTAATTATTAATGGGGTTGACAATTAAAAACACTTTATTCCGAAAACCAGTAACTCCTCACAACGCCTCGTGTCAATCATCTAAATACTTCAAACCTCTGTAGTGCTTTCTTGCCTGAGATATGATTTTAAGTTGACACATCTAAGGCAGATTATTAATAAGATGTTTCACGATAAATAACGTGAGCATTTATTTTTGGAAAAATCTTTCCCTGTTTATTTTAGCATTATGAGAAGCACTAAAGACATAACAGCAAACCCAATCAAGACAATGTGAGCATACTTTATCATTTCTACGAGATGAGGTATATAGAAAGAATTCTGAAAAGGTCTACAAAAAAGTTTTATGTTGTATGCTATAGCTTTAAAGAACATTATAAAATACTACGTCTTCTTAACGAAGATAGTTGAATGTATATATACATATCAAATCAATTACTACTTTCATTGTTTGCTAAAAAGAATTATTTTTACCATATCACATGGTTTTCTAATCAACCTTATACAAGTTTATTTCTACAAATCACTTTATCATTACAATATATGTCAAAACATCGCCTACACAATATGAAGAAGTTGTTGATCATGTAAAATGAAGAATGCACGAAAAGCAGTGAGTGTGTGGACAACAAGGAACGAAACCTTTGGATTAATCTGCATTTTAAGCATATTCCCATTACTTGACACAGTTTTAAATTACAATATACAGTGCTCATTCGTCAGATATTAGACACTAAGTTACGAACCTCATGAAATGTATTATTCCATGCACGTGAAGATATAATCAACAATTGCCGTACGGGTCGGCGAACAGACGGACAACTTCTTGAGGTCAGGGATACAAACTAGATGCTCCTGAAATTGTTGCTAAACCTCAAATCTGATCACGTATATGAAGCAAGATACCACAACTACTTCTGGGATTCAAAGAATTTGATTTCTCTTTTACCTGAGAAGTAAGAGACAGAAATGAAAAAGAAGTCCTCTGAACGATTAATGCTGAAAAATCATACGTACAGCAGTTTCCTTGTAACCAAAATAAGATAGTAAACGCTTTTATACTTTAATCCTTGTTTGTCAATTGATGCGAGAACTATACATTTTTCAAATTGAACAACACAGGGTGGTTATGTCTTTGCTGTGAGTCAACTGAAGTTATTGTTGTAAATATTACAGGTGACTTGACCTCAATGCAAAATGTTAGAGGAATAAATGTCCAGATGCCAAACATTCTCTTGTGATGATTACGGGACTGTGATATGATCGAATAAATCTAATTAGTTTCGACTATGATTTACTTCACAGGGTTGAAATCAATGAACAAATGGCTTAATGAGCTTCATTATGGACCTTATCACTTAAGATAAATACCATTCAGAAAACTTTAGGGTCCTTTAATCAATATAGAAAGTACTCAATAAAGTTTGTAGAACATTTAAGCTGACAATTAGATTATTTGAACACGTTATTTCCCATGTTAAAATTTGTTGTAGCTGATGTCAGTTTCATTAAAAATAACATCGTGAGGTCGTCTAAGATTTGTAATGGACGAATATAGCTTGTTTTTGGACTAGGGAATGCATATGCATTTGCACTTACGGTTTCATGTCAACAATTCTTAACTTTTCCCTCTGGTGTCCAAGTGTGATTTGTTGACTTAAACAGGTGGATGCGATCCTTAAAAAACATCAATCCTCATATCCTTTTATGTAGCTGTCTGATTTGTTGCATTGTTTTGCACAAGTACACTTGTGTAATCTTCAGATGGTAATAACTTCCACATATGATTATCTACAACAAAACTCTATATATATTTTGTCTATGTGTCTACTCACAGCGAACAAGGCAAAGTGAACACAGCGAACAAGGCAAAAGTGAACACAGCTCACATAGCCAATCCTGTGTTTGCACACATTCATACATCACTGATTAATTAGAAAATGGACAATCTGCATCTGCCATCCCTAAAAGTCAGAATGCCACCACAAATTTCAAGATTCAAAGTCATATAGTTTTCCGAATTTTACTCGGGAATGGAACAGTAGAACAAATTAACATTAAACAGTTATAAAGATTTCTGTTCTACTTAGCAGGGTTTCAAAACTGAGTCCTCGAATCAAAATATTAAGTTGTATATGGAAAAAAGCTTAAAAGAAATCCAAAGAAAGTTGAAACTCCCAAAAGGCACGAAAATAAAGGCAATTCCAGTTTTGTTTCGAAAAAAACACTTCAGATCATTTTCATGGATTCGGCCAGAAATGAAAGTTAAAAAACAACAGCACATCTATACACGTGAAAGAAATATTATCGACATATCAAGTTTCATTGAGCTAGACCTTACAGGTTGTTTTTTTTTAGTTTTAATAGTTTTTTGGAAAAATGTAATTTGAAGGCAGTGCAAAGATTATTGTCACATTTTGTAAGAATATTTTTTACATCGGAAACAAATAAACAGCATTTTTCATGTTTTCCATGAAGGTACACCATTTATGACAAAGCAAAAGTGCAGAATGGCAGCTATATTTGGATTTGGATCATCTTTATCCTGTCAATAAGGTGTTTAAAAAAATGCTTATGTCGTCACTATCGAACAGGTGATGACAATGACATTGTTATCTATGTCAAAACGTTGCCAATACAGATCAAAGCATCTGTATATCCATAAAACAATCCTCAGTCTACATCAGCTCGACTTCTAGATTGAAAGATGCCAAATCAACAGCTCCTAACATTTTAGTGGCAACCAGTATACAGAGAAGCCTAATGAATCCAGACCTTTACGAACCCTCATTCTCTTGTCTAATCGCAAAGGAAACCAATAATTGTAAACGAAACTGTACCCAATAACGGTTGAGCACATGCTGTTGAGAGATGATAACAACAGAGGCTATTTCCATCTGCCAACTCTATCAACTTTACACTATTGAAGGGACTTAACTCGTTCTGTAGCACTGTTAGACCGGGTTCACATAAAGTATATTACTTTGGCACGTGTCCAATATCAAACGGTTTGTGTCTTTTTTTTATAATATAACACCTGAATTCTCCTATGAGAAGGTCAAAAGATAATAAAAAGCCCAGACCTGTATGATTACTCTCATTAATAAAATGAAAATATAACAAATTTTTAGATATATATATATATATATATATATATATATATATATATATATATATATATATATATATATATATATATATAAAATGACTTGACATACATGATATAACATAGTTCGTGGTTATATAAGATAACATTCCTCTAATTACTTATGGGATTAGGTAAAACACAATTAAAAGCTACCAAGTATAGTAATTTGATGATTTGATATCGCAGGGAATCTGACAGTCAAACAGTTTGATAAATATAGTTGACAGGCTAAACGCTATTGAGTTAGCATTTATATCAGATACTTTTGCGAGATATCCTGATGGGAAAAGGTAAAACTTTAATTAAACATCTCATTTGGGTGATTATTTGATTTGCTTCCTCACAACATTTAACGAGCAAACCTAATCTTATAAGGTATTGTCTAAGTAAGGAGTGTTGAAGAACACAATGCAGAATTTGAAATGTTGAAAGTCAGACATATCCTATTTATCTTCCGGTATTCACTGGGGACATTCTGACAGGCAACGTTAGTAGGTTTATTGACTTAGTTTTGGGCTGCAATGAAACTAGACTGGTACTCTTTTGTTATTATTTCCACTTCTTATGCAGCGTTTTTAGTGATTTCACTGAGAGGTGGTATATTCGTTTAAACATATTTTATTCAATAAGAAAAGGATTAGGAACAAGTTCTCAAACTTAGAATACTTTCTCCCTGGTATATACATAGTGAATTTATAGTTCTTTGACAGAGAGACATAATTGACAGCAGTGAAAGAGGAATAAAGACATAATACAGAAAATTAATGTTATATTATACAAATATTTTTGTCTCATTAATGAACGATTGTAATGACTTATATATATTTGTGCTTTGACATGGTGATATATCTGCAATTCCTTCTAACAAAAGTTTATGGTTAAGTGGAATACCTGTTATTCTACAAATGCGCTTTAAAGATGATATGAAATTTACTCTTTGTCGTTTATACAATGAACATACAAAGAAGTAGTGATGGGAATTCTCAACAGGAGATCCGCATATACATTCAAGGTTTAAACAACTGACAGAACAACCCAACTTGGCATGGATAAGATTCAAATTTCTTTCACCGCACAAATAATATGGTGGAGCATGTACACTGTTGTCACGTACAAATGATTTAAATACTGAGATATTTGAATTACGAACAGTGGTTGGTAACTTGTTACATGGACTCATTGTAGATGGGGAAAAAAGGATTCTTTTGAATGTTTGAATTTTGAGATAGGAATTAATAAATTGTTTGAGTTCCGTAGATTATATTTTGATTTTGAAGCAACATTTTTGGGTAGCAGTTCGGTCAGATATAAAGGGGCCATTTCATTTTGAATTTTATACATCAAATATAATTTTCGTCTTCTTCGTTCTTGTAATGTTTCACAACCAATTTCATAATAGAGATACCTAGGAATCGACCCAATCTTAATTTATTTCAGTACTTAAAAGGCCTCAGGCCTATAGTACAAAATATACAGTGCACTGACATTTCACGAAATAATGCGATTTCTATGTACAAACGCATAAAAGATAAACATGGACAGGTTTTCAATTTCTTTTTTGTTTACACTGTTTAAGTGTAGAAACAATTTTAGCATATTTGGATTAACATAGTATTGTTCTTTGATATATTTCTTACGGATGTTGCTGTACAAAGGACAAATCAGTAAAAAATGGTATTCATCTTCTATAATATTAGACTTACATATTTGACAACATCTTTGTTCTCTACTTATATTCTTATATCTACCCGTTTCAATACAAAGTTCATGAGACGAGCATCTGAATCGTGCTAGACTAATTCTGTATTTCTTTACATTTAAACAAGATAAGTAATATTCGGCATGGATATTGCTTTTAAAGGTTAGGTACGTGTCACATTTACTTGAAAGTGATAATTTTTCCACCCAATTTTGAAAATATATATCTTTTAGTCTTTGTGTAAATTCACTTATGAATTCAGGATCTACACCTTTTTCTTGATTTTGCCAAATATTCCCAAATCCCACAGAAAATAGTGTTGCTTTGACGTCGGTAACCAAATTCGTGTGACCATTCTTGTCGTATAAGAGCATCATTTCATAATTTATTTTAGGTAGGCGGTATGAGGGTATGTTTAGAAGCTTTATCCAATACCGAATAACTTTACAATATGAGTGGATATATAAAGAGAATCTGCCACATTCTCCATAAATCATTAAGTTTGGAGTATTTTGTTTAACACCTAAGAACTTTTTACATGCATAAAGATGAACTATTTCTAGTTTTGCGAAAGAATTTAACCCCCAGATTTCTGCCCCGTATAAGAGAATGGGGTATATTTTGGCATCGAATATTTTGAAAAATGTGTTAATGCTTAGGTCACCTAGTATACTCATCTGTCTTATAATACCAACAAGTACTTTTTTCCCCTGTATTGATGCATAAATTGTATGCGTAGACCATGATAATTGATAAGTGAAAAATACTCCAAGATATTTGTAGGAATTTGTTATATCTAATTCACAATCTTTATAAAACCATTTTTCCTTCTTCGAAAGTTTTCCATTCTTTTTAGAGATATATATGTGAAGTATATTTAGGTAAACAAGTAACTATTCTTGCTGCTTGTAACTGAATCTGTTCTAGTTTACTAATCTGTTCAAGAGTACACCCGTCCCAAACTTCGCATGCGTATTCAAGATGTAGGCGAATGGACATAATGTGGATCTTACTGAGAGTATCCCTGCACAATACATATTTTAAAAGTCGCATCGAGTAGACCATTTTTGAAACTTTTTGTATCATAACTTGAATTTGTTCTGCCCATTTTCCATTATTGGCAAGAATGACTCCAAGATTCTTATGATTGTCAATTTTAACTTTAACTTCATCAAAATAAAGATGTGGTAAATCAGCTTCATGTTTCATCGAGAATAGCAGAGCTTCACTCTTATCAGGATTGTACTTTATTAACCACTTTTTACCCCAGATATTTAGCTTGTTTAAATTTGGCACTTAGGTTCATGTCAAAAAGTTTATTATCTGGTGAAGAGTAACCAAGAGACGAGTCAACAGCACACAAGCGCGTTAAACAATCTAATTCATCTGCTATATCATTGATGTATACTATGAACACAAATTGGCAAAGCACTGATCCCTGCGGGACACAAGCACTTAGTTTTCTCCGCTTGGAAAATGATCCATTGACAAATACCCTTTGACGGTCATCAGTTATGTAACTACCGAACCATCCCAACATCTGTCCACTTACTCGATAACTTCACGTTTTAACAATAAACCTCTGTGCCAAACACGATCAAATGTGTTTGATACATCACAAAATACCTTGCAAAATTTCACATACCTTATGATATATTTCAATTAATTGGTGTACAGTTAAATGTCCTGACTGAAAAATAGCTTGATATTTATACAGTAGTTTATTAGTATGAAAGTAATTAAACAGATGCTTAAAAACAACTCTTTCAAATACGTTACCGACACAACTTATCAAAGATATGGGTCTACAGTTAGAAGCTACAGTTGAATCACCTTTTTTGAAAAGCGGCATAACGTTGGCTACCATTCACCGTTTTGTAAAGACATATTTATTGTGATATATTATGTATGAAGGCGCATCAGAAACTACAGAGATACATGTGTTATACTAATGAAGTTTGAATGGTATTATTTATTTTGAGGAGCGAAATACCTAGTAATTATTCTAATTGCAGGATATCTAGATACATTCCCAAAACATACACATATGGTAATCTCTCATTGTGAATTTCCATTTGAATTCTTTGTGCCAATCACCGACTTCTACCAAATCTATCGTTCCCCCACAAATCATAACTTGCACCAGTCTCCATCCCTGACTAATTTTGGTCTTGCTGCATTTACGTAGTTTTTGTGTGTGCTGGACCCGAATTTCAAAGTGAGCTCTGCTATGCTCGTACAGAAAAAGTAAAGAAATACTGCAAGACTAAATTAACCAGTGATGGTGACGTATGCAGTTATGACTTGCGGGGCAAATTATACTCATTCAAATAATCCACAATTTGTTTTATAGTTGATTGATAGTTGACTTTATCATTTATTATCATGTACAAATATCTATCAAAATAAAACAATGTGGTCTTCACATATTTGTTTGGGCGAGCAAAATACCAAAATCAAATTACTGTGTTAGGATATCTAGCTTCTAAAGGGTTTTGTAATGATGTGCTATCTGAAGCGAAATTAAATGTATCACAAACTGAACACAGGTCCGTGAATATATGGTAAATTTACGTTATCTAGAAAATCAATCATCTTAATGAATTGGTAATCACATTCTTATTAACGTCAGAAAGGCATGTTAAATTAGAATCAACAAGAGGCCACCCCTTGATTCTTGATAGCGATAAAGTATGGAATGTGAAGTCTGTCCGGTGGGGATACCATTTATCTGTTGATTATCATGTCATTTTAATTGGTATTCTGCCTTTCAGTCTACAGCTTCGCCAGCATCAGAGTCAGCACATTGATTTTTGGAGATTGGAAAAGGGCAAAAGGTTTGAGAAAATAATCTGGTTTGCTGGGTGAACCCACTCTGGCAGAAGGTCTTCAAATGACAGTTTAACCTTTGCTATGAGTCAGACTTACGGAAAAGGCACGCCCCTTCATGGAGAATATTGACATATTGATGAGTATTTCACCAGTGTTCCATTGTTAGACTGAAACCGAGTCAACAAAGTTCTTGGTCAAATCAACAAAACTTGTTTCGTGGATTTAAACTGGGTGGGTTTTGGGGGTTGTGAGACGATTTTCTACTCTTTGCTAACAGCATGAAATTAAAACTTATTGGTAAGAGAAACTCAAACATTCTCAAATGCCTCTCAATTAGAATACTTCACGAAAACGCTGATTATAACATTTTTCTGATAAACCATTTCAAATGACAGCTGCTGTTGTGCCATGAAAGCTTACAAACTATATTAATTTAAAAACTCATTTCATAATTATTCTCTCGGGATGAATGTGAAATATAATCACTGTTACTTTTGCATACCTAAAATTGCCTCAAATCTATAGTGGCCAATGAAAAAAGTCGTATGTTGATCCCCATGGTAATAATCTAGTCTGGAATGTTGATCTTAACTCATGACTTATTTTAGTCCTGTCCTATAATTGTGTATAAAAGACGAGCCTTTAACACAGACATAATTGAGCAAGACTATACAAACTATGTGCACTGAATTTAATACACTGAATATGAAACTGAAAGCTTGAAGAAATATAATCAAATGGACAGAGTTAGGGTAATTATTAAATTTCATAGACTGCATTTAGTCTAAACCCAATTCAATCCAACCACAGTGGTGTGTGTCCCTTAGAAATAGCATTAAAAGACTTAGATATATCATACTACGCTTTTACTCGGCATATATGTCTTGCTGACACCTGTTCGAGCGTATCAGACAACAGAACGTTTGTTTGGTCATTGAGTAGTAACCTTAGTTTCATTCATGTAACATACATACAAATGCATGTTCAATTCCAAATAGTTTGGGCCTTTCTGTTACAACTGAATCTATTTAATGCTTAATATTGTGGTGAGTTATTGTTAAAGGTGTTGTGGGCAGTATTGCACTGTTGTTATCGGCCAGAGATTACAGTTACGTGCCAAACTAAAAACACATTTGCAAAAAGCAAACACAAACGTCACAAACACCTTATATCATGACTGGAAACTAGGGACCTAGGAAACCCCACTTAAAGCAGAATACTTGAAGATCAAATACGAAATATAAGAAAAGAACAGACATAATGATGATATGTATATGTGGATATGACAGCTAAATAACCATTGAACATTTCAAAGGACGTCAATGTCTTATTGGTTCTTTTATAAATACAGTATCACAAGATAAACATAATCATGTATAAAGCATTAAAAAAAAACTTAATAGTTCATATCATATATGTCTTAAAAGATCACATTGTTGGTCATCAATCAGACAATGCAATTGCTCTTAAACGTTTCCTCTATCTGAAAGTTATACAACAAAGAGTTTGCAAGCATCTTGAGAAAATGGAGGCCAGTCTAGCTGTCTATCATTCCTCGACAGATGGAATTACTATCGACCATAATATGTGACCGGCTGTCTTTGTAATGACACTTCAACGGACTATATTTATTTGAACTATTATATAAGGTATCTTTCCGTGCTTCTTATCGAAATACAGAAAATAGAAACCATAACTTTACATCGACCATGATGTGTCTGTGCTTTCTACAGGGTACGTTTGTTACAATATTCCAAAATAAATGATTGAATGAAAACTTCAAAAGGATCAGTTTCACATTCACTACATGTTGATACCATCGGTTGTCAAACAATCGAAGCTTTTTTAAAATCATTTTTCCCTCGACCTCTATTGATTACAACTCTGAAGAAGGGAAACCAGCTGCAGTATCCCATTCACCTTACTCCATTTCTATGTCTCCCTACATTTCAACCAGACTTAATCTTGTTGTTGTACTGTGGTATGTTTTCCAAGCAACTCCCCGTTTACATTAGCAATTTGATTATTCAATTCATTTGTACGAATTTGACTACAATTTAAATGTTAGAAGATCACATGAAATACTTTTGCCAACAATCTTAAGGCATAGTGAACACCTCAACCAATTGTTTACAAATTCTAGTCAATCACATCTGGTGTAGTCACATCGTTCCTATTTCAATTTCAGAACGTTTACAAGTTAAAATATGTATTATTTGATACATTATACATATGAACACAATGTTGTTCACCTCTGAAAATGTTTTTGTTACTTTTAAAATGATTTTCGCAAAAGTATGTTTACAATGTACTGAGTTGCCTTCTCAAATCGTACATGTGTATCCTTCAAATGTTAAATTCGATTATTCATTGCAACCACCTGAAATTAATTCTCGCCAATTTCCAGGGTATAAGTTCTGATTTATCGATATCCTCTTTCATGTCATTGACCAATCTGTGGCTCTGTCTGGTGGTTTATGTGTCCCTCACAGAATACAGAAGTTGTATATGCATAAAATTGTCCTTATTCTTCGCTTCAACTTCTAGAATTTCCATCATATAATTCAGATTTTACATCGTTCGACACAATTGTGGGTTAATAAATAGCATGACATGTTCTTGGGAGGAGGTATATGGTGAATACAAAAAACACCATTTAAAGAGTATAATCAAATAAGTTAGATACGGAAAGTCTGATTATTTTATTAAATATCTATTTACTAGGAATGTTCTTCCCTTTCATGCAAGCTTGATTTCCAGGGGGAAATGGCTGGATAATGTCTATTTTTTCAGGCGTTACATCAAAGTGTTTCCCATCTATTTCAGCTGATTACTTCAATATATTTAGAAAACAAAATGTCAGTGACTTTTAGAAATATTAAAACATCAAAGATAATTTTATAGGCCTACATCGACCATAGAGGTTGCTTTCTTATAAAAGTTGTATTTGTCTTTTGATCTATTCAAAACTCTCTTATCATTATCGTTAGACTGTGAATATGTGTGTACACTTTTTTCACTGAAGACGTGATTAAAAAGTTCAAACTTTTGGGTTTGGAGTTTTATTGGACTTAATCTTATCACTATCCCCAGTTATCAGAGACTGATGAATATCAAGGAGAATGAAAAGGCAAATGTTTTAATGAATTACTTAACACAAACATGAAAATTGGTATTTGTGAACGCCCACTTCCAAATGATAGAATGTAGTATACACAACCAGATAGAACAGAAAAAAGATGGGCTCAATGAAATCAAAAAATCTAATCACTCGGTTTAATAATGGACTGAATGTAAAAGCAGTTGTAAGTGCATGTATTCTACTATCTGACAATTTTAGCTTAATTAATATAAAATTATAATAACTTTTATATTTAGCATGAGTCGTGCAGTTGGATACATCTAATTAATTACATATTAAACTCATTACGAAAACTATGATGTCAAATAATGATTCCCAATGAGCATTTTGTTAATGGGTGAGATCAGTCGGTCGGGTCAACTTGTCAATGATTGTAAATTTTACAATGCCTTTTCATGAAATCTTTGTTTTAACAGATTGCACAACACCCAATGCACACTCGTTGTCCTTTTTCAATGTACCTATGTTGAATTTCATAATGATTACTAAATAGATAAATACTGCAAATCCTTAAATAATCACCCAACTATTATTTAATGCAAGCAACGATTTGTCCCAGTGAATGGCGTTATACGTTATTGTTTCAGAAATTCGGTTTTGGTATGCAATGGGTTTTTTTAAAAAGAAAAAAAAACATATCTACTCATGGTTGTTTTCATACAATTTTTCATTCAGCTTCGGCTTTCATTTGTTACGTTCTGGCCAGGAAACGAAATTGTAGATTGTGTTTCCATGGAAACGCCAAAAAAAACATGACAACACAAACATACATATCTACACATAATAATAGTTCCCCATACCAAATTTTAGTGAACTGGACGTTACTTAGTTGTGACAGGAGAAAGCAACACTCTTCAATTTGAAACATAGATTGCAACAAACAAGTCATCATATATTCCAAATCAATTTTGCAATGTGCACTCATTTGGAAGTAGGATTAGGCATAAATCAAGATTCATCAAGTTATCGAACAATACAACAGCTATATTAACACGTCCAAGCGAATTATCTTTAAAACATGTTTTATTCAATGGTCGTGATTGTCTAATATTTTGTAATTTCGGAGTCCATAATTGTGTTAATCTATTGTGGCTACATTAATAAATACAAGCATCCAGTAACTGAAACATGTTTCATTTTAACTTACTACCTATTTCAACAAATGATTTCAATTATTGTACATTGTATTCGCCTTGAAGGGTACTGAGTTTCAGTGGTTTTTCATAAATGCCGCAAATATGTATTGTGTTCTCTATTCCAACAAACTATGCAGATTGTAAATTCCATTCGTCTTGAAGAGTATAGAATATGTAATAATCAATAATATAAATTGTTATGGTGTACGATGCATACGAATGATGAACATGCTCGATGCTTCAGCAGATCCACAAATTTGCATATTCATTTGGAACCAGAAAATACGACAATGCCTCTGTGGTGATGACATCCAGAAGTTCTCGGGATATGACAGATTGATGCATTGGGAAATGTTTTGGTCGACACTTGTAAATTGAATTCCTGTTCATTTGAAGCAACCCATTCATTTTGGCTGACCGAATTATTCACTGGGATCTTGTTCAAATTGACGTTCAGTGAAAACTCGATGTTATAAACATCCAAACAGTGTAGTTGATTTGATATATGATTTGATTTGATTATATAATATCATATTATACTTTGAATAAAGTAAGTATATTGTATTGTTTTATTTGCAGTGCGTTCATAATTGTAACAAGTCTACTAATTAGACTTAGACTTATGATTAATAAATAATCTAAAAATATTGAACCTGACTTGGGGCGGGATAGGGCAGTGGTAAGCGTGTTCGGTTTCAGATCAAGAGGTCCGAGGTTCTGCTATAGAGAACTGTTCAATATGAAGTTAGGTTTGGGTGCAATGCTATCCTGAATTTCAGCATAGTACCACCCATAGTTCCAGCCGATATTTTCAGGTTTCACTGCAATGCATAAACACAGTTGTGTTGCAAGCTTTCACCCTGCAATGATACTAGCAGCCGTGATATATAACTGAAGTACCCTTGAAAACGCCGTAAACTCCAAATCACCCAACGTCGCCTTAAACCTGGCATTATTTTGCAAATCAGTGCCTTCAAGGGAAGGGGAAATACATCGGACAAAAGGTTTACATTATCCTGAAAGTGATAAATATCCCGATAATGATAGACGATTACAACGGACTCACTTTTAAAGCCAATAAAATAAAGCAATTAGTGAAGATGAAGGGCCACTCGCCAAAAGCTTCCCAGACTATGATGACCGTGACCCATGTTATTATAACTATTGGTTAAGGGGGTCAGACACTAAACAACCACTAAAGCAAGCAATTTCACGAGAAAAATTACACCCACTTCATCTTTGAGCTCCAAGATCTCCAATGTCTGTAATTTTCATGTCATAGTGTTTCTCATTTAAAAAAGAACATGGTTTACATTCTGTAATCAAAGTCAAACAGTTTTATTATATTAAGTATGAAATGGTATATGTTTTTCTCAATATAGGATTTTCTTCCTTCATTAATCATTAAAGTTACCAAACCTAAATGATACCTCACAAACATTGTTTTTACACTACATTTTATATGTCATCATTATTGATAAATGTTTCTTCTGATTTGAGAAGCGTTTTAAAGGCCCTGTAATATTATCATGAACTTGAATCTAGGGTAGATGTTCATACTTGATTTAATATAAAAAAAAATTATTAAAATTTTAATTAAAATTGCTGGATTAATAGATGTTGTGTTTCTTTTAAACGGAAATTACTGGTATTGTTTTTCAAAACATCAGGGAAATGGTACACAGCCTAGAAATTGAAACATTATTTTGAGTGTTATGTGACACATTAATCATTAATTGAGGGTTCAGTAAAACATTAATTGAGTGCTCAGTGAAACAGTTATTGAGTGTTATGTGAAACAGTAATTGAGTGTTATGTGAAACAGTAATTTAGTGTTATGTGAAACACTTATTCAGTGAGGAGGAAAGGGGATGCATTCCGTGTTATTGTGGACAAGAGTACATCGGAGAAACTCTACGTCTGTCAACAAACTTGACCAGAAATCCCCCAATCTTAGAATACTCTGAAAAACATGGACCACATCATCGATTGGGAAGATACCAAAGTCCTGTCAACCAACAACAACAACTGGCGCCAAAGAAAACTCCAAGAAGCGATTGACATCCGAAGCCAACAGCCTGTAATAAACTGTGATCAAAGCATCTTCCTACCATGAGCTTTGGATTAACTTAACAAGAACTTCCATCTCCTGTCGAAGGAAAACTCCGAGGAGCACCAAACCAATCCCCACCATCCATCCACTCCTGTACTTAATGTTTGTTTAAAATTTCAATAAAGCCTCCCTCTTTTAATCAATTGTAATGTTTTACATCTTTAATAAAGCCGACAGGCCACTGTTTATTCACCACTCAAGTACTTACTCCCCTCATGTTTTATTGCAAATCCTTAGTGTATACCATTCTCATGCTTTACCCCCTCATGTTTGAATTACACATCCCCATTGTATACTATTCGTATGCATGTTAATCTCCCTGATTGATTTTCCTTACCATTGTTTTGTTTGCTATATAAATGTATCACATTTGTTTGGTATTTCCTTACATTCCACCTGATGAAGGAGTGGACATTAAAGAGTCAGATTAAAGAAGTTATCAAGAAAATCTTCCTGTTCTTAAATAATTGAGTGCTCAGTGAAACATTAATTGAGTGTTTCGACAGAATACAGAGAGACATGAACACAATAATTCAATGTAGTGTAAATAAGAATATTTGGATTCAAAGAACAGAGAGATTAAATTCCGATCAGTTCCCTTTTTTTTATCCAAGTGACGCTGTGAAACAGTGAAAATATTTGACTTCAAAAGCGAATGTAATTTTATATCTTTTCTATTTATGGGTAATGTGGATGCCACATTTAGAATGCAATGAAATAAACGAAATAAGACGTCATAACATCATTTATGACGTCATATCATCATGATATAGAGGATATTAGTCTTTTCTTCACTTAAATCGCAGCCACGAGAGAAAATGTATAACCTTTCTTACTCATAAGATGAGATAAGCATGATATTAGTCAAGAATTCACATATATTATATTTATAATATGGTGTTATCCTTGTAATTACATCACAAACGGTCGTGTTCATACTGAGCGGCCGCAAGTAACAGACCATCACCACAATAACAATGTGACGTCATAAGATAATTTGTCACGTCAGACCATTTATTTATGACATCAAATTATATCTGTCATTGGTCAGAGTGAAAGTATTAGATACTGTCACTGTAACTTGAAATTTGAGATATTTGCCCTCGTAGGTAATAATTAAGAATAAGTTTGCAATCGCCAGTTGATATTGACCACCAAGAGAGCATAAGACACACTGACCACTTCATCAGTTCTGGGGACCAGTATAATTTCCTATCAATTTCCTTTTGGTAAGTTCTGTCTGAATATGGTTGCTTTGTAATTACTCATATAAACAAAATCGTCGAATTACAGTCTATTTCATTGCAATCAGTGCGGTTTTAAAAAGTGCAACAGAGATGACTAGACTATTCACTGTTCTATTCTATATACATGTATCTCGCTTTATATTAAACATGAAATTGGTAGTAAAATATACTTTATCTTTCAACAAAACACATCATTATATTAAAATGATCAATCAATAACACAAAATATAAAGTAATAGAATAGTAAAGTAACGACAAGGAACATTATTGCAATAAGAGAGCATTTGACGTCAACTCTTTCACTATATAAATCACGTCAACATCAAATTAACCCTTGTTCTCAACGTATGTTTTGCAAGTCAACGTTTTGTGCTTGGGCCACAAGTAAAAAGGTCCCGACGGCCTTCATAAACTGAATGTTCTTCAGATAAAAGATTATCTATAGGATAGACATTCCAAGTATTGGATTATGTATATGATATACAACACTCTGCTGATTATGCTAAGAGTCGTGTTCGAAATTTAGTATAAAAATAATTGCCAATAAGAGAAGATTTTTTTCTTATTAGTGATTGTTTTCTTTTATGTCTCAGCTACTAATGAAACAATTCAGTTTGACAAATAATTGACTGACATAATTACTCAAACTGAAAAATGTTATAACTTTGTTACCATTCTTGCTGTGGTGTTTAGGAGTGTTTAAAGGCGTCGTAGCTGATCTTGGTTGACATTGGTCGTTACAGTAGTCTACACGACACATGGTCAGTGATAGCACCAGCTTTTTAGTAGCATCGACACCCAGACAAGCTTGAAGTTTTCCAATGTTGCTGAGGTGCATGTGGGCCTTACTTATGATTTTGGAGATCTGCTTGTCCATCTTCATATTTGCATCAAGAATAACCCCTAGATTCTTGACCTTCGCTACTGGAGTTATTACAGAGGCTCCAATTTGAAAGGAGAGCCTATCAAGTTTGACTAATTTCACTTTTGATCCTACCAGCAGGAACTCGGTCTTACTTTCATTAAGTTTCAGAAGGTGTTTAGTCATCCACGTCTGAACATCATTACAGGTCACGTCTGAACATCATTACAGGTATCGGAAAGACAGTCTAAAGACGGCGAAGCTTCAGCGGAAGGAAATGAAGAATATATTTGGTTGTCATCGGCATACTGATGTTGGTTGACGTTGTGCTTATCTGCAATTATTCCGAGTGGTTGTTAGGTCATTTTGTGTAGTGTTCATGTGAATTTTCATTTCTTAAATTAATCTTTACATTTTGGCATTCAAAAGGTTTAGGGTTTATTATCCAAATTTACCCTGATGCACTTGAAATTTTGATAATGCTTGGTTTACACTATACTCACGGTCCCCACGTTCGACAAATTTGTCTAAACCGGACTGAAACTTGTAATTATTGTTAATATATTTTCATTCTGTTCAAGTTGTGATACGCTGGGTTACTAACTGTGATGATTGCCTTGGTAGAACGGATGCGACATGAGCTCCTTTACCTTACGTCAAGCTAAGGATCACTAAGGATCCGTTCCCTCAAGTTCTCGCCGGTCTATAACGATCTACTCCAGTTTCCTAAGTACATTGAGTCCTAATAAAGTTTATTATGGATTATTACAGAAAAACGTAGCAGGACGTTGACTTTGGAGCACGTTCGTGGTCCCGGTGATAAGCACAGGATAAGCGCAACTTACCATGATTTCTCTGAAAAATTAGTTTCTTAAAGGATGGATGAAATGACATATGGTCCAAATCGTATTCATTAAAATGGGATGTCAATTTGACAATTGCTCGATTTTAAATTTCTGAAATCGGTCCATAAATTACTTATATACGGCTTTTTAAAAAAAACGCCTGATTTAGCCCCGGCGACCAGAATGAAAGTCTGCGGGGGTGTGACCCGTGAAGGGATGACTCCTGTGACGTATGTGGAGGAATTTGATTTTCAGCGATAGTCACAATTCAACGTAATTTCGCAACATTTTGATTGTTAATTTCACAAAGATATCTTCAATAAACCAACTTAAATTTCCCATATATCGAATGTTTAGATATCCAACTAGGTAATTCCGCAGATGACAATTACACAATTATTACATAAACATGTCTTTTTGGCGATGTAATACACCTCATAAATTAATTTAGCGGCAGTGATAATTATCATTAAATTAACGAGACATCGGCGGAGAAGCTATCTAGCCGCCCCGTCAATCGCTTATCACAGTCACGCCTCAGTGAGCATTTTCAAAAGGTTTCGCCGAACAAATTGCGATAGTGTTAAAATGGGTGAATTAAAATCGTCTTAATTATCAATTGCAAGTGTATATTGTCACGATTTTATGCTCAATTGATTCCGATATACAATATACGTAGAGGTAATCATCTGTCATTCTTGAGAAAAATGCATTTCATCTATCCTTTAAAAGTAATTGTTTCTTCATATTCCTATGAATAAAATAATCGAGGAACAAATAAAGAATTAAAGATATTAGCATTCATTTAATTTTTTTGGAGGAATGTAAAGTAAAATAGTTTAATATAGACCATCATATTCTATAACCAAACTTTATAGTTAAACAGAGTAGACATAGTAGCGTTACTATATGTTTTATTGTCATGGAAATATTAATTTTTTACGAAGTTAGGAAATAATGTGACAGACAATACTATAATCTGTTTTAAATAGTCGAAAATGAATTAAACAGCTGGCCAAGTTTTGTTACGTTTTGTTACGTTCCTCCCGTTTTGATACGCACTGTAATGTATTCTATTCTAAAACGTGGGGAACGTTTCTTCTGGGCATTAAATTCCATCAAGGTCGTGGACTGTGGAGAACGTGAGCGTAGAATAAAGCTAACATATTAAAATACTTTTTACTTGTCTTAATTTCTTCAAATAAACTCACCTTGATTACAATTACCCATTTGTGTTTATCATCCTCTTACTGAAGGCCACATTAAGCTTTAAGGATATTTCTTTCAATAGCTGCTGTGTTCAAATTGAATTTAATTAAATGTTTATTACAAGTAATTGCTTAGTGAAAGAATCTCAAATATTTTTGATTTTTTAAACATTTAATTTAAATTTGAAGGAAAGTAAACAAATTTACAAACATTTTCTCATCTAATGACATAGCTGAACAGGATTTAAGCTCACGACTTGGTCATTAACTGCAAGATAATCACAGCTGGCGTTCTGCAACAACATTACAGGATGCAATAAAATAGTTCCCGACAAATAAAAGTTTGAACAAATGAGAAGTGAAATTGAACGTTTATTGTAGGATTACAAGGGAAACTGATACCAATTATCATTATTTTTATTATAATTGAAAGAAATCGAAATATTCAGCAGGAAAGCAACTTTTAAAATTCGATTTTGCTAGTTTTTGTCTTTAGGTCTTACTAACTTCACAAAAAAAGCCATAGCAAAGTACGTGTTAAGTTAGTTTAAATGAAAAATTATTAAACTGTTTGCAAGGTTAAATGACGTTGACATACTTTTCAAACTCAAATTTCTGCCAGAAGTTGAGTTTCCAAAATGATCTTGAACAATCATTGGTATTAGCATTTAAAGTATTGGATCTGGATATATGTAGATTCGGAACTTGCTTTGAAAAATGTAAAATATCAGCAATTAATAAATCATATTAAGTTAGAACAAATTCGGAAGTGCACAAGCTATATTTGTAGTTAAATCCCAACAGAAATGAATTATTGGAGTTACTTTGTACAATCAATAGACCATATAATTTATGATGAATCCACAGATGAAGAATTCTGATTCATTGAGACCACGAAGTTGAGAACAATATTTGCACATATTTTAAAGACACTTTAATTGAGACCAGAAACTTTCGTTGAATTGAAAATATAAACTGCAGAACAAAAAAATGAGAAAAATGGACCAGGAGAATATTTCAATCTGCAATTTCAAGAAAAGGGTATTTGCAAAATCTCTAAAAGAGAAATTATTTAAAGAGAGTAAAGTTACGCCCTTGAATCCTCTGAAGTTTGACTTCGGTTTGTAATTCACAAAGATGATGGTAAGTGTAGTGATTTTCATTAATTCCATAGAGTGCAAATCAGCGTAAAGTCTTTGGTGTGAAGATGCGCTTTATGTTTCAATTCCCAATTATGTTGAAAGATGTTTGAGAGGAGAGAACTACAAGTAAACTAATAAGTAATCAACACCATGCTAGCGTATGATTATATTTCAGAATATCCCTTTAATTGCCCTAACTTTGAAGAGGGTTAAAGTAGTTCTCATCTATATGCATTAAATAACATACATTTGATTGCCAGCAAACATGTCTCTAATCAGATAGCATATAATTTTTAGTGACAGAATAAAAATGAAGTTTAACATAAATTTGCTTAGCCTGGAATTATACTCCAATGATAGATAGTTAACTATTCATTCAAATATTGAATGCAGCATGAGTTTGTGACTGCTCTCCGTGTTGAGCATTGACAACGGAACGTGATTCTCAATGGCTTGATTAGCACTCGACGTTACAAATAGAGAGAGAAGAGAATAATTAACCTTGAGGATGTGCATTTTACATGTAATGTTCTTATGCACCATGCTACTAAGAAGGTTGTTTACATATTTTAACGAGGAGACTGGCAACTATATGGAGGATAGGTACATGTTACTCATTCCCAGACGATAGACATATTATCGTTTGAACAATTCATTCAACATGGCGACTTCTTTCATTCTACCTCACATCAAGAGTAAAGGATTTTGCGATTAAAATATACAATTGTGAATAAGTTTCAAAATATGTGCATTACGTATTAAAGAGTAGAAGCTATTAATTGCGAATATTCAGGCAAGAGTATTATAAACGCAACGCCATAGACGAAATGTTATGTCAAAGCATTGTTTATGACATGTCACCATGACAAAGTGATATTTTGCCGTAAGGCATCATATGAACAATATGAACCTCGATATGATTGCCCTCGTTGGTAATGACTCAAGATAGTGATGAATTTCAATTGCCTTGTATGATAAACGTATAGTCGTTTTTCAACTCTGCACTCTTAGGTTGATAGTTAATATATAAAAAAATTAGAGCCATGAGCTCTGTAGCTCATCAGGGTTTATATTGTGTAATGATGAAAACTGAAATAGATTGTAAGGTCATGGCTTGAGGCCCTTATTTGGGGTACAATCCCCATTGACCAATAAATCTGTACACAACTTTTAAGCTCTCTAGGCCTTTTGGAACTGGAGAAGAAGATGCAAATAACTTTTTAAGGATGTGATCCCTAATTAGGGACAATAAAACATGTTTTAGAACAGATTAAGTCGGATGAATACAAGATACATAGGAAAGGATTTTCAAGTTGATGTCTGTCGTGAATTATTTTTGTCGGGACACACACTTGATATGAAAGGGGAAACTGGTTAGATATCCTATACATGTAATTGTGCATGATTAATAGGAGTGAGTGGCGACCTGTGTCACGGGAGAAGATTTAGTATTTGTCCCTGGTTTTGATGTCTGAATGATCTATGTCAAGAACAGATGTGGACTTTGCTACAAAGAAGAAATGAACATAATAACGCCACCAAACCGATTGCTCACGTTTTTCATGTCGAATAGAATGTCAAATGTGTGTGATGAAGAGGTGGGCATTTGTTATGACTCTTCGTTTCTATAATCTGGCTAATCATCGTATCTTCGCATTGGAGGTCACACATCCACTCTGCATGCCACATATCAACCAGTTACAAGATATTATGGACTGTCAGTTCCCAGGTAGTCGTTCTGACAATATCAATATCAATCATTCATCATTTTACCATCTCCTCACATGCCATGGACTCTTATTCCAGATAATGTTCAACCCCTTCGATCTCAAAATCATCAATGTTATTGAATAAAATTCTCGAAAAGTTCACAAATATGTGTTGCACTTGAAGAATATAGTTATATAAACATGGTACTTGATACTTCTGTTATAACCAGTGTCAACTATCAGGTCTCTGAAGGCCATTTAGAAATGACAAACATAAGAACAGGAATATATATTTTCAGGATAACAGTCTCTTTAATGTAAAAATACGAGACGTTTTGGAGTTTATACTCATTAGCGACTTTAGCGATTATGATGGTGAAAAAATATCCGTTTACAGAAAGAACTTTCAAATTATGTCATACAAGACAATAAATACACTGTTATAAAATAATATCTACGTTATAATCTGACACAAGTGCAGTTGTCCTCAGCTGATGAGAAAGGAGAATGTTCCTTCTTTGACAGAATACACGAATGCTTCACCAACAAACATCAATTTAACCCTACCGGTGATATTACTTGCTCGTAAGTTGAACTAAATGATAAAATAACAGTTGATTGATACAAGTTTTCAAACATGAAGTTTTTCATCTTTTTAACAGAAGTGGTGAATTATTATTCAGAGTATGTGTATTCTTTAAAAATGACTCCGAAGATGGTTTTATGTTTACTGATTTCATTGATTAATCACTATCACGTAAACATAGATGCTCCATATTAAGTCAGAGCACAGAGCATGTTTCACTTTTACAACTTATTTGACAGGTTTATTTTCATAACTGAGTTGACGTGGGCATTCATGAAATCGTTCATGTCAATTGATTTTTTGTTTATTTTAGATCCACATAAACATCGCAATGTGTAACAATATGCCACATTATGAGAAAATTGATTCCGATATGTGATGAGCAATCAAACGTATCACACGACTAAAGACAAGTTTCATGCTGAAATCAAAGTGTTACGTAATGGGGAAGGCGTGAGGAGCAGTGGATTCGTTTGAAATATTCAACAAAAGCCCCGAAGTGTCAGCCATGAATTATTGAAACTTGCACAACATGACACCCCTCATGATTGGGACAGTCATTGGTCAGTGGCATTTTAAAAAATGTGATATCAACACTATTGATTGACAGAATGTATATACCGGTATCTTTATTCCAACATCAAATAATTTAAAAAGTTCACAAACGCTTTTAGCTTTTCTTACTCATTTCAGTAATCTACTTCATTCTCAATAGAAAAATGTAGACATATCTGTAAACTTATTTACTGTTATAATACGTTGAGGCAAAATATTGCCAACAAATTCGTTTTCTGGAAACCATTTCTCCTTAAACTCATTAACTTCATTATCAATCTACAGGAGAATTCACAAATGCTTTGCTCATCAATAGTGTCAGCAATCAGTTCTTCTATTCAAGGAGTAGCCTTAATATATTCAAACTCCATACATATTCTTTTCCTGCAAATTAGAATTCATTTTATTCACATACTCATTAATAATAACCATTTTTTAAAGCATGACTTAATGTTTACAGAAATAAAATAAAATGTTATGTTTCCACTTTAGTCTTAGATGGCTAGCTGGAAGATGAATATACCCTCCATTGTAAATATATATATAACAAGTTTGTTACAATTTATCACAGTCGTGCCTCTTATTAAACTTTCAAATTATTACCATATTTAATTAAATAAGTTAAACGCGTCAACAACATCCTTGTTTGGAGGCTACTCCGAAATGAACTAGTTATTCTGAAACTGCTTCGCTTGTTCAACATTCAACAAAGAAATAATTGAACACTGAGCAAGAGTTATATAAATGAAGCACAGTGGTTGTCGTCTTGAAAACAGTAATAACTTATCGTTCAAACTCGCCCACTCTTCCAATTATTGTGATTTATCACGCTTGTATTATCAAAAATGTCACAAATACAGTGTAAAACAGTTACAGATGAGAATGAATTGGGATTTAATTGACTTATGTGTAAAAGTGTCAAATATTGCTTGTAAATGAGACTACTTAATCATTTAGACATTTCCCTTTTTAAATATCATATGTAAGTGTCACGTTTAGATGAAGTTATAGATGCAACATGTTGTCTATTATAGCTTTAAAAACCATAGTAGGTCAGTACATTTGGATAAATAAAAATATTAACATATTTGCTTGAAGGAGAAACTTCAGCTTCAATATTTGAAGTGAATACATTAGTTAGTAAGGTAACTTTCAAATGGATTCATCTACAGTAATCCCCAAACTTCATCAAACTTCAACTGTCACCACCCTAGCGCGTCTGCAGCAAACATGTTTATATATTTGCTTGATAGCAATTTTAGAAGCTGGTACATGTATGATGAAAGATAAAAAAAATTAGGATAGTAAACTTCTCCATCGCTATGAATACGACTTTAGTTATAAATACGAACAATATTATCAGCAAACGAAATTTTGCAATACATCATCATATATGCAGCGGTATTGCACTACCTAATATTGCTATATCAATATCCATCTTCCATGGGCGAATTAAGGTCTTTCGTGATCAGTGAACCTTCGGACATCATACAGGTGTTGGTGTGCAATTGGTGTGCATAATGTGCAAAAAGCGTCATGAAATTTGATGTCACCACACATCCTTTGATTTTTCATATCTGGTTATTGCCTTAGATTATCTTCGGACAGAATTCCAAGTTCCTTTTACAATATTACCTTGATGCCATTGCTTACAGACAAAACATGCCACTGCTTGACGTTTGAGTCGAAACTGCATGCTCTGTGATGTTGTGTAAAACAAACGTAATCTTTGGGAGAATATTATTGTCAAAAGTCAGTTCAGAAACAAATATGTTAATCAGATAATATCATTTGAAAAATTGGAGGAGAATTTTGGTTATTTAGTTTTGTTCTAGGTCCACTGAAAATCTAGCTTGGTCTAACGAATGTTGTTTGAACTGCGTATTACACTGTAAAATGAAAAACAACGGTGTGGTCTAGAGCTTCTTTGCATCAAAGTATAGGTCACATGTCAGAACAAATTAAACCAAAGAAGATTAGTCTGAAACACTGGCAGACATAGTTTTGCAACAAAAATCATAGATCGAAGATTAGGTGTCACTGACTGGATGACCTTGTGATAGAAAAACCCATCAGATCTCAGAAACGTAGGGAATGCGTATAACATGCATGATGCATTACCATGTTTTAGGTTATATGTCATGATGGATCAATCGAGAAATGATTACCAAACCAAATCCGTTTCTTTTCGTCTGACTTTTTCTGTTTGTGTCAAGTTACTCTTTACTGAATGTCAAATATATGTACAATGTAATTATTTGTCCATGGCAGATTTTAATGTAATTTATGTCCCCTTTCATATACCTTTTTGGAAGGAAAGCACAATTCTTTATCCATGGAATGTTAACCAGTGATGTGAATCAGAAACAATTTATTATTTATGTTGAAGTCAAAATGCGTTTGCTGTTGTGGCAAAGTCTGTCCATCCGTCCAAAAAGTATACCTGCTGTCTTGCGAAATGAACTCCTACCATTGTTTATGATCAATCTTTCTGAAACTTTGCACAAGCTTTGGATAATAAAAATAGTATGACATAAACGGTCATTTAGCAGTCTTTCATTATTGTTAAAACAGGTATTCGTGTCAGATAATTTCTATGAAATATACAAAAGGGAGTATATACTTGAACATTTTATACACCTTCATCTTATACACCTACACAAACTGACCTGCTGAATAATGTTTTCATATCTCCATGTTTAAACAGGCTTTAAACATTCATAAAGAAAAATCATTATAGGTTCTCAATGCAATAAGTTTGAAAGCTTTCTAAATGAACTCATTTAGCCTGTGGCCTGTGTTTCGTTATTCCAAACTCGCTTAAAGCACCACATTACATTTTTTTGTATAGTAACTCGGAAACATAAAAAGTAAGCAACATGTCTTAAAAATAAATCCACGTCCAATATCATTTTCTCATGTATCTTATGTTTTTTAAGTTGTACATTGATCGTCAAAAGTATTTTCGCAGTAAGGACCACGAAAATATTCATATTCCATTCCATTACCTTAAAATGTCTGGTGTTTTGTAAATTAGAGATTCTGCAGAAGGAACAACTTACGTTTGTTGTCAACTATCTTTCTGAGTATATTCCTTCAATACTTAAAACGAATCACATCACCAGACACAGAACGCTTATCGTCCATCCTTACAGGAACAATAACCACAGACGGTAAAAATGTATGAGGAAGTTTACAGAAAATGAATAATAGATGTATATGGTCTAGTTTTCCAAGGACAAGTAGAGGAAGCGTTCTTCTTATTCATGTTAGTCCATGTACAATTTGTATACGATGACATGTCCTGTATATCTGCTGCGTAGTCTCAACGTCTCACAAATGTATATGTGCATAAGTGTTTTAATGTGGTGAAATTCTGCGTACTCCAGACATGTGGTATATGGGGTGATTCGCAAATTTGGTTTTCAACTTATACCTCAGAATTAATTAAACTCAAAAGAGATTCCAAGAGGTACACTAACTAGTAACTAGTAACTAACTAAAAGGTCTGCCAATCGGAATTTTACTAAGATTATAGAGCACTATTATCCAAACACAAGACAGTCAACTGTTAAATGTATAGTGAATATATATGACATTAATGATTTACAAACTGGATTTTGTTTTTATGCATAAACACTTCATAAACCATTTTTAAAACAAGAGGGGAATACTGTCACTATTTATTTATCCATAGAATACTATTTATTAACTAAATATCAATCGCATTACTCTAATACAACATTATTGCCTTTGTGATTAAGCATCTGGCCGAATAAATCAAAACAGGACTGCTACACTCCGAACACACACAGAAGCTCTCATTTTCAATCATATCAAATGGCAATTCTTGTTTATGACAATTCGAGATAAATATACTCTTTACTATAATTCCATGCGTGATATTTGTCTCACTAACATTGTTTTAATGCCAATGAGTACGTCCTGCAAGCAGAAATTATGTAAAGGCAGCATCAATGATGTCTTTTGTTCCCGCATCATGTACATTTTAATAATGCGCCGATAATTGAAAACTCAAAATCAGGCATTCTGCATGGTCTCGGGGATTGTGTAGACTGTGTTGTGCAGTGAAGATTACCCATGGCAACTGCATATGGATGAGGATGGATTAGCGTTTACGTAAAGCTTTGCTTTCGTTAATGACATTACATAATCTAAGAGCATCATTTTTACACTTTTCTTCCCTTTATGTCATCGAGCTGTATTGCACAGATGCACATTCCAGGCTCTCAACGCAATGTTAGAGAAATATTTTTTTATGATTCATGATGATCTGAATCAATGTAACTTTGTGTGGATTTTGTGAAATAAATAGCTGAAGACTTTGAGAGAAACTAGGTCAGGTCAATAGCTTTAGGGACTCAATATACTCTAAATATACTCTATATAGAGGGACAGGAAACTCAACCTCGTTATATGATCATTTGTACCTGTACAGCCAAAAAATATATATTTTCAAATGAAGAGATAAATTCAATTATTTTCCATAAACCTTCGGCTTACGCATATCAATCTAGCATGTTACTCATTGTTTCACAATCGACGCTATTTAAAGAAAGTTATTTCTCAAATCACATTATCATCACATGATCCTTACCTTACTGCGCACACACGGAAGCATGGGCCACATCCTTATTCGTGCTCTAGCGTTCCCACAGACAAGATGCAGCTTGCTTTTGACTTCGGATCGACTGTCGTTGGAAGGAAAGCAATTAGTGTTATCTCTTTCGACTGTGGACAGAACATAGTTCGGTCTTTCTCTTTAACAGTCGAATTTGTCGAATGCGTTTCATACACGCGATTGTCACGCACGTGCTTGGGTCACTTTCAGTATTCACTAAAACGTTTTGTATGTGATGTTTTCTTTTCGAGAACGTAGTTCCGGATATTGATTAACATAAATCCAATTATTTCCCTCAGGGTCTTGTTGCTTTTGTCAATTGTTGCAGTAATTACTTGCGTGATTTTCAGACTAAGAATGTATTTCCGGTAGTTTTGTTACTAAAAAACGAGTTTCGTACAAAGGAATGTAATTTCTCTATCTACTTTACGGAGCATTTATGTTTAGTTAAATACAAATTATTGTGATTTTAGTTGTTACACCTCGATCCCTGTTGTGACAAGAATTGGCATTTTATTGTGCGTTCTGAGAGGTTTACCTTGAAAGTAAGTAACTGCTCTCTGCTTTTTTGCAGTTATGACCTCTGACGTCGATGACGCAGTTCTGTCACTCGAGGAGGAAGAGGCTTCAAGTGTTTGTGATTTTAGCATGTGGGACTGTCACAGTACAGACTGCGAGCAAGAGAAAGCTCTGCAATATCAAGTCTATGGAGAAATCTAAGAAACAGAAGACTGATAAGTCAACTTCGAAGAAGGATTCATCGAGAGCAGGTCTTTCAGATACAGAGGAGACGAGTCGACACGGAAATCACAGAAGGACAGGACAAGTATTTTGAAGATCCTGTGTTTGATGGAAATTCAGTGCAGCTGTCGGAGAATTAGAGTGATATGGGCATCCTGTCGTGTTCTGGTGACCAGGCGTGCTGTCTTATTCAGGATGCGCTGCAATTGTGCGATCGGGCCAGATCCGGAAATCAGACAAATGCAGAAATCTAGTCGAGATGTGATTACAACTTCAGAATGTCAGATTGTCAAGACAAACATTCAATGATTGCGTCAATTACAATTGCAAGTCCTAAAAGGAGTAGTCAAGGGTTACAAGACCAAATGGTATTTCCCAAATTGCAATAGATGCAACGCACATTCCGATCGTAGCTCCCCAACATTGCCATGCTCACTGTGTGAAGTATAGTACTCGTTATTATACAGGCAGTTTGTGATGATAAGTACCGATATACAGACATCGGTGTAGGATGGCCAGGTCGAGATCAAGACGCCCGCATTTTCTCCAACTCGTCTTTTAGAGAATCAGCAGAGGCCGGGAACCTTCTCCCACAATCACCAGAATGGATCATTCGCGTCCGTGTTCACGATAACTAGATTGATAAAATAACTAGATTGATACGCCGGTTGTGGTAATAGATGATCCAGAATACCTCACGTGTTTCTGGTTATTGCATCTTTTCACCAAGGGACCGGGATAGCACAGTGGTTAGCGCGTTCGGCTTCGGATCAAGAGGTCCGGGGTTCGAATCCCGCCAGGGGCACGGCAACTTTTTCTGCAGTAGAGAACTGTTCTACATGGAGTAAGGTTTGGGTGCAATGCTACAATGAATTTCAGCGTAGTACCACCGATGGTTTGCTAGTTCCAGCCGATGCTCGCAGGTTTCACCGTAATGGAAAGCCACATGGCGTTGCGGGCTTTCTCCCTGCCATAATACTAGCAGCCGCGATATAAGTGAAATACTCTTGAAAGCGGCGTTAAACCCCAACTCACCTCACCTCACCTCACCTCTATTTACCAACAGGACACCGTTATCAACATTTACTTCAACTTCCGCCTCAGCAGTGCCAGAATACACAAGTCACAGAAGCAGTGTCAGTCATGAATATGCATGTAACTGAAAACACAAAGTTACGATTACATATTTTATGTATTTTTCGAACTGCTTTCTTTTTGCTGCCATGTTCATGACTTCGAAGAGGTGCACGTACAACCATTTTCATCAACGCCATTAGCAATCAAAACTTGGTGACACTTATATGTTTTGTTCAATTTGTAACTGTGAATTTAAAGTCGCACATGGCGACCATTTTTTACTGTAAACGGCATGTTGAAATCAAAAAGCATATTGAATACTCGAAAGTTGTCAGTTCAAGTAAACCGTTATCTACGTTTTTTTTAAAAGAATCAGATGATGAAGAAATATCTGTAACCAAGGCATAAGTATTATTTAGTCAATTTGTGATAGAACATAATCTACCGATCGCGGCGACTGATCATGCAAAGCCTTTATTCAGAAAAATGTTTCCAGATTCTGAAATTGCTCAGAACTATTCAAGTGGCAGAACTAAAATAACACATGTTATTCAAAGTTAAGCAGAAGACAAGAGTGATACACTTGCAGAACGTCTATCACAAGTACCCTTTTCAGTGAGTACAGATGGCAGTAATGATAGTGGGAGTACTCAGTTGTATCCAATTGCTATCAGATATTTTGATACTGACTGAAGTTGTAACACTGTTATACTGTATATTCCAGGGTTTCAGAATATTGAGGCAGATTATCTGTCTAGAAATTGTTCGGCCTCTTGAGAATGCATGTTACAAACACAAATATTGTGTATAGGATGACATTTCTGCCAGATGTAGATCTATATGCCTCACACTTAAACATTCAGGGTGTTTTGCGTCCTGGTATCCTGAACCTGGGTGCCTAGCCGCTGACGCTTTTGTTATATCATGGGGAAAATTTCAACCACACATTTTCCCTCTATTCCATCACATACCAAGGGTTCTGAATGAATAAGATTTAGGAAGATAATGTTAACAAGTGTTTGCCACTAACATGGCAATGTCCCCCGCCAATAACATTGAGTTTAAAAGACACATCATTTGGTGAAAATGAGCTACTTCATCATATATTGCATTATTGGTAAAAAGTGTCATGATGATCATGAAATTTGAAGACTTTGGGTCCTCGGGTTCATGAGATATCGCGTAAACAGAGTTCAAAAAGTGGTCAAAGTGTCGTGGTGACCTTGAAAATAAGGTCAAGGTTACCAAAATCAACTGGTATCTGCGTCATCCCACAATATAGGCTAACACCAAATTTGAAGACTTTGAGTCAAGGACTCAGACGATTTGTGCTCTGAGAACATGTAACATGCACAAGAATGCGGAACATATTAGTTTTTGTTTTTCGGAAATCCTGAAAACTACTAAACAAGAAAGTTCCTATAAGGTTTATTTTAGACATTATTCAAAGGAGTCTTTGTGCGTTATCTGAAGGCGACGGAAAGACTCATGTATTTGGCTGAACTGATTATCTCTTACAAGACTTTCAAGCCTTTGACAACGAGTATAGCTGCCCGCTGACTGAAGCAAGTGTTAACTTTGAGTGGTGTGGCTGCTCTATGGGGCGATTGCTTATTGATGTTCTTTCACACGGCGGACTAGTCGTCGGTTAAGAACTTTAAGACGTTTTACTTCAGGGAGGTAGCTAACCGGCCCTTCTCGGACGCTGTGCTTGGATATGATCTTATGAGAATGTTCAATTTGTGTTCAAGATTGTTTCTCTTTCATTATGTTTGACAGGATGTAATTAAAACATGTGAAGGTGAATCTGTCTTCTTTAAAGATGCTAGATTGATATGCGTACAAGATTGTTTAACGTATGGGGGCTAAAGTCTAGAAAACATTCGAGTAGCCTCCCTGTAGAGATTGTTGGGTACGAGCGATGTACATGCTGAATAAAACATCTTTTTGAAAAAACAATTTGATTCAAAGGCATCAGAAAATTATTCATTTATCGCTCAATTCATTTTTTTTAATGTATCTTCTTAGGTAAAAGCGAATGTTTTGAGTATCACTCAAGTCATTCTAGATATCCCCAATGTTCCTTACAGACAACTGTTGATGGTTGTTTTTATAGTGCCTAACCGGATACATCAGAGCACTGCGTGCTGTGGTTAGCACACGGCCAGGCACCAAGTCAACATGTGTGTTAGACCATGACGAGGAGAGCTCCGTGGGAGATTATTGGAGCTGCTGGTCCCTCGAATTTGAGAGTCCCTGTCTAAATGCACAGCATACTTGGTCAAGACAAGAGTGTTCTTCCTTTGCAGGAATCTAATAAATGTATGATAACTGCCTGTACATGTTCAACCCTTATCAAGTGTTGTGTCAAACGCACTCTGTTTAATTGTGAACCTGTCAAATAAGATGATGAATAAGATAGCGTTCATGTCTTGAACGAGGATCAACAATGGCTGTTGCTGTCAACATTTCGAGAGATTCGGGCTTCAGAACATTCCTGAAAACGCCTACAAACTTTTTCATACTGTATACTAAAAACTATATTCATATCAAATCAATTACTACTTCTTTTTTGGGGCTACAAAGGAATGATTTTTACCGTCTCACACGTGTTTCGTATCCACCTGATGTAAGTTTATTTCTACAAGTCACGTTTTAAGGAATGAGGATAGTTTTAATGGATAAACAACTTCATCACTTTCTTGACAACTTCATTAGACTATATGTCGAAACGTTGCCTACACAATATAAAGAAGTTGTTGATCCATTAATGTGTCATGATTTTTCATCACCTCAATTCTAGACTGCTAGTCAAAGATGTCACGTTATAGTGAATAGAATAGAAGAGTTGATGTTGTATCACAGATAAAAAGGATAAGGAGGGACCTTTTTTCGAACAAGATGTTCATACATGTACGAGTAAATGTTAACTTCTTCTAGACAATTCCTTGTCCATGCTTTTGCTAAACGTTTACATGTGTAGTTACAAAATTAGAGAAATATTGTTAGTTAAGTCCAGTTACCTTAATCAAATGAGTTGTTAAATTGTTTCATACAAGCCATATTAACGTGTTTCAACACTGACAATAATATGAAGTTTAAAGTAATTTGAAACGGGTGTGACCATTAAAACCACAAATTTAGAACAGCGAACTCATCACAACGCAACATTAAAGCTTATAAAAAGTTATGGTAATATTTCTATTTTGTTTTAATGAACTTCATTTCATGGGAGTAGCAATTTGTGACTAATTATCATTGCATTTGATATCACTGAATACGTTGAATTTAAATGGAAAGACTCCATTTAGATCAGTGACTGTATTATAAGATACTGGATATATAAGCCTGCAGTCTGTCGTCATAATTGTACATCCATGACTATATGTATTGCAAATGATGAACATTGGTGCACATTTTGATTATACGCAAACGTTTTGTTCTGAACTCCTATAGGTGTTATCCCTAAGAAGTGTAAATACCTGACAAACCTGGCTATGTGTGATTGATGTCTTCATCGGGATAGAAAATACGGGGCTTTGATCATCACCCTGTTTTCACTATAAACAGCTAAGAGATATTTCTAAAGAACAGATAAGTTTATAATTTTAACAAGGGTAATATCATTAAAACGTTTTGTTGGTGACTTTGTTTAAAAGAATTAAATAGTCTCTCTTCTCATGTGGATCCATCAAGATTCAATACAATGATAAGGAGTATGATGATTGTCTCTGATTGTCTCTGATCTGACTTTTCTACGATTTTAAAGGATCCCCTTGCTTGTTAACTTCACAAATGATGGAGAGATATGCCTGAAAAAATAAAGAAATGATAATAGATTACTGTTACAAATGATTCACAAATCAGTTTGTTTCATGTATGACACCAATCTCTTAAATGTGACATTATTTACCCAATTTGTTAAACATGCCATCATTGATATTTAGTCAACTAGAAATGTTTATTGTGAAACTCATGTAAGTGTATATGTTGAATCTCTTTTTCTGATATGGATGGAAACTTGAATTTCTGTTATAAATGATAATACTTGAGAAATATTGGCAGAAGAATTGTTTTAGAAACATGCATATATCTTGTTATTTAAAAATAAAACAGAATAAAATAAACTAACATAGTCATTATATAAGTTCATGTTGTAAGTTTGAAGGTATGGCTAGTGAATATATTTTAACTCATTGAGTGCATTCAATAATTAATATAGTTTTTGTAACTTTATAAAGATATGTAATGCATACGATTTACCATCATGTCTGACATGTATAACCAATTAACAGAAAAGGTTTTTATTTCAATTACTTTAAAAACGGAGAAGACATATTGTTATTTTTGTGGGCTTGCAATATAATATTAGTCCTTGGATAAACTTTTTAAGGGACCCCCAAAAAAATTATATACAGTGATGATATATTATTATTTAGAGCTGCAATTGGCGCTCGATTGATGGCATATTTTTGCCTCTACAGGAAACTCCAAAATCGTCCACAAAAAGTGAACCATCTGTATGGTCATTTAAGAGAGTGGTGGCACGTGGTCCTGTGCATGGCTCAGTCGACTACTATCAGTGAAGTTCAGCAACAATGGGCGCGGCTTGCCGCATGGTTGGGTTACCCGCTTCATTGCTGAATTAACTGAGAGTTTGAAGGGTGAATCCCTGCCCCACACTGAGACATGAGTGGAAAGACTTATGTTGTCACCCTGGGTAAGTGACTTTATTCAAAGAGTGCCTCTGTTCACCCAGCAGAAAGTGGGTACCTGGTGTAAGATGTGGAGGAGGTGACCTTTAAGCGCTTTTACGGCAGCTTAGGTTAGACCAGGGTAATAATGTTTAGAAGCGCCCTGAGTCCACAACGTGGATATGTGCGCGCTATATAAAAACCATCCATTATTATTATTATTATTATTATTTAAGACTTGAGCCAATCTGTTGATTTTGATGCTAAATAATGTGACAGATAAAATGCTACCTTGTGGGACACCCATTTTTTTATCAAAGAAATAAGAAAGGGTGGAACCCACGGGCACTTTAAATTGGCGGTCATGTAAAAAATTAGATATAAAATGAGGCATACGACCTCGCAAGCCAAATTCAAATAAATCTTTTAGGATGCCATGTTTCCATGTAGTGTCGTTAGCATTTTCTAAATCGAAAAAGATAGATACAGCATGTTGTTTATTAATAAATGCATCACGAATAAAAACACATTGAATATCAGTTAATAATTTATTAGTTTCCAAGTACCAAACCAGACATCATTGATCATCTGTGCCATAGTTTTACATACGCAACTTGTTAAGGCTATAGGACGTTAGTTGGAAGGGTCTGTATGATCCTTCCCAGGTTTTGGGATAGGCACAATAGTAGCATTGTGCCAACAAGATGGACATTCACCAGTTACCCAAATGTGATTAAATACATGAAGTAGGACCTCAAGGCAAGGTTCTGGTAAATGTTTTAGAAGCTGATAATGGATTTCATCAGGGCCGGTTGCTGTATCATGAGCTTTAGAAATTGCAGTTTTAAGCTCTGACAAGGAGAAGTGTTCATTATAATCCTCTCCTTTGTCAGATTTGAAATTAAGTGGTCGTTTTTCCTGTACCTTTTGGTACTTTTGGAAAGCAGGGACATAAGAAAGAGTGCAGAGAGTAAGGATAGTACATCATCAGGAAGGAAAGCATTGTGGAAAGGTGGTGAAGGTATGCAAGAGAGCACCAAGAAAGTAAAGAAAATAATTGTAAAGAGAGGTAGCAGCGTAAGAAGAATGATAGCAAAGATGTGCGCAACCAAGTGCTTGGCATGGCTAGCCGATTGACAAGACGGATCATTCTGGCCACCTGTCTAGATGAAGTCGGGGCCGAAGCAGTGTATTGGTCAGTGGTAGCATTCAGCTACACACAACCCTCAACAACCAGGCATCCTTCCTCCACCCGTACAGGTCGCAGTCCACGGCAAACAGACTGCCCCTTTTAGTCGCCTCTTACGACAAGCAGGAGGAACTGAGGGCCTATTCTAACCCGGGCACCCCAGGGGGGCACTGAGTTTTAAGAGTGATTTGTCACCAACCTGTATTCATCCGAGTTCATGTGTTTGTAAACATGTTTTATTGGCTCTAGTTTAGGAACGGAGATGAGTTATCCTGTTAATATTGCGACATTACATATTCACACTTTAGAAATCAATCATTTACTCATGGTGTGCGGTAAGAGTTGTCATGTAGAATGAAGCGTTTCCATAATGTCTCTCCTCTTGGAAGAAGTTACCCGTCCTCTAGCTAATTGCGAGTTTCTCCGTTAAAATGTGTAAACAACCTCCGTAAAAGTCTGGCCACTAATGTACGTCAATGGGGACTTTGCGTTGTGTAGTTTTTTATAGGGAGGTGTTACAGAGGGCCAGTGGCCAGACTCATACTATTAGCCCGGTAAGTTGTGACATGAAGCGGTGAGAAGCGTTTACATATAGTTTATTGAAATAACCAAATAATAACAATCCTTCATATATTCAGGCAACAATAGCAATAGGCATCTATCAAAACAGCATGTCAATGCAACATGTCCAAATATGAGCACCAAAGTGTTGACCTGTAGAGGGTGACAAACGATAACAAAAGTAGCACTTAGAAATGGTTCCCTGAACTAAGTACAACAAGTCAAAATATAGTTCTCACAACAGTATTTATAAAGAATTGACAGTTGCAAATGTTCAGTATAAAGAACTCATCACGTTTCTATCACACCAAAAGGTACGTAATACAACCCACTGAAGTTGGAATATAATAATTATGAACTTGTAAAGTTCATTATAATACAGCAGAACTGATCTGAACGTGTAGTAAAGGTGATAAACTACAACGTGATAGGAAATATTACGGCAAACATCATACTGACGCTGACGTAACTAAACAAACTGAACTGTTTTGTAATAAATAGAATTTATTACAAAGAATATGATAGTTAAATTAACATTACTGTACCAAACTATTCCTATTTGTTCTTAACACTAATCTTTCTCTAATCAAATACAAGATATATAGAACCACCCGCCGGCAAAGAATGAATCTATTTATCCCGTCTAACCTTAATGAACTCTTACTAAAATATAAACAAAGGTGTTAGTTCATGATACTTTCTAAGCAACACTGCCCTAACAAGAATTTCTAACTAACTAAAGTTTGTTCTGAGCGCAGATCGAGTCTAATTTCAATGGTCGGTCTGAATGCAGTCCGAGTTTAACCAAAATTACCACAGGCAGAAATTTATTAGAACATCAAAAATTGCATTTGGAGCTCTTACCTCCGATCAGGTACTGATCGAGACTGATCGACTGAACGGCGCTACAGCGCTTATATACCCTAGTATTTAAAAATACCCGGATTATCCCTCTAAGTGTAACGACTCTCACGATTGGCCTGCCAACGGAGACCGCATCCAATCAGAGCGTCCCTAGTATACGCTTCTGACTAGCTCTAAAACAAACATGGCTGACAAACCATGCCGACTAACTAACTGACTGAGCTCGGAAACAAAAGGGGAAATCCGAAATACTATTGAACCTATGGATATATATGCGGCCGGTTACAATCAAAGAAAGTTAAGGTAAGTAAGAAAGTTTGACCCGTTTAAACCCGTTTTATCACACACCTCCCCCCTGAAGATTTAAGTTACCCTAACTTAATCATTAACCCAGAGAAATCCCAATTACCCAGTGTGAAGTAGAAAAAGTTAAACCTGAAAAATAGGTTGTGTGCAACCATGGCACTACTAACAAGAATATAACAAAGAAACATTTCATTATGACAAAGTTTAACAACATCTAAAAATAGTTCATAATGTGTATACGCAAAGACAATATCTGTTTTACACATGTACAAAAATAATGATAATCATTCAAACATTTCATAAAAGAAGAAATTTCCTTCCACACTCACAATTTCATTTGTAAAACACCACAATTATTTCTTGAAAACATGAATATGGAAACAAATATTATACATAAAATCAACTTAAAGTGATGTCCCTGCCATATATGTATAAAAGTCTTAGTTTTACATCCCAAGCCACTTCATCTCCTCCTTATCCTGTTCCTGTCTGTTGGCGGATGTGGGCAGCTGGTGACGTCGGTCCTGCTCAGCCTCCCGGGCAGCGTTGCGCTCTTCCGCTGAAAGACGTCGTACAGAAGGGGGCAAGACGTCTCCTGGGTCGCGGAAGTCCTGGTTATACTGGTGCTCTACTAAGACCTGCGCCTGACTGTGGACCGCGACATGCTGCCGACAAAGCCACCGATTCCCCGAAACCTTGCGGCAGACACTGCAAAGATAGACAGGGAGATGCCGCTTGTGTATCGTCGCCCAGTGCTTCTGGTAAGCACGGAGGGTGGAGTAGTGGGTCCTGTCACAGCCTATGACCTGGCACTGCATTCCCTGTGGCGGCCAAGGTGCCCTCCCTTGTTTCTCCTGGAATTCCCGAAGCTCTGCGTCATTTACGTTAATCTCCATTACTGGAAGAAAATTGTATGGTTTTGAGCTGGTACAGCTCTTATCATTTTATTAACTTTATTCTTATTTTATTATTATTTAAATGCTCTTGCAAATTTTATTTAGTGCAGTACTGGTACAGTATATATATATATATATATATATATATATATATATATTGTGTATTTGTTAGGCAAGGACATGCAACTTGAGTATAAAAACGGAAACACATAAAATTAAATTCAATCAACCAAAATATATACAACAGTCTCATCCTGATCAGACCCTACACATGAATACAGATGATGATACGCATACAATTCCTGGAATCCCTATTACGGGGAATAAATCGTCTTTGGCCTACTTCGCCCTGCCATATCTACTATGAGGAAACGTAGGTACTACTTCCTCATCGACAACATCCACATCATCCACATCATCTACAGCATCTACAGCTCCATCTACTGCTTCTACCGTTCCTGCATCCAATGCTTCTACTGTATCTACATCAACAACTGTATCTCCATCAACTACTGGACCGCCAGGGGCACGGCAACTTTGTCTGCAGTAGAGAACTGTTCTACACGCAGGTTTGGGTGCAATGCTTCACTGAATTTCAGTGCAGTACCACCCATGGTTCGCTAGTTCCAGCCGTTGCTCGCAGGTTTCACCGCAATGCATAGCCACATGGCGTTGCGGGCTTTCTCCCTGCACTAATACTAGCAGCCGTGATATAAGTGAAATACTCTTGAAAGCGGCGTTAAACCCTAACTCACTCACTCACTCACTCAACTACTGGATCTTCAACAACTACTGGATCTACCCAACTACCAAGAGCCTCATCTCCTTCATATGGTTTCAATTGATCCACATGAACGCTGAAAACACGGGAATCCCTTTTCTTCTGAATGCGATACACCAGCTCAGTAACCTTCTCCACTTAACTACTCTCCTCCCATGAGTACTCAGTATTCAATTCCGGACAAAATTTCACCTTATTAGCCCTGCCACTACCAACATGGGGCGTATCCTGTCTGAGTTTTGGTCTAACACCCTTAGGTGAAGGATGAGGGGAAGTAGCACTATGCCTTGGACCACTTTTCTCAAGAAAACCTATATCCATACTACCAGGAGTTTGTATTCCTAGATCCTCGGGATCAACTGAAGTAGTGGCATCACGTTTAGGGGTAGAGGCAACTTCAACTTCTTCCTTTACCCAACCTCGAGGAGACAAAAACAACTGACTGAGGCCTTCATCCTCATCAGATAAAAGCTCATAATCCTTAGAATGGGGACTTACAGAAAGCAATTCCAAGTTAGACATGGCCATGTTAGAATCTGAGTCCGATCCGTGTTGGTTTTACGACAAGAAAAGTTTGACCACACTATCAGCGAAATAAACAACTAGCGGAAAATACCAAGAAAGACTACCAGTTAAATGATACCAACCATCAACACGCTTCATCCGGGTCACGGCACCAAATCTGTAATAGGACGAGTCTGGCCACTAATGTACGTCAATGGGGACTTTGCGTTGTGTAGTTTTTTATAGGGAGGTGTTACAGAGGGTCAGTGGCCAGACTCATACTATTAGCCTGGTAAGTTGTGACATGAAGCGGGATGGAAGGACAACAGGTGAGAAGCGTTTACATATAGTCTATTGAAATAACCAAATAATAACAATCCTTCATATATTCAGGCAACAATAGCAATAGGCATCTATCAAAACAGCATGTCAATATGCAACATGTCCAAATATGAGCACCAAAGTGTTGACCTGTAGAGGGTGACAAACGATAACAAAAGTAGCACTTAGAAATGGCTCCCTGAACTAAGTACAACAAGTCAAAATATAGTTCTCACAACAGTATTTATAAAGAATTGACAGTTGCAAATGTTCAGTATAAAGAACTCATCACGTTTCTATCACACCAAAAGGTACGTAATACAACCCACTGAAGTTTGAATATAATAATTATGAACTTGTAAAGTTCATTATAATACAGCAGAACTGATCTGAACGTGTAGTAAAGGTGATAAACTACAACGTGATAGGAAATATTACGGCAAACATCATACTGACGCTGACGTAACTAAACAAACTGAACTGTTTTGTAATAAATAGAATTTATTACAAAGAATATGATAGTTATATTAACATTACTGTACCAAACTATTCCTATTTGTTCTTAACACTAATCTTTCTCTAATCAAATACAATATATATAGAACCACCCGCCGGCAAAGAATGAATCTATTTATCCCGTCTAACCTTAATGAACTCTTACTAAAATATAAACAAAGGTGTTAGTTCATGATACTTTCTAAGCAACACTGCCCTAACAAGAATTTCTAACTAACTAAAGTTCGTTCTGAGCGCAGATCGAGTCTAATTTCAATGGTCGGACTGAATGCAGTCCGATTCTAGTTAACATATTCGGTCTGAATGCAGTCCGAGTTTAACCAGTTATTTAATGAAAATAGGTAGGCTCTAGATTAAACCTACTTCAATCCTCCTCAAACAGAGGGAAATTGAAGGGATTGCTTATTAGTTTACTTGTATTTCTCTCCGTTAAGACATCTTTAGATATAGCTGTGAATCGACTAAACATTATGAAACAACTCCCTATAGTCAATATTTTCACCACACACTGTCATGAAAATTCTTCACATCAAACATTTTGCCGTGTTATTTCCATAGAAGTAATGTGTATGATATAGATGTGTCCTTTTCTAAAACAATCGTTTGATTCGCGTTTCGCTTGCTGAATGCAAGCTTCCTCAAGAAATAAGCTACAATCTTGAATCAGAGTTAGACATATGCAGAGGAGGTGATGAGAGGGCTTGGTGAGGAGGTGATGAGAGGGCTTGGTGAGGGGGTGATGATAGGCGGCGATGAGAGGGCTTGGTCTAAGATTAGCCAGCTGGATTGAATGGAATTAATGAAAATCATTCCGAATTCACTTACAATTATTTCTTTGAATTACAAACCGAAGTCAAACATCAAAGGAGTTTAGGTTGTTTAAGGGCCCATTGTTATTTATGCTACTCTTTAATAATTTCTCTTTAAAGGTTTTGCAAGTATAGTTTCTTAAAATTGCAGGTTAAAATGTTTTCCTAGTAAATATGTTCCTGTTCTGTGTTCATTTCCTGATATTTATATGTTTTTGGTCTTAATTAAAGACTCTTTTCAATATGTCCAAATATTTTCCTCAAGTACGTGCTCTAAATGATTCAGAATTCCTCATTTGTGGGTTCATCAAAATTATTTGATACTTTGATGTTTGTAAAATCTCTTCAAGTATTTTCATTTCCGTTGGAATTTAACTACATAGACTTTTTTTGCAATTTCAATTTATACCTACTGATTATGTAGTTTATTTATCTTCTATATTTGTCAAAGCAACTTCTGAAACTACATATGATAATTTATAACACAAATCTATTTTACAACACAGGTCCAATACGTTAAATGCTAAGACCAATGATTGTTCCATCTCTTAATGGAAAATTAACTGGCAGAAACTTGAATTCGAGTGGTATATCATCGTCATTTAACCTTGCACACAGTCTAGTAAGTTTGTATATGAATTAACTAAACACATATTTGCTATTGAATTATTTGAAAATCAGCCTTTGCTCTAACTAAATCAACATGTCCATGGCCAGTTGTGTGAACTTTATAGTTTGTAGGACCTAAAGACAAAACTAGCAAAATCAAGTTTCAAGCGTTTCTTTCCTGCTGGAGATCTGTATTTCTTCTAATATATTCGTTTCACTAGTAATCGTATAATAAGTTTTCAAATCACTTCTCATCTGTTCAAACTATTATTTTTAGGGGATGATTTTACTGCATCCTGTAATGTTGAGGCAGAATGCGAGCATGCACTAAATGAGTCGTGAGCGTAAAACCTGTTCAGCTACATGTATGTCATTAGAAAGAGAAAATGTTTGCAAATTTGTTAAGTTTCCTTCAAATTGAAATCAAATGTTTAAAAAAATCAAACTTATTATAGATACTTTCACGAAGTATTTATTTGTCATGCACGTTTGATTAAATTATATTTGATCTAACTATATTGATAGGAATTTGACCTTACGTAAGAGAAAGATAAAAAAAAATGGGTAATTGTAATTAAGGTAGGTTTTATTTGAAGAAAGTGGGACCTGTGGAATGTTTTCTCATCAAAATTGATCATTTAAAACATTCACGTGCATAAGGGTATATATTAAATGATAAACCCTTCATAAACTATATTAATGTCATCACCAATGTGGCGTTGCGGGCTTTCTCCCTGCCGTAATACTAGCAGCCGCGATATAAGTGGAATACTCTTGAAAGCGGCGTTAAACCCTAACTCACCTCACCTCACCTCATCACCAATGTAAAGATTAAGTGAAGAAATGAAAATCACATGAAATCTGGACCAAATAACGTATCACCTTGTCTTGTACTACTGCATGTATTTTGCTTAGAATTGATTGATTTACCATCATTGTTTTCGGTTTTATTGTTTTTTTACTGTACCAAAATCAGTCCTTCAAATGTGACTGAGCATTTATTTCTCTATTTCTCTATATTTTGTTTAATTGACCATTTTAATTTAATATGTGATATGTTTGTTGAATGGTAAAGTATATTTTTTACCTATTTCAGTTTTAATGTAAAGCGAGATACATGCTAAAATTCGAAAATAGAAAAGAGCAGTAAATAGTTTGATAAAATTTCTTAAGATTGTTTTTCACACAGAGATGTTCGTTGTCAGTCTGAAGGAAACATTATTTCTGTATTTAGCTGTAAATATGTAAATAATTGCACTTTTTAAAATCATACTGATTGGAATTAATAGATTGCAATTCGACAATTTCGTTTCTATTACAAGGAACCATATTCAGATAGAACTAACCAGAACGAAATGATCGGAAATTAAACTGGTCTTCACAACTGAAGTGGTTAGTGTTTCCAATGCTTTCTTGCTTGTCAATATCTTCTGGTGATTGTAAACTTTTCTAAAACAACATCATGATTTTAATCATATTAAATAGAATATGTATATAAGTTCAATGACAATGTATGCAAATATTGGTGCAAGCAGAGTAAAACTACATTCTGTATTGATTTACATGTCATGACAAGTTAAGCAGTGTTCTTACAGAATGATTTGACCTAATCATTGGAAACAATTATTTCTTCAAGCAACTGATTCTTATTCTAAACTTATTCTTAATTATTACAATGGAAACACTTATTGGCTAAACAATTTTCATACGATATCCAAAATAGGCAAAATTTCACTTAGCATATTAGCAATTGGCAAAGAAAGTCTGGGATTTATCAGTGAAATCGTTAAAGTTACAGTGACAGTATCTGATATTTTCACTGTGACCAGTGACAGATATAATTATGTCATAAAAAAGTTAGGAAGGTAATATGTTTTCACACGTGGCTGCAGTATAAGTCTAGAAAATACAAATATCATCTATACTATGATGATGTGACGTCATAAATGATGATATGTTGTCATGCTTCGTCTATGACGTTGCGTTCTATATGCAGAAACGGTGGATGCTTGATGTGAGGTGGAGTTAGTTAGGTTAGTTTAATGCCGCTTTAATGGGTATTTCACTTCTATCGCGGCTGCTAATATTATGGCAGGGAGAAAGCCCGCAACGTCATGTGGCTATGCATTGCAGTGCAACCTGCGAGCATCGGCAGAAACTAGCGAACCACAGGTGGTACTACGCTGAAATTCAGTGTAGCATTGCACCCAAACCTTATTGCCTAACTGCGGATAAAGTTGCCGTGCCTGTCGGGATCCGAATCCGAACGCCGTAACAACTGCGCTATCCCGCTCCCTGGATGCTATTTAGTGGTAGAAAAGTATAACTAAAATTCAGGCACATATGTTGTAAACTTAGTGAGAACTATATAAGAACGAAACTTCGTTAATAACTCCATAATTAAATGCTATAATTCAATAGTTGTGGATCTATGACTAATAACACTGTAATCATCAGCAGACTGGTATAAATCAAATGATGTTGATGAGTGAGTTGGTGGCCAGTGCTAAAGACAAGGTTACTATGTCAATTATATTCTTAATAGTGTTTATCTTCTTCAAATCGAGAAAAAATTCAAAAGGATCATTCTGACATAAATCTAAGAATGATAAATTCAACAGACACATACATGTATTCTGTAAATATTGAAGTTAAATTAATAGATAAATTGATAGAAAGGCAGATATATGACACTCTCACAAATAAATTTGCCATTTCCCCATTACCCATTAATGGAAAAGACATGAAATTACATTCGCCTTGTTGAGTTGAAATTTAATATTTACACTGTCCCACATAGTCATTCGGATTAAATGGATTTCATTTATCGGAATATAATATCTCTGTTTATATAATTTCAACATTATTTTCTTTGAATACTTTTGTCTTCATTGTGTTCATGTCTCTCTGAGGACACTCAATCACTGTGTCGTGTCTTCATTATAATCGAACGTAGTCGATGACAGAACATTGACTTGACCGCATATAACGGTAGTGAGGGTTACATACAAGGGAGGCCAAGGGACGCTACTCTGTTTGGTAAACGCTGTCAACGCTGGTAGAAGGCTAGCAAGGCTGTCGAAGATGTCTCCCTTCTGCCATTTAGTGAATATTAACTGTTCATATAATACACCCTGTTTCATTGGATTTTCAAATAATGTTTCACATAACACTCAATTACTGTTTCATATAAATCTCATATATAATGTTTCACATAACACTCAATTAATCCTTCACTTAACACTCAATTCATGTTTTCACTTTCATAATATTCTTCCGTTTCTATTCTGTGTACCATTTTCCAAGAAGTAATTGGCGTTAAGAAAATCACAACGTCTATTCATCCAGCGATCTTACCAAATTGAAAGTTTAGACAAAGTTTTTCCAGATGATATAAAAACATTGTTTCTAAATATTATGTTTTACGGAATTCAAAGGCTCTGCCACTAATAGTTTTTTTTAATTTGTTTTGGAATGTCCTAAGTTTTAAGATTAAGGTAAAACTTGAAGAATGGTCGATACTTCAAGGTGATGTTAGAATGGTATTGAGCCTGTTTTCTTGATGAGATATTATACTAAACCAGTATGACATCTGGTACATGTACAAACTATGCTATCATAAGATTATTTGAGAGTTATTGATACTTATTAACTATATTATACAAATGATTAAGATAAATATTATTAACTATCATTATAGTGTAGTGAAACAAACAAACTTGTGATAACATGAAAATAGTCACCTTAGAATTGCAAATAATTTCCAAAAGAGGTTCTTTACACTATGGAACAAGCAAAGCGTGATCAATATAAGATTACTTATTTAACCCTGACAAATGTGTGTAAAGTATCATGATAAATACAGTGTAACTTGATGCGAGACACTCACACTGTTAGATTGTATAACGTTTCTTTGAACGTCGTTCAAAAAGTTGGCGTCTTCAGGAAAACGTTCTAATAAGCACAACGTTTAGAATGCAGCAAGAGTTTTTGCACCAAAAGCTCAGTCTCTCGATGAAAATAACGTGTTCGTTACGGTGCACAGTGCATTTATACTCACAAGAAAAAAATAACCGAAAGGAAAGCCATTTCAACGGCGATGTTATCTAAAACTTACATTTAATGAGGTTGTTTAAGCTTGTTTACGCATTCCGATAACGAGTAACATGTGAATGGCAGCCATCGTGACATGACGTTATTCAAAGGACGGGTAACTCTCATCTCATGTCCTCGAGCAGGGAAATGTTATATTACGTACGCTTCATTCAGCATGACTAGTGCAACTGGTTTCGCCATACTGATCGACCATCATGAATTATAGAATGGTTTCACTTTAAAAGTGTGAATATTTAATGTCTCAATATTATGAACTTAGATGCTGTGACAGGGTTGATATTATATATTATATATATCCGTTCATTTATAGGGACAACACAAATATATTTCGAACCACAATATATCGTTTGAAATACATGTTGGTAATAAATAGAATACATAACTCGTTCCTCTTTCACATCAAGTTTATGCCCCTTGTGAAACAATAGAAGAAGAATAAAAGAAGTACCTTACGCATATTTAAGAGATTTGAAACATGGATCATGGAAATGGATCCTTCAAACATTGAATGATTTCAAAACATGTATTTTAATGTTCTGAAATATATCCTGAAAAAAAGCAGTTTTTGTATATTTATCATCCAACATTTTTGTTGCAATGTTATTTAAGTTTAATATTGTATTTGTAACTCCTAGTTATTATGCAGTGTTTTCCACTAGATTATTCGTCACTGGGGGCTGGAATTCAAACGTGCTGTTCCATTATGTTACATCACTCATGTAAATAGTTTTTTCTATCGTTATTATTGACTTCATATAAACAAGTAGGTTTACTTTCTGAATAAAAAAGGGTTATAACTTCAAACCTTTCACAGTTTTCCTCTCGTCATTTCTAAATTGAAGAAACCTTCTAAGTGGTCTTTATAAAAACATCTGGTTCTTTGGTAGATGTGTTTTTCTCTCAGTTTCCATAGTTATGAGTTTACAAAATTCTAGTTCCAAGTAAAACAAACCGCCTGATTCGCTCAAGCTAATGGTCGGGTTGATGATTCTAACTTTTCAAGGCTAATATTGTACAAATTCGCAGCAGGAAATAGCTTGTTTGTTGTGAAAGAATACCGAATGAATGATGGTAGAAAAGGTATTTTTATATCTTCAGAAATCAATGATGTTTATTCTCTATTTTTGCTGATGATTTCTCATCTGTATCTGACAGTCTTATGCAACTTCAAAAGAAAATCGATGATATCCAAAAGTTTTGTGCACAGACAGGAATTAAGGTGAATCTGAATAAGACTAATATAATGGTATTTCGCAATGGAGGTCCTCTCTGGGGAAATGAAATTAGCACTAGATTGAAATTAAAAAATTAAACAAATACATGTTACCCGAGGATAGCTGAGATATAAGTAATCAAGCCTAATCATTGAGTTCCATGTACATTGTACAAGGAAAATAACTTTTTATTTCATAACTTGTACTTCCTTTTTACTTTTAGGTGATTATAGAACAAAACAATAAACACAGGATAAGTTGTACAAATATAATGATATGGTTTAATTATCGTAATAACAGAATCATTTGAATTATAATATGTTTGCCAGACACTGTTACTGAAAATATCCACAAGAGTGACAAGACTATGCACATTTAAAACTAACTAGTGAGAATTCTACCTCCGTAAATTATGAAACTTGGCAAACATTTTTAAAAAGATGAACAATAACGATGCAAAAAAAATGAAATCATTGCAAAATCTCATGTCACGTGGTTTCGGTGCTACATTGATTTTAGCATTTCTTTAATATTTCCTGATCCCATGCATCTCCTCTCCTCTGAAGTATTGAAGACCTGAAATTATTACATAATGTATATACATAATGAATATAATTTTCATTTTTCATACGTGAAATCATAATGCTTGTGCAACAGTGAGCACTCTTAAGTGGTTTTTTAAAGTGCAAAATTCAAAGGAACATTACTCGAAAACGTACCCGCCGAATTCTAAGATATTTTTCGGGAGAGTAAGGCAATTCTATCTTTCTTCATAAATCGATAAGAAAATCGTTTCTGTTGACAATTTGTGTAAATTCGTGGTTTTGATGGTGTATGAACAATACTCTATCACAAATACAATTATGACCAAAAAAATTACTGCAATCCATTCCCCACTATTTGCCCAACATCATTATGATATAAAGATACAAAAATAATAGCAATTTTGTTATTTTAGATACTTTTCAAAAGGTTATTACCTTTTGAGAATGTTCGTATCAACAAGCTCTATAGCTCATTTATAACTGATATATCAATTCAATTAGAGCATAGTTTATCCGTAACATGCTGTTGACATTATCCATCTTTAAATCATCATTTCCATCATAGTTCAAAAGACCATTGCTGATTAACAAATAAAGTATTGAAAATGTAGCTTACATGGTCG